>CM031586.1:17128745-17858819 GCA_018467065.1 Ephestia elutella | reverse complement strand
CCACAGTGCTAGTTATGAGTGTTATGACACACTCGATAAGTAATATAAAAAAAATTTCCCAAAAAAATGAACGGACTTCCATTGTAAAACTTAAAATCATGAAATAACTTAATAGGCAGATTAATCAATAAGAAAAATGTATTGGCATGCTACCTACTTAATGAGGTGAAGTCGGTGCCAAGTGCAAGGAGTAAGGATATTAGGCATTTTAATTACACATGATTCTAATGTTAATTTAGATGATTTAATTTTGAATTTAGCACCGACTTCACCTCATTCAGTAGCATGCCAATACATTTTTCTTATTGATTAATCTGCCTATTAAGTTATTTCATGATTTTAAGTTTTACAATGGAAGTCGGTTCATTTTTTTGGGAAAAATTTTTTATTTTATCATTTTTAGTGCACTTGGCGCAATTTTGTTGTCATGAAAACTTAAACTTATTTTTTCACTGGCCAAAATTTAAGAAATCGAAACGTTTTATGACAGTTTTATTGAAATGTCAGAACATGTCAGAATTCCACGGAATTTTTGGCACATAAATAGACCAAGAGCCCACGACGACCAACCTGCCTTATTTCAAAAATGCTGAATGTTTCTCAGTGTCAAATTTCACTTATACCCACGTGTAAAAAATATTAGTAACTACTCATGAAGTTTGAACCTTAGTTGCTTATGCAGGTAATATGGATAGCAAAAGTGAATTTTATAGGTCGAAAGCACCTTTGGGGACCTCTCAAAGTATTAATAAATTCAGCTAAAACAAACATGACTATAATTTAGTAAAGTTACAATGTCTGGCAGGGGTTTGTATCTGCACTAATGGCTTGGCAATGGATGGCATGATTTCTCATATTATTCGGAATAAAATCTTAAAAATATCTTACTTTATGGAAATTAAGCTACCACTTTAAATGTGATTGCTACAAATTATCTACCTAAGCAATCATGATCTTTTATACCTCATGAACTTTTATAGTCGCTAATTACTATTTCTGTGTTGGGGACATGCATAGAGAATCTTGAGTTTTCATAAAATAAAGAAGGGCATGCTGTCGCGGGCTTTTACTCTATAATCCAATGTTTGAATTTTTATATTTTGTTAGGTATCTTTAAAATTACCGAACAGATTCTGACGTGGTTAAAATGGGACCAACTTGGGTATATACCATTACGAATAAAAAAACAATTTCGGAAATCAGTCCACTGTAGGCGGAGAAATCAGCGAACATACATAAAAAAAAAACATACATACATCGAAACATATAACCTCCTCCTTTTTTGGGAAGTCGGTTGAAAACAAAGTCGCTTTCTCTGTCCCTATGTCCCTTTGTATGCTTAAATCTTTGAAACTACGCAACGGATTTTCATGCGGTTTTGACTAATAGATAGGGTGATTCATGAGGAAGGTTTTAGTGTATAATATGTTTAGGTTTTGTGTATATTAGTTGAAATATGACGATAATTGTTAAGGAAGTCGGAAAAAATTTAGCCGCCCGGCAGCTTTCATCGAAAACGCTGTCCAATCCCTAAGAGATGTATCAAAACCATGTATGGAGGAATTGTGTATCTATAATAGGTCTACAAAAAAGTCTGCGATAGCATATATCTAGCTTTTATATTTCAGCCACAATAACCACTTTTATGTTTTAAAAATAATTAAAATCCTTAGGTGTTTTTTAACTGGTGATAATAACCACAGTTTATTAATCCTTATCAAATTAAACAAGTCTATCATCACAAGTACTTAATATATTTAATATTTGCTTTTTACTGCATGTAATTTGGATCAATAGTTTACGAAATACTACGAGTTATCCAATGCGCCGCGTAACCACCTTGCACTCGCAAAGACGCTAGGCGCAGTAGGTATATAAGTACTGCGGGCGCATTTTCGTATCTATTTATTTTAGGAGGTAATAATGTAAATATCATATTCATTCACATATTATCTCACATTATAGCTCTAACTAAAAGACCAACTAATTTCAAAAACAAACTTAACTTTGTAGTTCGATCCCAAGGATTCATACTGCATCGAGCGCAAAAATAAGTTTGTAACACTTTTTTTTTAGACTTACAACAACATATTTACAACTTTCAGATTTATTACTGTACAAGTACTGTTGGACCTTGCTTATTGTCAAATTACATAATTTTAGGTCAACGGGAAGTACCCCATAGCTTTTGATTGCTGTCTGAAATCGCAAATTCGCAACATTTACGGTAATATCTCCTAATCGCGTTGACGTATAATTTTGGTTATTTTTTTGCTGAAAGAGACCGTGGATCCGAGTATTCAGTATTAATTTTAACTTGATACCTTTAAGCGTTCCTGAGAAAAAAAGTTTGACAGACAGACGGACAGTCTGACAACAAAGTGATCTTATATGGGTTCCATTTTTGCCTTTTGAAGCACGGAACCCTAAAAACCGGCCAAGTGCGAGTCAAGCTCGCGCATCGAGGGTTCCGTACACACAAAGCATCTCACATTATAGCTCTAACGGCCGGTTTACGACTTTGCGCGTCGGCACAGAATACATAATAGTATAGATAGCGTCGGTCTAAGCGGGGCGCTGCGCGGGAGTCTAAGCGGCGCGGCGGGCGGGGCGAAAAGCAAAGCACGTCACGTACTGTAAGTAGCGGTTAGCGGAGCGGTTTAGGTGGACGTATTCAGAGAGTCGGAAATTATCCCTTTTTGTTTTGAAAGTAGCAATTTTTTTAATATGACATTCTCGATATCAGCAAGGAAGTGCACGAACCAAAGAAAATAGTTTCACGGAGAATTTCGTAATTTATACCAAGATTATAGGAAACATCCGAATAAGTTTTATGACTACACCACAATGAGTGTGGTAACGTTTGACTTTCGGTTCTCACTACGCCACTGCAGAAGGAGCAGATGGGCAAAAATTTCATAATGCACCGTTATGGAATTTCCCTCCACAGCAGGTCCCCCCCGCCCCCGTGCCCTCCCCCCCTACATCCGCTACTGCTACAGCACATTGATAGACATATGTTTCGACATCCATATTGGGGGTCTATGTAATATTTCGCTAATAAAAGCTTCTCTGATAAAACTCATGGTGAAAACGTTTGAATATATACTCGCGGAGTCCGCCAATCCCGCGCCGCTGTTGCTGCCCCAAGAAATTCTAAAAAAATATTTTTGCTTTCTATTATTCTTTTTAAGTGTCCCTCTATCCATTTCAGTCAAAAATACTAAATGTACAGACAAAATATTTTAACTGTATTATTATATGTATAGATAAGTACTGTTAGAACTTGCTTTTTGCCAAATTTCATAATTGTAGG
The DNA here is from genome assembly GCA_018467065.1 of Ephestia elutella. Lineage (NCBI taxonomy): Eukaryota > Metazoa > Arthropoda > Insecta > Lepidoptera > Pyralidae > Ephestia > Ephestia elutella. Next base: position 17,855,503 of record CM031586.1, on the reverse strand, counting down.
TCAACGGGAAGTACTCCATAGGTTTTTAATTGCTGTCTGAAATCGCTGTTATGCGACAATTAGCAACATTTACCGACTTTTTTACTGAAAGAGACCGTGGATCCGACTAGGTATTCTAAATCGGCCTTTAAACGTTCCTAAGAAAAAAGTTTGACAGACAGGCGGACAACAAAGTGATCTTATAACGTCCGGAACCCTAAAAACAAATATATTGTCCACCCGAGCGAAGCCGGGGCGGGCCGCTAGTTGCATTATAAAATAGAGAAAAAGACCAAGTGTTCTTGATAAAAACATGTATAAATTTATATGAATTATTTTTGGGATTTGCTCCTGTGCGAATATCAGGATAAGAGTACACCCTGTATTATATCAGGTTTCATTCTACCAGTATATTAAATTTCATTGAAATTGAAGTAGATTTTGCGTGAAAGAGAAACAAACATCCAAAGATCCATCCATTCTCACAAACAAAACATTTATAGGTAAACTCTATACAAACTTTACAACGTTGTTTAAAATGCATTTTGTGGATGTTAAATGTCTGACCTGCATATTCAAAGCCGCTAGGAGCCGTGAATTTGACATTGGGCTGTAACCCCGCTTCGTCGCAGTGTTCTTTACTATTTTTATTTTATTTTTATTTATAATTGAAAAATTAACAACTAACCAAGCAAGCATAGACAACAATTTAAAACACAGTTATTTATAGGTCCTCACGGCTAGATGCAAATTATGCATAAAGATTTATTTATTTATCAAAATTAACAAATTTAGCTTCTAACAGTAAACAGAAACTTATCTAATCTGTGACACAGGGATATGTGTGAATTATTTTGTAATTTTTGAACATTAAAGCTTATTTAACTCGCAAAATCTCTCTTTCGCATAATGTCCCTTTCAAAAACGTCTCATTCGCAAAACGTCTCTTTCGCAAAATGACCCTTTCACAAGAACTCCGCCAGGCGACCCAATAAAGGTTTGTCTGTAGGTCTAAAGCCCACTGTGCGCAGAGAATCCGGGCAAACGAAATGGCGGGAGGGTTCGGTACCGAAAAATTTACCGGGTAAAAAAAGTACCGGTAAAAACCTCGACCCGGCACTACGTCTGTCCGACTAAAACCTAAACTAACTTAATCTATACGCAGACTGCTACCACCATAGTTTATAACGGGAACTACAGAACCCTGTATATTAAACCTAACTTAATAAATACAACCACCCACAAGCTCAAGGGTCCACTTACCAAACTTAATCTTCCTGCTCTTCGGATCCAATCTTGAGTGTCTTCGGAAAGGTGGGATCCCTAATCACCCTACCTAACCCATGAGATCTCAATTCCCCAGAACAAATAATTAGATTTCTTCCCGAAGGTTGACTCGGCAACAGGTAGATGAGAGCGACCAGCCACGCGTCACATCTCACAGGAAAAAGTCACAATAACGGGTTACACAAACACAAACTTAATAGTTATTTAACAAAAAGGAAATTCACAATTATAACTCCAACTAATTGACAATCAAAAGACGCGGGACCTCTCCGCGTATTAAAACAAACCGATATAGCACAGGACAATGGCGGTCGACCGCGACGCCATTCACGAGCAGTGTGAGAACCCCAGACGCGCCTAGCGGCATCAATGCGAAACACCCGCGTTTCGTTCCAAGCAATTATATTACAAACACCCACTCTACACATCGAGACAATGCTGCGTGCGGCCAAGCCATTTGATGTACATAATATACATTGCTCAGTTTTTTCTCGAATCCACGGATAGTTTACATTAAAAATAATCAATGTACGTCGTCGATTGGACAAAATATTGAAATTGACAAGTGTAAAAACTAAAGACGAAAGAAAAAGTAGTAAATACAACTTCGTCTCAATACAATATTATCTAGCCATATACTACCGAGTTAATTGGGACATAAAATTATTTGATTAGGTCATTAACCCATAAGTTATTTGCTCAGAGACAAAAATAATATGACCTTTGCTTTAGTCAACGGGAAAAGGAAATGAGTCAAGCTTTTTTGCTCATATCGTGAAATCAGGTCAAGGAAATGGACACGGACTTGCATAATAGATAGATTTAAAGATAGATCGACACTTTATTGCAACATTTATAGAAAAGAACATATAATAGTGACAAAAGTAAATACATAAATAAATGAGCGCAAAATGAATGAATGAATGAATCGTTTATTTGTAAAGGCGGACTTATCGCAAATGCAATTTCTTCCAGCCATCCTTTGGGTGGAAGGATAATCTATCTTTATTAACTAACTAACATCTATGAGTTAACTATTTATACCTAGCCTGTACCACAGGGCGGGGGCTTCATAGAAACGGCGCGTCAAATATGCCTACTACTACTACAAATGAAACTGTATATCCGTGAACACGTCAGTAACACGTCAATGTGTGCGTTTTCATAGTCGAACGTCCCACAGTTACACAAGAACGGGGGAGAAGTGCAGAAGGAGCGGGGGGGTGTCATATTGCGGGAGGGGCAGGGAGTTTCCTTTCTGTACGTAGTACTAATATTAATTCTGTGCCTGTACGAAACTATTTAGTAATCTGTACCAGTGCCCGCAAACTTCGTCCGCGCGTTATTTACTATTGTTAATATCTCAGGTTCTAAGCGACGTATTAAGGTGAAACCTACACCAGATTTTAAGTTAGACCTTTGACAATACAGCTGTGAAAACCGCATCAAGTGTCGTCCAGTAGTTTTTGCGTGATGCGTGTACAAACTCACAGACAGACAAAGGAAAATTCTAAAAAAATCGTTTTGGCTTCTATTGGCTTTATAAAGCCCGATATTTTTTTTCTTAAATTATCTCTTATGTACAGATATAGACCAGTTACAGTTTTATTATATGTATTGATTGATAAACCTAGTTGGGATCCTAAAAGACCAAACTACAATTAGCCGTCAAATATTGGTATTCGGTATTTACAGTATCATTCGAATATGGTTATAGTTTGGTTACCCGATATTCGGCACGAGAGAAATTAGGTCTAAACTAAACGCATTACTGCCTTTGAGCACAAAACACAGTACCTACCAGAAATAAAGCTCATATTTATAATATTTCAATTCAAACTAGCCCTGGGTATCGCTCGTTTAGTAATTTTACGTTTCAGGCAGAAAATCTGAAATTATACATGTAATACCGGAAATAATTTGTATTATTAATTACGTAATTATAGTTACACTTGCTTTTGCCCGCGGCTTCGCTCGCGTGAATTTCTCACGGGAACAGTGCTTTTTCCCGGGATGAAAGGTACCCTATGTCCTTTTCCGTACTTCCAGCTATGTGTGTGTATGCGAAATTTCAGGAAGATTGGTTCAGTAGATAAAGCGTGAAGAGGTAACAAACAAACAAACAAACTCACTTTTGCATTTATAATATTAGTTAGGATTAGTGTACATATTTATATTATACCTACTTTATTGACACATCATTGATTAATTTATTTGTATCTTAGATTTTCTGCCAAATTCTATGAAAATTTGTTCAATACTTTTTGCAGAATTACTCAAAAACTTGCACGATTATAATATTCATCATCATTGTAGCCACAAACCCCACTGCTGGACATAGACGTCTCCTATAGAAATTCACGTAGACCGATTGAAAGCTTTCACATTTATCATGAAATCCACAAATAATTTCATGAACGTGTCGTTGCCTTGTCAATTTTATTAGCTGCTAAATATAAGTAAAGCGCATTTCTAACGATGGTTTCTCCTAGTGATTGCGACACAAGATTGAAGTAAGCAGAAAGCATTACTTCCTTACTCTATATATTTTATTCGATTGGATGGCCATTTTAGGTAATAATTGGCCCTCTGGCCGGGTCATTAGCCAGACAATGGTATTATCAGTTCCCGAATGGCTGGTACTATTATTTCACTTTAGGAAATTCATTTGACTTTGTCTGAAAGCTTTGATCTTCAGTAGACCCAGGTTAATTATGTTAGAATTATTACAATGAAAAGAAAATCATAGAAATACTGAAACGTCTGCCACGCCACAAGAAAACCACATAAAAATTATGAAAAATGCTTAGATAAAGTGAATGGCCAAGTTTAAGTTGTTCAAAGTTGTCCCTAAGTCCACTTAGGGATTTTATGCATTAGCAACACTATCGTTAAAATGAGATCATTGTCTATGGTTTTGTATATTTAAAACATTTGTGAGTAGTTCCTAAGTGTGTTTTCTTCAAGTTTAGTATGAGGTTGTTTGGGGAAATAAATAGTCTCCTGACAAATGATAAACTCAGGCCAGTAACATGATTGAAATTTAAAATCAATGACTTATTTATTTTAGGGTTCCGAAGTAAACAAGAAACCTTTATTGTTTCGTCATGTCTGTCCATACGTCCGTCCGCAACATGTTTGGAGAATATTATTACTAGAAAACTAGAATCAAATCACGAAAATATAATTTGCTCAGTTTCAATTTATGGATTTATACCTCTATGCCTCTTTGCTATAACCACTTGTAAGTAAAATTTAAAAATAAAAAAAATCTAAACATTCCTAGCAAATTCTGTATATTGGGAACTTCATAACCTAAAAATGCATAGTTGAGTGACACAGCCGTGACTCGACTGACCCAGTTCCAATGGCCGGGTGAACTCGGGGTATTTTAGGGATGGTATTGGCAGTATTCGATTTGTTATGAAAAAATAAACTAACGCCCAATGGTTCCGTTTACGTGAAATAACCATTAAAAAAACTGAAACCTGCTCTGAACACGTTTGACTTTTATATTTCATCTTTCTTCTACAAGACAAAAACTTTTCCGTACGGAATAGTTAAATTTTAACTTTCAACTTAGTTTCAACTAAGTATTGAAACTCCATTTTTTCTTAATTGTCCTATTATGTAAACAATCTTCACAGTACTTTTTATGAATTTTGTTAAAATAAATCAAATATTAGCTCAAACCTAAATATTCTAAATTAAAACATTTATTAACTACGAAAGTAATTTCTACTTTAATTTATATTGTTGTAAAATCAAAAAAAGACATGGTAAGATTGTTTACATAATAGGACGATTATGAATAAACGGATTTTACATTTTACGGTCATTAGCAAGGGTTATTAGGTGAAACGGGAGAAGGCTAGGCAAAGAGAGAGAGAGAGAGAACAAGGGTTATTAGGTTTTACAACTACTGTAATACATTAATTGTTGGCAGATCTCATGATTCTAAGCCAACGGGAAGTATACCATAGGTTTTGTTTCCCTTCTGAAATTAATTTGCGAAAATATGCGACACAATAGATTCGGTCACATCTCTTGATTGCGTTGACCTAAACATTTGATTTTATGACAACTAATAGAGACCGTAGACCCGAGTATCTGATATAAATATCAACTTAACACTTCTACGCGTTGCTGAGAAAAATATTCTTAACGGACAACCCGTATAAAAGGTTTTTTGTTACATTTAAATATAAAAAAGACCTTGAAACGTTTCATAGTGCCCATGAACTTTTGTACGGCGCCCTAGGTGCGCAGATCAAACTCGCATTTTCCGGATTTTTCAAAATCAAAATAAAAAAAATCTAAAATTATTTATTGAAAATAGAATTTCAAAGAAAGCACTTTTTCAAGTCAATAACTTATTTCAATGATTTATAGTAGATAAATATAATTTGAAACACCTTGATGCCATTAAATGGCGCGGCTGAAGCCAGCTTTGCAACGACGACGTAACACGCCCTCCTGACCCCAATATGACGACGCGACGTTTGCTCAAAAATGGCACAATTTCTCACGCTCTTTAACTGTTGATAACCCGTTGCAACCTTGCAACGCACCAGATGACATACTAACTTGCTTTGTAACTTAACAATCCATATATTCGTTTTTTAGTTAGTGGTAATTAGATTTATAACAGTTAGATAGTTTTGTCCTTCTCCATTAGTCGTATTCCTCATAACATAACTGAGAGTCGTGGTCATTATATGGAATGAAACACACACAACGACTATCTTGGCAATGTTAATGGAGTGGTTTGCCATTGCCTTCTCCATTTCACACACTAGCTAATAATCATCAACCAGAGTGCAGGTTTCCTCACGATATTTTCCTTCACCGGAAGCAAGTGGTGGTCGATGAAAACTACCATACATGAGTCAAATTGATCTACAAACTAATTAAGCACGGGCAGGATTTGAAACTGGAACCTTTGCAGCAACAGGCGGGCGCCCTACCACTAGGCCATCACCGCTTCTTTCTTTAAGTAGGTACCTACCTAATGTAAGCAAAAACTTCCAAAACCGACTTCAATATAAAACTCAAATCATCAAGATATTATGTAGTTACTAACGCACAGTCATTTGTATTTTGATGCTCAAAATCGTGAAATAACAAGGTAAAAAAATAGATAAGAATTGTTTATTTACTGGTAAATACCTACATACATTGTATGTTTTATCCGCGTTACAAAAAGAGTGTGCAAAGAAAAGTTGTAATAGAGCCGATTCAGTTTTGTGATCACGACTGTTCATTTTCAATAGTATAGAAAATAAGTAGGAAATGCATGTTTATAACTATGTTTTTCAAATGACTGTATATGAACATTTTTTATTGTGCAACCGTCTATCCTTGAAGAAGCCCGCGTATGAGGAAGTTATCAAATACTTCTCACGTTTTTATAAATTCCTTGATATGTTATCTCTCATAATAACATTCGAATTTTTGATTTTGCTTTAACAACACGTATTTGCCGATGTACAAATCTTTAGTCGATGTAGATTTTTCTTTTAATAAATAGTTAAACTAATTTTTTTAAACATGGTGCAAGTGAATGTGAAGGAAGGTATCCTGGAGGGGGAATTAGTCGAAAATGAATATGGTGGAAAGTTTTACAGTTTCAAAGGGATTCCTTATGCTGCCCCGCCTGTAGGAGATCTTAGATTTAAAGTAAGTTATAGTATTTTATGTTAAGATAAAGGGTAATGCGATTTAGTATGGGCGAGTGGCGTCATTTCTTTTTTTAGGCGTCCACTTGCCAAACCTTGTTTTTATGGAAGATATTCATGCGCTGTACAAAAAAAAGTATGTCAACTATACCTCTACAGTAGTACAAACTGAGATATAAGGGTCTGAAAAGTAAGTATTTATGCTGTGAGTAAGGTTATTAGCTGAGTCGTGACCTTTTTGAACTGCTGCAACGCACACATGATGTTAAATAATTTTTATCTTATACATATATAACAATGCTGAATGTATTGTAAATAACCTGTGTGTGTTTTAGTTTGTGTCAAATAAATTTTTATTCTATTCTATTCAGAATTCTAGTACTATGAACTGGTGACTGAGCATGATGGGGGCTTTGTTTCCGTCTTTTTGGTAAGTGGACGCTCATTTTAAAAAATGACGCCAATTTCCGGCATTGCCCTTTATACTTCAAAATACATTATTAGCTAAAAGGACTATAACCATAAAATGTATGGAGAAATTAACACAACTTTCAAAAAATGTTTTTGCGGGAAATAAAAATTGTAAAATTTAAAATGTAATTGCTTTATATTATTGAAGAGTGTTACAATATTTACAGCTATAAAACATGTTAAAATTTTTAAAACTACTTATTTTAATATTGTCTCAAAATATTAGCGAAAAATCAATATTTGAATTTTTGACACATTTTTTTCTCAAATCTTACGTGATGGCGGAAATTTATAATTAGCCCGATATTCCACACATATAGATCTATCAAAAAAACCTAGTAGCTTTGAGTGTACACAAATTGTGTAAACTAGTGTAATTTTTTTGAAAATTAAATGAATGAATGAATACTTTATTGCTGTAAACTACGTTTAATTCTTGACGTTTTGACGTTTAATTTTTGATTTTGTATTTTATTTAATAGGCACCTCAACCACCTATACCATGGAAGGGTATACGAAGCGCAAAGGCGTTGGGTCCCGTATGTTATCAAGTAGATTTCGCCATAGGTTCAAAGCCAGTTGGTTCTGAAGACTGCCTTTATCTCAATGTATACACACCAGATTTAAAGCCAAAAAAACCTCTACCTGTAATGCTGTACATCCACGGAGGAGCATTCCTATCAGGGAGTGGCAATGACGATATGACTGGTCCAGAATTTTTGGTCAAACATAATGTAATATTAGTCACTATCAATTACAGACTTGGAGCACTAGGTTTCCTATGCCTGGACACGGATGATATACCAGGTAACGCTGGAATGAAAGACCAAGTGGCTGCTATGAGATGGGTCAATAATAATATCAGCAAATTTGGTGGAGACCCAAATAATGTAACGATATTTGGAGAAAGTGCAGGAGCAGCGAGCGTTGCTTTTCATCTCATATCTCCAATGACTAAAGGACTTTTTAGGAGAGCTATACCTCAAAGTGGAACTATGATAGGCTGGTGGGCCCATGCATATAGACCACGTGATAATGCCATCAGTCTAGCTAAGCAGTTAGGTTTGTATTCTGAAGATGACAAACAATTGAGTATTTTTTTCAGAAGTTTGCCGCTCGAAAAGCTAGTACAGTTGAATTTGTCTAACGTTTTATCTTTTTCACATAAAACATTTTTGGATGTTCATTTCAATATCGTGAGTGAGAAACCATTTGGACATGAAAGGTACTTTTATGGTGATGTGTTTGATGTTTTGCGAAATACCGGTATACATGATGGTGTAGAGTTAATGATTGGTTACACTGAAGACGAAGGCTATGTGGGATTGTGTGGTATTGACATTGAAAAACTGGTCGAACAATTGAATACCATGAACGACTTTTGTGTTCCAAAGCAGATTGCACTGAACGTACCACTGACAAAACAATTAGAAGTGGCATCAAAATTTAAATTATATTATTTTAAAAATGCAGAGATAACATTGAATGATTTGGAAAAATACAAGAATTATTTAACAATGGATTTGCAAGTTTTTAATGCTGTACAACTGGCAAAATTAATTGCAAAACAGAAGAATAATAGGGTGTTTTTTTACAAATTCACCTGCAAGTCAGAAAGGAATCGTCTTGGGACAGCATATTTGGGATTAAGTGAAGCCTTACTTGGGAATAAGCAGGTGGTGTGCCACGCTGATGATCTGGCTTATTTATTCCCTGTAAAATCTATGTTGAAGAAAGTTGACGTGAATTCGAGAACATTTGAACTAATTGAAAATGTTACCAGACTGTGGACGAACTTTGCTAAATATGGGTAAGATTAATATGTAATGGACTGTTTCCTAAATTAAGGACATCTGTCAGTTGTACCTAAAGTTATAATTTATGAACTTCTTTGAATATCATACATAGTAGTCATATGTAATTTTTTTGCAAACATTCTCAAAATTTTTGTAATATTATGTTTTGTCCTTTTTTTAAGGAATCCTACACCTGACGCTACTCTTGGAGTCCAGTGGGTGCCATTCACTGTAGAAAGACAAGAATATCTTGATATTGGCAATAAACTGGTTCTAGGCACCAATCCAGATAAAGAAGAACTTATATTTTGGGTGGACATCTTCAAAGAATACTATCCACATTGTCTTTTGTATTAGTAATCTTGTTTTACTATTATTAACGATACAATTGATAAAATTATCTAGGTCGTTAGTTTAACAGAAGTAAGAAGTATTAAAAAATTCTATGATATCGTGAAAGTAGAAATATACGTCACCACCTTGATCGCCACCAGCATAAGTTGTTGAATCATTCTTATTTATCTCACCTTGGGAAGTGTTAGACTTACATTTGTTTTTTTCATCAGCAAGTCATTTTATTTTATTTTTCCAAAAATAAAAACCGTGATGAAAGGAAAGCCTTTTGACGTTATCTTATCCCAAAGTTAAAATACAAGTTTTAGATAACAATTTTTTTACAGTATGCGCACTACCTCATGCCATCTCTTAATATTAACTGTATTTTTGATCATCCTTTGTATTCTTAAAATAACTTTTCTTTCTTTTCAGTACAGTATTTTTACACTTAGATTAATCTTCTTTTTTACCATTTAGTGGGGTCGGCACAGTTTGTTAATTCCTCCCATTTTGTTCAGTCGCTTGTCATTTCACTCAACAGTCCGTTCCTATTCATCCTGTCTTTGACGCAACCTACCCATCTCTTCTCCGGTTTTCCCTATTCCTGAAACCCTTTAGATCCATAGTCAAGGCCCTCAAAGTCAAAGTCAAGTCAAAGTCAATTTTTTTTATTGAAACTTGGCCTTCAAAGAAGGCTCTTTTTCACGTCGATAACCAATTATTTAATCATAATATCTGATATCTCAAAGCTACAAACTACTAGCCTCTTTGTGATGTGTCATCTAGATTCATCTAAAACAACTGGACATAGTATGTGTATAAGGTATGATTACCACTAATTGCATGCATAATGACAAAATGATGTGTGACGCTAAATGATCATTAATAATGTGATAGCATGACACTGCAGCATTTACACGTGCCGACGGTAGAGAAGGTCTTACAATAAAAACAAAAATGTGGACTTATAAGACAAGATAAAATTGATGTAACTAAATAAATTTTGGTATCACTTTATAGATAGATATAGATACGAATATTTTGATAAAAATACCCGTCGAAAATCATGACGTCACAAGGAGATATCTGTAACTATCTTTTTCTTCTTTAGGGCCTATTCATTATTGAATGTTGGCAGTCAGCTCCTTAAATTTAGCTTAGTTTAGAGCCAGTCTGAACAGTGTTCTACTGTTTTGATTCCCGTCCACTCTCTGATGTTCCTGAGCCAAGACATCTTCCGTCCTCCCACTCTACGCTTTCCAGCAATCTTTCCCATCACGATGGTTCTAAGGATATGGTATTGTATATTTCTCAATATGTGACCAAGGTAAGTGGTTATCTGTAACTATAATTTATCGACAACAAGCTTATCTTTTGCCGAATGTATCGAACATTCGTACAATACATAGGACCAACAACGCAACGGTCAATCGACGGACGAGGCGAGCGCTGATACAAGACAAAACTAAGTACCTTACCTAATGTATGTACAGTGGTCCACAAAGAAAAGTATACCACATTTTATAATGTATAGTATTTCGGTAGTATTTTTTTCTTTGTGGCTATCGATCGGCTGTGTAGGTATATCGATTGATCGCAACATGGGTTTTTTTTGACATGGGATCAAAGGTGAGTCTAATGGGTTACCTGGCAGCACGACATAATAGCCACATTAGTCTCATACATTGTTATTTTTCTATTGCATACATAGTCATAACCATTCAGTAATTTATTCTTTGTTTATTATCTTCAGCTTTACAAGTTATTTTATTGAAAATACTTGTTCTCCGTGTAAATGCAAATGTTAGTACGTAAATGAATCAAAATATAATTAAAACGATATCTACCTGACTTTTTTCAGAATATGTGTGTTACAGCTTAAAGATAACATTAGTGTTAGATTTTTTCTCGAGTTGCATAATAGCATTATGACTTATTAACGACCGCCTACAAGCGGTAGCCGAATATAAGTTCATAGAGTTTAATTTGGCTACCACTCACTTACAATTTTTGTACGTCTCACGATGTTTTCCTTCACCTGAATCAGATTGTGTAACCTTTATTTCCATTTGCTACCTGATGAAGGCGTAGCACACATATTTGCGAATGCTAGTTTTTATATTTGGTTATGGCTGGCAAACATCGTGTATTACCTAGAACAAAAAAAAACTATATTAGTAATTAGGTACTCCAACGAAAGTGTTAATACTAGGACTACAGGCACTTCGCAGCCGATGATATCCTGAAGCTTATGTAGTCCTTCTTCAGGAATCGCTGTGTGTGAGTAAGGCTTGGGGGTAAGTACAAAAGGTGCCAAGACTCGACGTGCTACCGTAAACACGGACCCCGTAGCAAGATAAGATTATAATTTAAGCTTTACGTATATCTATAGAGATAAGATCATCCTTATCATTATAGAAGCAACGTTTTATTTGTAATAAAATAGGTAGATCTAATGATCAATTTGGATAACAATTAGTAGTATCTGGTCAGCCTTGAGGGACTGGCGTATGTAGGTATATATGTAGACTTTGAATTTAAAAAAATAATGGTTCAAATCAAAATAAGTGATGGTGTTTTGGAAGGAAAAGATTTGGTAAATGAGTATGGTGGGAAGTTTTACAGTTTTAAAGGAATACCATACGCTGCACCGCCACTCGGCGAGCTACGATTTAAGGTAAATTTGAACTTAACATTTTGTATAATTAATGCATTATTTCGTAACTATACCTAAAGTTTCTTCAGTCATAATTCTACATGACGTCAACTATGCAGAGATAATCGCTATTTACTGAAGAAACAGCATTTCTTATAATTGCTGCAAATAATTTTCAAAACAACATTTCCTTTCATGTTTGCTCATGAGCTGCATGAGCTCTTATCGCCTTTCTTCAATCGGATAACCAAACGCACTGCGGTCTATCATCCCTTATAATATATCTATTTTTTTCAACAGGCCCCTCAACCAGTAACCCCGTGGAATGGAGTCCGCAAAGCCACCGAATTTGGTCCTATATGTTACCAAACATTTGACGTATTCACAGGACAATTCACGCCAAAAGGCAGTGAAGATTGTTTGTACCTCAATGTTTACACTCCTGAACTTAAACCCAACAAACTATTACCAGTTATGGTGTTTATCCATGGCGGAGGATTCATGTGTGGGAATGGAAATGACGATTTATACGGAGCCGAATTCTTAATCAAACATGACGTCATTCTTGTCACATTCAACTACAGGCTTGAGGCTATCGGATTTCTGTGTCTAGATACAGAAGACATACCCGGCAATGCTGGTATGAAGGATCAGGTAGCAGCACTTAGATGGGTCAGTAAAAACATTGCCCATTTCGGCGGAGATCCCAACAATGTTACTATTTTTGGAGAAAGCGCCGGAGGAGCAAGCGTCTCTTTTCATTGTATTTCTCCTATGTCTAAAGGACTGTTCCGAAGAGCGATAGCTCAAAGTGGAGTGGCTATTAATCCATGGGCCATGCCTTTTCAACCACGTGAAAGAGGCCTAGCTTTAGCAAGAAAACTAGGCTTTAATTCTGAAGATGATAAACAACTTTACAATTTCTTCAAAAATCTCCCTATGCAGGCCTTGAGTGGACTTCAATTGCCCATAACGGTGGGTGAAGAACCCGGTATTACCATGACTATTGTAAGTGAAAAGAAATTTGGAAACAATGAGAGATTTTTCTATGGAGACATATATGATGTTGCTCGTAATGGAATACATGAAGACGTGGAAGTTATGATGGGATACACCGCCCATGAAGGTTTCATTATGATGCTAAATCCTTTGCAACGGTCTGTATCTGGATTTTTTGACCTAATTAATAATTTTGTTGATTATCTTGCTCCAAAAGAAATCAGACTGAACTGTAAGTTAGCTGATGTAATAGAGGCTTCAAAGAGTATCAAAAAATTTTACTGTAATAGTAAAATTCTAACTGAAGAAAACTGGGATGTTCTAGAAAAAGTATTAGGCTTTAATTCGTTTAAATATGGCATAATCCAATCCGCAAAGTTTGCCGCAAATCTGAAAAGAAAGACATATCTTTACAAGTTTACTTGTACTTCGGAAAGAAATGTATTTGCCCATATGCTTGGCCTGGGGAAGTATATCGGCAACAAGGCAGTGACGTGTCATGTAGATGACCTCGCCTATCTCTTTCCCGAAAAAGCAATGAAACATCAACCAATCAAAGAGAGCACAAAGGAACTTATTGATAATGTCACAAAACTTTGGACTAACTTTGCAAAATTTGGGTAAGTTAATTAGAAATTCGCCTTATATATGATTAGTATAGATCAAAGGTAATGTTCTTATAAATAGTCTTTATTTGATTTTGTTATGAATCTTTGGAAAAATTCACATGGGGTCAAAGCTACAATGATGAGGCCTCTTAGTTTTTATCTAAAAGTGAGCTACCTGCAAAGATCCCTTAACATACCATTTCCTATATCGTTTTAGCTACTTATATTTTAAATGGCTATACAATTTTAACTTCTTAAACAAATTCAAAATTAGTTTTTTAAACGTTTGTTTTCTTTCTTTCTAGAAACCCCACCCCTGACAACGCTCTTGGCGTCAAATGGGAGCCATACTCTCTGGAGAATCAGAAGTATCTAAACCTTGGCAACACCTTGTCTTTGGAAGAAGAGCCTGATAAGGAACAAGCTGATTTCTGGGAAAATCTTCATAGGAAATACCTTCCTCACCAAGTTCTAGATGGATAGCCGTAATAAAGAAAACATTGTATTGTAAAAGTTGAATCAACAAAAAATTGTCTGTGATAAATCTTTATAAACGGCGTTTTTTTTAACATCCATACTATCCATACTAATATTATAAATGCGAAAGTTTTTCTATCGGACTCTCTGTCTGTTACGCTTTCACGGCTAAACCGCTAGACAGATTTTGATGAAATTTGGTATGGATATAGTTGAAGACCTGGGTCAAACATAGACTACTTTTTCTTCCAAAATTAATCCCCAAGGGGCTGAAACGGGGGTCAAAGTTTGTATGAAAAACACACAAAATATACTTTTAGCCGCGGGTGGAGCCGCGAGGCAAAAGCTAGTACTAATTAAACGTACACAAAAAATACATTATGAAATGGGTAAATGATGAAGATATCATTATCTGTTGTACGTATCGATAAAATCATGACATGTACACAGTCATCTGTTTATTTATCTTCATAATCAGAATAAATATCGTTAATCAGTGGGAATTAGACACTTTTCCGTGAAAAATAACTTTCAACTCCAATGTTGTTGTTTACATCTACATTATTTTTTACATCACTTAACTGCCAGTCGTTGAAATACATATTTGATATAGGTAATTCAAAAACTATATATATTCCCATTAAATCTTTATATCTATAGAGATAAGATCATCCTTATCTGTATGGATACAAAGCTGAAATTATAATAAAATAGCTAGAACTAATGTATAATTTGGATAACAGTTAGTAGTATCTGGTCAGCCTTGACGGACTGACGTATATAGGTATATATGTACAATTTGGATTATAAAGATAATGGTGCAAATTAAAATAAGTGATGGTGTTTTGGAAGGAGAAGATTTGGTAAATGAGTATGGTGGGAAGTTCTTCAGTTTTAAAGGAATACCATACGCTGCACCACCACTTGGCGAGCTTCGATTTAAGGTAAATTTTGTACTTAACATTTTTTAAATATAATAGATGGGTTTGCTCTTGACCACAATTTTGCCCGAGGACAGAGATGAGGTCTACGGCGAAGCGACTGCGTTTGGGTAAACACCCAAAAGCAGACTATTCACTCTAATTTTGTAGAGAGTCAGGTTGTATGTGCTCGGTAACACAGACGCAGCAGGCAGGTTGTTTAACATTTTATGTAACAAGTTGCTTACAAGAATTTCACTATTAGTACAAGCTTTTGTTGTCATCTGAGAATCATTGATGCATTATTTCGTAACTTTAAATTGGATTTCTTACCTAACGTTTCTTTAGTTATGGACATGTCGTCAACTAAGCAGGGACAATCGAATTACGAAATGCTGCAAACAATATTCCAAAAATTATTTTCCCAAAATAAACACTGGACTGTTTAAGTTTGATTCGCTTTGAGGCTAGAATTGCGATTTGTATACATTAGTGTAATACTTGGTACTTAATTATAATATACCAATTTTTTCAACAGGCCCCTCAACCAGTGACACCATGGAATGGAGTCCGCAAAGCAACAGAATTTGGTCCTATATGTTACCAAATATTTGACCTATTCACAGGACAATTCACGCCAAAAGGCAGCGAAGACTGTCTATACCTCAACGTTTACACTCCTGAAATTAAACCCAACAAACCTTTACCAGTTATGTTATATATCCATGGCGGAGCATTCATGTGTGGAAATGGAAATGACGATATATACGGACCCGAATTCCTAGTCAAACATGACGTTATTCTTGTCACGTTCAACTACAGGCTTGAGGCTTTCGGATTTCTGTGTCTAGATACAGAAGACATACCCGGCAATGCTGGTATGAAAGATCAGGTAGCAGCACTTAGATGGGTCAAGAAAAACATTGCCCATTTTGGCGGAGATCCAAACAACGTTACTATTTTTGGAGAAAGCGCCGGAGGAGCAAGCGTCTCTTTTCATTGTATTTCTCCTATGTCTAAAGGACTATTCCGAAGAGTGATAGCTCAAAGTGGAGCAGCAATTAATCCATGGGCCATGACCTTTCAACCACGTGAAAGAGGTCTAGCTTTAGCAAGAAAGCTAGGCTTAAATTCTGAAGATGATAAAGAACTTTATAATTTCTTCAAAAATCTCCCTATGCAGGCCTTGAGTGGACTTCAATTGCCCATAACGATGGGTGAACAACCCGGTATTACCATGAGTATTGTAAGTGAAAAGAAATTTGGAAACAATGAGAGATTTTTCTATGGAGACATATTTGATGTTGCTCGTAATGGAATACACGAAGACGTGGAAGTTATGACAGGGTACACAGCCCATGAAGGTTTTATTATGATGCTAAATCCTATACAAAGCTCTATATCAGGATTTTTTGACCTAATTAATAATTATGTTGATTATCTTGCTCCAAAAGAAATCAGACTAAACTGTAAGTTAGCTGATGTAATAGAGGCTTCGAAGAGTATCAAAAAATTTTACAGCGATCATAAAGTTCTAACTGAAGAAAACTGGGATGTTCTAGAAAAAGTATTAGGCTTCAATTCGTTTAAATATGGCATAATCCAATCCGCAAAGTTTTCCGCAAATCTGAAGAGAAAGACGTATCTTTACAAGTTTACTTGTACTTCGGAAAGAAATGTATTTGCCCATATGCTTGGCCTGGGAAAGTACATCGGCGACAAGCCAGTGACGTGTCATGTAGATGACCTCGCCTATCTTTTTCCCGAAAAAATAATTAAACATCAACCAATCAAAGAGAGCACAAAGAAACTTATTGATAATGTCACAAAACTTTGGACTAACTTTGCAAAATTTGGGTAAGTTAATAATTTATTCCCCTTATAATACGAGTATATGATTGGTATAGATCAAAGGTAATGTTCTAATAAATAGTTTATAATTGATTTTGTTATAAAATACTGTTGATTGTGTTGATTAATATAAGACTGGAAAAAATTACATGGGGTCAAAGTTAACATATGAGGCCTTTTAGTTTTTGTCTGAAAGTGAGATCTGCAAAGATCCCTTAATATACCATTTCCTATATCGTATTATAATATATTAAATCGCTTTAAAATTTTAGTTTTGTTTTAGTTTTTATTAGGGGGGGGTGAATTATTTTTTGAGTGCACCCCCTTGTGTGGGGTATCGTTGAAAAGGACTATGAAAATAAGGTAGGGTTTCCATACAACACTTTTTTATCAGCTTTACCATTTGCGAGATATAGCCCGCCAAAGTCGTTTACACGGTAACTGTAATTTCTAAAGTCTTGAACCTATAAACTTCGAATCACTCACATAAAGAAACAGGCGCGAAAACTCTTATTTAAAATTGTTTTGGGTATCCTGTTATGAATACTTTTGAAATTATAAATAAAATAAGAATATATACTTTTTTCTTGCAAGAAATGCAAAACAGCGCGGTGCCAAAAATTACTACGGAACCCCACTTTATGCGTGGTCCGACATGCACTTGGCCGGTTTTTTCCATTATTTTTTTCTTTTTAGAAACCCCACACCTGACAACGCTCTTGGCGTCAAATGGGAGCCATACTCTCTGGAGAATCAGAAGTATCTAAACCTTGGCAATACCTTATCTCTAGAGGAAGAGCCTGATAAGGAACAAGCTAATTTCTGGGAAAACCTTCACAGGAAATATCTTCCTCACACAGTTCTAGATGGATAGCCGTAATGAAGAAAACATTGTATAAGTTGAATCAAGAAAGCAAATAAATATTTTTAAAAAGATAAGTCAAATTATTTATCACAGATTTTGATTAGATAAGATACATGTGGATAGGTACACTGACAGTGTAGCTAGTCTACAGAATATAGTCCATAGTACAGTCTAATGCAGAGAAAAATGACCCCCTATCTCCTTTAGTCGAATTCCTCATGACTGAGGGTCGTGGTCATTATGTCGAATGAAATACACACAACGACTATCTTAGCAAATTTAATATAGTGGTTTGCAATTTTCTTCTGCATTTCACACACCAGTTGATAATCATCAACCAGAGTGCAGGTTTCCTCACGATGTTTTACTTCACCGGAAGCAAGTGGTGCTCAAATGAAAACTACCATACATGAGTCAGATTAGACTACAAACTCATGTAGCCCGGTCAGGATTCGTACCTGGGACCTTTGCAGCCACAGGCGGGCGCCCTACCATTCGGCCACTACCCCTATCTCATCGAATCCTAATCTCAGGGTCAGGTATCTCTTCATCTGTCTGTACGTACATAGTGACGGGTATTTGATAATTTTGCAATCGACGAAACCAACGGCGGATTACAAAAAACAGTCTGGTGGGGGGAATCTCCCTCCACAGTAGGTACACGTGCCCCCCCCCCCCCCTAAATCCGCTACTGTACGAAACCACTGTTTATCTTTCGTTGACTGTACTAGTATGTTTGTTTGAGTGCTAATATCTGTAACTAGCAGTCCGATTTGAAATAATATTTCTGTGTATTAATTCATGAGAAAAGATTCGTTTAATTATTTATAATTCAGTTTCGTTTCAGTTTTTATTAGGTACTTCTACAGTTTCAATGCAAAATTTATTTAATTTAATAAATAAAATACTTAAATCAAAGAAAATGTATGTATAGGCTATCGGGAATCACAAAATTTCCACGGGAGCGAGGCCGCATGATCTAGCCAATTAATTTATAACTCTGACCAAAAAACGAGTGTTATGTTTTCAGGGTTCACGTATAAGTATATGCAAAGTTCTTTATTCCACCATACATGGCTGTGAACGGCTAAACAGATTTTGATGTGAGAGGTATTTTTAGATTCCTTGCATTCCTCCGAGTGACATAGGCTATGTGAGTTGTCAGTCATGTTTTTTATTTTTTAATCATTAGTTTGGTTAATATACTAATTAAATGTACACGAAATAGGTAAATGATGAAGATATCATTATTTGATAAATATACAGGTGACTGCGGTTATGTCATGACTTTATCGATATTAATTTTATCGATACATACTTATATCGATAAAGTCATAACATGTCCGCAGTCACCTGTTGATTTATATTCGTGATCGGAATAAATATCGTTAACTAGCTTTCGCCCGCGGCTTCGCTCGCGTGAATTTCCCACGAGATCAGTTCTTTTTCCCAGGTTGAAAGGCACCCTATGTCCTTCTCCGTACTTCCAGCTATGTGTATGCGAAATTTCAGGAAGATTGGTTCAGCAGATAAAGCGTGAAGAGGTAACAAACAAACAAACTCACTTTCGCATTTATAACATTAGTTAGGATTGCACATTTACTTTGGCTTTTGGATTAAGATTGGGTGCCAGCATTAATCAACCCCATATGTGCAACTGTGGTACTATGGTGGACAGCCTAGGTCATCATGGTCTCTCTTGTGTGAGGAGTGCGGGCCGAATTCCGCGTCATGCGTCGTTGAACGATATTATCCGTAGGACTTTGGCCACGGTCGGTGTTCCGTCGATTTTGGAACCGAACGGAATCATTCGCACTGACGGCAAACGCCCGGACGGTTTATCTTTAGTCCCGTGGTATTTGGGCAAGTCTCTTGTTTGGGACGCCACGTGTGTGGATACTTTGGCACCCTCGCACTTGTCTTCCACTTCAGTTCACGGTGGCGCGGCTGCTTGCACTGCTGAGTTAGGTAAAAAGCGGAAATACGCGGGTCTGGTTGACAGTTATAACTTTTTGCCATTCGCAGTAGAGACAATGGGTCCCTGGGGCCCTGAGGCTAAAAAATTTTTAAATCAAGTCTCAACGCGTCTCATCGAGGCAACTGGAGACCCAAGAGCTGGCGTCTTTTTTGCTCAGCGCATAAGCCTCGCAGTTCAGCGGGGTAATGTGGTTAAAGAAATTTTTATTTTCTCAAAGAAATTTACATTTCACTTATAGAGAAACTTAATAGCTAAATGTAATACATTTGTAATTACGTAAGGTTAATGTGAGCATTCGAAGTAAAGTTATATAAAATAATGTGGGTAGTCGTTGCCAATCTTCAACACAAAACAAGATAACACAAAGAATACTGATCCATCTATAGAGCGCGCATAGATTCAAACCCGACCGCCCAAGAAGTATACTGTTACGGGCTACTGGTCCGTGGATCTGGATAAAAACACCTGATGACACTGATGAGACTTTATTCAGTACACCACAAGAGTTTCCACACAACGATGTCCAAATTGTCCAAACACAATGATCAGAGTCCAGTAATTATCGCCGAGTTATCACTTAGTACTTCGCACTTGTATCACTTCGATCTTTCACTTAGCTCGTCTAAAGATGAACTGTCCTCGGCGTCGAACAACCACGCTTATATAGGCCAGCCAAATCCCTCGAGCTACATCTCGAATGTTCCCGGCCTAACTCGGTCGAACGATCGAGTATATCGCTATACCGCTCTTACACATGGCTGTCCTTGTCCTTTAGGTTGCAAGCGACTATAAACCTTAACCGTAAGGAACGTAAGGCTCATTATTGCTTGCACCGCCGATCATTTCTAGAACCGAAGAGGGTTCACGAAGCGTGAGTCTAGAACATTCCAGTTTACGTACTTTTCTAGACAGCGCCCGTGCGTTTTCGTAACACTGCCCCCTTCTTAGAGATGCTCGTCCCGAGCATCATCATTACTACCGTGATATTTCGCCAGACGGTCGATGTGGACAATTTTCATTGCTCCTCTCGGCTGTCGTTGGATCCTATAAGTCACATCATTCAGTCGTGTGATCACTTTGTATGGACCCTCCCATTTAGTCTGTAGCTTCGGTGATTTCCCTTTTCGGCGAGTAGGGTTATGCAGCCATACTAAACTGCCTTCCTCGAAACCACCTGTATTAGTCCTTCTGTCGTATCTGGTTTTCATGTTCTCGCTTGACTGCAATCCATTTTCTCTGACTAAATCATGGATATTCCGCATCCTCTTCCGTAGATCAGAGACGTATCCTTGCACAGTTTGAGATTCCTCAGGTGGCCCTCCAGTTAGTAAGTCTACTGGCAACCGAAGTTCTCGACCATAATTCACGAAAGCCGGAGTCGCTTTTGTACTCTCGTGTTCCGCTGTTCTATACGAGAGGAGGAACAGTGGAATGTACTTGTCCCAGTCTTTCTGGTGATTGTCCACTAGTTTTGCCAAATGCCTCTCCAATGTCTGGTTAAATCGTTCCACCATACCGTCAGACTGAGGATGGTACGCAGTCGTTCGTGTTTTGTGCATTCCCAAGAGCTTGCATACCTCTTGAAATACTTGGGACTCAAAGTTTCTTCCTTGATCTGAATGGATTTCCAGAGGCACGCCATAACGACAAATAACTTCTTCAACAATCTTGGTAGCGACGGTTATAGCTTCCTGATTGGGTATGGCGAACACTTCAGGCCATTTGGTAAAATAATCCATGACAACCATGAAGTACTTATTCCCCGACTCAGTCACAGGAAATGGCCCAGCTACATCCACTGCAATGCGTTCCCAAGGCGCACCAACGTTATACAGCCTCAAGTTCCCTCGACTCCGTGTTTGTGGACCTTTTACTGCAGCGCATGTAGTGCATTTACGGCACCAATCCTGCACATCCTCACGACAGTGGAGCCAATAAAACCTCTCTCGTACTTTTGTTAGTGTCCTCTTGACGCCTAGATGACCTCCCGAAACACCATCGTGTACTATACGGAGAACCTCCGGAACTTTGGATCTTGGAACAACTACTTGTAGGTGGAACTCTCTACCGTTAGTCTTTTCCCATTTCCGGTAAAGTATGCCATTTTGTAGAATAAAGCTGTCCCATTGCGCCCAGTATGCCTTTGTTATAGCGCTCGTAGGTGCCACATCGCTCCACGTTGGTTTAACGTCCCCTTGTTTCTTCCACATAATGATGTATCGGAGATCCTTATCATTTTCTTGAGCTTTCCTCATTGCGTCGTCTTCCCAGGATTCCAAAGGAGTTGCCCGAGTAAGTTTTAGAGTCAGTTCTTTTGACTCTTGTTTGATGCAGTGCTTACAGTCTTCTGGACATGGTCTCCTAGAAAGGGCGTCTGCATTTCCGTGAGCCTTCCCACTACGGTGTTCGGTATGGAAGTCATACTCCTGCAATTGTTCAATCCAACGTGCAACTTGGCCTTCAGGGTTTTTAAACTGTAATAACCATTTTAATGCTGCGTGATCGGTACGCAGTAAGAACTTTCTGCCGATGAGGTATTTGTTGAAATGTTGCAGGGTCTTCACCACAGCCAAAAGTTCTCTCCTCGTAACGCAGTAGTTTCTTTCAGGCCTCGATAACGACTTGCTGAAGTAAGCAATAGCGACCTCCCTGTCTCCCTGTTTTTGAGACAGAACTCCGCCGATTGCCGTATTACTTGCATCAGTATCGACGATGAATTGGCCGTCTGGTTGTGGATATCCCAAAATAGGTGTCTCACATAGATGTTCCTTCAACTTTTCGAAGGAATCCTCGCAGGTCTCGTCCCAACAGAATGCTCGTTTATCCTCGGTCAGACGGTGCAAGGGTTTGGCAATCTCCGAAAATCCCTTCACAAACCGCCTGTAATAAGAGCAAAGGCCGAGAAATGCGCGTACCTCTGTTTTGTCTTTAGGAGTGGGCCACTTTTTAACGGCTTCTATCTTCTCTGGATCAGTCTGGATGCCTTCACTGGTAATGACGTGCCCGAGATAGCTCACTTTGTTCCTAAATAAATGACACTTCTTTGGATTTAATTTCAGATTGGCTCCATGTATCTTGGCAAAGACTTGCTCCAGGTTTCTCAAGTGATCCTCGAAATCACGGCCAACGATGATGACGTCATCCAGGTACACCAGGCAGGCTTCTCCAACCAAGCCTGCTAGGACACATTCCATCAGTCGTTCGAAAGTGGCTGGTGCATTACATAATCCGAAGGGCATGACGTTGAACTGCCATAAACCTTTGCCTGTTGAGAACGCTGTCTTCTCTTTATCCTTCGAGTGAATTTCCACCTGCCAATAACCAGATTTTAAGTCCAAGGTTGAGAACCACTTCTTGCCACTCAGAGTATCCAATGTGTCATCGATTCGAGGCAATGGATAACTGTCCTTCTTGGTGATGTCATTGAGCCGTCTGTAGTCTACACAGAATCGCGTACTACCATCCTTCTTCTTTACCAGCACAACAGGTGAACACCATGGACTCGAAGATGGTTCAATTATCTTATTTCTTTCCATTTCTTCTAACAGATCTTTGACCTCTTTTTCTTTCGCTATTGGTATTCGCCTTGCACGTTGTCGGATGGGTCTCTCATTCCCGGTGTCAATTCTGTGTTGTACCAAAGATGTTCTTCCAATGTCTCCTTCTTGGTTGGTGAAGATATTTGCAAAGCGTAGTAGAAACTCCTTTGCTTTAAGGCTCTGGGAGTAAGTCAAGTTGCTTTTGCAGTCATCAAGCAGCTGTTTGACCGTAGTATTCTTTCTGTCTTTTATTCCGTCTGAGCTTGGCACTGAACTGCATCTCTTCATCCAAAGGACTTCTTCGCATCTTCCTATGACATCACCTTGGCTTATGGTAACCTTTTGGTCATCCAGATTCACCACTTTGACAACAGCTGTATCTTTACCCCTAACCAAAGTTCTGGCGGTCATGAGTTTCCGGGTCGTTGTCTTAGAAGGTATTTCTTCAATTAATACACATCTAATTGACTTATTTCGGTTAGATGGCAACTTTACCAATACTTGAGCCTCCGAGCGTCTGGGTATGACGATGTTTCTTAGGCAGGTAACTTTGCCGTGGACTCCTCCAAGTATAAATATTTCTTCTTCGCCGCACTTGAAAATTCCATCAGCAACATCTATTCTGCAGTGGTTTTTCTTCATGAAATCCAGGCCCAATATGCAGTCGTCCACTATGTCAGCTACAATGACGTCATGATGGTACGCCGCTTCTCCCATGTACATCGTAACTGACATCTCTCCAAAGACGGGTATTGGCTGGCCGGAGGCGGAAAGAAGCCGGCAAGTGACTTTCCTCTTGCTTCTCATCTCGGACTTCACTATATCCGGTCGAACTATTGTTCTAGAGGCTCCTGTGTCGATCGTTATTTTACAGTCATTACCATTTACTTTACCAGCTATCGCAATGCTTTTCCCATTGCATACTTGTGAGATGATGGTTGTTGGGGCTTCTTTCGCGCCACCAGCCAGTACTCGCCCCTTAGTTCTGGCTGTTACTCGTTTCCCTGATTCATAGTCGACGAAGATTCACGTTTCTTCGTCAGCTCTTCAACCAGGTCCTCGAGTTGCTTCTTTGTAGCTGCACATGAGTCCTTCTGTGGACAATGGAACTGCATGTGCCCTCGCTCTCCACACTTGTAACACATGACCCCAGAGCCCTTCTTGCGTGAAGCCTTTACCTCGTTGACTTCCTCCGTCACTTCTCGCACTTTGTGAACCTGTCGCAAGTCGTGCCTGACAGCTTCGACTTCCAGTGCGTGGGCCAGTGCTTCTTTCAGAGAGGCGTGATGGCGGAGCCTTACGGCAGCTCTCACTTCCAGATCCTTGATGCCGTCTACAAAGGCTTGCACGGTGTTGGTTACCACCATGTTCGCTTCTGCTGATGGGTACGCTTTTCTGACCAGCTTCTCTATCTCTAGAGCCCACTGCTGGAGTCCTTCTCCTGAGCGCTGGACTCTGTCGCGCAGTTGAGCTCTGAATACATGTTCCAGATGCCTCTCTCCATACCGGGATTCAAGAGCCTCCAAAAGATCTTTAAATCCAGCGTTAGGTAGCACCTCCAGAACGTCCACAGCTTTCCCTCGGAGCGAGCCAGTGAGGGCGGTTAAGCACTGGTCGTCTGTCCACCCATTGGCAGTGGCGATCGTCTGGAACTGTTGACGGTATGCAGCCCAGGATGAGGTACCATCATACGGAGGCAACTTCACGTTGGGTCCACGGACTACACCAACAGAACCACATGGTGCGACTGATACTCCAGAAGTTTCGAGGCGCACAACCTTTTCTGAAGTTCGGTGAACCCATTCTTCATACTGTCCACATCATTTCCAAGGCTGTTGACCCTTTCCTCTATTAATTCAACGTCCTTCCGTAATTCGGTCACCACGCCGCTAACCTCGCATACTGCCGTCAACACTTTTTGTTCCAGCTCCTTTTGTGTAGCGAGTTGTAGATCTTGCACAGCAGTAAATTTTTGATTTAAGAGTGCCTCCTGTGACTTAACTTGTTGCCGCTGAAGTTCTTGCGCCTTAAGTTGCTGCTCTTGTACAGCCTTAAGTTGTTGCTCTTGAGCAGTGAATTTACTTTCTAACATCCTCATCAGACCCGTTAAATCAAAGGTGGGCGTGGCCTGCTGAGGGGGCGGGGCCAGGTGGGCGGGGCTAGTGGGCGGAGCCATAGGGGGTGTGGCCTGGTGGGCGTGGCCAGTGGGCGGAGTCATCCTTGAAGTAGGCGGGGCCACAGGGGGCGTGTCCTGGTGGGCGGGGCCAGTGGGGGAAGCTTCAGCAGCACGCTGCGCCCGTGTCTTGACACCCTCGCTGGTGACGTCGTTGTCCCTCGGAGTCAATGGCATTTTCCAAATTCCGCTTCTGACACCAAATGTTACGGGCTACTGGTCCGTGGATCTGGATAAAAACACCTGATGACACTGATGAGACTTTATTCAGTACACCACAAGAGTTTCCACACAACGATGTCCAAATTGTCCAAACACAATGATCAGAGTCCAGTAATTATCGCCGAGTTATCACTTAGTACTTCGCACTTGTATCACTTCGATCTTTCACTTAGCTCGTCTAAAGATGAACTGTCCTCGGCGTCGAACAACCACGCTTATATAGGCCAGCCAAATCCCTCGAGCTACATCTCGAATGTTCCCGGCCTAACTCGGTCGAACGATCGAGTATATCGCTATACCGCTCTTACACATGGCTGTCCTTGTCCTTTAGGTTGCAAGCGACTATAAACCTTAACCGTAAGGAACGTAAGGCTCATTATTGCTTGCACCGCCGATCATTTCTAGAACCGAAGAGGGTTCACGAAGCGTGAGTCTAGAACATTCCAGTTTACGTACTTTTCTAGACAGCGCCCGTGCGTTTTCGTAACAATACAATACATGTAATAGTCTTTCTTAAACTTTTGTGCTTCAATTAGGTACATAACTATATATTCTTTATTTTATAAGTACATATTTATTTAGGCTTATCTTTACATTAATTTGGTGTATCGTTAGAATCTCTATTTTATTGTGAGTAATATCTGTATACTTCAAAATACACCAGTTAATTTATTTTCAGAATAGAGGACACATGCAAAATAGTAATTTAGTTATACTAACGTAACGAAAAATGTAATACCGTATCTGTATGTTATAGATAAAATATACTGAGTTACTACAGATATATTAATTAGTGGTCAAACAAAACATATTCAATACTCCCCGCTATGATTGCGCGCGCTCTAGGACGTAAAGAGAACTAGTATCAACACTATGATCACAGTCTATTGAGTGTCGAGTCCACAGCGCACAGAGCCGTATTTGGGCCGGGTTTTTTTGGAGGTGAAATGATTTTTGGTGTTCCTTTTACATATTTGATTGCAAGTCCGGTCTCTCCATTGGCAAGTCTATCAGCTAATTGTTGCCTAAGTTCCTTAAGGTAAGATTGTTGAGATGGGGTCTGATCGGAAAACAGTTTTACATGTTTATTTTCAACTTTACTTTTGTTCCGCAGTATATTTTTAGGTATGTCAGATGAACTAAAGAATGCTTTGATAGGGCGATCTGAGCCTTTTTTGAACTTGCCAAGACGTATTAACTTTAATGGCTGTGGAGGGTCTTTTACTAGGGTTTTGAGCATTTCCTCAACCTCATTTTTGTCATGTAATTGTCGTTCCTCGTGTTTTTCCGATGAAGTCTCTTTTATACCTACTATTATTAGATTTCTTTTTCTATCAGACCGATCTCGCATTTCCTGTATAAGTTCTTCCTGGCTGGGTACTTGTTGTATTTTTAAACATCTAGGCTGTTCTTTTTTTATAAATATAATGCGGCGAGTATCCTGGGCACACTGCCTCGGTGCGGCGCGTTCGAGGAGATTTTTTATTTGTAAACGTAATAATAATATTGCTATGTGTGTGTCTTATGATTAAATGATTTCAGAAGTCTTTGAGGGGCGTTAGGATTTAGGATTAGGATTAGTGACAATTACACATTTTTCGGAGAAAAATTACTTTCAACTCGTCATCAAATCAATAGTCATTTAATGTCCCTAATACTGGGGCATCGGCCATCCTTATGAATGGATAAGGAGAATGGGCCATAACCCAACACGCGATCCCCATGCGGATTTGTGGATTAACCTTTTTTTTTCTTAAAAAAAAGTCACATCGACTCACACTTTCGCATATGGATTGAATCATACTTATCAGATACTATTAGGTATCTGTGATTTTATTTACTACGTTATTATTTTGAATTCATAAGTGAACTTTTGTAGCAAATACATCCTTATCATTAGCACATTAAGTCTATATTCCAACGTATTATTACAGTATCAGTTATCTAATAACACGTGATGATTTGTATTTTTCGGGTAGTTAAATCTGGTCAACCTTGGAGTATTGCCGTTTATTTTGTTTATTTTTTAAAATGGTCCAAGTAAAGATAAATGATGGTGTTTTGGAAGGAGAGTATTTAAACAGTGAATTTGGGGGGAAGTTCTACAGTTTTAAGGGCATTCCTTACGCTGCACCACCGATCGGCGATCTCAGATATAAGGTACATTTTATTATCATAAATCTCTTCTATAGTAATCTCCACGGAAATAGAAATTTTGCCATGGTAATCTCTCTATCATAAAAATATAACTGGTCTTTTCGAAGTGTATGTGGGGTCTTTATAGAGCCAATAAATGCCACAATGTTTTTTAAAATAATTATTGACTGTCTGTCGGTATATTTGTACGCGTATCATGCAAAAACTATTCTCACAGTTGTATTACTCAAATCTTAAAATTTGGCTTAGGTTTCATCTTGAAAAGCGTAGAAGAAATGAAAAGCGTAGAAGAAATGATAGCGCCAATTCCTCTGTTTCCCATTTTTCTTCCGCGGGTCTACTGGAAAACATTTCTATAGAAATAAGTAGTCCCTTTGTACTTAGTTTAACTATATTTTATGTTTCCTATCTATGTATTTGTTGTTTACAATAAAAGGTAGTAAATGTTTTAATAATTTGTGACAATAGAGATATAAGTTACAACGATGCACGACAACTTTGACGAGAGATTGGATGACTCAGGCGACATACACAATGGAAATATCTTGTTAACATTTACTTTTGCGCTAAACAAATATGTCTCTTACAAAAATAGCAGTAGGACCTTAGAAATCTGAATAAAATAAGTGGAACCTGATCAGCACCATTAATCAAAAGTAATCTTTCTTCAACAGGCTCCACAGCCGGTGACACCTTGGAATGGAGTCCGCAAGGCTACGGAGTTCGGGCCTGTCTGCTACCAGGCGTTCGATATGCTTACCTTAACAATAAACCCTACAGGCAGCGAAGACTGTCTCTATATCAATGTGTACACTCCAGAAATAAAGCCGGCTAAACCCCTACCAGTCATGTTCTGGATTCACGGTGGAGGCTTCATATGCGGCAGTGGAAACGACGATATGTACGGCCCAGACTTTCTGATCAAACAAGGAGTCATTCTAGTCACGTTTAACTACAGACTTGAAGCACTTGGTTTTCTGTGCCTTGACACCGAGGAGATTCCCGGCAACGCTGGAATGAAAGACCAGGTTGCTGCTTTAAGATGGGTCAAAAATAATATCACACATTTCGGCGGAGATCCTAACAACGTAACAATTTTCGGAGAGAGCGCAGGAGGTGCAAGCGTATCTTTTCTTTTGATCTCTCCTATGTCTAAAGGATTGTTTCAAAGAGCTATTGTGCAAAGCGGTGCCGCAACTAACCCATGGGGACTGCTCTACCAAGCACGTGACGTGAGTATAGGTATAGCAAGACAATTAGGTCATCAGTCTGTAGACGATGAAGAATTAAACAATTTCTTCAAAACAGCACCCGTATCTTCTTTAAGTCCATTAAAAGTACAAATAACAACAGGTGAAAGTCAAAAACCTCCTTTATTGACCTTTGGCATTGTAAGTGAAAAGAAATTCGGGGACAATGAAAGATTTTTCTATGGCGATGTACATGAGGTGCTACGTAATGGAATACATGAAGGTGTAGAGGTAATGATTGGATATACAGAAGATGAAGGCTTGATTTCAATGGTACACTATGGCCCTTTGTCAGAGGTGTGCAACAAAATCAACACTTTTTTTGATTATCTCGCTCCTAAGGAAATACTAATCAACTGTAAATTAGCTGACCAGATTGAGGCTTCGAAAAAAATTAAAACATTTTATTTCGGCAACGAAATTGTCACTGAAGATAAATGGGAGTCGTTCAAGAAGTTTTTGAGCTTTGAAATGTTCAACTATGGGCTATTTCAATTTGCAAAGTTTTCGGCTAACCAGAAAACGAAAACGTACTTCTACAAATTTGGATGTAAGTCGGAGAGGAGTAAGTTCGCTTATCTGCTTGGATTGGGGAAACTCCTCGGGGACAAGGCGGTAATTTGTCATGGTGATGATTTGGCGTACCTTTTCCCTGAAGAAGCGCTCAATCATGAGCCCCTAACAGATACTACAAGGAAACTCATTGATAATGTCTGTAAGCTATGGACTAACTTCGCAAAGTTTGGGTAAGTTATTTGGCACAAGGAGTTATGAAAACTGTATCAAGTCATTGACCAGCATATTACAACGATCATAAATTCAGGTAGAATTTTATGATTTTTTTCTTCAAAGTAAAATGCTTTATCATGTTATTAGAGTTTTGGAAACTCAGATAATTTTATCCGATTTATTGGTTGAAGCAAATAATTCAAATATCAGCTATAGATACGACATGATATCAACACGTCCTATTTTTACATTAGGATGATAGAAGTTATCACCAAATGCTATATCGAAAATGCTCTGTTCCAACCACTTATACCTAAAGTGATTCATGCATTATTTATTGATAAACTATGATATTATTTCTTTCTTTAGTCGTATTTCCTCATGACTGAGGGTCGTGGTCATTATATGGAATAAAACACACACAACGACTCTCTTGGCAATTTTAATGGACTGGTTTGCCATTGCCTTCTCCATTTCACACACTTGCTGATAATCATCAACCAGAGTGCAGGTTACCTCACGATGTTTTCCTTCACCGGAAGCAAGTGGTAGTCGATGAAAACTAACATGAGTCAGATTGGTATACAAACTCATGTAGCCCGGGCAGGATTCGAGCCTGGGATTTTGTATCCACAGGTGGGCGCCCTACCACTCGGCCACCACCGCTTCTATATTATTTATTATATATTATTTATTTAAACTTTATTGTACACACATACAAAAGTACAGAACAAAAGGTGGACTTAATGGTAAAAGCATTGTCTGACAGTCAAACCTTAGCAGAGAGTTCATGTGGGTGTGGGTGTGTAGGTGGTGGTTCATTAACCAAATACCCATAAAATATTATCAGTTGTTTATGCTATTGTGTGAAAATTGAAAATAAAGATTGTATTTTCAGTTTGCTCCTGTACAACTGAAAACATTGTCTGTATAGTCGTATTCCTCGTGACTGGACCGTGGAATGAAACACACGCAATTACTTTCTTGGCAATTGAGAGAGTGATTTGCTATTTCGTCCTCTAGCTGATAAATCATCAACTAGGGTGCAGGTTTTCCCACAATGTTTTCCTTCACCGGGAGCTAGTGGTGGTCTATGAAAACTACCATATATGAGTCAGATTGGTATATAAACTTTTGAAGGATGAGTAAGATTCAAACCTGGGACCTATCACCTACATCTTAACCATTCAATCACTACCGTTTCACTTCATATAAATATAAACATTATGTACTAAATGGGGACCAGTCCTCTCATTTTGGGACCATAGCCCCTTTTGGGGTATGGTAACCCTATGTTGGTGACGTCCCAGTGAATCATCCAGTGACTTAATTTTAAGTTACGTAATATTATTTATTTATTTTTCAGAAACCCAACCCCTGATCAGTCCCTAGGTGTGACATGGGTCCCGTTTTCAGTGGAAAAACAAGAGTATTTACATATTGGCAACACTTTATCGTTGGAAGAACTACCAGATAGAAAGGATTTGAAGTTTTGGGAAAGCCTCCACAGGAAATACGTTCCTAATCAAGTATTATAAGTTAAAATGAATGCAAATTTAAAAAAATAATGTTATGAGATAGTTTTTGATTATGCTCATGAGAATTGTAAAAAAAGAGAAAATTGTACCTCTAAATAGAAACTACTGACAATAAAGCTGTTTTATCTTCAATAGTTTCTGTTGACAATGTATTAACTTATGTATATATAGCATTTCTACCTTTGGATATTTTATTACAAAATTGCCGCAATTAGGTACCCCGCGAGTTATTTAGTGAGCAATGCAGGGTAACTTCACATGTGTAGTCGACTGTACAAACATGATCCCAGACTATAAATATTCTGAACGCGCAAGAGCTCTCGATATTCCAATATTCGGCGATCGGGTGGCAGCCATTAAAATTTCAATTAAAATTCTACGCCCGTGACAACCCTATTGCATGTTAACAATAGAACCGGGAGTATTTGGCAGAAATTTTAATGCCTTCTGTCAAATGTGAATAGACAATGTTAAGATGCAAACTGGGCGGCGCATTTTACAATTTGCTGAAGGAAATTTAAACTTCCATAAAAGTAGAAAGAATGCTCGAGTATGCGTCGCCCGTTGTGTTGTGAATTGTACTTTACAGGGAGATATTTTTGGTCAATTTGTACTTTGTACCCTGTAGTTTAGGTTTACATTTTTGTCCAAAGATAATTGGACAAAAATGCCTAAATCCCTGTTTCTCACTGCATGCCATTTGCAATTACCTCGGGCAGCTGTAATATAGCTTTTTTATAGCCTGACCAGGAATATAAAAACCCTCGCCATGTTGCGGAAAAGCAATAGAACTTATTTCTTATACTGACAACTAATTAAAAAAACAATCTGTCATTTCTTCTGTTAAAGTTTGACTTTCAATCAAGGACGGATCCAGTAGGTATTTTTTTCTGGGAAGGGCACCGTTTTCCATTCTCGAGAATATTTACAAGATAGTTTTAAGAAAATTTCCGCTTGTTCTTTAAAATTTCGAGAACTAATGGTGGCGGATTAATTTTTTGAAAATACTTACTTGTAAGAAACTATTATTACTAAATCCTGTTATTTTAACAACTCGAATCTTAATTTGATATGTACTGTTATGGAAGCTGCCTACACAGTACACTATATGTACAGTCACAAATAAAATATAAGAATCAAATATAATATAATATCACATGTTATGTTTGACTAGTGTAAACAAGGTTAATAATGTTCAGCCATCAACCATATTCGGTGACTGGCTAATGTAAATAGCCCAATACTGTGAATCAAAAGCCGAATGTGGTCCGACCTTACAAATGGGCCATATTGGGACCAGTTGAAAACCAATTTGAAAAATGACCAATTTAATTGATCCGAATTATCATTTAATATCATATCATTTATTCAGAAACAATATACATTGCATTCGAAATCAAATACATAAAACATTAGAAAATATAAATTAAATTATTGCAATTAAAAATCAAATTATTGTATACTAAGTCAAATCATTAAAAGTCCAATATTTTGAGAAAAAAATCACATTTAAAAAAGTCATCAACACTGTAACAGCACTTCTCCAGCAATAATGTTCTTAAACTACTTGAAAATTTTGAAGGGTTTCGCTCCAACTTGGGTTCATTCGGCAATTTATAAGAACTGTTTGATGTAGCGCACACCTCTCCATCATTTTGAACATTCGAAAGATTTTCCAGGAAGCGATAACCCTGGTCGGGTATTAGGTTTGTATAGACGGTAGTCGGAACAACCTTAACAACATTTCCGAGGCGACAGATCGGTTTGCAGTGTAAACAGTCTGGATTTCTAGGATAATCCATTTTGCAGTTTTATTTCGTTGGTAATTTTATCTGTATTAAAGAAACCTGTTTTACGAGTATATCATGAGTTAGTCGAGTGTAATCGGAAACATTTAATACATAGGTAAGTATAGCGTCGATACATTCGATACATAACAAAAAAAATTAGGGCTGATCCTAGGGGCACCACGTCTCTCTTGTAATTGCCGCCATAAAACAGACATAACAAATCCTACTAATATAACAAATGTGAAAGTAAAAATAAAAATAAAAATTTTTTGCCTGACTATTTTGACTACAGTTAATGTCCATCAGTGGAATAATAATAGCTAAGAAAAAATGATTATTGCCTAAAATCCATACTTCCATACTAATCCATACTAATATTATAAATGCGAAAGTTTGGATGTGAGTTTGTGAGTTTGTGAGTTTGTGAGGATGTTTGTTACTCAATCACGCAAAATCTACTGGACGGATTTCTATGAAATTTGGTACAGAGGTAGATAATGACCTGGAATAGCACATAGGCTACTTTTTATCCCGGGAAAAAGCACTGTTCCCGTGGGAAATTCACGCGGGCGAAGCCGCGGGCAAAAGCTAGTAAAAAATAAATAAAACAGTTACCTATACTTGGTACTTCGAAATAGTCCTGAGTGCGAAGGCAATTGCCCAGCATTGGACAAATAAAATCAATCACATTATAAAAACGACAAACTTCATCAAATACATGCTCCATCAAATTTATCAAAATATTTTTTTTTATAAATTATAATCAAAATAAATAAAATGTTGCGCGACATCTATGTGCGAAAACCTATTAAATGTGTTTGTAGATATTTAAGTTTATATGTAATTTAGTTACTAAACTGTATGGTTTTTCAAATAAAATAAATAAATAAATAAAATTACTTTTGCTTTAGTATCGGAGGTTCGAAACATATACTTTATTGATCACACAGCCAGAAGGGTTATAAAGTAGCCAAGTTTTACGAGTTCGGAACAAATAAACAAACCAACAACAGAATAGCCTGGAAAAGTTATGCAGTGACTCTATGGTTTCCTCTTACAAAATAAATAAAATAAAATAAAAAAATAAAATAAAAAAGCCATTTATTCTACTACCTTAAAAATTTTTTGTACAGCAAATGTCACACTCATACATTACATTTTTCTAGTAAAATATTATATTCAATGTCCAAATTTAATTTCTTTACTTTTAGTGTCATAAAAAAAATATTAAATGTTTAAATTGATGTATAGTATATATTCCATTTTTTTATTATTTATTTAAAGTATTAATTATGATTATCTATTTATTATATATTTATTTATCATTATATTGAGGTCAAACTTATTACATTAGATTCGTAGGTAGTAGTCGCCTCCTTGGCGTAGGCCTCCCCCAAAGCTCTCCAAGTGTTGCGTTCTCTGGTTTTTTGCACCCAGTATGGTCCTGCCTTTTTCCTGAATATATCCCGCCATCGAGTTACCGGTCTTCCTGCGCTTCTTTTACAGTTTCGAGGTATCCATTCTGTGACCCTTTTTGTTGGTCTTGTATTGTTCATTCTATAAACGTGTCCTGCCCATTTCCATTTAAGTTGTCGTGTTCGATATTTGACGTCTGATACTCTTGTTTTTGTTCGGATTTTCTTATTGCTGATTTTGTCTGAGATTCTAATACCCAGCATACTTCTCTCCATTCTTCTTTGGCAGACGGCGAGTCTTTCTTCGTCTTTTTGTCGTAGTGACCACGTTTGACACCCGTAAGTAATGCTGGGTAATATTGCTACATCGTGTAATTTTTTCTTGATTGTAATACTAACGTCTTTATTTTTCATGATTTCCTTCAGACTCCAGTATTTTTTCCACGCTAGTGCGATTCGTCTGAGTACTTCATTTTCTGTACAGTTCTTAAATGATACTAACTGTCCTAAGTATATGTATTCTGGGACGTACTCTATTAGTTGACCATCGACTTTGACATCCTGCAATACGCTATTTGTTAATATTTTTGTCTTTGACGCATTTAAAGACAAACCTATTTTCTTACTTTCTTCAATCAGATCGTTCACCATAATCTCAAGGTCTGTCGCGTTTTCTGCAAAAATGACGATGTCATCCGCGAAGCACAGGTGACTAAGGTACTCGCCATTTATATTGACTCCTTTTTCCCTCCAGTTCAAATTATGGAATACTGATTCAAGGACGGCTGTGAATAATTTAGGTGAAAGTGGGTCTCCTTGTCTTACGCCTTTACTTATAAGGAACTCTGGTCCCTCTTTCTCCAGCTTAATTTTAGCTTTGCACTTTGAATAAAGATCGCGTAGCAGATTTATGTATTTTACGCGGATGCCTTGTGCTGTTAGAGCTTGCCAAATAGCCTCATGGTGTACAGAGTCGAAAGCTTTCTTGAAATCTATGAAACACATATAGAGTTCTTTGTGATATTCATTAGCCTTCTCTATTAATTGTGTTACTGCCTGAATATGGTCTATAGTAGAGAAATGTTTTCGGAAGCCTGCCTGTTCTTGCTGCTGATTGTCATCTAAGGTCTTGGTAATTCTGTTCAATATTACCTTTGAAAAAATTTTATACATGTTTGTCATTATACTAATCGGCCTGTAATTATTAAGATCATCCTTGTCTCCTTTCTTGTGAAGTAATATAATCGTAGACTTTGCCCACTGTTCAGGTATCACACCGTTTTCCAAAATATTATTAAACAGAATCTGTAGAGGTTGCTGTAGAGTCTCGTTGAAAGCTTTAAGAATCTCGTTGGTAACATTGTCTTCTCCAGGTGCTTTGTCGGTTTTCAGAGATTTTATAGCATGTTCTATTTCTGACTTTAATATGTGTTGAGGCATTTCGTCAGCATTGCTATAATGTAGAGCAGGTGGTGTTAGATGTTTTCCTGAGTCTGAAGCGTAGAGCTCTCGATAAAACTTTGTTGCTTCGGAAATCATATTTGGGCGCCTTGATATAACGTTCCTTGAACTATTTTTCAGATTTATAGCCCATTCTTTCTTTTCTCTTAATTCCTTGAATGCTTTTCGAATTCCTCCTGTTTTTTCTATAAAAAATTCAAGTACTTTTTGTCTGTGCACTTTCTTGTCTCTAGTAATATTTCTGTTTATATGTTTGCTTATTTGAGTTATCTTAGCTTTTATGTCTCGTGTTCTATTTTGACTGTATAAGAATTTTCTTTGTTGTAGTAATTGCCGAGTCTCTACACTTATGTAATCATTTTTCTGTTTATTATTTTTAGGTATTTTTGTCATAAGTTCTTCCATTTCACTCAAAAAGTTGTCATATTGTGACTGGGTATCAGGTGCTTCAGAAATTGCCAGAATAAATCTATCTTCCCAGTACCTTCCATCTTCCCGTGAAAGTGTTGGCAAGCTTCTTGTACATGGGTTCGTTTTGACAAATTGTCTCTTACGTTTTGAAGTCATGTGTAATTTGCATCTTATCATTCGATGGTCGGAATTAAAATTTAATTTATTAATTATGTCAAAATTATGCATGTCTGTAGATTGGTTTGTTAGTATATAATCAATTTCGTTAAAATTAATACCATCTGGGTGTCGCCATGTCCATTTATTATGATATTTTCGTTTAAACATGCTGTTAACTATTTTAAGTTTATGTTCTAGTGCAAATTCTACCAACTTGAACCCATGTGGACTTCTGTTTCCCCATGTAGACATACCAAATATACTTTCCTCCCCTGGGATCATTTTTCCAACTTTTTTTTTTTTTTTTATTTATTTATCAAATAAAAGTACATACTTAACTTAAGTCGTAAATAATAAAATTGGATGACTGACGGCCGCCATGTTGTTTACGTCGACCGCGCCCTTATAAGCAATTGCGTAGTGTCGATTCGCCCATTTGCCGGTCGTTCGTCGGAGCGTGAACATCTCCCATAAGGACAGTGCAAGTGCTATTTTTTTGTGTTTTTGCTATTTTTGTTGCGATTGTTTATTTTTCAATATTTTTGATTGATTTTTCTTGTATTAAATTATTTTGTAGCGGTTAATGTTTTTTTTTTATTTTATTCTGCTTCGGAAAGCTAATTTCAGAAGTGGGATAGGCTCTGTGCCTACTTAGTTTGTTAAATTTGCCTACTTAGTTTGTTAAATTATAAGAAAAATAAACAATCGCTAGTTTTGTGTCGACATGCCTCGATCATCTCGTTCGCGCAGCCGCTCAGTGGAGGTGTCGCGTAAAAAATCAAAGCACAAGTCGCGACGGCGGTCCCGTCGTGATTCGCGCTCTCGATCGCGTCACAGTAGACACCGTAGTGAGGGTAGTTCCGTAAAACAAACGTTGGACACCATAATTTCGAGATTAAATGCCGTTGAGGAAAGTTCCGCGCATGCGTCTCGTGCGTCTCATACCCCACTACCTCGAGATGATCGCGACACGTCTCATCGAGAAGACAGTACTAGCGTAACTGCTCAATCTCTGGCCGAAGCGCTTATTTCGGTAAGTCGTGTAAAATCTCACAAATATTATGTGTCAAACTTCGACCCGTCAATCCATGATTTTGAAGTCTGGTGTAATGAAGTGGAGCGTGCCCAATTGTCGAATAATTGGGACGATTTGGAATGTCTTTCGCGAGTAGCAGCCTGCCTTAAAGGAGACGCAAAAACATGGCTTGACGAGTGGACAACTAATGATCGTTCGTGGTCTAATTTCAAAAAGGATTTTGAGTCGCTCTGTCCGCGTAAAATAGACCATGCGAGTATACTTTTTGACGTTATGAACACGACATCCGATCAGTTTCCAACGTACGCCGAGTACGCTCGACGGTCATTATTGCGCTTACGTACCGTTAAAGGGCTGAGCGAGGATCTGATGGTTCAAATTATAATACGCGGCATCAACGATGCAAATGTTAAGGCGGCGGCCGCAAACGCCAACTTAACAACCAGTAGTTTAGTTTCTTTCCTAGCCATTTATTTAAAACCCAACCGTGGCAAAGTAGAAAATCGAGCTTCTACTTCCAATAGTTCTTCTAATAAAAGACGAAGCGAGTCTTCGAATAAAATCAAGTGTTACCAATGTAACCAATTTGGGCATACTCGAAATAACTGTCCTAAAAAGCAAAAGCCGTCAGATCCTCAGCCCTCTAAGGTTACGTGCTCTTTTTGTAAGAAAGCGGGACATAAAGAGAGCGATTGCTTCGCAAAAGCGCGTTCTACGTCACAAAATAATACTAAAAGAAATGTTAACCTTTGCAAAGAGCAGTTAAACTCGTCAAAGGATCGCGATATTGGTACTGCGGTTATCCAAGGGATACCTATAGATGTCCTGATAGATAGCGGTGCAATTAATGTGTCTCTCATTTCATCCGACGTAGTCAAGTATTTTGCATGTACTCCGAAACCAACGTATTGCGTATTAAAAGGCATAAGCTCATGTGAGATTATTGCGCGCGAATACGTTACACTAACTGTGGAGCTTAAGAATATCTCACTGGAGGTAGACTTTATTATTGTTCCCTCGTCATATATGAATACTCCTTTAATTATTGGCACAGACGTTCTTAATAGAGACGGCGTAACGTTTATTCGAACTAAAGATAGCCAGTACCTGACGCATAGCAATAATAAAGTTTCCGCCGTGAATGCTGTTACCGATGATAAGCTAAGTGGTGTTGACACGCCTTTAAAGGGGGTCGAATTAGAATCTTTGCTGATGGTGATTAACGATTTCTCTCAATTTTTTATATCGGGCACTGCCACTACAACAGTTAAAACTGGCAAAATGACAATAAATTTGACCAGCGATGTACCAATAGCTTATCATCCGTATCGTTTGTCCTATTTGGAAAAATTAAAGGTAAGGGAAATAATAAAGGACTTGTTGGAGAAGGGCATCATCAGGGAATCTGAATCAGAGTATGCCAGCCCCATCATTCTTGTCAAAAAGAAGGATGGCACTGACAGGATGTGTGTCGACTTTCGAGCTCTTAATCGAATCACCCTTAAGGACAGGTATCCACTTCCTTTGATCGATGATCACATCGACCGTCTTGGGGGCTCGAAATTCTTCACCAGCCTTGATATGGCATCCGGGTTTCATCAGATACCCATTCATGAGGGATCAGTACACTTAACTGGGTTCGTAACGCCTGAGGCGCATTACGAATACCTGAAAATGCCTTTTGGTCTCTGCAATTCACCAACTGTCTATCAGAGAATTATCAATAAGACGTTACGAAGGTTTATCGAAGCTGGTGAGGTTCTAGTCTATATCGACGATGTGCTTTTGATGAGCATGACAATCAGTGACGGATTAAAACTGTTACGATCCGTTTTAGAAGTTCTCACCGAAGCTGGATTTTCGATAAACATTCGTAAGTGCTCATTTCTTACAACAGAAATAGAATATTTGGGCCGGGTTATAAGCCATGGTCAGGTTAGACCGAGTGTTAAAAAGATAGAAGCGCTAAAGAATGTACCAGCCCCAAGCAACGTCAAACAGGTTCGACAATTGCTAGGACTAGCGGGCTATTTCCGGCGTTACATTAAGGACTATGCGACAAAAACTGCAAGTATTTCACATCTTACAAAAAAGATGTTAAATTTGAATGGGGACCTGAACAGGAAAATGTGAGATGTGAACTCATAAATGTTTTAACTAGTGAACCTGTACTTGCAATTTTTGACGCGAACTTACCTACTGAGCTTCACACGGACGCCAGTAGTGCGGGTTATGGGGCAGTACTTATGCAGGTGCATAGCGATGGTAACAAAAGGGTGGTAGCTTATTTCAGTAAGGTCACACAAGGCGCTGAAAGCAGGTACCACTCCTATGAATTGGAGACGCTGGCGGTCGT
Organism: Ephestia elutella; assembly: GCA_018467065.1. NCBI lineage: Eukaryota > Metazoa > Arthropoda > Insecta > Lepidoptera > Pyralidae > Ephestia > Ephestia elutella. The sequence continues at coordinate 17,815,366 of CM031586.1, read as the reverse complement.
CAGAGCACTTCAGCATTTTAGACATTATCTTATCGGTGTTCAGTTCAAAATTATCACAGACTGTAATGCTCTGAAGGCCACCGAGCGCAAGAAGGACCTGCTTCCACGCGTGGCACGCTGGTGGATTTACCTGCAAGATTTTAATTTTACAATTGAATATAGAAAAGGTGTGGCAATGGCCCACGCAGATTACTTGAGCAGAAATCCACCAGTGGCACAGGTAAATCACATAGATAGACCTCTCAACTGGGCCCAGATTGCCCAGGCCGCTGATGGCGAGACGCAAGATCTCATTACAAAGCTGTCTGAAGGTAGTCTGGATGCGCAACGTTATGTGACTCGGAACAACTTGCTTTATTACCGTTATTCACCAACTGGTGAGGAGACTCGTCTCCTTTGTTTTATTCCCAAGGGCCATCGCCTTAGCTTGCTGCGCATCTTTCACGATGAGCATAGCCATGTGGGAGCAGACAAAACTTTTGATTTGATAATAAAACACTTCTGGTTCCCAGGTATAAAGCAATTTGTTCAAAAGTACGTTTCGCATTGTCTGACTTGTATCTCAAGAAAACGAGTACCCAGGGCTCCCCATCAGCCGATAACTTCTTGGGAGAAACCCAATATTCCATTCAACACAATTCATGTTGATGTGTTAGGTCCGTTACCTATTTCTAATGGGTTTAAATTCGTTTTCGTGCTGGTAGATTCCTTTACGAAGTTTTGCCTTCTTTATCCCATTACCCACCAAGACACTAATGAGCTGAGACGTGTTTTCGACAACGCGATTTCTTTGTTTGGTGCTCCTAAACTTGTAGTGTGTGATCGGGGCCGTATGTTTGAGGCTTCTAGCTTTACTAATTGGCTCACTGACTTGGGCTGTGATATACACTACATCACGCCGGAGATGCACAACGCCAACGGCCAGGCTGAAAGGTACATTCGTACAGTTCTGAACCTTATTCGTGTGGAGAGTAGCAAAAATGCTTTATGGTCTAATAGTATTTGCAAGATCCAATTAACCTTGAATATCACCAAGCAAAAGACCACCCAGTTCTCTCCACTGAACTTATTAGTGGGTATTGACGCCATGACTCCAGTACTACGGACCTTGGTTCGAGATGTGGCAATTGAAAACGCGCACCCAAACAGGGAAGCGTGGCGTGAAATTTGCAGAAGTCGCACTAACAAGCTGCTTGAGGAGAACCAGCATGCTCAGGATTCCCGTGTGAATCGCAATCGACACCCACCTAAAACGTTTAAAGTGAATGACCTAGTATTTGTCATCAAATATTCACAATCCACGGGAAAACTGGACCCTGGCATGAGAGGACCTTACAGGGTTACGAAAGCTCTACCGAGCGATCGCTATCAGCTCAAGTTGTTGAGTGGTGCCCGTGGGAAGACAACCCAGGCAGCAGCGCAATATATGGTCATGTGGAAAGGGGAATGGTGTCCCGATAGCTGTGCCGCCTTCTTTGAAAGTGAGTTTAATTTCATTTCATTTGTGTGTTACAGTTATGTCCTAGTTCTCTAGGGTATGCAGCTGTAAGGCGGGCAGGCACTTGTGCTGCTGAGAGGCTTGAGAGCCTCTGTTGCTGCAGATGGGCATGCACGTTGCCTGTCTGGTCGACGCGAGTCGTCGTGCTGTGGACCGGGAGCCGGATGGCCTCCGTCCAGTTCGTGTCATGGACGAATGTCCTACACACGGTGGGACGTGCGAGATACTGTCTCCGTCCAGTTCGTGTCATGGACGAATGTCCTACACACGGTGGGACGTGCGAGATACTGTCTCCGTCCAGTTCGTGTCATGGACGAATGTCCTACACACGGTGGGACGTGCGAGATACTGTCTCCGTCCAGTTCGTGTCATGGACGAATGTCCTACACACGGTGGGACGTGCGAGATACTGTCTCCGTCCAGTTCGTGTCATGGACGAATGTCCTACACACGGTGGGACGTGCGAGACACTGTCTCCGTCCAGTTCGTGTCATGGACGAGCGTCCTACACACGGTGGGACAAGCGTCATACTGCCTCTGTCCGGTGTCATGGGCAATGCTGGCGATGCACCATCCCGCCTCTGCCCTAAACACGTGGGGTTTACGATCGTATAGGCTTATTTAGCTAGCCAAAACTTTAGAGCACTGCAGCAGTGTTATAATGATAGAAGATGGATGAAATGTTTTGTGTGCATTTATTTTGCAAGTGAACTTGTAGCTTAGGCACGGACGTATGATCACTTTTCGAAGTGATGATATGTCTGTGAAATAGGCAGTACATAAATGTATGTGAATGTGTGTTGCTGAGTGTTATTTTTGAAAGAGGGCCTTGAATGTGTCTGTATGAAAGGATAGGCAATTTTGTTTTATCTCGCCACTAATGTCCTCAATATTTCCGTAGATAACGAAGACGATGATGCTGGTTCTTCATCCGACAATGTGGCGGACCTAGTGAATGGGCCAGGCGACCAGGTGCTCGGGGACGAAGCACAGTCAGGAGAGGCCGAATTGGATGACTGACGGCCGCCATGTTGTTTACGTCGACCGCGCCCTTATAAGCAATTGCGTAGTGTCGATTCGCCCATTTGCCGGTCGTTCGTCGGAGCGTGAACATCTCCCATAAGGACAGTGCAAGTGCTATTTTTTTGTGTTTTTGCTATTTTTGTTGCGATTGTTTATTTTTCAATATTTTTGATTGATTTTTCTTGTATTAAATTATTTTGTAGCGGTTAATGTTTTTTTTTTATTTTATTCTGCTTCGGAAAGCTAATTATAACATATAAAAACCCTGAGGTTTGTCTTTATGTTACTAGTGTAAGTTTACATCTATCCTATAAAATAACTTAATACTATATCAATACCTACTTAGGAACTAGATGAGTCTAAATTATTTAGAAAATAATTCTTTAATGTGATTTTGATATTTTTTGGATTGTGCGTACTTGTGCGTACCTCTTACAAAATACACTGAATAAAAAGGAGACGACGGGATTGCATGAATCACTGCGTAAATCTTGGATAACTTGGTTTAGGTACGCAATATTAGTTCATTCTGTGGTTCATTCCAGTCTTAAAACAACAACTTCGTTATCGCTGGTTGACTGGAAGAGCTTCTACATGGGATAAGTCCGCCCATGTCATTATAGTAAGTACAACAAAAAGTAAAGTATTGATAGTGAAACGAAAAGAGAGGTTACAATGTTAGTTATTGATCTAAATACCCGTATCCTTTATTTTTTGTAAGCACAATAAAGTTATAAGGTACATCAATTTTCTGACCTCACAATCCAAGAACTTGTGTGTATGGGACAAGTTCTCAAAATCCTATGGATACACAGACAAAAACGATACCCAGAATCGCAAATATTATTATCACAGAAGATTTCTTATTTTGTATAGTTAATTATATTGCCATCGCTTCAGGCCTTCCCGCTACTTCAGGTTTTCTCTACCATTATACCAAGTTTGATCAAAATCTGCTCAGCGGGTGAGGCGTAATCGAGTAATAGACAAACATAAATAATTTCATACATACCTACATATGATCATGCCTGCTTCCCGTGGGGTATAAGCCTTGTTCCCTTAGGCAGAAACTAGTGACTTCCACTTGCTACAACCCTTACAGATCTCTCTCGCTTCTCACTCATCACTCTCTTCATACATGCTCTAAGTAAATAAATAATTGCACATTTATAATCCAAGTATGACTAAGTAGTAAGATGTTAAATTTGTGCCTTGAGGCCAGCGGTTGGGCCTTCGACGGAGAACGGAAAGCCAGCAATCATTTCTCTTTTACGGCCACTAGTAAAGATCGTCCTTGTTTACACGTTTTATTTGCTGCGGGGAGCCGTAAGCATTTTTATTGTGCTTTTGTTTAACTATGTAATCATTTACCTACTGGGTTTTTGTCTGTGTGCCTATAAAAATACAATCTGCTGTATATCATAGATGATTAATCTATAAAATAATTACATTTTCTTTTCATTTACGGTGTTTAAGTTGAATAATGTCAGCAATGGTGTCTAGGCGTGCCGTATCTCCGACCTCGTCAGACTTAATGAATTTTATTGCCAGTTTTAGAGCCCCAATATTTTATGGGGGCGGTAAATTTTATGGACCAACCTGAATAGATTGAATTCCGTTTGTTTTGGGGTGATAAAAATGTTAAAAAGCTCATTGTCTTCGTAGAATATGTGTTTGATCGTTTGATCAAAAACTGTGTTAAAATCATAAACTTGTTATACTAAGGCTAACTTTAAGGTTAAAATAAGTTTTAATCAAATATGTAATCATGTTATTTTCTTTTTCTTAGATATGCAATTTGATAATTTGAAGTTAAAACCATGCTAGGCATGCATATGTTTGGGTTACGATTTAGATCTAAACTTTTGTGAACTCTAATATCGCTCTCCTGATTGTAACCTGTTTTGTGTGCTACTGAATAAAGAATAAAGAATATGCATTTTATTAGGATAAAAAATAGATCGATATTAAAAGAAGGAAAAAAATCCCATTCCTAATTACAATACCAAAATAATACAGTAATTTATGCAAATATTTCCTCCGCCAAATATTCCTGTCGTTCGCCATTTTGACCGCGCTGTAACAAGATGGCCGCCACATAAATTCTCCGTCGTAAATATTGCATTTACGATTGGCGAACGAAGATCCCGGAACTGATTGAAATTATATCCGATTGCTGTTTTCCCATCTTGTTATTTATAAGTGTTGTTTTATAAAGAGTGGTGAATCTTTGTAATGGCACATCGTGGAAGAATAATGTCTCAACTTTTTAGTATTAAGGAAAGACAAACTGAGCCCGAAAAATAAAGCCAATACTTAGAGAGTAAGTATTTATTACTTCCACCTAAAGGAAACCTGTGCGATGTTATGACTACTAGCAGAAGCAGTAAACAACAAAGTTAGAACAAAAAATCGTTTTTTTTCTATGTCTATGGAGTAAACTCTAGATTTTGACAGATTCAAAGTTTAACACATGCTTCCCGCCATTTGAAGGTTAAAGGTTGAACATAGAGTTAGGCACATCCTGGTTAAAATGATGTAACTTTTAAACTTCGTATTTTATCAAATAATAATAGAAAACTGAGAGTAAAATGCTCCCTGCATTTACTCTCAGCTTTCTATTAACACAAAATATTACACTGAACTTTTAAGCAAAATAACATTACTACAGGCTTTTAGCCTTGGGTAGACCGACGAAATGGTGTTCAACAGCCATTGTAGTTTAATTAAAACCAACCCAGCACTGTTCATTTCCTCGTAACTCGTCGATAATTTTATATTACTAGACGATTTACTTAGATCCCGACTTTTACTTTAGATTTTAATTATTCTAGTAATAATAAAATACTCCTAATCCTAACTAATATTATAAATGTGAAAGTGAGTATGTTTGTTACCTTTTCACGCTTTATCTATTGAATCAAACTTCCTTAAAATTTCGCATACACATAGTTAGAAGTACTGAGAAGGACATAGGGTACCTTTCATCCCGGGAAAAAGCACTGCTCCCGTGAAAAATTCACGCGGGCGTAGCCGCGGGCACAAGCTAGTCGCAAGCTATATACCGACAACATCCTTTAAGGGTTGTTTACATCCTTTTGAATCTTAAAAAAAAACATAATGATTTCCAAAATTAATTTTACACTCGGCAACTGTATTATCGAGTTCACTTTTACACTTCTTTATTATGTCTGGTTGGTCCGTTCATAGCCTAATTATATTTGAGGGTAGCGTGCCTATTTAAGGGGTTGATTGGTTTTTGAAATGAATATTTATTTATAACTAAACCCGATATAATCTTGGTTGTATAGAGAATTGGAAATATTTATATTAGGTACACGTGTAAGAAATTTAGTTTTCGTATTAATTTTGATAATACAAAGTAAGATTCCATATTTCCACAATTTCCATCCATAATATAAAGTGAGTTTGTTTGTTTATTTATTACTCTTTTTTTTTATTTTGCTTTAATATATTTAGGCTTTTTTTTTTATTACCTCTTTACACTTTATCTACTAAATCTTGCTGAAATTTCGCACACAAATAGTTAGAATTACAGAGAAGGACATAGGGTACATTTTATCCTGGGAAAAAGCAATGTTCCCGTGGGAAATTCACGCTGGCGAAGCCGCGAGTAAAAATTAGTTTCCATATAAACTTACATACTGATATTATAAATGTGAAAGTCTGTCTGTTACGCTTTCATGACTAAACCGAAGAAAACAGCTAATACAGTCTTCAATCGTGATTTTATGTAATAGTTTATTTCGATAAACTAATTCTACTATTCTACTAATATTATAAATGCGAAAGTTTGGTTGTGAGTTTGTGACTTTGTGAACCTATGAGTTTGTGAGAATGTTTGTTACTCAGTCACGCAAAATCTACTAGACGGATTTCGACGAAATTTGGTATACGGGTAGAAAAATACCGGGAATAGCACATAGGGTACTTCTTATTCCGAAATTCCCATGGGAGCGAAGCCCCGGGGCGCAGCTAGTATGACATAAAGCCTGTTCGAAATTAATTTTGTTCAAAAGTTCAAATCGCATAATTATTCATACAAGAAAATTTATATCTAAGTACACGTCTTATGACTCTGTCTACCCCATAAAAAAAAGTGAATGAATGTGTATTATAGAAATTATATTCACATAAACTTCACTTTGACTGGGGTAACGCTACGCCGTAGAAAGCTCTACGATTTGCTACGACGCGTGCTACGCCATGCTACGAGAACGAGTAGCGTTTCGTAGACGCAAGTGAATGATTCGTGTGAAGTTGCTGCAAATATGGTTTTCTTATTAGCAAAATGAGTTATATTATCAATCGATCCTTATTCCTTAGTGACTAGTGTATTAAACTGCCGAATAAATATAAAAAATAACAGGCGAAAAGTGGAGCAGTTAAGAGATTACTTACTACTTTTTAAGTAAAAAAATCACACGGAGTTTTCTTTATTTGTTCGATATTATTTATCAGACTTTTGTGTTTTATTTTACATTTAAGTGCGACGTACCTCAAAAGAAAACGTTGGAAAAAAGGATTGATTAAGATGCTTTTTTAGGCAAAAGAGTGGAGGTTATCAAGTAAAAATTAATACAAAATACAACTTCAAAAGTGTAAAATATCCCTATGGGATTGAAGCTAAGAAAGCACAGCCAAATCAAATAAATAACAATATATACTTTTTTTATTTCTCACAAAAGACCTGAAAATAATGTTATATTTAATGTAAAAACAGTAATTAATTACTTTTTGTAGGGAGCTTGTCTGACATGTTAATCAAACATTTTTTCAAATAGAAACAACGAGATATTATGTACTTGAATTAATTTTTTATTTTATATTTGCTGGTGTATATGTGTTATTGTATGAGTACTGTAGTGTAATTATAAATCTATCTATCTACTAGTATTTCGATCAACGAGCAACAAGGACTTCCGCGCGCGGCACGGACCGTGTTGCTCTATTATTTTGATAATAAATAAATATATACGGACAAATCACACATATTGAGTTAGCCCCAAAGTAAGTTCGAGACTTGTGTTATAGGATACTAACTCAACGATACTATATTTTATAACAAATACATATATAGATAAACACCCAAGACCCGGGTCAATGAATAGAAACTCCTCTTATAATAAATGTGACGTCACAATCTATTTCCAATATGGCCGCCGCGGTGAGCAAGTGGGGCGAGCGTGTCACCCGGTCAGTTGGCATCCCGAGCCAACCGTGATACACGCTTTATTAATATAAAAACAATTTTATACCAGGTATGAACATTAAGGCTATATTAAGAGATATAAACGACAAACTAACTTAAGGCCCATTTATACTGTGCAAGTTTCTTGTAAGAGCAATAATTGCAATGCAACAATAGGGTATTTGACAATATTAAAAATATGAGTAATTCTATAAATATCCTTAAAGACAATAATTTTCTTTAATTTTTGGATATTTTAAAAGGTCAAAAGAAGCAACGATTATGTTAATAAACTTATTAGAAAGTTATTTATTTTAAGCCCTTGACCACGTGATATGAAACGCTCTGCCATTTTCAATGACGTAATTTAGGTAGTCAAATCAGTCAAGTGTCAATTCCATGTTCCGTTTCGCACTTTAAAAGTTGCACCGTTATTTTAGAAAAATTGTGTGACTATATCTAGACCCTTTACGCCAGTGCCATTAGCAACTTAAGTTTTGTCGCTCACATTAACATTTCAATTACAACGTAGGTATTCTATGGAAAATCTTGTTATGAAAACAAGGAAGTGTTATTAGTGTACGTAAAACAGAACGGCTTTTAGTGACGAGTGCCCATAATACATCACGGGGTTCTCATTGTAACGTATTGAGCTTTTAAGCGGTAATATGATTATTTTGAACTTTTTCATCGATTTTAAATGTAAATACTGAAAAATGATCAAAAATATATATACCGTCAGTTTTCTGATAACGTTATGAACAATTTTAGATAGGTTTTCAAAAACAGTCAAATAGGTACCCTATTCATTGTCAATCAATTGTTTAGACTATTCGAGAAAATTATTGCTTCAAACCACTATCAAACCGTGTGGTTAGAGACTGGAACAATCTCGTCACTGCACCTTCTGTCAACAGTTTTAAGAACAAAATCTCCAAACTTCAAGATATACACGCATCAGGCTTATTAAGCTGCTAGTGTGTTCAAAATAATAAAATAAATTTAATTGTTGAATTGTTAGAAATTTTCACCGTCTAAATGAGCCTTTACGTTCATCACCGACTGTTAGGGCATTGGCTTTCCTTATGAATGAATAACAAAAAAATCTTATGTGTTTTTATAAATACTTTCATCCCAACTTAGCCCCTTGGGGGTTGATTTTTTGAAACAAAGTAGTCTAAGTTAGACCTCGGATCCTTAATAACTATAATTGTACCAAAGTTTATTAAAATCGGCAAAGCAGTTTAGTTGTGAAAGCGTAACAGACAGACCCATAGCCAGTCTTGTTTAGGTCTATGGGCAGACATACTATAAGATTAAAAAAAAAAAAATATTTCTGTGACTATAAGCTATAAAGTGTGAAAGACTATTTGTCTGATAATGAGCGATTTTTCTGACAGCTAATTAAGAAAAAAAAATCAGCATAAAAAAATCTCAACAGATGGAGTTTTATTGAAAGCCGAGTTGTAATAATGGCTGTATCTATATTGTGCGCTTTTTATAGGCAGCCAGAGGCAGAAAAAAAATCACCGTTCACAATTTAACAGTTTGGACATTTGCACAAATCACAATATTGATACTTTTTATTAGATGTTTATTTTAATAAGTTTTTTTTTTATTTAAATGCCAATCCCGTGAATTTTTGTTTTTTTGTATGGAACTTTGCTGAAGCGCCATCTATGAAGTCATCTGGAACTTTTTTTTTTAATTTGGTTCTCGGGAAATCGCCCAATCCACAAGTGCCTGAAAAAGACGAATCACCGCGGTCGACATTTTTGGTGTAGGTTTTCGTCAACAACTTGTACGCAAATGGAGACAAAAAACTTTAGTTATGTTATTCATAATTTTTATCTCTATGTTCTGTCTACAATCTCTTTAATTGAGGCAAAGACACTAAATGGTTCCAAAAAAAAATATTTTAAATTTGTCATTTGAAACTTATTAAAGTGACGTAATATGTGAATGACTATTTCGCAGATGTTTCTATTAGTATTACTATGTGACATAAAGACAGAAAATTAGTCCACTAGCCCATTACAAAGATAATATTATTGGCTCTGTCCACCCTGTAACAGATAAGGACGTGATACTTACTGCTTTGAAGTGGCAAACTCACATATCATAACTTTCCAAGTGGACTTCAACAGCTTGAAATACTCATTGATTTTATTCATTCTTCGATTTCGGACCTATCGATATGGCGGATTTTAAAGAATTCACACGAGATTTCAGTTTATACTGGATTACCGGTTTTTATGTCTTTTTTCTATTTTGTATGATCTATACAGTATTAAAATCCACGGATAGAAAAGAAAAATGTTGAATAAAATGATTTGTTTTCGTTGACGTGACTCAATTATTTACTTATCCTAACTTCCTAACTAATATGCAAAAGTGAGTTTGTTTATCTGACTCCTTGATTATTTGTTTGTTACCTCTGTACACCTTGTTACACTACCACTACGTTTAGTAGAAAAGGCGTGAAGAAGTATATTCTAAATCTATGGTCTATACTCAGCAGGAAGCCCTTTGGGCCCAGGATGAGGGTATTTTCAAAATAACATGCACAGCTTATAATAGACAAGGTAAACAACTCCTACCTCAAGTTACAGCCCAAAGCATCCAAGGATTCATCTGATATTAACGGATTAAGAAATCATCTAGCACTAACCTCTCATTTGGTCCACGTGTCACGGCTAGGGTCCAACCCTAACCTACCCACGGCAAGGAACCGTGCCCCACCACGCACGGATCAATCCATTTCAACCAGTGAGTTCTACGGAATGGTCTTCCGTGCTAACTAAGATCTCCAATATCGCGCTGATAACACCTTCACACATAGTCACATCGTTAACGCACTAAGTAACACGACAATAACACTATTCTATCACTGACTACATAGCTACAGAGAATTTATCACAACCGGACGACACGTCCGCATCGCGCCGCGCCACAAACAAGACTGCCTCGTTATAATGTCATAACGATAGCACGTTGGATATTTTTTCTAACTTTACGCTAGTCGTTATAATTTACAATAAAATTACCTACTTATTCAATAAAATTAGTTCCAGTTAGTACTGAGATATAATCGACTACAACGAACGTTTTTTTTTCTGAAATAAACAAGGAGTCATTATTCTGAGATTTTAGCTACTCGCTGTCACTGTCACAGGGCTAATGTCAGTTTGACGAACTTAACTAACTTCACTATACTTTTAAAAAATCGTTTTATAAATCTATGCATAAATACTATGAAAAAATAGATATTATTTTAGAGGATGGTCTTATTATTATCATTCTTCCCAAAACAAGAAGTTCTCACAAAAAAATACTACAAATCGTTCCCACAAAATAAACATTATCTTATCTTTATGCAGTCTCTATTTATTCAAGAAGCTCCAACAAAAAAATACTCTCAAAATCACAGACATATAATAAAAGACATATATTATATTTAAAAAAAAATTATTTCTGTGCTCAAAATAAACATTTTTTTTATCTTTATGCAGCATAAACATAATATACTCTCTATTTTATAAAAATATTTCTGTGTTATGCCGACTCTATTTTTTTAAAAGCATGTGCTCTGGGTAAGTTGAGCATCAGCGCGGATTTTCCCGGACTTGACCCACTTCGGGCGTCCGGCTTTGCCCCTGCTTTTTGAAACAATAGTAATTTCGCACTTTGCTCAAGTGTGAAATTCATTTTTGGATAATTAACGGCGCACGGCCTTTTTAATTAAAATGTAAACGTTTTTGTTCATGATTTCTTGAAGAAAGAAATATACCTGCTAAGCACACTCAAAGTTTGTCTTGAATGAATTGCTTGTTTGAATCAGGGCTTGAAACCGGTTAATAAAAAACCTAAAAAATAAGTGTTTTGACCTGGTTACGCAGTAACGCTCGGGCCATTACGATCGGAGTGAAAACCCTTTTGAATCGGTCTCGCGAGCGGAAATTACCTGGTTAATCCCGCGCGGGCGAGTGACAAGGACGGGTATATCGCTCAACGTTTTATCTCACTTACGCATTTGCAAGTCTCAATTGAATCATTTCTTCGCTCACTAGTTGGCGCTCTGGCGTGTGAGGTCTGTCAGATGGTATAATACTGCCATTTGAATTTGACAACTGATGACAGTATTGTAATATCAGACAGCACGCTCGCCGCACACTAGTGAGCGGAAAGAGCGGTGAGCGATAACTCTTATTGGTCGATTTTAGATTGTCATAGTAATAAAACTGATTCCTATTTGTGATAATCCTAATCCTAACGGGAAAAAGGCGTGATAATATGTATGTATGTATGCGAAAGTGAGTTTGTTTGTTTGTTCTTCACGCTTAATCTACTGAACCAATCTTCCGGAAATTTCGCATTCACCAAGTTAGCAGTACTGAGAAAGACATAGGATACATTTTATCCCGGGAAAAAGCACTGATCCAATAGGAAATTCACGCGGGCAAAACCGCGAGCAAGAGCTAGTATCCATATAACTAGTATATACTCTATATAGCTATATTAATTTCTAATTAAAATATTCATATTTTTAAGACTACTTTTATCCCACTTCTGGACAAAGGCCTCCCTTTCTGATTCAACTAACGATCTGTTGCGGTTTGCCGCCTTTCCCCCAAGAACTGGATGTCATCGCGCAACCTCGTATTCATATTACACGAATAACATAAAAAATAATGCTCGTTATTCATAATATGACATTTAAAAAACTATAGTGATAATGTAGAGCCCTCGCTAGATTGTAAATTTTATTTTACTTGATTTAATGTTAGAACGGCACATTATGGACCATAACGTCTGTAATTTAAGATATATTTCTGCATAATCCTCACTCAGTATTGTGGTTTCCTCGCTTGATAGTAAATTTTATTTTACCATTTTACGGTTGATATAATCCAATGCATTAAGGACCATAAAGTAGATAATTTAAAATACATTTTGGCATAATCCGCACACTGTATTTACAAGTTTTACGAGGCTGCGTAATTAGGTCTGCCATTATTCTTATAGCAGCTCGGTTTTATTCTGTCATCTCGCTTCGCGGGATTATGATTACATTTTTATATACCTTTTTCAGTTTTGTTACAGATTTTCAAGTTATTTATCTCCTCGAAAATCTGTTTCTTCGCTTATCTGTAACAAACTTTAGCAATTACACTTAGTGCAATTTTCATATAAGTTTTTTTTTAAATGTAGGAAAAATATTAATCGGTTCGGTGCTCTGTGGAAAAGCTAAGAGCTATTTGGAGTAGATCAAATCTCATTTTTTTATTTTTTTACTTTTAATTGCAGAATTCCATTCGTGGAAAATAGCCAGAGAAATGTTTCCTCTGGATTTTTTCCTCAAATCATTAGCATTAGTGTTGATTGCAATGGGAAATTAACATATCGTTGTGTGTTTCCTTCCACATAATGACCACAACCACAACCCTTTGCTGAATATGGAAAGAATAAGGAAAACCCCTTCCTTTTAGTCATATTCCTCATGACTGAGGGTCGTGGTCATCATATGGAATGAAACACACACAACGACTATCTTGACAATGGTGTGGTTTGCCATTGCCTTCTCTATTTCATAACCAGAGTGCAGGTTTCCTTACGATGTTTTTCTTCACCGGAAGCAAGTGGTGGCCGATGAAACTATGAGTCAGATTGGTATACAAACTCATGTAGTACGGGCAGAATTCGAACCTGGGACCTTTGCAGCCACAGGCGGGCGCCCTACCACTCGGCCACCACCACAACTTCAAGTACTAAGTAAAACATCCAAATAAAAAAAAACTGAGCACTTAAGAGATCGCTTGTGTTTCTGTCTCACCACCTATCACAGTCAATTTGTCTCCAGCCACTCTAAAGAATTACGACTTGAAGATTAGCCGGATAGAGCTTATTTAGCCAATAAAAATGACACAGAGAATCACATGTATTTGAACTGCTGCATATGCTTAAAGTACGATAAACTGCAGATTTTATTAATGAGAGAACCAAAATTAAATTAATTACTGCCAAAGTTAGATAGATAGATAACCCTATATTGCACAAATAAAACAACAGTGCATTAAAGAAATACTGATGATGTGCAAAAGGCGGCCGTATCGCAAAACATAAAAATGCTTGATTTAATAAAAAAACTGGCCAAGTGTGAGTCAAACTCGACGGTTCCGTACACGCAAAGCATTTCACATTATAGCTCTAACTAAAATACCAACTATGTAGTTTCAAAAACAAACTTAACATTGCAGTTCGTTCCCTAAGATTCATACTGAATCCAGCGCAAAAATAAGTTTGTAACACTTTTTTTAGATGTTCAACAACATATTTATAACATTCAGATTTATTCCTGTATAAGTGCTAGACGTTGCTTCCAAATTTCATAATTTTAGGTCAACGGGAAGTATACATAGGAAATCGCAAAATATGCGAAAATTCGCAACATTTACGGTAATATCTCTTGATCTTGTGACGTATAATTTTGATTATTTTTTTGCAGAAAGTGACCGTGGATTAGATTACTTAGTATTTGATACTAATTTCAACTTGATACCTTTCAGCGTTCGTGAGGAAAAAAAGTTTGACAGACAGACGGACAGACGGAAAACAAAGTGATCTTATAAGGGTTACCTTTTGAGGTACGGAACCCTAAAAATTAACAACGTTATTATATGTATGTACCAACTAAATCTTAAAAATTTAACAGAATTAGAAGTGGCATCCTTCATGTATTGACTAATGAAGCGCAGCGAATCCGCAAAATATTCTAACTGCAAATAATTGGGGAAAATGCATTTTAGAATACCCAAAAAGTAGATTTAGTGTGAATTTCTCGTGCCAAAAATTAACTAGTCCAAAATCGTATGAGTTAAACAGTCTCTATTCATAATTAAGTCGGAATGAAAGGAAACCAGCGGGATTTATAATGAGTCCGTGTACATGACGGCATGTAAAATTCAAGTTTGCGCGTACCAAACCAGAGAATTTACATTTTTAGTCGCCGCAGTGTGCGACTACCAAAACTATGAATGTCATTTTTTTTAGATACATGCCTAGTATCTAGCTGTTTCATGAATTTCTTTACCCTTTTCTTCTGAGCAGTAGTCGTTCCGAAATGCTAGTAGTTTGTAGCTTTGAGACATAATACACTATGGTTATATTATTAGTTTTCGACTTGAAAAAGAGCCTTCCAAGTTTCTAGTGAATTTCTGATTTCTTAATTAAATACTAATTTTGGCCACTAATTTGTACCACATAAGAAATCCCCCCCTCTCACCATCCACAGTGTGAACCAAAATTAGGAAGCTTCATCACGCGACACTTCTTTTAAAAAGCTGCCGACTCTTTACTCAGGTAAAAGATGTTGTATTTCAGTTTACAGTGTAAGTAATTGTTTATTTTTGTAGAATTTATACTAGGTTAGCACATAACCGCCTAAAACACAGGATCGTTCAGATCCTAGCTTAGGCATCAATTTTTGTAAGTCTTTTTTTTATTTTATATTAAGTCCCTTTGTATAAGTTTATTAGTGCTTAAGTTTTTTTGAATAAAGTTATTATTATTATAATTATATTAAAAGGCTCGTGATTGTATAAATTGTAGTCATTTTTGGCCATTTCGAGTAAACCGATCACATCTCTGTGGGCATCCGGTAAATATTGAATGTGCCTTTCCACCAGCAATACCTAAAGGTACACGTTTTGGAGAAATATAATTTCAGTTTTGGGGAGAAATAGAAAATTCCATCTGGCAACCCTGGTCAGATGCAGAGAAACCTATCCCCCTATAACACAATCCTATCTCAGGGGGGGGGGAGGTCAGGTTTCTCTGCACGTACGTCTCTCTCAGGACTGTACGTTGGTTGTTGGCACGTACGACTTTGTGCTTTTTATAAGCTAAGTCTCTCTCTTTAGTCGTATTTCCTCATGACTGAGGGTCGTGGTCATTATATGGAATGAAACACATACAACGACTCTCTTGTCAATTTAAATGGAGTGGTTTGCCATTGCCTTCTCCATTTCACACACTAGCTGATAATCACCGGAAGCAAGTGGTGGTCAGTGAGTGAGTGGTGAACATGAGTCAGATTGGTATACAAACTCATGTAGCCTGGGCAGGATTCTAACCTGGGATTTTGCATCCACAGGCGGGCGCTCTACCACTCGGCCACCACCGCTTCATAACTAAGTAAACTTGTTCAATTTGTATTTCTGAACGACCTAACGCCAATGAACAAAAGGTAGCTTTTCCCGTAGATTGTCACAGATAAATATTTGAGGAGACCAAAAAGATTGGACTAAAAGAAACGGTACAAAATGTCTAAGCTTCGCAGTGACAGCGGTGCCTGAGTTATGAAGTATTATTTAGTACGCTGTTTGCGCCCTTTGAACCTGAGCTTTTTGTACCAATCTAGTTTGTTTGAGCAATGGTAATTTCCCAAGGGGTCTGTACATCTGTCTGTGTTTTGAACAACGACGACAAAGCGTACCTTATGATTGTGTATGTTCATCAAACCCAAGTTAGTAGACAGACATGTACAGTAATATTAAAAAATTACAAGATAAAGACAGCATAGTAGAAAAGACTATTAAAAGACTGTATCAGGAAGGTCTGTAGGTATAGATAAATCTATAGATTAACTTGACATATTACCTTTTACAAAATTATTTACAAATTAAAATATGCATAAAATTCCTACTAATATGGAAATTAAATGCATATCTTTGAATTTACTAGTTGTAAGTTCAAGAAAATGAATCGTATGAAATTAGTATACCTTTAGTAAAGTTCGTATATCTAATTTCAAAATATCGTCTTTTCCTAATAATGTTCCTTGTGACAAAAATATAAACAAACACTGGAGCAGCCTTCTATTTTACTGAAGTCGGTTAAAATATCAGGAGCTGTATAAAAAAATCAATTGGACACTAAAGTCCTCACCGCACTCCAAACGAGAGCCTATTTTAAGCTTCAACGCATCGCTTTCTGAACTCCACATAATAACATAAAACTCACAAATTAAATTTAGTTTTTATTGTGTTTTTACCGTTTAATGTTTGTTACACGACTGACCAAAAAAGGAGTGATAAGTTTTCAGGGTTCATGTATGTAAGTTTCTTTATTTCGCCATAAGCCCTGAACGGTTTAACAGATTTTGATGTGAAAGGTATTGTTAAGATTCCTTACATTCCTCCGAGTGATATAGGCTATGTAATTTGTCAATCGTGTATTTTATTTCCCCTTTATCTATACATATAATAAAACAGTAAAAATATTTTGTCTGTACATTTAATATTTTTGACTGAAATGGATAGAGGGAGACCTAAAAAGAACAATAGAAACCAAAAAAAAATTTTTCGAATTTCTTGTCTGTCTGTCTGTCTGTCTGTCTGTATGTATGTATGTATGTACGCGTTTCACGCAAAAACTACTGGACGGATTTGAATGAAACTTTTTTTGTTGTATAGCTATTAAGCCTGGGCAACATATAGGAAAACATTTTGAAAACTGGAACACCTGATGAAGAACCATAACGGAACAGCTAAACTATAAGTAATATGGAAATGGTGCCTTAACAAAAATCGTTCAACCTGATGAGCATTTTCTGCCGACGTATAAAAATTGAAGATCTGGAACATCTGATGAAAAGCTCCAAGAGACCAGCTACACTATAACATATATGGAAATGGCGCCTTAGCAAAAATCGTTCAACCTGATGAGCATTTTCTGCTGACGTATAAAATTTGAAGATCTGGAACATCTGATGAAAAGCTCCAAGAGAGATTTTTCATCTAAGCGAAACTCACGCGGGCGAAGCCGCGGGTGACAGCTAGTTTACATTATATAACTCTTGGTCTTTATCTTGGTCTTCCTGGACCCCTTCTTCCTTTTATCTTTATTTCTATGATGTTATTAAGAATTAATCAAGACGTATTAAGTGTCCTCACATTTTCCCTCCTGTAATTTCTATGTTGTAAAGTTACGTCTTTGGAGAAAATGTGGCAGTGGAGTTTGTTGCGCCGCCTCTTCTCCACTTGCGCTTTGGAGGCGGTGGTAACCTTAGCTTTAATTACTTAAAGCTAAGGTTACCACCGCCTCCAAAGCCTTGTTTTTTAGTTAGTTGACGTCATAAAATTACTTTTATGAGGTCAACTAACTAAAAAACAAGAATGACGATTTAAAAGTGCTATTTCTAAGCCTATTTAAATAAAAACGATTAACTTTGACTTTAGAGTTAAGTTTCAGTACTTTGCATATTGTTTTTTTTAGCGAGCGTCAGAGCGATATGTAATGCTAAAAATCCTGAGTTTGTTTGTTACCTCTTCACGCTTTATCTACTGTACCAATCTTCCTGAAATTTCGCATACACATAGTCAGAAGTACAGAGAAGGACATAGGGTACTTTTCATCCCGGAAAAAGCACTGTTCCTGTGGGAAATTCACGCGGGCGAAGCCACGGGCAAAACCTAGTACAATATAAAAGACAGCATATTTCTAGGCTCGAACGTATGCAAACGTATTCTTAAAATGGCTTTACGGACAGCGGCTAAAGTAAAATTCATGGTGGCAGCGGGAAAACGCGATAATTGAAAAATATTGGAAAAACGACAAAGGAATTTATTTTAACCCTACGTTATTGACGTAAATGTACTGTCAGCTGCACAAGTGATTCTGTATGCTGAACTCTATTCAATGGTAATAACTGCGAGTGAATTTGCAATTAATTTGAATAAATCGATGTCCTAAAGGTCTAAAAAGGGCACATTGAGGAATTCATATGATGAATTCGTTTGGGAAATAGATCATATTGTGATTCGTAAGACCTTCTCTTCGTGACTGTACTGTTTTAACTCGTTTGTAGAGATAATGTTTAACTTTTTACTTTATTCATTTCGGACGCAAAGGCACAGGACTCGTTACGTCGCAAAACGTCCCCTAGTCGCAAAAGGGCCCTTTCCCAAAATGTTCCTTTCGCAAAATGGCCCTTTTTCAAAAGAGCCATTTTGTGACATAACGCCAGGACTGTGCTGTGAATGAACTAAGGGCCTTTGATGTATGTGTGTGAAAACATCTATTTTTAACCCCCGACCCAAAAGCTGTAAGTTTGACGTATCTGTGTGTCTGTCTGTAAGTCTGACTTTGTCATCTTAGCTCCCAAACGAATGAAAAATAATTTTGATTTAGTAGAATATCGAAATTTCGGGAATAACTATGTAAACTCCAGGATAATTTCAAGGTTCAACGCCCTTAAATTATTTTTCTTTTAGAATACAGCTTTTCACTCAGTAGTGTAAATTGTGAAGACGCGTGCTGGTTAGCTGAAATATATTTTTCACAACTGACTATTTTACTCGTATAAAAGAGTCAAATCAAATAATAATTGTGTTTTCAACAGAAAGTATAACTTTCGATTTATTCATTACCTCCACTGAGGTTTAAAGCGAAGCGTCTCCACGCTTTTAAATCTCGACTGGAATCTATCGACCACGCGTGTGTCCTATTAACAGGCTTTGAAATCCGGCATTTTAGATAGATTTTACGACAGAATCATGGAGGATCGAGGGTGTCACCAGGGAATATTGTTTACGGGGTGACCTTGAGGACCGGGGAAGTTCTCACCTATGAAGCCGAACATGGTCGGGGTAGGCCGGGCTCGTAGGAGCGCCGCGCCATCGCTGCTTCAGTCCAGTATCATCACGAGCTTAACCTCACTACACGTCACTCATACTAGGTTGGGCTCCGGAGTACCGCGGGCAGGCGTGCGTCGTCCACGACCCTCTTTCATTCACTGGTGGTCCCGGGCGAGTCCTAACGATTGCGCATGCTCCGTTCGAAGACTGTAGCTCCCTCTGTTTTGGTACACGTATCCTGCCGGGCTACATGCCTGCGAGACACATTGGGCCGAGGTTGCGACGTACATTGCGTAGTTTCGTCTTGTTTCAACGCGTAAATCATGTTAAAAGTAAGCAATGTACGTCGATTGACGCGACGTTCGCTCAATGTGAGCAAGGGCTTCAGACTCAGAGGTCATAGGGTCGTGGGGAACTGATCGCCGGCACAGTAAACACTATGGCATTGACATCATATGGACATTAAATACGGAAGGTCGGAGCGAATAGGTTAGTCATAAACTTGCAGTTAGGTACAGCACACTTCTGGAAAATTTTAGTTTTCATGGTCATTTCAATTTTATACCTCAATTAACTAAGTCGTACGAAATTAGTGGATTTGCTAGAAAGTTGCGAAATGCTTGTATGGAATAGCACACGGTTCCGGCACAAATCTGGTAGGCGTTGACACCGTTTTTGGTTTTAATGGGTTCAAGCCCCACATACCTACCTGTCTGGCTTCCCGTGTCTATATGGATGAGACGAAGGTCTTTCCACACGTTTAAAAAGGAAAGAAATGGCCTGTCCTAGAGGTAGAGCTAGACCAGAAAGACCCTGATGGATGCGCACGGAAGTCAGTGTTGCTCGAAGATTATTATTTATTTATTTTAATTTTCAGTGCGTTTGTCCTCTATCTTGCCTGATGGGGAGCAAAGATGAGATCTGGGGTGGTACATGCAAACTCAAAACATGCCTATTCACTCTTGCCTTGAAAACCCCTGTCCTGGCAAACCAGCTGATGTATGATGGTTAGATATCAACACGTTTAAACAAGAGTGAGACAGGTAGGGAATCGCTTTATCTAAAGTTGGGTTGCAGCGTGGCCTTTAGAACCTCTATCGTAGGAGCAATGACATACCAGTGAACTAGACGATACCGTGGATTTTTTCCTACCACAATTTCTTGAAAGAAATTGATACGTATGGTACCACATGACAATGAATACTAAAAAAAAAAATTGGAACAAAGACATCTTGTTAAATTCCGATTTCTGTGTCCGACTTAACTACTCCAAGACGCCGAAGTTTTTAAATTTTAAAAAATGTTTTTCCAAAACTTCTTAATCACGGAATACGACTGTGGTTTGTAGTATCGTAGGAGTGTTGCCGGCTTTTTAAAAAGACGTGAGCTCGATTTTTGAATAAAATGCGTGACAAAAATTTACAATTCACCGTTGAAGAGTTCCACATTGGAAGCCTATCCTGGGTGCACATTCAGGTCATGCTTATCATAATAAATGCATTGTTATCAGAACTGGTTCTTGATTCTAGAAATTACAAACGTATATGTCGTGCCTCAATAAAACAGAGAAGTCTTACAGAGATCTGGTCACTTTATTTCAATTTCTTTGGGTCTTGAGACACAATTGAGACACGACATCTTCGTTTGTAATTAGTGGAATCGACCCCCTGAACGCAGATCAACCAGATTGCGGACCTCCTTAAAAAGAAAGATATTAGGAGCACCCATAACCGACGAGCATGTATGAGGGAAGCAACGATGAGCAACGGCGGATCCAGGATGTTTTTCTGGGGGGGGCACAAGTAGTGGACTATGAAAGTGGCTATGAAAGGGGGGTGCAACAAATCGACATTTGTCCTGCCTAGCGATGTGCCGCCGAGAAATTTCCTGTTTCCGAACATTTCTTCCCTTGATAATTTCCGAAAATTCTCAGAAATTTCTCGGGATTTTAGGAATTTCCCGTTATTTCCGTGAAATTTCCAAGAAACTTTCCGTTGTTTCTTTGAAAATTTCGGAAACGGCACATCACTAGTCCTGCCTGATGCTGTCTGGGGGGGGCACGTTTCTGTTATTTCTTAATTTGATATGCACTGTCATGGAATCTCCCTCCACAGTAGGTATCTACACTAAAAAGCAGTCTGGGGGGGGGCATGTGCCCCCGTGCCCCCCCTAAATTTGCTACTGGTGATGAGTGTAGAGGAAGCAAGAGAGATCTTTAAGGATCGTAAGTGGAAATCGCTGCCCCAAGGGAAATGTATGTATCGGAACTGAAGCCACGTATTATAAAATTTTATATTTATGCATCTAACTCCTCCACGGTTAACCGTTGAGGAGTTAGACCAGCTTGCTTACACTGACTTACCTTGAAGCGACTGAACCCCGGAAACCCAGAGTGGGTGTACCATGTCTTGCTATCATAATAATGCATGAAATTTCAACTCTGTAGGATAAGGCAGCGGAAGTTTGTACAAAAATTTGCGAAATATGATTACCTAGACAGACAAACAGACAGACACCGGGGGATGGGACAGGGGCAAGTGTATTTTTTCTTTGACATTTTGAAGACATAAGTTAAGATTTTTTTAAATCTTAATTCAATAAACACAAATTAAGATTTTTTTAAATCTAATTTGTTTTTTTTTATGTCTATGGGTGAAGCTAACTATTATAGTATAGGTAGTAGAAGAATACCGTCTTATTCATACAATAGTTAACGAACATTTTAGTTAAAATATTGTCTCACTCTTTCAATTTCATTAGAAAAAGAGATAAAGTCAAAACTTATACTTATATTAATTCTGTGCTAAAACGTTCGTCAACTTTTGACGAACGACAGCTATTGTACAGAGGAGTAATTAAGTTATTCCTCTGGGGCTCTGATGCCACAGATTTTTTATTTTAAATATAAGTCTAAGGCATAGAAAAACCGCAATAAAATCAACTTATATAAATCTGTGATAAAATAAAAATACTTGCAAAACCGTCGTTTAATCTATCGAAGGTCGAAAATAAACCTTAGAACTAAACGCAGAAATCTGACTTTGATTGACATTAAAAGTTGCCAGTCATAAAATTTTGACATTATGTCAAATGGAATTTATCGAAAGAAAATTTTATTTACACATTATATAAAAATAGAACCAGACTTTCTTTAGTTAGACAGCCATTGTTAATGGTATATTCAATAAGTATTAGTTTTAGAAAATTTCATTGTTAATTCATTGTGAATTTGTGATAAACCTCCCAATATTAGATTTATTTTTTCTTTTACTTCTGGCAACATCGAGTAGAATTTCTTTTTACTTCGGTTCTTTGCCGTGTTGTTTTGGGTACGTTGATAAATCCTTTAAAATCGTGAAATTGGCGTCGTATTAGTTTCTAAAATAAATTAAGTGTTCTTTAAAATAGTTTTTTGTGGTTGAAAAAATGATTATTTCAGAATTTAAGGCCAATAGTGCTCAAAATATTCGCCGGGAAAGTTTGACATTTAGCACGCATAGGGTGTCAATAACCTAAATAGTTTGGTGTTTTTAAATGAAACGTGGTATTTTGCGTTTTCAGCGAAGAGCATCAAAATGAAGTACAATAAGCTTGTCACATCCTCGCGGAGGAAAAACAGGAAGCGGCATTTCAGCGCCCCTTCACATATACGAAGAGTTCTCATGTCGTCTCCATTATCCAAGGAATTGAGGCAGAAATTCAACGTTAAATCTATGCCAATCCGCAAAGACGACGAAGTCCAGGTAAATATCTCTCTATTGCCTATTTATATACTGATTACTCTTGTGAAAAACAGTAAATAAAGAACAAACAGTTGGAGGTTAGGATTACATTCCATCATTTATTTTTCACATGTGAGAGCAAAATAAAGTGATGAAGACAAACCATTCACAGACAGCTGACGATTGCGGACTCGTGATGGATGAACTGAAGGTTTTCTTCAGCGAATCTGGAACTTGTCTGCTAGTCAGTACCCTGGTTCAAAAATTGGCTCTGATTATTTTGCCTCACTGCCTCATTAAATATGTCCCATCAAATATTAGGCATGTAGCTATGTTGCGCTAGAATTTATTTATATAAAGAAAGTCATTATTTATTTTTCATTGACAGTTATGGGTTGTTATTAGCTGTGAACATCAAATACCTACCTACCATGTTGCAGGGCATGGTATTTTAAAATAGTTCTATTTCAAAAAACGTAGTCTATGATTCTTTTGTGTTCTTTATTTGACTTTTAAGAATTTATTTATTGCACAGTGTTCTTCTAAACTTTACAGAGAAACTTTTTTAAGAAACAATAAAAAATAAAAACAACTGGCAACTTACCCTCATTTTCACTTGGTGCTCGACCTTCGATGGTCGAGTACCTAATACCTTGGGCTTTCTGCACTGCTTATATTTGCCATCTCAGTGAAATAAATACCTCGTTAAAACTAAATAAAAATTGTTGCTGTTGTATGGAGGCCAGAATATAAGTTATCAGATGTTTACTGCAGTTTGCTCCAGTGTATTTAAGGACTAGATAGCCTTGACCTTCCATCTATCTTCTAATAGCTGAAGAGTTTGATTGTTCTAATGCACTTACCTTTGGATGCGCTTCTCAGTTGAATTTTACAAACTTTTTATGTGATAGTCCTGGTAAAGCCTATTTTGAATTCCAAAAAGTTGAGAGGTACAGCTAAATTAGTATATGTTGCCATGGAAAGATTTTCAACACAAAATTCACAGAATTGTCTAACGAAATAGTTATTAACTGATATGCAAAGAGGTAACAAACAAACACGCTTTCTCATTTATAATATTAGTTAGGATTATTATTACTTCTTATGTTGTTTCATACCTATGTTTTACCTGTCTTCATACATTATTCTCTTGTTTCAGGTGGTTAGAGGACACTACAAAGGCCAACAGGTTGGCAAAGTGGTCCAAGTATACCGAAAGAAATTTGTCGTATATATTGAGAGGATTCAACGTGAAAAGGCCAATGGCGCCAGCGTGTATGTAGGCATCCACCCCTCAAAGGTTTGTTGAATTATTTTAGACACATTTTAGCATTATTATGTTACTAGCTGCGCCCCAGGGCTTTGCTCCCGTGAGGATTACGGGATAAAAAGTACTCTATGTGTTATTCCCTGTATATTTCTACCTGTATACCAAATTTCATTAAAATCCGTCCAGTATATTTTGCGTGATTGAGTAACAAACATCCTCACAAACTCACATCCAAACTTTCGCATTTATAATATTAGTAGGATGGTGCATCAAATGGGTGGTGGTGGTGGATGGCCCTTCAAACCTGGATGTCCGTCATAAACAATGACCTAAAAAGCTCGAGCCGACACAGCGACGACCCAAAACCGCACTGCCTGGCGGAGAATGACGAGGAGAGCCGACCCCAAATGAAACGGGAGAAGGCTAGGCAAAGAGAGAGAGTAGGATGGTGCATGTTTAGAGGCCTTTGCCCAGCACTGGGATACAACATAAATAGTCTAGGAAAGAAAAATAATGTTTAGTATGTTGCATGCTACCTTTTAATTTAATACATAAATAAATAATTCAATTTTGTGTTACACTGCCAGTTGGTTATTCAAAATAATTTTATGCAAAGATTTCTTACTTTGACATAATTCTCATGTTGCCTCTATCTAGCTAGGATAGTGAAGAAAACCCACCATCACCAGCACAACTGAACTTTTACTATATAACTATTTGGGTGGCAAATCATGATAAAATTAGATGTTCATTTATTGATGGTCTATCAATCATGTGACTTAGCTACCAAGTTATTGTTGCAGCAATTTAAAAGATACTCAAAATGATGATAACTTATAACTTAGACTGTGTTATCACTTCTTACACACCTGACGCTTACTGATGGTTGATGTAAGAATGGGCACTGCTACTGCGGAAACACTTCCATGGCTCTGATTCCCCACCTTCAAACTTTAATTCCATGAATTATATCAACTATTGACTAATGTAAATATTCTTTGTTTCCAGTGCGTAATTGTCAAACTAAAGATGAACAAGGATCGGAAATCCATTCTTGATCGCCGGGCGAAGGGCAGACTTGCAGCCCTCGGTAAGGACAAGGGAAAATACACTGAGGAAACCGCCACCGCAATGGAAACCTCTTGAACACATAGATCATAAGACAAATAAAAATCCAAAATTCAAATATATTGGCTTTTATTTTCTTAGTTTTAAGAAACACCCACCTATAGTATAAAAAGAGGCTCTGATGCTAGTTCCTTCCGGCTTTTGTGAAAAGCAAGCATAGATCACGATTTTTTGCACTAATTTTCTAACATTTCTGTTGAAAGGTGAGCTACACCTTTTCTGTTGAAGGTTGAAGAGTTTACTATTGTGATGACATCTACACAGGAAGCATCATAAAGTAGAAAAATTGCAAAATCTTGGAGACAGTCTCCAACGATCTATAAAGCTGTAGAGTTAGCCATAGCTCCGCCATTTTTGAGCGACTTATAAACAATATTTTTTTACAATAATTAATTGGTAGAACAAACAATTCTAAAACTTTTACAGACTAATCAGGGATGTTATTCTTACAACCAGAAAAATATTAAAGCATTTAAAAAATTTCATACATTGCCTATTTCGTAAATTCCGTTCCCGTTGTGTCGTGCGTTACATTATACTGCTATAGATCGGGAAATAAATTCCCGCTGTATGTAACAGTAGTTACACAATGCAATCTGCCTTTTTCCTAATGAGTAAAACACCTACTATTACAGATCGGCAATCTGTATAGCTGGGGTCCTATCAGCAATGTATGGGGACGGACGAATACAATTTTGGGTAATGCAATGCCACATGGTTTAGGATGTTATATGGGTCAAAGTAAGTTCATCAAGCTCGTTAGCCACTCTCGACCCCACGTCAGGGGGGCGGGGCAGAGGGTCAAAGTTTCAAACACCCTGCGCTCGAAAATCTAGGGGCTACATTTGAGATACAAAGTCGAGTTTGGTGTCGTTTTCGGATAAATCGATGATGGCCTATTCATTGGGCATAATATTTTTTTGTTACCTACAAAAATATTATGCCCAATGAATAGGCCATAATATTTTTGTAGGTATTCATAGAAAAAAAAAGACTTGACGCCTAAACTTATGTATAACCAGTGTTACAAAATTACAAACAAGCCCGTATTTTTTAAGATTTTTATATAGAAGATGAATTTAAAAAAATAGCACCAAGAAGCCCAACTAATGTAGATTATAAAAACATAAATATCATTAAACTTTTTCACTAAAATTAATGTAAAAAAAAATTGAACGTGCGCGCAGACTATGCTGTTCAACGTCGAACGAGAGACGAGCGAGGGCTCAATTGTCGACTCTGGAGTTTTTTCTTCATAATATTCTCAGTAACAGCCTCAGTTTTGGTGATTCCATATTATAACTAGCTTTTGCCTTCGGTTTCGCCTCAATGAATTTCGTTTTTTACTGGATGGTCACACACAATAGTAATGCTCTATACACTGGTAAAACAAAATCTAAAACCTTAGCAGGATCGAGCGGCTTGTGTGGGTAGTCCGATAAGTAAAATAACTCTATGATATTCAAATTTTATTTATATAAAAATGTATGAGAAATTGAGCACCTCATTCATTTTTTCCCTTGCACAAATAGTAAAGCAAGCGTACCTTATCTCTATTCTTAATCTATATCTATACTATCCATATTTTAATAAAGCGGGAGATTTTTGTGTTTGTCCAAACGCAAAGATCTCTGAAACTACCAGTCTGATGGGAAAAAATATTTAAACATTCTACCTGGCTATCCAGAAATTCTATTGTAAATACCTATGTACTTAACAAAAATGTCGGCATTATGAAAATAACACTCCTTTTTGGACAGTCGTGTAAAAAGGGTACAGAGCAACATGGGTGATGGGTGGCATAGGACAACATGACTTTCAAGCTCCAGTATTGCTCTAAAATGGATGGATTTCAACATAAAGTTTTATGTTTAATATGACTTTGCTGTACTATTTTATGTGTATTTTTTGATGCTATATTGAATAAATGATTAAAAGAACAGGTGTATAGATGATGACGAACAAAAATGAGTATATCAATATCGACTTTATATTGATATATCTATGGCATACATAAAACACGACCGCATCGTATCGCTACCAGCTCGGCGGATGTAACGAGACGCGCACTATTTATGTGCGCGCGCGCAAGCGCTGCCTGCAATCTCGACTGCTATTGGTCGAAGATCACAACTTGTTATTTTTAAGGATTTCAATTTGTATATTAAAAATTTATGTTGCAAATAAATTATCTATTAGCTCATTGATCTTTCATTTAACATAGCTCCCACATATCCTCTGATATATCAAACCGAGTACCTATATCAATATAAAGTTTGCGTTTGCGGAGCTCCTATCAGTCTCATTAAAATGATTATACGATTACAAAACAAACAGGTTAATTAGTTATATCGATATTGCTTATTAAAAAATGCCACATACTACTACACCGCATATGCGTATTGTCAACTCCTCGAAATGACAACTGTTCTTAAAAAGACCATTTCTAATTGACAACTCAGAATGTCAACTTTGTGAAGTAACTCTTCGTAATTTCTACTTTTTCAGGAAAAATTACCCTATGTGCTATTACCGGTATTTGTCTACCCGTGTACCAAATTCCATCTAAATCCGTCCAGTTAATTTTGCGTGAGTGGTAACAAACAATTCCACATACATCAAAACTTTTGCTATCAGATTAAATGGTTATGAGTTTGGATTCATTTATGTTAGATGAGTCTTAGGCTTTACGGAATAACCACAGCCTTCTTATAATATCTAATAGGCTATATATGAGCTGAGCTACATCTTAAATTTAATCTGATTATGTATGATAATAATATAGTGTCTGGTGGACCTTAAATGTGTCAATCCACAGAAAAAGGCACCTATGGATGTTGGCACTTACGAAATTATGCTTATTATTAAGCTTCGTAAACTTGTATGATTCGTATTTTTAACAACTTTAAGCGCCAATGACCATAAGGTACCTTTTCCTGTGGATTAATTCAAACATTAAATGCCTATTGGTTTATCAAATATCAATAAATACTAATTAAAATTACTGGCAGGTTTCATTTCTCCTTTGGCTCAAAGATATCAAACAGCAACTTCTGCCTTGTGTTCTCTCTGCAGATTTGATTTTGAGGCACATTTGTACCGTTTTTTCACTTCGTTGTTCAAACCTTCTCTGTTCCTTGCTATTTCTATAGCATAAAACTGAACTCTTGGTACAAGGATTGTGTTTTCTTCAGAGTAATCACCTTTAGTGTCTGCCCGCATTAAGGTGCCAAAACTGTAGTCCTCGACAATTGTTTTGAACTTCTCACAAAACATTCTCCATCTAGCTTTGTTTGTGTTATTCTTGATTTCGTCTTCTTTGATGTATTTGATGTCTAAGTCAGGGAAATCCTGTCTGAAGTGTGTGTAGATCAGATCATCGTGGGGGGTCAGTCGTAGCCACCTGGTGTCCACAGAACATAGAACCTGGAAATTACATTTTTTTTTTATAGAAATTATAGGGTTTGGTTTGCTTGCTTTTTTGCTAGCTTGTTTCTGAATTTATTCATAAAAAAATAAATGCCTCTTGAAAACTGAGATAATAATAATAAATTACACATAACAAAGTTGCAGACCAAGACTACTAGGTACACAAAGTCTATTAAAATGGTAAAAAAAACTAACATTAAAGTAGATGTCACTATGTTCCATGGCTCTAGCAGCCCACATGTGTTCCAAGGTCTCATCATTAACAAATTCATCGGCTGGTCGAGAAAGGACATCCTGAAAAGAATTTCAAAAAATGCATTGTAGTTTAGTTTGTTTTTCAGTCAGAGAATTTGAAACAACAATGGCATAAAGAATAGAAGAGCCAGCCCATGTTACTTCCTACCTATTTTTATAATACATCAATAATCATCAATTGATCATATAAATTAAACAAAAAATGATGTGTTTATTATTCAGTAAAGTTTAAAATTATATAAAACTATAAAAATTATTTGAATTTTTGTTAGTTTAGTTAGGTATTGAGAAATTGTAAACTTTACTAAGAACCTGCTGTGAAACAATAAAATTGGCCAAACGTAAATACCCTTGTCTTGAAAATAAGTCAGTATTTAGAAGAACTTAATAATGTAATTTGTTTTAACGTTTGAAAAGAATAAAAACAAACTAGCAAAATTTACGCTAATCCATTTTAAATATACTTACCATTATTGTAAACAAAAAATATAAATTCTTATTTTATAGCAACCAACGCAATTGATTAGGCAAATAGAATAGTCCTCAATGTAGGTAATTTCTAATTAAAAGATATTATAAATATAACCATGCACGTGCATTTGCTTGCAGTAGAATTTAGCGAATTAATTTTGCACTCGCTTTATGTCAATGTCAAAAATTTATTTGCTAATGTCATTTTTTTTTGTAGATTCCCTCGTTCTAATGAGGAAGCAAAGAGCCCATGCAGCCAGCTAATGTCATTTCTTGATATCATTGTATTTTTTTAATTCTCTTTGATGCTTTGGCTGCTTACATCATGGAAGTAATAAATAAGTACTTATTACTTCCATGGTTTACATATTGTTATTGTTTCATACCACTAGTTATGTTATGTGCCTTTTATATGGAAATTTTCAAAGGAAGAAATCAGGAACAGGAAATTTCTCGGCGGTACACATCGTTTGATATCACAAACATTTATTTATGTGTTTATTACAATGTTCGTATATAACCTCGTGGCCAATCGTGTTTTGCCTCTATAAGGACATACCGGCGCGGACAGATGTGAGAGGCCATCAACAACAAGCTACGACTGACAAAGTGACAACTCACATAGGTAGCCTATAATGTCACTCTCGGAGAAATGCAAGGAATCTAAAAATACCTCGGACTAGAGATGGGCGCTTGGATAAGTTTCGGGAAGGTAAAAATGGGAAATAATGGGTAGAATGGGTAAAAATTAATTTATACCCGATATTTTTTATTTATACCGGGTAGAAATTATAATGAAAGTAAATTATCCTAATTTACTTTAAACTGATAAAATAATAATTAATGTATAAATATTAGGTATGTTTTGATTATAAGGAAGATAAATAACTAGTTGTTTTCAGTTCAAATATTAAAAAAACAAAAACAACAGATTTTAAATCATATCTATTCAAATAATATTTTGAAAATAATGATGCATATTCAGTATATGGATGTTTCAAGTAGAATTAACAAAAAAATCAAACATCTTCAATTGTATCATAGACTAACTTTTGCCTGCGGCTTCGCCCGCGTGAATTTCCTACGGGAACAGTGTTTTTTCCCGGGATGAAAAGTTATATGTCCTTCTCAGTACTTCTAACTAAGTATGTGTATGTGAAACAGGAAGATTGGTTGACTAGATAAAGCGTGAAGAGGTAACAAACAAGCTCACTTTCACATTTATAATATTAGTTAGGATTTGGAGGTAACTTCGCAATATTTTTCTATCGAAAAAATTGTATGCAATCGTGTTTTTGAGAGAGTTAGTAAAGTTTGCTGCATTTTAATTTCAAATTCAGTTTTTCATTGTTATTACTGATATTATAGATATTCGTGTAAAGCAATCTGGCCTAGTACGGCGGGCCTTACGATTCGATGATCGCCTAGCCGTTCAATAGAATTCCGGCATTTGGCAAACTTGTTCGTCGCCCCGGCATAACATTTATTGTCTAAAACCAGTTGGCTGTGGATGAGTCAGAATTAAGATATATCTTGTCAGGTCTTTTTGTAACCAAAACGTAAATTGTACACTTTATAAGTATTTTTTTACACAGTACTTAATTTAAAAAACTGAATATTTGCTTAAATACTTTATTTCATAATAAATCTTAACGATATATTATAAAATTTCGTAATTACAAACATTTTAATTGATTTTAATTTTTACCCGGTATAAATTAAAAATTCCTGGGAAAAAATGGGTACGAATGGATATTTTCCGAGTCTCGGAAATTTATCGGGTAAATGCCCATCTCTATTCAGGACTTATGGTGGAATAAAGAAACTTACATACATACATACATGAACCCTGAAAACATTACACTCCTTTTTTGGTCAGTCGTGTAAACGATGAATGCGGCGTCTGCGGTGCGTGCGGTGCGGCCAAGTCTGCGTTCACCTTTAAAAAACAGCCTTTGGAGGACTCATCGAGCCGTCAAGAAAACTATCTTAAAAGCTTTATGATAGTTAGGTAGTTTTTTTCTTCTAGGGCGCCTTTGAGATAGTGATGTGCCCTTTCCGAAATTTTCGAGAATTTTTGGAAACGGTCAGGAAACGTTCTCGGAAATATTCCCTAAAATGGAAATTGTTGTAAAAGTGCCTGAAATATTTAAAAATGGGGAATTTTCTTTTTGCAGCTGACTTTAAAATAAGAAGATTGACAATCACTAAAATTTTCAAGAAAATCGGATGATGGGAAATGCATATTTTCCACATTTCAGGGAAATTATCCCAAGACATTTCCGAGAAACTCCTAAGAAATTTCTTGAGAATTTTATTCCCAGGAAATTTTTTAGTAAGTACTAGCTGTTGCCCGCGATTCCATTCGCGGCAAAAAGTCTTATGTTTTTCATAAAACTTTGAAACACCGTGAAATAGTGACAGACAGACTTTCGCAAAAAATTGGGAGAAAACGTTCCCGAAAATTTCTGGAAAGTTCCGGAAATTTTCCATTAAAGAAATTTTCGGAAACCGAGATATTCTCGGCGGCACATCGCTACTTTGAGATCATGGTTGAGTGAGATCATCGAGATATTATGTATGGTTGAGATATTATTTTTCTGAGGCCGCATACGTCAGTTTATTTCCGTACGGAAATTTCAGATCCGGGAACCCGAATGTACGCTTTTCATTTCATGCAGTACGCTCACACACACATTGTGTTTTCCAAACGGAAAAAAACTGACGTATGCGGTCCGCTTTAATTTTAAAGTCGATAAAGTCGATTACATTGATCCAGTGATCCAGAGGGAGTTTGCTGATCATCACATTGTAATCACACGCGACGAGCTGACTGACATGTTTGATTTGTGTTTGATAAAGAACTGAATAAAGGACAAGCTCAGAGGACAAGCCATTTGTAGTTGGACAAGCCATATTATTGGATATTGGATCCACTCTACATTGCCATGCCACTAAATCGGTTTTTGGTACACTCTATTTTATAAAATTTAATTATTTTTTAATTTCCGAAACCTGTTTTTTTTTTAGAAAGTGTATGTATCATTTTATTCTTTATATTCACAGACATATAATAATAGTAAGCAGACTGAACATGTCATTTGAAATTGCATGGCAAAAACACACACTAAGATTATTATTCACACAACGACAGAATACAGGGTCGGATCTAAGATAATTATATTCGATACAGTGTAGAAAAACCAAAAATTTTGAGACGCTGAATCTTAAGCCGTGCGCGGTATGCGGACGGATTTGCATCAGCTTTTTATGATGGGAAATTCTATCCCTTTTGGGAAAAAATACTAGTCATTAAATCAATAAAATTTATTTTAAATTATTAAAAATCACGTGCAATGAAACATTGCAATGTTGTTAATGGTTGCTGGCGTCCATTCACTGTCCTGGTACTCGTAGTACGTAAGAGAAATACTCCCCATAACAGTTCTCTTTCTTGAGGTATTATTTTCTGGTATATTTTCCTTGTCCTGAAATAAAATTCACTGTCAGTATTTTTATAAAATGTGCATTTTAATCTTCAAGAAAGAATTCCTGAGATTTTTATAGAATAGGTACTAAATTCGTATATTTGCCTAGATTCGGCCCAGCCATAGTAAACAAAATTGGATCTGTCAAATGATCTATGCTATTTACGAAATTATTAAATTACTTGTAGTATTTCTTATGAAATGGTTATAATTAATACACTACTTTATAAAATAAATAATGATATTGCTGATAAATAGCATTCAAAAGTCTAATAATAGTTATTGTTTCAAAAATAACACGAAATTGTATATTATCATTGGGCACGTCAAAAAAACATGTATTGCTTACCGAAGGAACGATATTCCACGAATATTTTTTTATGAAACACTTCCACACATTGTACACGTTGCATTTTATCATTTCTATTGAGTTTAAAAGCACAAAACAGTAAAAAATAATTTTAAATATTTATGTCAACTGTGACAACACAACAAATATGACAGTTAAGGATCATTTCGCATGAAAAATCCGGCTTGGATGATAAATCTTTCAGTGTAGTGGTTCGTGTTTCAATACATTGCAATGCTAAGGAAGGAAAGGGACAGAGTTATGTGACAGTCCTTATCATGAACAGGATGCAAATATTGTCAAATATCATCAGTGTGTGTGTGAAATTTGTGTTCCTTCTGCTTATATTTAAAAAAAAATTTACTTCTGTGTTTATATTGTATTTCTTAATGTTTCTAATCTACAAAAACCAGTAAATGTTTTAAAAATATTTTTTTATTAAATTAATTCAAAGAAATTAATATTAGATTAGCTACATATGCGTATGCGCGGTTCGCGTAGAAAAATCTCATTTTTATTTTAAAATTTTCTTTATGCAGCGAAATGAGGTTTCGAACGTACGCGTCTTGGTCTAGAACAAGATAGCGTTATAAAGTTGTATGAAGTGTGATAGAGAAAGAACATTCGGAATTCCTCGTAAGCGGAGATCGTAGATTTTCGGTTGATTTGTTCATCATTTCGTTTATGATTGGACGACTATGCAAGAGGGTGGCGCATGCGCGTTCTGCCGACGCCATCTCTGAAAGAAACTACTGTGCTGTGTCGTATCTTGCGGAAGTTTCTTGGCCTAAAGCATCGCATATTTTTTGCGGCTATCGCCTCCGTGTTCGGCACACTGAGTTATTTTATGGACTCCTTTCGTCAAAACATCTAGTGGTAACTTTCCAACGTTGTGTTTCGTATTGTTATATTTAGTTGTATTATTGTCATAGAAAGTACTGCTAGGCGCGGGGAGTAGAGTAGATCCCGCGTTCTTGCGCGCGTACAGAATATAGCTACATTTATTATGTATGGATTTTATTGTTGTGGGTCAAAGACATTCCGGGGTTCTAATTCTATGTAGTGACAACAACAGAATTGATCTGGCTAACTTTGTGTTTCAGCTTGTGTATACGTTCGAGACGCGTCTAACATGAATTCTGCATTAAAGCCGGTGCTGTCACAGCCGCAGCCGGGCGGTCAGGCGAGCCCGGCGAAGGCAAACGTAGCGACTGCCAACCACGCCGTGGGGCTCCCGCAGGGCGCGCAGAACTCCATGCACCACGGCCCCAACCACGGCAACAGCCTGGTGGGGCAGAACCTCACGGCGCACGTGCCCGCGGCGCAGCCTCTCCCACACGCTGCCCCGTCCATGGCCCCGGTCACCGCGAACATGGCGCAGATGGCACAGAACATGAGTCACCATGGCAACCTCTCTCATGTCACACAGAACTCTGTTACTCCTACCAACATAGCTGCAAGCCCTAGCAAAAGTGCTAGCACCAGTGCCCCACTGAGTTTAGTTCAAGACAAACCTAGTGCCCCTACACCTTCGCAACCACTCGCACTTACACGGACTCCTGAGAAGAAAGAACCCGATTCTACCGGACATGCAAATGGAACTATTGAATCACCAAAATCTGGAGCGAATGCCCCGGCTTCTTTGAAACCCCACAACCCTGAGCCAAATAAAGAGAAGCAAGATATTGCAAAGACATCACCAAGCACTCCGAAGCCACCTGAAAAACCAAGTACACCAAACAATGCACCAAGTACACCCCAGAAAAGTGAAGGGGCCAATAACCCGGTTAGCCAGACTGATGGTCCAGCTCAACCTAAAGTGGCCACAGCCAATGAGCCAGCAGAAAAGTCTCCATCCAAGCCCACGGAGTTGAAACCATCACCGGCCGCTGATGTAGCTCCTACCCAGAGTGATAGTAAACCCGTGCCAGAATCCGCAAATGACAGCCAGTTGCAAGAAAAGGCAGCCACTCCTGCCAAGGCAGAGGCATCTACGGCAGAGAGCTCTAAAACTGAAAGCCCGGCAAAACCTGAAGAGAAAAAAGAGGAACCAAAGGTTGACAAACCACAGAATTCAACTGAAAACAAAGGAGAAAGGATTGACAAACCTGAGCCTGCTAAAGAGGAACCAGCACCAGAAAAACCTCAGAAAGTAGAAAAAGCAGAAGTTCCAGTAGAAAAAGTGGAAGAGAAAAAACCAGAGGTAAAAACTCCAGCTAAAGAAGTGAAGGCTACTCCAAAATCAACGTTGAAGTTGGCCACAGTGACTCCTCCCATTAGAAAGAGAAGACAAGCATCACTGAGCAAGACAGCTGATGGCCCAAGCCCGCCAAAGAAGGCCGCTTCTGAAGCAGAAGCTACACCTGATTCTAGATCCAAGAGGAATAGAACAAAGGTTAGTGATGTTTTATCTAATTTATTTAAATATTTATTTCATTGTCAATAATCAATCAAATATAAAATAAATGTGCCCTCTGACTTGGAATTTTTAGAGAGGATATTTATAACACATAGATATGTGCATTGGCGAGTACTTAGAAAGACATAGACATTTTATTTGGTACAAATAAACATATATTACAGTAACCACAAAACAAAACACTATCACTTAAAACTAGTGATGTGCCCTTTCCGAAATTTTCGGGTATTTTTGGAAACGGTCAGGAAATATTCCCTAAAACGGAAATTGTTGGAAAAGTACCTGCCCCCCTAGCATGACCACGCGTCGTAGATATGCGATAAAATATATCGTATCATATATCACCAACATATTTATCGATTTCGCGAGCATGACCAAAGTAGCAACATGATATGATAAAATTTACCACATGATACGAAATGATTAGCTTTGCGATATGAAATAACAATGCTGCCAATGTAATAATAAAATTTTTCAATCATCATTCATTTTCACTCGTTCTTTTTTTTTAATCTCACGTTTTTGACGTCGGTAGGTGACTTTGACACTTAATTAATTATCGTTTTCTTTTATTCATATAATCTTAAAAAAAAAATTATATATTATTATTCACTCATTGATTATTTATTTAATTATTTTTTTAAAACTTCTACAGGGTATCCTGTAGAAGTTTGAGGAGCCAAATTTCGTGCAAATTTCCCTCTAACTCCGAACATAGGTAGTAAATCATTTCTACAGAGACTTTATAATTTCTTAAAAACTCATTGTCTGGGAGGAGAAAACTGGTCCTGTCTTCCTTTCTTACTTCTTTCTCCTCCGCGGCAAGTAAATTTATTCTTTGATATGACCTAGCCATATTATTGTGAAGTTGTAACTGAAAAAATAAATATCAAGGATTATTTTCTGCATTTATTTCATAAACATTTACACAACAATCATAAAAATAAATCTTACCTTTTAATCGGAGAATGAATAAATGCTAAAAAACTTGTAATTTTTATTATATCGAGCGTATCACGCACTCTAAACATCGTCGATAAAATAACACGAATAAATGTCAAAAATCGATATTTTTATCGCTTATATTTGGTCATGCTCGAATTTTCGATAAATAGCCAACTGTCGTACTCGCTCTTTTATTTATCATATCCTATCATAACACGGTGACGTCACTGGCACGGTGATGCTCGCTGTTAAGATAAAAATTCAACATGGCGGCTATATTTATCATATTTTGACAGTTGGCGTGGATAAATCGCTATATCATATCGTGTTTTGGTGGTCATGCTAGCCCGGCTGAAATATTTAAAAAAAGGGATTTTTCTTTTCACAGTCTTTAAAATAAGAAGATTGACAATCACTAAAATTTTCAAGAAAATTGGATGAAGGGAAATGCATATTTTCCATAGTCCGGGGAAATTTTCCTAAGAAATTTCCGAGAAATTCCCAAGAAATTTCTTGTGAATTTCATTCCCTTCCATTCTGAGAATTTCATTCCCAGGAAATTTCTTGAGAATTTCATTCCTGAGAATTTTTCAGAGAAAAATATTTTAGTACTAGCTGTTGCCCGCGGTTCCATTCGCGGCAAAAAGTCTTATGTTTTTCATAAAAACATTGAAACATCGTGAAATAGTGACAGACAGACTTTCTTAATGAACAAGACTTGATTAATGAACAAAACTTTATGCTCATAAAACATAAACCTTAAAATTTTTAGTCTACTAGCGCCCCGCCCTGGCTTGGCTCGGGAGGCACATACATGTAGCCTATGTCACTCGGGTACAATATAGCTTTCTATTGGTAAAAGAATTTTTAAAATCTGTTAAGTAGGTAGTTCCAAAGATTACCCGCTTAAAACAAACATACACACGCTTCCTACTTTCCTTAATAACATTAGTGTGATGTGATTAATTTTGATTTATTGATAGACATTTGTTTTGAGAGACATTTTAAATTTAATAAACACTGAACATTTGGTATTGGTTTTAAAATGAAAATGTTCAAATTTACTACTTTAAAGTGTACTACTTTCCAAATTGAGCTGTAGTTCACAAGACTTGTGTTATCTTTGATGTAAGCACAGCTTATATGACATAAGATGTCTATTATGTATGGTCATAGTATGATGATGGTCTAAAAATAAACTATGCTAATATACCAATACACTTGTTTATCTTATTGAAAGTCATAAGACATAACAGATTCGCGTTTTTGATAAGAATTAATCATCCTTTCACAAAATATTTAGTACTAATTATCGCCCGCGACTTCGTCCGCGCATAATTTACTATTGTTAATATGTAAGGTTCAAAGCAGTGTTTTAAGTTTTGTGTGATGCAATACAAATATACAGACTAAAAAATAGTTTTAGCTTCCATTGCCCCTATTAAGACTCCTCATAATTTTTTCTTTTATTTTACATCTTACTAGCTTTTGCCCGCGGCTTCGTCCGCGTGAATTTTGCTCGGGAACCGTGCTTTTTTCCGGGATGAAAGGTACCTTATGTCCTTTTCAGTACTTCAAATTATGTGTATGCAAAATTTCACGAAGATTGGCTGAGTAGATAAAGCGTGAAGAGGTAACAAACAAACAAATAATTAAACAAACTCACTTTCGCATTATAATATTAGTTAGGATGTACAGACATAGACTATGTGTCCTTTAATATGTCATTTACTGTTGATTGATGGAATATTTGACGACAACTATATAATTCCAGGTCCAACTGTACCAGTCTCCGACCCCAGAGATTGCGATGGCCACCAAGCTCTCAGCATCGGCCGGTCGCTCCACTCCAACCAAACCTAATGACGACAAGCTGATTGTTTTCTACAAGTAAGTCTAATCCATGAAGCTAATATTTCAAGGATAAATAACTATCCTAACCTAACCTAAGAAACCTGCACACTGGCTGACTGTTTAGTTTACTAGTATGTATATGACAACTGGATGAGACGGTGGTGGTCGAGTGGGAGGGCGCCCGCCTGTGGCTGCATAGGTCCCAGGTTCAAATCCTGCCCCTGCCCGTGCTTTATGAGTTTGTATACCAATCTCACTCATGTATAGTAGCTTTCATTGACCTCCACTTGCTTCCGTGCTTCCGGTGAAGGAAAACATCGTGAGGAAACCTGCACTCTGGTTGATGATTATCAGCTAGTATGTGAAATGGAGAAGGCAATGGCAAACCACTCCATTAACATTGTCAAGATAGTCTATGTGTGTTTCATTCCATATAATGACTACGACCCTCAGTCATGAGGAATACAACTAAAGGAAAGAAAAGTTCATCGACACCATATACCAATAAACAAGCAACAAGTGGGAGAGGCCTATGTCCAGCAGTGGACATCCTGCTGCTGTATTGATGATAATTTAGTCCGGTTATAACGATACGCCATTTGACAACTACTGAGTAATTTCTCAGTAACGTTCAGAATGTCAGACTAATGTTTGAACATAACTCAATTGTAGTGTGTATACGACTACTACCGCTAGATGGCGGTAGTTGTCAAATTATGTCAGACTTCATTTGACAAAAATCTAACATCAGTGATCTTTAACACACTCAATAAGTACTGTATTTATCTTTTCACCATGTGTTATACCTGTGGTCCTACTACAGAAAATACTGAGCGATACTGATACTGTGTATTCGGTCTAGCGGTGTAGATATTTGTCTTATGACCTGAGGTGCTATTTTTTAAGTGTACGACTCAGAGTGAATAATTTCAGTGGCACTCTTATATAAGATTCATACTTCCATAGTAATATTATAAATGCGAAAGTCAGTGTGTATATAGTTGAAGACTTGGGGTCAAACATAGGCTGTTTTTTCTTCAATAACCCCAAGGGGCTGAAATGGGGGTCAAAGTTTCTTTGAAAAACACACAAGATATACTTTTTGCTGCAAGCCATATTTAATGGAGTTCTTTGAAAAGGGCGAAAAGATTTATACAGGGCCGACTATATAAATGTTCACGCCGCCACCTACGTGTACCTACAGTACCCCTGGTATTGCTCACAGGCTGTGGTGTGGAGACAGCTTTCCATGGTGGCCCGCATGCCTGTTAACTTAATAATAATAATAAAAAACGTTGGTAAGCAATGGTTTATCTATTCCAGGAACGAATACCTAGCGGTCCGCAACGCCGAAGGCGGCTTCTACGTGTGCCAGGCGATGCAAAATGTTTACCGCACCACTCGCAAGATCAAGATCCGCTGGCTGTCGCAGGACAAGGCTGCCGACCCCTCAGGGGAAACTTACAGGCCTGACTTCTATGACGTCACCGGTGAGACCACAATATCTAGGCTCCTCCATACAGAACCTGTAGCACTCATAAGGCGGCTGACCCCTCAGGGGAGACTTACAGGCCTGACTTCTATGACGTCACCGGTGAGACCACAATATCTAGGCTCCTCCATACAGAACCTGTAGCACTCACAAGCCGGCAGACCCCTCAGGGGAGACTTACAGGCCTGACTTCTATGACGTCACCGGTGAGACCACAATATCTAGGCTCCTCCATACAGAACGTGTAGCACTCACAAGGCGGCTGACCCCTCAGAGGAGACTTACAGGCCTGACTTCTATGACGTCACCGGTGAGACCACAATATCTAGGCTCCTCCATACAGAACCTGTAGCACTCATAAGGCGGCTGACCCCTCAGGGGAGACTTACAGGCCTGACTTCTATGACGTCACCGGTGAGACCACAATATCTAGGCTCCTCCATACAGAACCTGTAGCACTCACAAGCCGGCAGACCCCTCAGGGGAGACTTACAGGCCTGACTTCTATGACGTCACCGGTGAGACCACAATATCTAGGCTCCTCCATACAGAACCTGTAGCACTCACAAGCCGGCAGACCCCTCAGGGGAGACTTACAGGCCTGACTTCTATGACGTCACCGGTGAGACCACAATATCTAGGCTCCTCCATACAGAACCTGTAGCACTCACAAGCCGGCAGACCCCTCAGGGGAGACTTACAGGCCTGACTTCTATGACGTCACCGGTGAGACCACAATATCTAGGCTCCTCCATACAGAACGTGTAGCACTCACAAGGCGGCTGACCCCTCAGAGGAGACTTACAGGCCTGACTTCTATGACGTCACCGGTGAGACCACAATATCTAGGCTCCTCCATACAGAACCTGTAGCACTCATAAGGCGGCTGACCCCTCAGGGGAGACTTACAGGCCTGACTTCTATGACGTCACCGGTGAGACCACAATATCTAGGCTCCTCCATACAGAACCTGTAGCACTCACAAGCCGGCAGACCCCTCAGGGGAGACTTACAGGCCTGACTTCTATGACGTCACCGGTGAGACCACAATATCTAGGCTCCTCCATACAGAACCTGTAGCACTCACAAGCCGGCAGACCCCTCAGGGGAGACTTACAGGCCTGACTTCTATGACGTCACCGGTGAGACCACAATATCTAGGCTCCTCCATACAGAACCTGTAGCACTCACAAGCCGGCAGACCCCTCAGGGGAGACTTACAGGCCTGACTTCTATGACGTCACCGGTGAGACCACAATATCTAGGCTCCTCCATACAGAACCTGTAGCACTCATAAGGCGGCTGACCCCTCAGGGGAGACTTACAGGCCTGACTTCTATGAAGTCACCGGTGAGACCACAATATCTAGGCTCCTCCATACAGAACCTGTAGCACTCACAAGCCGGCAGACCCCTCAGGGGAGACTTACAGGCCTGACTTCTATGACGTCACCGGTGAGACCACAATATCTAGGCTCCTCCATACAGAACCTGTAGCACTCACAAGCCGGCAGACCCCTCAGGGGAGACTTACAGGCCTGACTTCTATGACGTCACCGGTGAGACCACAATATCTAGGCTCCTCCATACAGAACCTGTAGCACTCATAAGGCGGCTGACCCCTCAGGGGAGACTTACAGGCCTGACTTCTATGACGTCACCGGTGAGACCACAATATCTATGCTCCTCCATACAGAACCTGTAGCACTCACAAGCCGGCAGACCCCTCAGGGGAGACTTACAGGCCTGACTTCTATGACGTCACCGGTGAGACCACAATATCTAGGCTCCTCCATACAGAACCTGTAGCACTCATAAGGCGGCTGACCCCTCAGGGGAGACTTACAGGCCTGACTTCTATGACGTCACCGGTGAGACCACAATATCTAGGCTCCTCCA
Organism: Ephestia elutella; assembly: GCA_018467065.1. Classification (NCBI taxonomy): domain Eukaryota; kingdom Metazoa; phylum Arthropoda; class Insecta; order Lepidoptera; family Pyralidae; genus Ephestia; species Ephestia elutella. The sequence goes on along the minus strand of CM031586.1, from coordinate 17,773,277 downwards.
TACAGAACCTGTAGCACTCACAAGCCGGCAGACCCCTCAGGGGAGACTTACAGGCCTGACTTCTATGACGTCACCGGTGAGACCACAATATCTAGGCTCCTCCATACAGAACCTGTAGCACTCACAAGCCGGCAGACCCCTCAGGGAGACTTACAGGCCTGACTTCTATGACGTCACCGGTGAGACCACAATATCTAGGCTCCTCCATACAGAACCTGTAGCACTCACAAGCCGGCAGACCCCTCAGGGGAGACTTACAGGCCTGACTTCTATGACGTCACCGGTGAGACCACAATATCTAGGCTCCTCCATACAGAACCTGTAGCACTCACAAGCCGGCAGACCCCTCAGGGGAGACTTACAGGCCTGACTTCTATGACGTCACCGGTGAGACCACAATATCTAGGCTCCTCCATACAGAACCTGTAGCACTCACAAGCCGGCAGACCCCTCAGGGGAGACTTACAGGCCTGACTTCTATGACGTCACCGGTGAGACCACAATATCTAGGCTCCTCCATACAGAACCTGTAGCACTCATAAGGCGGCTGACCCCTCAGGGGAGACTTACAGGCCTGACTTCTATGACGTCACCGGTGAGACCACAATATCTTAGGCTCCTCTATACAGAACCTGTAGCATCACAAGCCGGCCGACCCCTCAGGGGAGACTTACAGGCCTGACTTCTATGACGTCACTGGTGAGGTCACAATATCTAGGCTCCTCCATACAGAACCTGTAGCACTCATAAGGCGGCTGACCCCTCAGGGAGACTTACAGGCCTGACTTCTATGACGTCACTGGTGAGGTCACAATATCTAGGCTCCTCCATACAGAACGTATAGCACTTACAAGGCGGCCGACCCCTCAGGTGAGACTTACAGGCCTGTCTTCTATGACTTCGACGGTGAGACCACAATATCTAGGCTCCTCCATACAGAACCTGTAGCACTCACAAGGCGGCTGACCACTCAGGGGAGACTTACAGGCCTGACTTCTATGACGTCACCGGTGAGACCACAATATCTAGACTCCTCCATACAGAACGTGTAGCAATCACAAGGCGGCCAACCCCTCAGGGGAGACTTACAGGCCTGACTTCTATGACGTCACCGGTGAGACCACAATATCTAGGCTCCTCCATACAGAACGTGTAGCACTCACAAGGCGGCCGACCCCTCAGGGGAGACTTACAGGCCTGACTTCTATGACGTCACCCGTGAGACCACAATATCTAGGCTCCTCTATACAGAACGTGTAGCACTCACAAGGCGGCTGACCCCTCAGGGGAGACTTACAGGCCTGACTTCTATGACGTCACATAGCCTATGTCACTAGATGACACGAGAAATACAAGGAATCTAAAAATACCTCTTACATCGAAATCTGTTAAGCCGTTCAGGACTTATGGTGGAATAAAGAAACTTACATACATACATGAACCCTGAAAACGTAACACTCCTTTTTTGGTCAGTCGTGTAAAAAAGCGTCGTACCGTTACGTAGTACTTATATTAATTCTGTGGTACCGTTTTAAAGCGTAAATGGCGAAGGGGCGACGTAACAAACTCCACTGCTCGGACTTCCACTTTTCTCTACGGACAAATATAACAATTACACAATTAACAATTTATTTACAAATGTGTTTTTTAACAGTTATCTATGTATATTAATTAATTGTGTTTGTTCCGGATGAGTCATACCAAGTTTAGTTACACTGAGACACAAAGGGATAAAAGTATCGATGAGTCACAGTACTCATTGCAATTGATGTTTTTCCCAATGAGTCACACTGTTACACATCAGCACTCTGTATTCCCGTTGAGTAACACTGTTACTAAACGAACATCTGTATTCCGGTTGAGTATCAGAAATTAAATAAAACAATTGAAAATTTAACAGTATTGTATATTGTAATATAAATACATTATGATTTTATGTATAACATAATAGGAAGCAATGTAATAAATTGCGGAAAAACAAATTGTAATTGTTATTTTCAATAGATGTGTTACTTTTGTTTTTCCCTCGGCTTCGCCTTAGTGATCCATTTTAGTTACCTACTAGTGGAAACAGGATTGATCACTGATCAGTCCTCTCATTCTAGGATCATTTCACCCAGAAAAGGCTAAACTCCGTTTTTTCCTACATGTCCTATTATGTAAACAATTTTACTATAGTCATTACTATCTTATTAAAGCTAAATATATAAGTTGGTGACAAGTTTATTTATTACAGTCTTTTAATGATGTTACAACAATATAAATTAAAATAGACTTTTTAGGAAATTACTTTCGTGGTTAATAAATGTTTTACTTTAGAATGTTTAGGTTTGGACTAATATTTGATTTATTTCAACAGAATTCAAAAAAAGTACTGTGAAGATTGTTTACTAATAGGACAATTAAGAAAAAATGGAGTTTAGATAAGTAAACATCCATAATATAGATAAACATCCAAGACCCAGGCCAATCTGGAAAAGATCATTTTCCATCTTGACCCGACCGGGGATCAAACCCGGGACCTCCAATGTGGCAGTCAGGCTTGATGACCGTTAAGGGTCATTTAGACGGTGCAAGTTTCTTGAACATATAAGAGCAATCATTGAATGCAATAATTGCAGTGCAAGAATTGACTTTCAATAATTGAAAGCAACTATTTACAAAGTGATATAAATAAAAAACTTGAATACAATTAATCTTGACATACAATAATTACCAATGTGTTCTGTTTACACGTATACAATTGTTATGACATTTTCTGGCATGTATTGTTTACACCAAGAAAAGTTTTGAATCCAAACTTGCATATCAGGTCAAGAATGTTACGTGTTGTTTAGACTATGCAAGTAAATTATTGCTTCAATTTAATTGTATTCAACGGGCAAGAAACTTGTACCGTCTAAATGGCCTTTTAGGCCACGGAGGTCGACAAATTAGGTATATTATAGTAACAATATATGTCTCCCCAGACATGGAGTGCGTTCTAACAACCCTTTCGCTCACGCGGGCGGCGGGCGGACACGGCGCGCAACTGTTAAAGGCCGCTGAACACGCTCGAGCTAATTCCATACTGCAACGAGCATTGAAGGCTGAACAGGGCGGGAACAATATCGAGCTGACCGAGGAACATCCGGATGGACGTGAGTTGCTTTTCTATATTCATATCAGTGGCGTAGGGTTAAAAAATGTTAAGCCTAGCCTTATGTTAGTGCTGCCTACTGGCGTGACATCTGTCATCGCAGGATTAGTTAAGATTCCCTTTAGCAATGATGGTTTGCTTTTTAAATTTTCAATATGTAAAAATATGCATTGAAATTGGTTGAAAAGGCTACAATAATTATTAAAACATTAAAAACACGACTGACAACTCACATAGCCTATGTAACTCGGAGGAATGTAAGGAATCTAAAAATACCTATCACATCAAAATCTGTTCAGCCGTTCAGGACTTATGGTGGAATAAAGAAACTTACATACATACTTACATACATGCATGAACCCTGAAAACATAACACTCCTTTTTTGGTCAGACGTGTAAAAAGGGACACCATAGACAATAATTGCTAAACTTTATGTTGAACACTCAAGACCTGTTTTTCGATTATTGAAAGATAAGGACAAAACATTTTAACTAAAACAGGTTTAAAGTTTTCGTTAACTTTTTATTATTGAGACGATTCAAATATTTTTATTTCCTCCTACATTGTTTTGCATGGTGATTGAGAGTTGGTTTCTTATGATTTTCAGCTTAAGATTTTTCGTGAGCTCTTTAAAATAAGCTTATTTTTACGCTTTTTATCTTAGACATGAAATAAGTGATGCTAAATCTATATTTATTAAATTAGATTTTTAACTGACAGACTGATTAGTATATCAACGCAGAGACGAAACTGCGATCTCAGAAACTTGATATTTTGCAGACTGTATATAGCGTAAGTGAGCACTAGGAAAGGAATTTTGGAAATTCCACCACTTGAAAATGATCCACTGCAAATCCTAAAGCTAGTTTATGATAAAAGAGCATGGTATCTCAAGTGTTGAAAGTTTTTAAAAACCCTTTCTCGTTTATTGTTTTCTATCGAATGTTTGTAGTTTTCTACTATTTTCAGTTTTATAAACTCTAAATATTTTTGTAAGTGCATCAATATAGATAGAAGAAACTATAAAAGTGACGCGTTACATTCCAAATGCGTTACAATATTCTTAAATGCATGCAAATTAAAAATTAAGTTACATATTTGCAACTAGAATGAGTTAAAATCTTATGAACTACAGTGGGACATACATAAGTGTAGAAAATAAATCTTTGACGCTGTAGCATTGCGAATTGTGACAGCTTATTATTTACTTACAAACTTATCTGACCCTCTTAAGATTTCTTGAACCTTCCAAAAATCTTATCCATAATACTAACAGTATACTATATGTATCACTCCCAAAATCTAGTCACTCCAAAAGCAAGACTTAGGTGCTTTACATACTTATCAAGCACTCAAAGGAGAAATTATTTTATTGTTATAAATTTGTAATATTTAAAATTGATACTCTCTCACACATGTTATATAACATTTTATAACTGCTTGTGTTGGAGCAAATTTAGCAATTCATTCATTCAATTTGATGAGGTGTTGCAGACATCCACGTAGGCTTCGGTGACCGCTTTCTATCAGGTGGACCGCATGCCTTTTTACCTCTTTTCCTCCCGTTGTGTCACTCCAAGATTTATAACACCAGCTTTTTTCCCAATGAGTAACACTGACTGAACGCCTCAGTCTCGTGCCTTTTAGTCACATTGTTACTAATTGGGAAAAGAGGTGCAATGTGTTACACTATTACAAATCGGGAATTTTTTCCCGTTCAGTGACAGTGTTACGCATCTTGAGATGACACAACGGAAATAAACGGTTCTCTATTTAGTATAAAAATGTTGTGTCAGATAAGTTAGCATTGCATTCGGGGAACTGGGTGAAATGGTCCCAGTATGAGAGGACTGATCACCCGTCTGATGCTTGCGCTGGCGTCCCCAAAAAGTAAAAGGGCCATTTAGACTGTACAAGTTTCTTGCCTGTTGAATACGATTAAATTAAAGCAATAATTTACTTGCATAGTCTAAACAATACGTAACATTCTTGAACTGGTATGCAAGTTTTGATTCAAAACTTTTCTTGGTGTAATAAAAAATATAATTTCATTCAATTGTTGCATCAAAAATTTGACAACGCAAATACGTGCAATTCTTGAAGCAAGTCGCCAAAAAATGGCACGTGCACATACAAATCTGTGTTTCAAAAATGGCAAGCAATAATTGCCTAAACAATTGTATAGGTGTAAACAGAACACATTGGCAATTATTGTATGTCAAGATTTGCATTCAAGTTTTTTATTTATATCACCATGTAAACATTTGCTTTCAATTATTGAAAGTCAATAGGGGACCGGCCAACTTTTTTTTTTGATGCTTCTTTGAAATATCTCACAATAAAAGAATCATCCGTAAGCAAAAAACAATTGACATTTTCAAGCGATGTTTGGACGATACCAAAACGTTCCTAACTAAACGTGCATTCATATGACGTCACGCGTAGAAAATGGACTTTCCCAAAAAGTTTGAACTCTAATAAATTAGCTCAGGTGAATAAACTCGTGGTGTAAAGTCGCAAAATGTGTTTAATTATATGTATTCTATCATAAAATTACACATTTTTTACAATTCTCATACCTTGTCCGGTCCCCTATTCTTGCACTGCAATTATTGCTCTTGTATTTCAAGAAACTTACACCGTCTAAATGGCACTTAAATAATAAATAGCATTGCTTGCGTAAAGTGTGTGCGCATGTCCGGGCTCGGGTTAACGGTTCTGTCTGTCTGTCTGTAGTGGATTTGTCGCTATACACAGACGAGTCGCAGCTGGAGAAGAAACGCAAACGAGGCGCCGAGTCCGGGAAGGAGGCCGCGAGCGAGACTGCCGTGAGTGGAATTTTTCTAGATTTGTGTTTTTTTTTTATTGTATACGCGTGAATTTTCCATAAGTGCTTTTTCCCGGGATGAAAAGTAGCCAAGTCCTTCTCAGTACTTCTAACTATGTGTATGCGAAATTTCAGGAAGATTGGTTCAGTAGATAAAGCGTGAAGAGGTAATAAATAAATAAACTCACTTTTGCATTTATAACATTAGTTAGGACTAGCTGCGTCCCGGGGCTCCGCTCCAGTGAGAATTGTGGGAGTAAAAGTCTGTGATATTCCGGGTATTTTTCTACTCGTATACTAATTTCATCGAAATCCGTCCAGTAGATTTTGCGTGATTGAGTAACAAACATCCTCAAAAATTTACAAAATGACATCCAAACTTTCGCATTTATAATATTAGCAGGATAAGATGTCACGGCTTCGCTCTTGTGATAATTGTTGTGGGATAAAAAGTACACTTTGTGCTAATCCGGGTATTTTTCAACTCATATACCAAATTTCATCAAGCTCAGCCTGGAAAAAAGATGATAAAGATGAAGATATTGTTTTTACAACCTTTTATTTATTTCACACTAAAAGTATTTATCATACAAGCTGACGACAAGGGAAAGGAATAGGGAAAAGAATGACCTACATGGCCATGGGCCTATTAGACGAAACCGGTAAACTTTTTCCAATATTAATGTAAATCTAAATACATTTATAACATCAGCAGGTCAAGAGTCAAAGTGCAGTCATACCATAAGGTCTTTAACCTTATTGCCTAGGCTTAACGATCATATCGCCTTGTAGATTCTAACTATACGTTTGACTCTTGACATTACTCGATGCTAGTTTTTTCCATAGCAAATATAGGATACAAGTTCATACGATTTAGTCAGATATAATACTACTCTTCATATAAATATAGGTACTCACTTTCCACAGCATTTCAATTAAATCCACCTTTCAGAAGGAAAGTCCGACGCCCGTAAAAAAGGCGCGAACGACGCCCAAGCGCAGTCCGAAAAGCGCGCCAAAAGCCAAATCCGCGCCAACTCCGACCAAACCACAGACAAAACGAAAACCGGCAGGTACCACGCCCATAGTGGCGAGCACAAGCAAGGTAGGCATAGTACGGCGGATATATAGAAATGTACGTATCTGCAATCACCAACCATTTACATTCATGTTCGACTGGAGGTGTGTGTGATCTCGCTTTCGCTGTCTCGCTCGCGATTTGTATGCGCGCGAGCGGGACGGCGATATGTCTGTTTAGTGCGTTCGCGATTTGAGTTTTTTTTATTGTTTTGGATGTTCTTTTTTCGTGTTTGTTGTTTGTAGGTAGAAGTTTTAACTGAAATTGCGTGTCCCTAGCCTTACTTACTCAGATTTACATAATATCTTTTTTAAATTATAGATTTTGTGGTCCAACATTGAAAACCATAAAATAATATCCTACTGTAGTTATATCTGCCATAAAAAAAACTTAGTAAAGTCAAAATATTACATGTGACATCTTTTTGCACCCGAGCGCGAGCTCGAAGTGCTTTGCTCTCGCTTCGTGACAGTTCCCCCAGTTTAGGAACATAAATTGTCTTTATTGTATTCATATTGCACTTATAGGTTTTTTTTGATTTGCTCTTGCAACTTTGCAGAGCTAATACTAGCTAAAAAAAATTCTAATATCTCACAAATAGTACTCATTGATTAAAATAAACCTATTTTAAATAACACTACTATGGGCAAAGAAAAATACCTATGGGCCAGCACTTTCAGCTAAGACTGAATTATGATATATATTTTTTTGGAAAATTCAATTTTGAAACTCATCGTACCTATTTTTATAAAAAGTAACTATTTTTTCTTCGCTAAACAGACAAAGCGCAGATGTGTTTGTTCATAAAAGTTGATTAGTTAGAAAAAGATTGTTGAAATGTTGATAGACCGTTGACGACTGGATATTTACCGATGTGCATGCTAGTTGTACAAGTACATACGAGGGCCCAGCACTATCGGAATTATGTTTTTGGTCGAGGTATTATTCTTTATTTTATTTTTCACGGTCATACCACACATTGGAAATTGCCAAGATGATAGGGTTTTCAAATACAATGCATGATATGAAGATACATTAGACTCTCGATTTCGAAATCTTTCTGACATCTTTTTTTTTATTCCTTATCAAGATAAATATAAAATTTGCTTTGAGATAAATAAAAAAATTTTTTTTTACCTTTTGTATGCAAAGAAATTTCTAATAGTGGTGCAGGATTAAGAATGCAATTAACTAATGCTCTTTATGCAAATATATTTTGATGAACTTTGAATTTGTTTCCAAAATAATGACAGTAAATGTTACAACCATAGATTAATCTGGTCTTCGGAGACCTGAATCTATGGTTAGAACTACATTATATACAAATACTAACATAGTTACGATTCTCATAAAAGTTAGCTTTCATATTCACTCATCGCCATCGCTTGCTTTTGTGTTACATTTATATATTCCTTTATATCCATATTGGTTCGCCTCAGTTCTTCTATTATTTGCGATTTTATCTACCTATTTTTACTTTGGCATGCTCTATTTGCATGGATTATAAAGTTTTGATAATATTGATACAGGAAAATAGCAAGTTTTTTTTTTGTCGAAATGAACATAATTAAATGCCAACATTTACTGTAAAATCCATTTATTCTTACCAGTCCTATCATGTAAACAATCTTCACAGCACTTTTTGTTGAATTTTGTTGAAAAAAAATCAAATATTAGTTCAAACCTAAACATTCTAAAGTAAAACATTAATTAACAACGAATGTAATTTCCTAAAAATTATATTTTAATTTATATTGTTGTAAAATCATAAAAAGACATGGTAAGATTGTTTACACGATAGGACTTGTAAGAATAAATGGAGTTTAGTTGGCAGTATCATACTCATACATTATACCATTATACCCATAATTTATTAAGTTATTTTGTTGACTTGCTATTTTCTATGTTCCAACGCCAATGTGTGTTATAACAAGAGAAAATTCAACAATACGTCACTAAAACTACAAAATATATAAAATTTATTGATACCCATAATGAGTGATGTATTTTATTAGCATCAAAATTTTGATATCTTAAGTGGTGTGCCAAATGTTAAACAAAAGTTGATAAAGTCCAATAAATTGAATGCCTGTAATAAAAAAAATCATGTGTGTGCTTTGTATTTCAGTATGTCAATGCAATAAACTTGATGGTCTAAATTTTTCAAATTTGTATTTTTATTATTTATGATGACAAATCGTAATTGCTTTTCAAAAACAACTACAGTTTCAAGTGTAGTAATTATTTTTTAGGTAAAACTCCGTTTTTTGCCTACTTGTTCTATTATGTAAACAGTCTTTACATTCACAGTACTTTTTGTTGACAGTCTTCACAGTACTTTTTGTTGAATTTTGTTGAAAATAAATCAAATATTAGTTCAAACCTAAACATTCTACACTAAAACATTTATTAACCACGAAAGTAATTTATATTTTGTTGTAAAATCATAAAAGACATCGTAAGATTGTTTACATAGTAGGTCAAGTAGGCAAAAACGGAGTTTAAATAACATTTAGGTTTCAGACCAGATTCCATACTTTCGTAATAATCAAAGCATCATTATCCTACCAAGTAGTATTGCACTGACATACCTGACCGTCCCACCTTCCTCATCTTCCTCGCTAACGAAGAACCTTCCTCAGACGGCGACGGCACTGTCGGAGGGTAAAGCCAAGAGTTCTCCAAAAAGAACTCCGGTGAAGAAGGAAGTCCCCGCCGCGGTCAGTACGCCCACTCGTAAGGGGCGGAGGTCTACGGCTGGTAAGGATATATTATATTACTAGCTTGTGCCTGCGGCTTCGTTCGCGTGAATTTTTTACGGAAACAGTGCTTTTTCCCAAGATGAAAGGGGTACCTTTCATTTTGGGAAAAAGCAAGACACTATGACTAATGAAAATACTAGTCTAAATTAGTTTTGTAACTTAAAAACTTAATTCCATGCTGGTCTGGGAGCGAAGAAAAAACATAGAATGTGCCAGCCGCTTCTCTTCCCGCGCAGATTGTAAAAGTCAATCGAAAGGGCTTTAAACTGGGGATTCCTCCACTCATAGACGATGGGCTAGCAACCTGTCACTATACCTGAATCTCCATTCCATCTGAGAGCCCACTATTCAGCTAAGCGTGGCCTTCGAGTCTCACGACTCTTGTCTCTGTCTACCCCGTAAGGGATAAAGACGTGATTCTATGTATGTATGTTAAAACTTAATATTTTATAGACTTAGTATAAAATAGGTAGGTATGTAATAGGGTAGATGACAACAAGTCAAATTAGATACTTTTTCCTAAATGTCAAAAACAATAATTTATATGGGATTTGTATGACAGTACTCAACAGTGACGTCTTTTAATGGAATTAAAAAGCATTCCCATTATACTTTAATTAGAACTAAAAAATAGTAAACCATGTTATAAACAAAATTGATCAATTAAAGTGACATTATTTAAATAGCATTACCTATTTATTTTATTTTTTACCCATTCATCATCCCTATTGTTTAAAAAAAAGATAACTGTTATGAAAGAGCGGAGCCTCCTGCCACAGCAAATGAGGTTCCAAAACACAATATGTAACTTATTCGCGACTCGAGTCGGCTTTCATAAAACGCCATCTATTGAGATTATATTACATCGATCTGATCTTAATTAGACCTGTCAAAAAATCTCCCATTGTGGAAGGAGAAAGGCCTTTTTGCCATCAACAGGCTAGAAAAAGAAAGTTAAACTAGCCAGCTAGACTATAACAAGTGAGTTCCCCGTTAACATATTTATGATGTTTTTTTTTCTTCTCCAGCGGAAAGCAAAGCCATAGTGCCAACGCCTTCCACCTCCACCGGCAAGACCACACGTACCCCGCGGAAGCCGCCAGCCAAGAAATAATACAGTGCTCGGTTATAGAGACACTACCTACTTTACATACATACACGGTTTGTACTCCGCGTTAGTCGTGGCCACTGACGCTGGTGTTGACATATGGATGTACAATTGTACAGATGGTCTAAAATGGTCAATTTGATCGGAATATGATACATTTTTTATTTCCTTAATATTCAAAAATGAACCTTATGATAACAATACATGTAATAAACCTGTAACTGGTCTGTGTCTGTACATAGATTTTTAAGAAAAAAAACTGAATCTTCATGGGGCCAATAGAAGCCAAAACCATATTTTGTAGGATTTTTGTCCGTCTGTCTTTCTGTCTGTATGTTTGTACGCGCATCACGCAAAAACTACTGGACCAAATTTGATGCGGTTTTCACTGTTGTCTTGTAGAAGGTCTAACTTAAAATCTGGCGTAGGTTTCATCTTGATAAGCCGCTTAGAACCTGAAATACGCGCGGACGAAGTCGCGGGCACAGGCTAGTCAGTAATAAAGTTCATTTTTAAAGGCCGGCAACACTTATAATACCCCTGGTATTGGGTACATAGGCTACTTTTTATCCCGGGAAAAAGCACTGTTCCCGTGGGAAATTCACGCGGGCGAAGCCGCGGGCAAAAGCTAGTATGTTATAAAAAAAACATTTAGGAAATTGAAAATTATCATATTCCGATTCGTCTATGTGGCCATACAAAGACCCCCTGAATGATATTTGCTAGGACTACAGGTGAATTAAAAATATTGGCAATATTTCTACTGGTGATAGTATTTATGAATATGAGCAAGTTTTTGTATGAGACCGATTTTGATATCTCAAAAAAAAATTAGCTGTCCCATACTATTTTAAATGCCTACTCACCCAAAATGTAAATGAATGGACATTACTTAATCCATCACAAGACTTTTGTCGTAAGATGGACACAAAGAAATGAACATAACGCTTGCACCAAAAAATATATGTGAAAAAGTCAAACATTTAGCTATACTTGTATTTTGTTATATATTAATATTGAAAGGAAATAATGACTAGCTCTAATGGGAGTGCTCTAATAAGCTCTAATTAATAATAACAGCTATTCGAAGCGATGAGGCATGTTTTTGTGGCTTATTATCTAAAGTCCATTTATTCATAATTGTCCTATCATGTAAACAATCTTACCATGTCTTTTTGTGATTTTACAACAATATAAATTAAAATAGACTTTTTAGGAAATTAATTTCTTGGTTAATAAATGTTTTACTTTAGAATGTTTAGGTTTGAACTAATATTTGATTTATTTTTAGCAAAATTCAACAAAAAGTACTGAGATTGTTTACATAATAGGACAATTATGAATAAATGGACTTTAAATTCCGCCATTGAGCCAAAATAAAGTCAAAATTTATTTTTTAGAGTAAACTTAGTCGCGTTATATTTCTGACTTGTATACTAATATTATATTACCATCTTCGTAAAAGTGGATTATGGTCAACTATTTTCTAGCAAATATCAAGTCTGTACATTTTTGGTAGGGGTCATCTCCGTACAATGGCGATGATTTTTTTTTGTCATAGATATTATATAAATCAAGGTAATTTACATATGTCTAATTTTATAATGTTTTATTTTGATTTTGATACATTGTGATCATATTTCTTTTTTTAACTTATGTATTTTATAATTTGATATAGGTAATGAATCTAAACTCTTATAATATAGAAAGATATGTACAGGCAAAATAGTGAAATGATGAACCTAAAGAAAAGTATTTGTATTATTCCTAAACGATGGTTTATATAATGGATTGCCGGGGAAGTACATATGTATGGAAAGGGTTAAACAAATTATATTAATTGTGAAAAAGTACCCTAAAAGTTTTGAATCATACATGTCTCGTCATGAACATGACACGGGAGAAAGGAACTGGACATAATAATATATTAAGTATATGATAAAACTTATAAATTAAACACATTTTGCTTTTACGCCTGAATTTATTTATTAGAGATCAAACTTTTCTAGGAAAGTCAGTTTTCCATGTATGGGGTTGGAAGAATGTATAATTTAGTAAAATTTTGGTCAAAATCAAAATTTCTTTATTGAAACTTGCCCTTCACGGCCCTTTCAACTCGGCTTCAAGGCTCTTTTTCACGTCAAAAACTAATTATTTAATAATAGTATATTATGTCCCAAAGCTACAAACTATTAGCATTTCGGAACGACCACTGCTGAGAAGAAATGCCGAAAGAAACTCGTGAAACAGTCTAAAATATGAATATGGTCAAAAATATAAACTGTTTTTGTTATATCTTGGGAAATACTTTGGTTACTGATGTGATCTTTCACTTAGAAAGGCATCAAATCAAAATGTTGCCAGGTTGCCTATTATATCTTTGCTTAAAATTACTTTTTAATATTCTGGCGTAAGGGAATCTAAATGAACTTCTTCTTCGCGCGGTATAGACAGACAAACAGATACAATTATATTATTAAACTTGTAAAATCACTTTCCAAGCCACGTTAGTGCCACGACTAAAGCTAATTTTAATTGATATTTATTTTTATGTACGGATCTATCAGCATAATCATATTTTTCGTATTTACTTTTTTAACCTGTGGTTTTAAGTTATTTTGGGGTAATTAAGACATAATTCTGTTGCATGCTAAGTACACTGTTGTTGTAAAAATGTATTGAATCATGAACTTATTTTACCTAGTGACATGGATTCCGTAATCAATTGGGGATATTCCTCTTTTACGGCCAATTTTACACACGCAGTTTTCTGTATGTATAAGAATAATAATTTTGGTCTAAAAAGGTACTTAAGTTTAAAGCCTTATGTATTATGGACCTTAAATACAAGTGTACTGGACTGTAACTACTACCCTGATAGTTCTTTTTATACAAAATAATGACTTTAACGTATTTATGAACTTTTGCGAGTGTAAAAATTTTTTAGGGTTCCTGTGGAATCAATAATGCTGCCTGCGAGTTTTCTCGAAGGGACGAATTTCCGCCTTTCTTAACAATCGTAGGTGTAGTGTTATTACGGAATCCAATGCCGGTTTTGTATCAATTTTAAACATGAGGAACAATGTACGATACGCAATCGATGGTCAAATGAAAATCACATTGATGTAAATGTTAAAATGTATTGATAGTTCAGTGACCTACGGTATTCCATAAAAAACTTGTAACTCCACATTATTTTCCTGTGTAATTTATTATGGAAGTTAATTGAATATAAAGGTTAATTTACTAACGTAACTAACTATTAAATCTAAGAATTCTAGCGATCACTGTAAATATTTACAATTAACAAAGTAAAAAAGTTAACAATTTTTGTAATTTTCGGTTTATGGAGTGACCCACTCGTTCGTTGCGGGTGGTTTTGTATTTAGAGTAGGCAATGAATTTTATTTGTAGTTTGGGAGTATTTTTCGATGTAAGGATGGAATTTGTATTTGAAAAGAAAATGCAAGAAAAATAATAATTTTTACTCTTTGAATGCGACCTAGAGAGTTAGCGAGGCCTTGTCACCTCGGGAAACGGTAGGCAATAGATTTTAGGCTTTGATTTGTAAGGTAATGATAAAAATTCAAATGTTGGAGAGTATTCGGTTAGGCAATGCGGCGGAATCTTATATATCAGTACAAAGAATTTAAAATTATCAAATGTTTTTATCATTGGACATTTTGGCTTCACATAAGAATATATTTTGATATGATCGGTGTTTGTTTCGATAAAGATATTGTAGTGTTGCCATAGGTTATCGTAAATTCTGTCAAGTTTGAATTGCAAAAGGAAATTGTTAAATCATGTTTGCCAGTCTGGACCAAAATTTCATTCTAAATTGCTGTAAAAATCATGTACAGTTGAATACCAAATGTTAAAAATATTCACTGCCCTAGAGAAATCATGAAACTTATAGATAAATGAAATCTATTTACTCTAATTAGAAAAATTACCATTTCTACAGTGTTCCGTAAAAAATGTGTTGATTTACATAGGAGATGCAAGGAGGTCTAATGTTTTAAATTCGTTCGCTTAGATATTGTTACATCTGATACAAATACATTTGTATATTGTGAGTTTTATAAAGAATTTTGAATTCACTTGGCTATTCGTGTGTCAATCATGTAAGCGAATGGACTATATCTCCCATGAGATCTTATATACTTTTTTGTATATCTTCGATATTATTTCTAATAATTTTGTTACATCACTTGTGACTTTATTGACTATGTTTTAAGGTTGTTTATTAGGCGTACTTGCTGGCCCTGCATTTTGTTGTTTTGTTTTCAATTAGCTGTTGGATACAGAGTGCGAGTGTGTGTGAAAATCTTAGAAACTCTTAAGTACCTAAAGTTTAGGTGGTATTTTTAATAGTAGGTTAATTTTTGAAGAGAATAAGCTTAGATATAAATTATTGTGTGTGTATTTTCTGTTTATAATGAGTACCTATGTGGAGCGAATGTTTGTGACATGGCCCTCTGGTACAATAGTTGTAAAACATATTTTAGCGTTTTATACAAAAGATATCACTTCAAGAGTACTATTGTAACAGAAAGTCCACAAATTTATATGCAATTCAGAAATAAATATAATAATTTAAGGAAACTTGGCGTTTTACTTGCTTACACAAATAATGTATCCAAATAGTACATTACGAAACAAGTGTGCAAAGTTGGTCATTACGCACAAGAGGGCGCGCTAATAAAGCCGAGTGTAAACAAGAATCTCACAAACTCTTAATTACAATATATTATGCGAAAGTGAGTTTATTTATTTACTAGCCGCGCCCAGGGGCTTTGCTCCCGTAGGAACTTCGGGATGAAAAGTACCCTATATGTTATTCCCGGTATTTTCAACCACCTGTCCAGTCGATTTTGCGTGATAGAGTGACAACCAAGCATTCTCAAACTCGCGTTTTTAATATTAGTAGAATTACCTCACCTCACGCTTCATCTACTGAACCAATCTTCCTGAAATTTCGCAAACCTACACCTACACGTAGAAGTACTGAGGAAAAGGCATCTTTCATCTAGGAACTTTTCCCCCTGCACTGTTCCCGTGGGAAATTTATGCGGGCGAAACCGCGGGTAGAAGCTTGCTTTGAGTAAACCTAACGGAAATTGGATGCGATTGTTTGAGTGTAGTCTTATGCGCCTTACGTCAGGCGTCGACAAAACAACAGCGACTACTGCGTACAATACATTTAATAAAACTGTTACTGGTCGGTCTGTGTCTATTCATAAAAGATTTATGAAAAAAAACTGAGGGGTCTTCATAGGGCCAATAGAAGCCAAAAGCTTTTAGAATTTTTGTCTGTCTGTATGTTTGTACGCATATCACGCAAAAACTAATGGACCAAATTTGATGCGGTTTTCACTGTTGTATTATACAAGGTCTAACTTAAAATCTGTAGTAGGTTTTATCTTCATACACACCTTAGAACCAGAGATACGCGCGGACGAATTCGCGGGCACAGGCTAGTCCTAACTAATATTGTAAATGTGAAAGTGAGTTTGTTTATTTGCTTATTACCTCTTCAGACTTCATCTACTGAACCAATCTTCCTGAAATTTCGCATACACATAAAAGTACTAAGAAGGACATAGGGTACCTTTCATCCCGGGAAAAAGAACTGCTCCCGTGTGAAATTCACGCGGGGGAAGCTGCGGGCAAAAGATAGTATAAAATAAAACAAAAATTACAAACAATTAACATTTATTCTTAATCATCCTCTACGGTTTCTAATGGGTATTCTGACATAATCAGTCCTCTTGACCAAAGGGCTTCTGCTATTTGTAACTTATCTGAATCATTTGGTGCTTCAAGATTCTCCACTGATACATACTGAGGGTACGAAGTTATTAGCGTTTCTATTGCTGGTGCCAATTCCTCTTCTATTTCAAGATATGGCAACTCACTACCATGATATTCTAAGGAATTCTCAACATAATAATACAGTCTAATACGGTCCTCTGACACCATTCTCAGTATATTCTTACGCAACAATCTTATTTTTGTATCAAGCCCTATTTCCACTCTATTTATAACTTTACCATCTTTCATCACAACATCATTGTCACTATACACAGTGACAGCCTTTTCTAAGTCACTCAATACAGGGGGTAATGCGTCATGCTGGTAATTCTTATTCATCTGGTCAACAGCCTCATCTATTGGTAAATTATCTTTAATTTTATCAAAGAGAGACTTCACAAGAACCTCAATTTCCTTCCTACGCGGTGTGTTTACATCAGAATTGACTAGACCAAAGTTGTCGTAAATATCAAACGGCAAACCTTTCCGGAAATCTACATTTTCAGTGATGGCAAGTTGTAATGCAGCCGGAATCATCTTTTCAAATAAATCTGCCCAAGAGTGCTTCTGATACATACTGACTGTTACGTGAAGGGAATGTTCTCCTTCAATTGTTACTCCTTGGTGGATGTAGCCTCTGGGAAGATACAGCATGTCTCCAGCTTCTAGTGTCACTTCTAAAATTGGCTCACCAATTTCATCTTGCTTAAAATTTTTTGATGATACTCTTGGTAACACTTCCTCTTCACTTCTTGGCTTGTAGACCCTCCAATGTTTTTTACCTTCAGACTGTAGAATAAAAGCTTCAATATCATCATAATGTGGAGCAAATCCTTGGCTGTCTGGTGGTGTTAAGTAAGCATTGGCACCAACAAATGAATTGAAAAACTCCTGAAGTGTAGCATTACACAAATGCAATTTTTGCATGTAAGTTTGAGGATTTAGAAGTCTAATACTGCATCCATTCACATAATAATCCCACACTAAGTATGGATGAGCTCTTCCCTCTGGATTATGCGTCTCCCTCTTGCCATCAACATAAGAAGTGATGTCAATATTTTTGGTGAATTGGATATTATCATTACGTAGCATCTTATCAATGATTGGTGTTGAAATTAATTCTCGATAATACTTAGGCTTATTTCTAGCTATGTGGAGGGGTTTCTTTTCCCAAACACGATTCAGAAAATCATTTGGGTCATATGGTGCGATCATCCACTTGAATACCTTCAGGCCTTCTTCAACACTGTCAGTTTCCACAGAAGTGAACTCAAAGCTACCATTATCTGACTGCTGATCGATTTCTTCATCAGATTTAGGTTCAGAAGGCAGAGATATTAATGCAGGTACATCATCACTTTCAGAAATTCTATGTTTCCTTCTTATTTCTTTATTCAAGTTTCCAATGCGTGGGACACTTTCTTTATTCTTTTTCTTCTTATGAAGCTTCTTTTTACCAATATTTTTGTTATCTTTCTTCTGTTTTTGTTTGATTTTTTGAGCTAGTTTTAACATGACGACGTCGTCTGATAATTCTTTAGGCAATTTTGGCGAGGAAACATTTTTTGGAGCCTTCTTCTTATTATGTTGTTTCTTCGATTTCTTATTACTGTTGTACATAGCAAAAGCAGATACCGGTGAATTCATTCTTGATAATCCTGATCCTGATTAACACGTGAAAGTTTTGATAATAATTTTAAACAATTATTCGGGAATCTTAAAGCACAATCTCGTACAAAGAAATATATCCTTGTTGTAAGAACAGGAATGTAATCTAAACCACATCGAAACGAATAATAATAATTTATTTTTATATTATAAATTGTGAGGAACGATTACAAATATTTTTTTTTGAGGTTAATTTTACGACATTTTACGTCAATGTAACATGTCAATAACTTGACTGGCTGTCACTTCGTTCAGAAATTTTCATAGCCAAGGAATTTTTATTCATTTGCTTGTTTGCTTATATATCACTTCTCACAAATTAAATTATTCATTTATAAAGTTATTTTATAGTCCGGTCATTCTATGTTTTCAGAAAAACTAATTCATAAAGTTTTGAAACTTGTGTGACATATACCTTCGGTTGTGGTGTTCAACGCTCACTACCCTCCCCTGCCCTCTGACGCTACCCCCCTTTACTCTGAAATGTGTCCCCTTTACCGGTTTTTTTCACTTTTTCTCAAAAACTATTATAGATACGAAAAAAGGTGTCAAAGGCAAAGATGATCCTTATTAAATTCTTAATAAAATATGTCCCATGTCTTATTTTTGATAGACTTGACGGTTTACCAGCTAGAAGTTGTGTTTGGGGCTACATGTTGTGAAAATGTACCTAAAAAGAGGGTATTGTTGCAGTTTTACTATTAAATCTCGAAAAAGACCCAGAATTTCGAAAACATAGTGCTATTAAAAGTTTTAGAGCATTAAATTCTGCGTTTAATGGGACTAAATCCATATATTTTGGACCACTCGGTCCAATACTAGTGCTCAACGAAATTGCATAAATCCCACAGATATTGTAAATGTGAAAATTTAGATGTATGTTTGATACTCAACTACGCAAAATTTACTGGACAGATTTCGATGAAATTTGGTACACGGATAGAAAAATACCAGGAATAGCACATAGGGTACTTTTATCCCGAAATTCCTACGGGAGTAGGGCCCCGAGGCGCAGCTAATATAGCATTTTTCATAGGTATGGAAAACTTGCTACGCCCCGGGGTTCCGCTCAGTTGGGAATTTCGGGATAAAATTATCTTATGTGATTTTTTAAGTCTTTCTCTATTTGTGTACTAAACTTCATCGAGATCCGTCTAGTATACTTCGTGTGATCGAGTGACAAAAATGTCAAGTTTGTATGGGAATTTTATCATTTATGATAATATATACTAGATGCGCTCCGAGGCTTCGCTCCTGTGAGAATTTCAGAAAAAACAGTAGATTATATGCATTTTTAGGTTTAACTCTACTCGTCTACTAATTTTCGTCGAAATATGCTCGGTAGATTTTGTGTAATTGAGTAACAAACATACTTTTTTTTACGTTTGGATGTCTCGGATGTATGTTTGTTATTCAATTACACAAAATCTACCGGGCATATTTCAACAAAAATTTGTACACAAGTAGAGTTAAACCTAAAAATGCATATAATCTACTTTTGTTCTGAAATTCTCACAGGAGCAAAGCCTCGGGGCGCATCTAGTATATTATCATAAATGATGAAGTTCCCATACAAACTTAAAATTTTGTCACTCAATCACAGGAAGTCTACTGGACGGATCTTGACGAAGTTTAGTACACAAATAGAGAAAGACTTGAAAAATCACATAAGATAATTTTATCCCAAAATTCCCAACTGAGCGGAGCCCCGGGGCGTAACAAGTTTTCCATACCTATGAAAAATGCTATATTAGCTGCGCCTCGGGGCCCTACTCCCGTAGGAATTTCGGGATAATGAGTACCCTATGTACTATACCCAGTATTTTTCTAGCAGTATATGAAATTTCATTGAAATCCGTCCAGTAGATTTTGCGTAGTTGAGGATCAAACATACATCAAAACTTTCGCATTTAAAATATCTGTGGGATTTGTGCAATTTCGATGAGCACTAGTATATAGGACAGAGTGGTCCAAAATATATGTATTTAGTCCCATTAAACGCAAAATTTTAATGTTCTAAAACTTTTAATAGGACTATGTTTTCGAAATTCTGGGTTTTTTTCGAGATATAATAGTAAAACTGTAACAATACCCCTTTTTTACGTACATTTTCTCCCCATGTGTCCCAAACACAACTTTTAGCTCGTAAACCATCAAGTCTATCAAAATAAGACATGGAACATATTTTATTAAGAATTTAATAAGGATCATCTTTGCCTTTGACACCTTTTTCGTTTCTATCATAGTTTTCGAGAAAAAGTGAAAAAACCGGTAAAGGGGACACATTTCAGAGTAAAGGGGGGGGTAGCGTCAGGGGGAGGGCAGGGGAGGGTAGTGAGCGTTGAACACCACAACCGAAGGTATATGTACATAAGTTTCAAAACTTTATGAATTAGTTTTTCTTCCCCATACATTGATTACATAGAATGACCGGACTATTACATAAAGTCACAAAGTTAATATTTAACGTACATTTTTTTTTATTCTAAGTACTTTTCTTTTGTACGAAATCCAAATGGGTTAATCTGAGCCACACACGCACGTGCCACAGAAATATTTTTTTTATGTCTGTGATTTGAGCAGAGCAGAACCACCACCAGGCATGATTTAGGCGCGATTGGTCCAAAATTCGCGATTGGGCCAATTCGCCATTGGTCCAATTCGCTGTTGGTCTAAAAATAAACAATATTTCCGAAATTGAAATTTTTTTTAGTGTTTTTGTATATTGAGAAACCAAGATCATATAGTAGTAGTTAGGTTTAGGTTTTTTTTATGACTGGAAAGACTTTGAGGGCGAAAAAGAAGTTAGGTTCAGGTTATTTTTTTATATCCATCCGGAAAGACTTGAGGGCAGTAAATAAGTTAGGTTTAGGTAATTTTTTTTATGACCACCTGGAAAGACTTTGAGGGCGAAAAAGAAGTTTAATAAAAGAATTTATTGGACCAATCGCGAATTGGTCCAACCGCGAATTGGACCAACTGCGAATTGGACCTACCGCGAATTGGACCAACCGCGAATTGGTGAATTAGACAAAATGCGAATTTGACCAATCGCGCCTAAGGGCACAGGCATAAAAACTCTTTAATAAAGGGGTTGTTGCACAAATCTATGGGAAGCCGGCTATGTCATGTTCACCTAGATATCTGAAATTTTCATGCCAAGTTTCATGCTTCCTTTCATCGTCATTCCTTTCTTCCCGATGGGCGATTTTTGTTAGGACAAGGAGCCGTACTATATGTACCGTCTCGGGTATTTTCGAAGATTTGAATTTGACTCATGGAAGTAATAAGTACTTCCAATATTTAACTTCAGTTGCAAAATTGTAAGTTGGCCTATTTTAAGTAATGTCAAAAATAATTATATAAATAAGACCAATTATTTTTAAGCAGATTTATTTAATAATAATCTCTTGATACAGTTTTTGTCTAATGCAGTAATCCATTCAAGGCATTTTGTGTTATATACTATGCACTACTGGCTATTTCTAACAAGTAATGTACTGTTTCCACATAATAATCTGATTTATACGAACAATATTTCAATATAATGTACGATAAACACGTTTACGTATAATATTTGAATAATATAATTAAGTACATGCACTTTTTTGTTAAGAATGAAGTAGGTTGAAGATACCGAGTTTGAAAAATTCTAATACATTTTTGTGCACAAATAAAATACTATTTTTTTTATATTAATATTATAGTTAGGTATATCTAACTGAAATAATTTAGGCAGTTGTCTATCAAACTTATATTTTATATAGAATAGATACTCTCTATTAAAACTCTTCATAAGTATTTTTAAATATTGTCATTGATTGCATTTCGATTCGAAATTATAATGAAAATAATTTATTTAATTAGGGAAGGGAAATTATACATTTGATGTGTCACAGCCGTTGATTATATCGAGGGCGACTTTCGAAACCATATCCCAAAGAAAGGTGAAATTTGCACTCATCGATAAGATTTCTGATTATATCTAATAAATATCGTATCAATACATATCATACAATAACATCTATGCAATTATTATATATGTATTACAAATCTGTAAGCTTTAATAGACATATCTTATTTTTATAATTTAGTAACACAAAACATATATTTATTTTATATTTCAATTTTAATAAATCCAATGATTCTACTAAATTATTGGTCATCTATCACACATAATTGATACGTACGTTAAATATAGCTACAAATAGATTTTATATATAAACTTTTAAATTTTGATAAATATTACTTAGTAAGTATTCTATAAATATTTTATTTCTAATACCTACTTATGTCGAATTTTTAACACCATTGTTATATATTTGCGAATGGAGTTTGAAATAAAATGACGTGAGATATTCATAAGTAATTTTTTTTTCAAGTATTAATTTTGAAAAGGTAACTTTTGATATGACACATGTTACCATCCCTGAATATTATTTATTTTTAATAAATTCTTATATTTTGTAAATGCGTATACGTAGAGGGACTTATCAGTCTGATATTACTCTGATTCACCAAGCTTGGATTTCAATCCTGTCCATGGATCTTTGCGTAAAAAATCTAAAAAACAATAGAAAAGTGTGAAAATTTGAAAAACTTTGTCAGTCTTATAATAAACTCAGTTCCACTAGTAATTTGCATTAAGTTAATTTGATTCAGCGATATATTCATGACATCCAAAACATAGGACGGTCCTTGATAAAGGGACTTAAAAAAAAATTTCGCATCGAAATGATCTTCGTGCCATTTGATATTTGGATTAATATAGCCAAAGTCTATAAAGTCTTTATATAGTACTTGTTTAGCACTGACAACCCTATTTTTTAAAGTAGTGCATAGAAATAAGGGTTTAGGTAGCTACATGTAACATTTATTATTATAAAACTTAAAACTAAAAAGAGCATTTCCCAAATATCATTCTCAGATAGTAATACATTCCCATCCATGCAATCCATCAATGTTTTATAGTTATTTTTACAATTTAAAAATTAATTTAGAAGCGAACATTCGAAGCAAACAATAACAGTTTCAGACTCATTTTAATCCAAAATCCAAAAATTGTCACTAACAAAAAAATTAGTATTCGTATTAAAATTAAAATTTTGTGGTAAACTCTGTTTTGAGCGAAAAAAAAAATATTTACACAATTTGCATTCTCGTGATTTGTCATCGCTTTGTTAGGTGATTTTACACATCATTTTGTTTTTCAGCGAGAAAGGAGCGTAATAAGTAACAAGATTCATTCCTTAAAAATGTTTATTTTTTATGGAAACATTAAAAGTAAGTAACTAAAGCGACCCCACCCTGTAATAGGAAAGATAAGGCCTTAGAAATGAAATCGGTGAGTTTATAGAATTTTACCCTAATACAGTGCCTGTTATAGATATAAGTAGGTAAATAATTTTAATCTTTTTCAATTTCACAATCCAAGTCGATTTTTTCGCAAAAAATAATATTAAAGGAATGAATCTTTCGTCAAATTCCACCTCTCTAATGTACTCTCATATCCCTGGCGTGGACTGGCGTGGTGTCTTCAGGACTCGGACTGTCGTCTAGATGTGGCCTGATGTGGACAACCGAACGACGCTGGTCGTGATGGTTGTAGTCATCCCTCATCACCAAGCCGCCTATGCCGTACCCTGGGCCCATAACCCCTGACCCACTTAGACGCATTTTCTCTGGGTCTTCATCGAGTTTTACTGATGAGAAGACTGTGCTAAGGTTGAGTTGCGGAATGTCGTAGAAGACGGTGAGGGTCAGCATCAGGAAGGTCAGCCCGATCAGCAGGTAGACTAGGGAAGAAAGCACGGAATTAGTTATATTGTACATATTATGTATTCTGTGTTATAACTATGTCGGCTTGTAGGTATTATAGACAGATATCAATATTATTTACGAGCTGAAGAAGCAAAGTGTATCCTATGTATCAGCCTTACGAAAGCTTAATAGAATTTTGTTATGATTAAGAGCCATAATGTATACCCGTAGCTAAGCGCGATAGTAAAAATCAATGGATAGGAGAATTTGTAGATCAATTTCCATCGCCGTTAATTACTATATCTATCTTCTATAGTTACATTACATACTATGATACTAATACATTCTAAACCGTTAGACATAAAATCTGTTGGTGAAAGCATTCTTTAGGTACCTACCTACGCACCTTAGATGATTGCTAAGGTAGGATGCATGCGGGCTAAGCCGCAGTCGTATAATCAAGTCATATAGTAAATAGTGTAAGTATAATTTACCTATAAACATGTAGGTAAGTTGAAGTAAAATGACACTGACTCAAATGGCAAAGTTTGTGCGGAACCAGAGTGTAAATAATATTCGCACTTGTCCATCTGACTCACGAGTGCGGGCACCGCGCAGTAGGCGGAGTTTCGCGCACCGTACCCCGCGGGCTTCACCCCCTCAAATACCAAAAGGTTGAGGGATAACAGCGCCTTAAGCGCGTAAGGAAACCTTTTGGGGCATTCAAATGAAACTGTTTTTTTAAAGCCTTAGGAAGACTCAACCGTCTATATAGGTATATATAGACTATACCTATAATAGTAATTTATCTGGAAACCTATACAGCAGTAGATTTCTAGAACATAACAGATATATATAGTTTGTGTGGTCCTGGGCGGATGACCTGATGAAGGTTGCAGGGAAGCACTGAATGCAGGCCGCTCCTAACCGGTCTTTTTGGGAACACATAGTTGAAATAGAGTGAATAGGCTGCTTCTGGGTAAGCTCGCACACCATAGACCTCATCTCTGCTCTCGAGTGAGATTGTGGTCAAGAGCAAACCCATCTTGTATGAAAAAAAGGAAAAATAAACGTAGGCCCTTCCTGTGGCTTAAATTATGTTAATTATATTTGTATACTCACAAGTAGTAGCCACTTTGTACAACGGCCGGTACTCCTGCCCCGGGGAGTCTCCAGGGATGTAGTCGCCGAGTCCGATGGTGGTGAGCGAGATGAAGCAGTAGTAGAACGAGTCCAGGAAGTCCCAGTCCGGCTCCAGGGCCGCAAAGATGGTGGCCGGGACCACGAGAAAGAATACCACCAGGGATGTCACTGTTGACATTTTTAATGGTTAATTTTTACTAAATATTATGAAAATGCGTTTGATCGGAATCTGTTATGATTTTGAGGGTGATGAGATTGGGGATTCATCCACTCATAGGCGATAGGCTAGTAACCTGTCACTATACCTGTTTCTCCATTCCATCAATAAGCCCACTATTCAGCTGAGAGGGGCCTTCGAGCCTCGCGACTCTTGGCTCTGTCTACCCCATAAGGGATAAAGACATGATTCTGTATCTGTATGAGATTAACTTACGGTAGGAGACTTATGTAACTGTACTATCTATTTTACCACTTTTACAGCGAATAAATGAATATGAATATGAATACATCCCTTTTCAGGTGATCCAAGTCAGAGGATGTTTAGCAACGTCAGCTGTCATTAAGGTGTACTAATCGATTGCATAAACTATCTTTCTTCTTCTTATTAAGAGCTATGTTCTTGTCGGTGGAGTATACGCCACAACTCTATGCCTACTGGCAGGGACAGTACCAAAGTTAGAGGAATCTATAGAGGACGGTATACAGAATAATCAGGGTTTTGAAATTGTGAAGCATCGTCTAGTCACGTAGCTATATCTTAGAACCTGATCCCCTACTTTATGAAGTCTTGTTTACAAGTAACTTACCAATAATCATCAGATGCACCAGCCTAATAGTGAACGGTCGGTACAGATGTCCGAGCGAGGCGTTCAGGGCTCTGAGCATTGCCGTGGCTGGTAGCAGCAGACGTTCTACCAGTGCTGATAGCAGCACTAGGGTCAGAGGAATCCCGAGGAGAGCGTACATCATGCAGAACAGCTTGCCGGGCTTGGAGAGAGGCGTCACGTGGCCGTAGCCTGGAATCAGAAAGATGTTAGACATTAGGTAAATTACAGAATTTATTACACTTATAAAACCTTAAATATCATAATTAAGTATATAACAAATATAAAATAGTCAAACTAAAATAAATCAATTGCCTTTTAAGGTATCAAGGTGCAAAGGTGCCCAGTACACTGGCGGCATTGTCACGCTGGATGGCGATGGCCATCCTTTGCACCAGATACGACCCGGAGCGGGAGTCACCGTTCTTGTCGGCTATACGGTGTCCTAATTCGCCGACTAACCGCTAGGTAAATTAGTTTGATATAGTTCTCTTATTCTACCCTATTATATGGGATTGGCTCAAAATGTGTGTAAAACGGCTCGAAAATAAAAAAATAAACATGGGATTAAGCGATGGTGGTCACAAATTCACAATGTAAATTCTTTATATTAATTTAGGCCTATGATGAGTAGTACTAGGATATTTATTTTTGGATTTTTGTGCATCTCAGATGCACAAAAAATTCAAGTCCTGTTCGCATGGAATTTTTTCACCATATCTTATTTCTATATGAGAGTACTTTAGTACTAATATTGCATCTGAGATGCTCAAAAAATCCAAAAATAAACATCTCAGATGCAATTAGTACTATACCGTACCTTAGTATTTTTTCACCATATCTAATTTCTATATGAGAGTTCTTTAGTACTAGGATACTTTTGAACTAACATAGCTACATCGACGTTATACTTCGACATTCAGTAGCGGAGTCGATGCGAATAGATACAATACTACTTTTGACATCGGTGGTCATTTTTATCTTTAAAAACAAAATTATATAAATAAATAAATAAATATATACGGACAAATCACACAGATTGAGTTAGCCCCAAAGTAAGTTCGAGACTATCCATATATCCATGCAAACAACTAATTTTCACAAAGGTGCAGTCGATTTTTCAGTGCAAGATCATTCAAAACCAGACTTGATGACCTAGAGGTGTAAACCTTACCGATGGTGGTGACAACGGTGGACGAGAAGAATAGAGACTGTCCGAAGCTCCAATTGGGCCCTCCGCTTACATTCCTGGACGCCGACACGCCGCGGTTGCTCGCGCGCACCACCTCGTCCAAGAGGAACTCCAGGTCTTCATCTGGTGACGAAGGAAAGTACATGATAAAAAAATCATTTATTAAAAAAAATCACCTCAAGTTTCATCAGTATAAAAATAAAACAAAAGTAAAAAAAATATCAGTCATAAGTGCCACCCCGGACTGTACCCGGCCAAAAAACGCTTGCCGCGATTCCTCTTTGAATAGCTATAGATAACCTACAGGACATTGGACATAGGATAGAGGACATAGGATAGGACATGAATATATGATTGATTCGAGATATAAGTGTCCCATGCAGTGGCGTAGCTACCTTCAGGGGGACCCTGTGCTGAAGATGGTGGTGTAACTCCATCGAAAGATTTTTTAGACAAAGGATATGGATTATTTGATAAATTGACACGAAAATATATCTTACAATTAAAATCTATTCTTTCTAGTTTTGTTTTGGTTGAAAATAAACGAAAATAACTTCTATTCTTCCAAATTATAAGAAGTTTTGTAAAAAAAAAGTGTGTCACCCCAACTAGGTATGCGACACCGTAGTAACTGTAGTTTTGAAGTTTGTTCAAAAATTGCGTAGTATCCTAACTATAATCCTAACTAATATAATATTATAAAAGGGAAAGTGAGTTTGTTTGTTTGTTTGTTCGTTTGTTACCTCTTCACGCTTCATGTACTGAACCAATCTTCCTGGAATTTCGCATACACATAGCTGGAAGTACGGAGAAGGACATACCTTTCATCCCGGGAAAAATTCCCGTTCCCGCGGGAAATTCACACGGGCGAAGCCGCGGGCGAAAGCTAGTCATCGATAAAATATTACAAGTATAGTATTCAAATAAGCCTCGGACAGACAGATGGATATGACGAAACTATAAGGGTTCTTTGTTTACTTCGGAACCCTGAAAAGATTTCAATTTTGTTTTCACTTGCTTAAATGAATACCTAGTTTAAATTGGACTACCTAAATACAAATAAGATACACCTTATACAGAGGAAAATCGCTTTTGTAAGTTGCGAATTTATAATTCACGGTCAGGGTCGTAGGACCTGTGAATGTAATCTAATTTATAATGGGCCATTAGAGACGGGCCTGGCAGCTCGGCAGGGAGGGACTCAGAGGGACTTGTCCATGTAAAAACTCTAATTGGATAACCCAGGATTTTATTGAGGAAGATATAAGGTAAGTACTTATAGATACAATTTTTTAATATATTTATTTTGTCAGTTAATTTCAAAACGTTTCAAAAATATAAAGATCATCTGAAATCGCGAAACATTTAAAATGTTCGAAAATTTTAAGCAAGTTACGATGGTAATTTATATAAAAAATGTGCTACAGTTTTTACTTGACTTTTGAACTGAGCGAAGCTAGTAGAAAATAAGTAAAATTCTCAGAAGTTGCTAGAGAGCCTACCTACATCAAATAATCCCCTCAGGGGTTTTATTAGGCATTGTCTATAAAAATGTCAGTAGACAGAGGTGTTCGGAATGAGCGACCCTTGTCACAATCAGATGGCACAACGCTCTGTTTTGACACGGAGAAAAAGATCGTCCATAATATAACGTTTGGAATTTTTCAACTGGAATGGAAAATAATTTGGCATGGAATCTGGTTTTGACAAGGATCAGGATTCTATTTAGAGTTCACCTACCTCAGTGTCTGTCTGAATTTAATTCTAGTCAGTTTTTTACCAAAGTTGAATACTGTGTTGCTGTGCTGAAATAAGACAGTGATGATTAAAGGAATCAAGAGAGATCAATTGGGAAACAGATAATAATATATCGTAATATGAGCTAGATGGTACGAAATTGCGATGCAGCTCAATTTAGGTCGTAGACTAGGCTCGCTAAGAGTTCATTTTATAAATGTGTACTTTTGTGATGCTGTGATTAAACAACCATTTTGACTCCATAATTTTTTTTTTTTAATGATAACACTCAACGGCCCCAACCAACCACTAAGCATTGGATCGGAATTAATCAGCTTATATCGTAAGTCAAACATAGAAACGAGAACGATACCACAGACAATACATCTAGAACCGTAGACAAATATCTTTGAAAACAAGTACAAATATTTGCCCGCGCTGGGAATTGAATCTAGGACCCCAAGATGGCAGATGAGCGTGGTGACCATTACACCACGGAGGTCGTCATTATTTTTTCAAAATTATCTGGACAGTCAATTCAGCTACATAACGTCCTTACCTACGCAAATTCTAAATATAGATATGTGACCTGGATACCTAATTGTGTTCAACAGCTGTTACCTCCCGGCAACCATGAATCTTTCCACAGTACACGGTAAGTTTCCATTGTACAGTGTAACACATGGACGTATCGGACACACCCCCAGCCCGGTACTGATAGGCCGACCTCAGAGGCTTAGGTTGCGGCTACTTCATGAGCGAAGCGGACTACTAAGCTATCACATTAATAATATAAAGAGGAAATGTTTATAAGTTTGTTTGTAGGAGGTAATATTTGGAACTACTGAACCGATTTCAAAAATTATTTTACCAATAGAAAGCTCCATTATTCCTGAGTGAGATAGGCTACAATTTACGAAGCTAGAGCGGGGCGTAGTCGCTTATAAAAAGTGTAAAAAACACACACTCAAGAAAAAACACGGTTTGACGTACAATCAATTATTAATTGCAGTCATACCTTAAAGATCTTATTGTCTTGTAGATTCTGACTGCACTAATGCAGCATACCGTACATTCGTAACCTCGGAAACCGCGTATGATAAACAGGATTTGCTTTAATTGCATTTTTTATTAATTTTAATCATTTTAATATTTCTAGTACTTGCGTTCCCATTTCATGGCAAAGTCTGGCCATTTCATGCATTTGTTGAAAAAAAAATTAAGTTTTCTTCAGAAGCTAGCTATTAGACTAGCCTGGAACTAAATAACTAACTAATAACTAGATATTATTGGCTAAATCCATAAATGAGAGTTCTTTAGCGTAAAAAATAAATTAATCTGGTCTAAGTGTCATTTGTACTTATGTTTATTTGGCGAACACACATTATTTTAAGCTGAATATTTATGATTAAATTACCTACTGATCATTATCTAGATTATTCGCGAAAAAAAAATTGCCGATTGTTTATTTTTCTTGCATACAAAATCTTTAAATACTGACCAAATGATTAAAATACTGATTTTTGTGGCTAATCAAATTTTATTACGTACCTCATTTGTATTTTGTATAATAGATACTTGTACTATTATGTATTCTGCGTCATAGACCACATTAGTTCCAGGCATGTGTATATAGGAAGAATACCATTGATGTACCCAACACTATTCGTTCTCGGGATGGTCGGATACAATTCGCTGGAAGTTCGACGAGAGCTAACATTGGCTAAATATTTATTTAAAATATTAAGGGGGCGCCTTGGCAACCAAGCTGTATTGCAGTGGATTGCGCTTTGCGTGCCCAATCGGTACGTATGGCGGCGGCGACAGCCTCCTCTATTCGCAATACCACAAGCGCGAACGAAGATGCTAAAGCACACCCCCCTGACTCGAACAATTAGAGTACTAAATGAGGTAGCGACGAGAGTAGACGTATTTTGTTGTCCTTTGACGGAATTCGTAAGAGTTACATTGTATGTACTGTGTTATAGTAGAAATAACTTGTAAATTAAGACCTATACTATTGCATTGGGTGTACCTGTAATAATAGTTAAGGAATGTTTGAATAAATAAATAAAAAAAAAAAAAAAATATGGTTACAAGCTTGTCTCCTCATGTATTATTATATATCATTTCCTGTTTCCGCTTCGCCCATAACAGAGGCCTAGCCACTGACCCGGGCGGCCGTTAGCACAGTTCCGGGATGCATCGACCCTGCACAAATGCAGGGGTGGGTGCAACCGTACTACAATGTTGGCATTGCACCCAAATATTCACGAGTAAACCTACCGGCCCTCTTCTCCAGTGGCCTTTTTGTGATAATCATAATGAGTCAACATCGTCGTCCACAACTAAACCATACTTAAGTTTTTGATTTCATACATACATACATATTATCACGCGTTTTTCCCGTGGGGGTAGGCAGAGACTAGCGATTTCAGCTTATTTATTACTTACTTAATTTAAAAAAAGGGAAAGCTCCCGTAGGTATTTTGGGATAAAATTACCCGATGTGCTGTTCCCGGCATTTTTCTACCCATGTGCCAAATTACATCAAAATTCGTCTAGTAGGTACAAACATACTCACAACCTCATTTCCAAATATTCGTATTCAGGTATAATATAGTAGGGTACCTCATACAATTAAATAGGTTTAGGCATTTAGGAGTTATGCCTTATGGCAAAATAAACACATTTACATCATAAAATCATTTCTTTTGGCCAGTCGTGTAAAAGCAACTGGAAATATCCGTTTATGTCTAAAACAAATATCAAATATGTACTATCTTCTTACCTCCTGATATAATGATAACTGTTGTCCTCAATGATGCAAATCAAGTATTTCCATGATTATTTTCATATAAATATATCTTCAGTAGGTAAGCTAGTAACCCACATTTAGAAAATATCAATAAAACGAATGAATAAAAGAATTTGTTTTTTAATGGTTATTCGATTATAATTGGGACTGTATTAGGTATCTACGTCCTACGATGTTATTTTTTTTTATCTGCCTACGATTTTATAATCACTTTATACAGCAAATAAATTTGTTTTTTAACTGAAAACGTTAATCAAGGGAGTCTTTGTCAAGATTAATCAAATTTCAAATGATGCTAAACTCGACGGGGTTACGTCATTTCATTAAAAAGTTCCTATGGCTTTATTTTGGGATTCAATTATGAAATCAACTCAAATATTGAACGACGACCAATATTAGAAGAAAAATATTTTTTTAAATACCTTTAAAAATAAGTAAGTTAAATATTTATATTTGCTAATTAGACAGACAGGGCGATACGATACTATAAAGCGTGGGTCAAATTTAACTTGCAAATTTTTATTACCGACAGACGGCACAGCTAAAATGCAATAAGAAACATTTTTTAAATATATAAGTGGCAAGGTAACTGACCTTTTTCATCAAAGGTCAAATGCAGTGTTAATCAAGGTCAATATATACTGTCATATTGATAAGGATAACTATTACATAAAAAATGTACAGGTAAGTAGGTAGGTATCTGTTCTGATATATTACACCGCACCGATTGCTCAGAAAAAATATATTAGGTAAACAAAAAAGTACTCAGTACCTACTTACGATCTTGTTTAAATAGTAGGCAAACTGTATGAATCATCGATTTATATGAATAATCTAAGAAAATAAAATCAAATAAAATAGTAGATATTTGATACCTTACATTATAAATAACATTTTTTTTTTGCTTGCGGTTTTTTATCATTATCATTGGTCAAACGTCAATATTAGTTCCAAATTCCATTGAAGATATTTCTATTCATTATTAAATAACTTTAACCCAATACCCAGTGTAGCGTTACACCGCTACATAGTCAAGTCTATTTTAGTTTGCGATTCTATTTCTACGCAAACTTTTTTCTGTGTTCTTTCTTTATGATAAGTTTTTTGAAATTAAAATTCTAGGGTTCGATTTTTTTTGACTTACTGTCAATTGGGTAAAAAAATGGATTTTTTTTAGAGAGTTGATTTTTCTTTTTATTCTTCTTGTTGTTTTGTGCTTTTATTATTCTTCACATACAAGTATCGATCTCTAGCAATGAAGTTTATGGTGAAAAACTTCAGGGTGGGGAATGCACAATAGAGGCTTTCCCAACGACATCTATTTTGGATATCAAGCGACAGATTTCTTCACATCTGAAGATTCCAATTGAAGATCAAAAGTTGCTATTATTGGGATGAACATTAGTTGACGATCAGACCTCCTATTAAAGATGGCACTGAGATATTTCATGTATGTATTGTCTGGACAGTTTATTAGACGAGAGTGGGCAAAGTCGGCCTGCACCTGGATATTCGTCAGCGTGTTGTAAATCAGGTTGTGGACCAAGATGTGGGACTCAGCCGGGTGGAACGCGCTTCGAAATCTTCAGACGCGGCAAAGTCGGCTTGCACCTGAGAATGAGTCACAGAACGACGAAATGTTTAGTTTGTAACCGTGACGCCTGTGGTTCTTTTAAGATAGACTTTTTAAACATATTGTGCTAACTTTTTCCTCTAAATTCTAAAGGCCCCCCTTTTGTTGTTGGGGTAATTTTTGTTTCGGTTTTGATTTGGAATTTTTATACATCATTTCATCCATTTCTTTCACTCATTTAATTTTCTTTTTAAAATAACAAGCAAATTCATGTATTTCTTATTTTACCTGTTAATATTCCTTTCCTGTTGTTAACTTTCCTTTCTTTTATTTTTATTTCTTTAGTGTGTCCGGATAATTTTTTGTTAAAGGGCATTGGTCAAATTTTTTTTAGTTCAAAAATTATACTCGTGTTTTAAGCAGTGATTCTTTTATTTTGAAACCCAAGTTTCACTGCAAAAATGGCGTCCGATTTGCGGAAAGAATCCTGGTTTTTTACCTGTTTTTTACCTTTTCTTACTTTGCTTGAATTTTTTTTTGTTGTTTTTGTGGGACGGTGACCGTTTACCGGTCGCGGTTTTCCATCCTGTGATTTTCTGTTTTAGCCTGCCGAAGCTGCCCGACGATTCTCCTTACTGTGGATTATTCACATTTAATTGATGGCTTTAGAGTCGGAGGTTATATTGCGGTACGGTGTTGCATCGGGTTGCTCTGGTTCTTGCATTAAATTGGCTACTGCTTACACCCCGAATTTCTTAATGTACGGTCGCGAGTTGTCGATGATTCTGCAGCGTGTTGAAAATCAGACTGTGGACCAAGATGTGGGACTCAGTCGGGTTGAACGCGCTTCTAATCTTTTGACGCTTCGTGCTCCACGCTTTGTTCAGTGCCGCGTGTTTAGACGAGTATCCCCGCAGGCTTTCGTGTTGGCGGATACGGGTTCGGAGCACGTCGGTACTTATCATATTAAGGACATTCTCAAATAATTTTTTTGCTTAATCCGTTTTCTTATTTTTTTTTTTTCAAAATTCTAAAATATTCACATTATTTACCTGGCTATGACAACCTGGATATTCGACAGCGTGTTGAAAATCAGGTTGTGGACCAAGATGTGGGACTCAGCCGGGTTGAACGCGCTTCGAATCTTCAGACGCTTCGTTAGGTATACTCGTATGACCAAGTCATTCATAGGGATAGCAATAAGGTTTAGTATTTCGTTTAGTTTTTAGGTTAGCATTTGGTTGCGTTTTGCTGTTTGTTGGTTTTGTGTAGGTATCTTGTTATGTTTTATTGGTTGTTTGTTGTGGTTTGTTTGTTTGTTTTGTTGGTTTGTTGGTTTGTTTGTTTGTTTTGCTTTGTTGTTTTTTTGTTTGGTAGGGAGATGCTGTAGCGTTACACCGCTACATAGTCAAGTCTATTTTAGTTTGCGATTCTATTTCTACGCAAACTTTTTTCTGTGTTCTTTCTTTATGATAAGTTTTTTGAAATT
Source organism: Ephestia elutella (assembly GCA_018467065.1). Classification (NCBI taxonomy): domain Eukaryota; kingdom Metazoa; phylum Arthropoda; class Insecta; order Lepidoptera; family Pyralidae; genus Ephestia; species Ephestia elutella. Next base: position 17,738,341 of record CM031586.1, on the reverse strand, counting down.
AAAATTCTAGGGTTCGATTTTTTTTGACTTACTGTCAATTGGGTAAAAAAATGGATTTTTTTTAGAGAGTTGATTTTTCTTTTTATTCTTCTTGTTGTTTTGTGCTTTTATTATTCTTCACATACAAGTATCGATCTCTAGCAATGAAGTTTATGGTGAAAAACTTCAGGGTGGGGAATGCACAATAGAGGCTTTCCCAACGACATCTATTTTGGATATCAAGCGACAGATTTCTTCACATCTGAAGATTCCAATTGAAGATCAAAAGTTGCTATTATTGGGATGAACATTAGTTGACGATCAGACCTCCTATTAAAGATGGCACTGAGATATTTCATGTATGTATTGTCTGGACAGTTTATTAGACGAGAGTGGGCAAAGTCGGCCTGCACCTGGATATTCGTCAGCGTGTTGTAAATCAGGTTGTGGACCAAGATGTGGGACTCAGCCGGGTGGAACGCGCTTCGAAATCTTCAGACGCGGCAAAGTCGGCTTGCACCTGAGAATGAGTCACAGAACGACGAAATGTTTAGTTTGTAACCGTGACGCCTGTGGTTCTTTTAAGATAGACTTTTTAAACATATTGTGCTAACTTTTTCCTCTAAATTCTAAAGGCCCCCCTTTTGTTGTTGGGGTAATTTTTGTTTCGGTTTTGATTTGGAATTTTTATACATCATTTCATCCATTTCTTTCACTCATTTAATTTTCTTTTTAAAATAACAAGCAAATTCATGTATTTCTTATTTTACCTGTTAATATTCCTTTCCTGTTGTTAACTTTCCTTTCTTTTATTTTTATTTCTTTAGTGTGTCCGGATAATTTTTTGTTAAAGGGCATTGGTCAAATTTTTTTTAGTTCAAAAATTATACTCGTGTTTTAAGCAGTGATTCTTTTATTTTGAAACCCAAGTTTCACTGCACCAGGTATTGACCCTGCCCAGCGCTCGTTATCATCCGATAGCACTCGAAGGGTTAACCAAAGGTCTGTCCAAACCTTTGATTATTATATCTATTTATTTCTCTGAGGTCCAAACCACTGGCCGGGCAGGGTCGGACTTACCATGTTGTGGTCCCTGGACAATACGATTCTTGGGACCCATTTACTATCTTCCATATTCGTGTTACAGAATTCAGTACCTAATTAAATATTTAAACACGATTATTTTATAAAAATGCTATAGCTTTGTATGTATTTATACGATAGGTAGGTACTTAGATGTTTGATTATATGTATGGATGTTGGTTAATTTACTTCCTGTCGCGTCGCATCGTCGGTGAACGGATTTTAACAAAATTTGTACACGTCCAACCCTTTGTTATTGAAGTACTTTAAACAAGCTCAATTATTTCGTTCGGAAATTACAAAACACAAACTATCAAATTTATTATACCTAATATTTGAAAAGTTGTGTGGAAGGATAGAAGTAAGTATACTTTTTATAGCTTCTTATGTGGTTCATTGTATTTTGCACGCAAATAGTACCGAATCGATTTTGATGAGACTTGACATTGGCTTAATGTTTAGGATTTCTACTTTCAAAGTTTTCAAAAATCCCCAAAATCTTAAATCCAAATAGATCTTTAATTGGCTTCAAAACATACAACAAAGCTTCGGAAAAAATAGATCACTCGGTGATTTTCCTTTCATTTCTGGGTGAGTACCGGCAGCCATGTTGTGACGTCACACTTGATATACGACGAGTGACCCTAGAAGCCACAGGTTATCACGGGTTGAATAATACCCCCTGTGTGGATATCACGTCAATATATCATGGTTTATCGAAAGAATATGGCCAGTGGAGCTTCTGGTTGCGATATGAGTAATAAAATTGTGAATTGCTGACCCCCGCCCCGACGCCATTTGATGTAGATATATTATAAACTAGCAACCTGCCCCTACTTCACTTTTGTATTTGGTATGTATAAAGTATACCTACCTGTAAATTATACAGACACTGGAAGCGACTTTATTTGAGGTAGTCCACTTAGAGCACTAATCCGAATAGCACAAACGCGAACAGCACAAGGCCTTGTCCACGAACAGCACAATTTAATATTTTGGCATGTGCTGTTCGTGGATTCTAATTTTTTTTTTATTTTCGTCCACGAACAGCACATACATACAACTATTATACTTATATTATGTATATTGATTTGTAAATACTGTTGGAACCTAGTGCTGTCTGCTGAATGTGTTCCTTATACAGGACGATATTATTTTTGTTACTAAATGTCGCCTAGACATATTTCGTATGTACCATGTATGTACCAACGAAAGTATGTGTAATTAATAAACGATCAAGTGATAAGAAGTGAATATCGTCCTGTATAAGGAACACATTAGCAGACAGCATTAGGTATAACAGTATTTACAAATCAATGTATGTATATAAGTATAATAGTTATATATGCTGTTCGTGGACGAAAATAAAATAAAAATTTGAACAGCACATGCCAAAATATTAAATTGTGCTGTTTGTGGACAAGGCCTTGTACTGTTCGCGTTTGTGCTGTTCGGATTAGTGCTCTAAGTGAACTACCTCCTTTATTTATAGGTAGGTACTTTGTATTTTTTTTTTTAAATAATGAAATTAATTATTTCGGTTTCACAGAAATTCATCGAGACCAAAGCATAGTTATAATCTTCTATCTAACAATCTTAAAGCCAGAGGCTTTTTCTACCAGAGATGATGCAGAGATAAAAGATAACATTTTTTGAAATCAATGAAAATGAGCTAGGAAAAAAAACATTTTTTTATTATTATTAAATATGGGCTTGCTCTTGACCACAATCTTGCCCGAGGACAGAGATGAGGTCTACGATGAAGCGAGCTTACCCAGAAGCAGCCTAACTTAAAAAGAAAATTCGGAATTTAGTACAATTACTAAATATTTATTAGACCATCTAACTTTGCTCCACAGATTGGATGAAGTTTAAAACATTTAAAAAAAGGTTATTAAGATAAGTTAAAGTCATAATATAACATGCGCGTAGTTAATAAATTAACTACTCCAAATAAGTACCTAGTTAAAATAGAGCAAAGTTTGAAAACACCATTATCATGTTATACTATCTTCATTACTAAGAAAATTAATTATTAGTAAATAAGTCACTTAAAAACTACATTAACTGAAGGATAAACAAATAAATAAACTGATGTTATCTTAACGAGTTCCTATTTAATATAACATCCATTTATTCATAAAAGTCTTATTATGTAAACAATCTTACCATGTCTTTTTATGATTTTACAACAATATAAATTAAAATAGACTTTTTAGGAAATTACTTTCATGGGTAATAAATGTTTTACTTTAGAATGTTTAGGTTTGAACTAATATTTGATTTATTTTCAACAAAATTCAACAAAAAGTACTGTGAAGATTGTTTACATCATAGGACAATTATGAATAAATGGACTATATCTACTTTGTACATGTAGCGGAAAAAATCTCTTGTGTAACAAATGTGATTAAGTACCTACTCGTTCATAAGATAACGGTGATGTAATAGTAAAACAAAGTGAAGCATATAATGTAATACTGGATAACAAAGTACTTTCTCACTTCTTTTATTAAGTAATGGTAACCTTATTAATCCAAGCATAGGATTTGCCTTCGAATTAATGATGTCCCGCCGAGAAATTCTCAGTTCTTATTTGAAAATTTCTCCTTTACAAAAAGTTCTGAAAATTCTTAGGAACTTTCTCATCATTTTCCACTCTCGTAAATAGTTCCGAGAACTTTTCCAGTCCGTTTCCGCTTGTTCTTGAAAAATTCCAGAATGTTACATCTCCACTTCATATCACACACACACACACACGTTCTACACACGCACGTGCCTTCTAACCGTATTACTACGAGTATGCGAGAAGATTATAAGAGTTGTCGAGTGGTTAGACATCAGTCAACATGTGGTCGATAGGACTCAGCTTCGAATAATATTCATGCCTGATGAGATGATTTTTTTTTCTATGTCTATGGTTCTTCGTATACATGTTTGTATACTAACCATAGATATAGAAAAAAGGCATTAGCACAACGTTTATTTTCAAGAACGGTGCTTGCTCAAACATACTTGAAACTGAAATGGGAATGAATTTCTTTTCCATAAAGCAATCCTTCAAGTTATTTCGACACAAAGGCCAAAACTAGAATTACATGAACTAATAAATAAATAAATCTTTATTCAATAAACTTAAGCACTAATAAACTTATACAAAGGGACTTAATATGAAAAAGACTTACAGAAATTAGTAGGATCTGAACGATCCTGTGTTTAAGGCGGTTATATGCTAACATATTAACCGAACCACAGAATTAATATAAGTACTACGTACAGAAAGGAAGCTCCCTGCCCCTCCCGCAATATGGCGTACCCCTCACTTTTCCCCCGTTCTGTTGCGGATTGGGATGCTATGACTATAAAAACGCACACATTGACGTGTTCACGGATGACGTGTTCATTCGAAGTAGTAGTAGGTATATATGACGCGCCGTTTCTATGAAGTTTCCACCCTGTGACCGAACTCGGTCATGTTTGACACGAGCAAAGTCCGAGTATCAGCTAGTGTCGAGCAACGTCAACAAGCCGCGCCTGCGCGTTATCGTGCGACGACACGACCTGGAGATAACCTGACCTATCATCAGGTCGGCGTGAAGTGACGTCATCAAATTCTTGACCCAATTCATTACGTAGAAGGAAGAATGGATGAAGAATATACAATCAAAATTGCAGTCTGAATCTACAAGGCATTATGATCATTAAGGCTTTACAATAGTCTTCGAAGTATGTCTGCCTGCACTTATGACCCTTGACTGTAAATTGTGTACCTATTTGACGACCTCTGTGGCGTAGTGGCCCTTTAGAGGGCCCTGGGTTCGATCCCTAGCGTGGGCAATATTTGTGCTTGTTTTTATAGGTATTTGTCTCCGGTTCTGTGTTGTGCTCATTTTTCTATTTGTGTCTATTGGATTCACGATACAAGCTTTTTTTTTTTTTTTTTTTATAACATAGGGCGGCAAACGAGCAAGCGGGTCACCTGATGGTAAGTAATCACCGCTGCCCATGGACAACCACAACACCAGGGGTATCGCAGGAGTGTTGCCGGCCTTTAAAAAGACGTAGGCTCGTTTTTTGAAGGTTCCAATGTCGTATCGGTTCGGGAACACCGCTGCAGAAAGCTGATTCCACAGTTTGGTCGTAGCTTAGTGAAGGCCGTTAAATGTTGTTGTACCCACCTATCTTCCTTCTTGAGATTTTTCTAACGGAATTACCTACGTATCCAGCAAACATTTTGGTCGAAATTACCATAAAATTACCTATTTATACCAGGAATTGGTAATTTTATACCTAGTAATTTCGACCAAAAATGTTTGTTGTATAGAAAGAAAGCACCTACCTAGGTAGGTACTTCTGTAGGAACAACCAACGCTTCACTTTCTTAATTTAGTATATAGTCAGATCATATTAGTACAGATCATATACATTAGGTTTTATAAGCCAAATATCAATAAAATCGTTTACACGAATAATTTATCGATAAACGTTTCCGCAGTACCTCCGCACTATACGTCACCTAACTAGGGGACTCTTGCTTATGTAGCCCTTAGGATGGTGAAACAGAATTTAGGTAAGGGGATGATTTGAAGGGATAAGGGAACGTTACATAGGTTACTGTTTAGAGGCTATTGGTGAAAACGGGCATAAGTGTCAGAATCACTAAGTATTATATGAACTTGAGTTGATAAACAGGCTTCATATAGTGTCTAATCAACAACTCAACCTAATTAAAGTAATGAGACAGCAAGTAATTGGTAAATGGCGTAGGTATGGTATATTGTATTCACCTAGACATTTAGTTATTATGATTATCATTTATTTATTTGTCATCTCCTTTTTTACATTTTTAAATATAAAATATTACAAAAAATAAAAAAACATTTAAAATAATAAAAAAAGGGGAACCCATCGGTAGCGGGGCAAAGACCCAAGCTACCGGTGGTCAGGGCTCCAGCGAGAGGAATCTCCTCACAATGCGGGCCGTGTCCAAGAGTACCGCCTTCTGAATCTGACTCTTGACCCAACTGCCGAAGCGAGAGTCTCTCTAGATGACGATCGAGACTCTTCGCTATGAGTCCGTTCACACTAACGACTATCGGTACAACAATCGTTTGATCTATTATTATTATTATTAAATGCTTGCTTATGGATGTTCCCTTTGCGCTTTAATCTCAAAGTTTTCTTATGATTCATATGATTGATACACATGCAAAGGATTTTCTTGGAAATGTTAATGAAGTGGTTTGCCATTGCCTTCTTCCTCACACTAGCTGAAACCAACAGGAACGCAGGTGTTACTCACGACATTTTTCTTTACTGGGAGCAAGTGGTGGTCTATTAAAACTATCATACATGAGTCAGAGAGATGAGAGTTGCATTTGATCCTGGTATCTTCAACTACAGACGGACACGTTCTAACACTCAAAAATGGAACCCGCTGCGCCGCAGTAAGGATTATTAAAAGTCTAAAAAAAGTGTTACAAACTTATTTTTGTGTTCGATACAGTATGAATGAATCCTAGGGATCTGAACTGCAATTTTAGTTTGTTTTTGAAACTAGTTGGTCTTTTAGTTAGAGCTATAATGTGAGATGGTTTGCGTGTACGAAAACCCTCAGTGCGCGAGTTTGACTCGCACTTGGCCGGATTTTTATTTTCAATAAACTAATATAAAAAAGAACACCTACTATATTATTAAGTTATAATATTTGAGAGCAGCACAAGTGTTAGGTTTGTTTAGGACGGCGTATGCCCGAAACTATATTTCGTCAAATATTTGTAGTCACTCCGCGTGCTTTCATGTAACCTTATTGGACAATATTTGCGATCAAGAACTTTATCATTTGACTAGTTGTGTTCCGCTGCTTCGCTCCCGTGGGAATTTTGGGAATATTGACACCCTAGACATGTTCGTTAATGTGGAATTACAAATCGAACCGGTAGTTTCAGAGACTAACGCGTTCAAACAAACAAGAAATACGCTCGATTAGAAAGAATAAAATCAAGCCATAAAGTATTTTCGAAAATAAATTAGCAACATTCCTAAGAAAGTACCGGTTAATTGAAATATCTATCAGAACTTGATTGATGTAAAATTAATTTACTTAACAGTGAACATTTTCCCGAATGTTCTCTATTGAATAGAACAAGGAATACAGTTCACTGAAGAGTGTTTAATTAACATGAAACTCGTTATAGAGTGTTCATTCAATCTACCATGTATAACTTTACTATTTAAGTAGGTAACTGATCCTCTTAACAAATTATTAATCGCACAGCCACAACTTCTAGGCGTAGGAAGCTGAAATTTGGCATGTAGGTGAAGGAAGTGTAGTGGAGCACTCAAAGAGGATTTCTCGAAATTCCCACGGGAACAAAGTCCCGGGCCATGCCAGTTTAAGTATGTTTGTCTTTTTTTCATTACTCATACTCTGAAAGTAAGTCTGAAGTTGCCTGAGGAGCGTGGAGAAAGTAATACTTTTCAGCCCTAGGGAGAATCGTTTTCAACTGACAGCTGTCAAATTATAAAAAAAAAACTAGTTCTATTTTCACGTTATTCTATTGAACCATATTCCAACTTCCTATACAGCCATTCAACATATAATGTAAAATTTAAATAACATGAAGTTAAAGAATATATTTTTTTATAATATAGATTTTTTTATCATTTTTTCAATGATGGAACCAAATGAAAAGAATCTTATAGCTAAATAGTTGGTCGGCAACAGAAAAAAAAATATGCTGGAAGCTAAAGCCGATCATTTTTTTTCAAGTTTAGAGTTTTGTTTATGCTTCCGTATAATTCACTCATCATTTCTTTAGCTAATTCATGTTTTTATTTTTACTTTCCTTGTATTCGTAATGAAAAGCATAGTGTTTACCTCGGGTGAAAGACTTTTTTAAGTCCCTCGCACTATTGGCTCGGGGCTTAAAAAGTGACTTTCACCCACTCGTTAAAAATTTACCTACTATTTCACGTCAAACCGGAGCAATAAATTGATGGGATTTTTTGTGTTGAGATAGTTGGTGGGACGGAGCTGGAGAGTGATATAGGTTACTCTGAGGTTAATTATCGAAGCCTACTTGCAGTTGGTCGCTACGTCGACCTTTACTATTTGCCGTTGTTTCTGAGGGCCATACAGCCGAAACAGTAACAGCACAAAGGGCTCCCAGGTGGGAACGAACCTCGGCTTTGGGCGTTACTCACAAAATGGCAGAGCTGTATATTGCTTAATTTGCCTGAAGGGCCTAAGGGGAAAAACGTTCTGGTGCCGCCGGGCGGTACCGTGTGAACGTTGAAGCGGTCCTACTACTTCGCACTCGATTCCGGCGAGTGCGGTGTCTGTTTGAATTTACTCTGAGGTTACTTTCAGCTGTTGCTCTAGTCGCGGGGAGTCGCGGGCAACATCGAAACTTTGTATGTTTGATACTCAATTTCGCAAAATCAATAAGATGGATTTTGATGAAAACCGAAGTAGAAAAATATCGAAAAAAGCATAGGGTACATTTCATCCCGAAATTCCCACAGAAGCGAAGCCCCTAGGCGCAGTTAGTATTCACATAAGCCGCTTACACCCTAATATTCTGTAGCTAATTGCCTCGCCTCGCAAAATGCGCAGCTTGCTTGTTACTTATTCATAACTTGCTGCGAACGTTATTTTCACGGAAATGGTTCTCCTTTGTGCGAAAGAAGTACGTGTAATGTGAGATATTTATAAGCGAATTGCAGTTGAAAGGTCTTTTGCAGTCAAAAGTTAACTAAAATGAATCATTTGAACATCCTTTTTTAAAACCTGTGTAGTATTTTCACGAGGTGTAAAAACAACTCACATTTGACATTATTAGTGGGTTACGAAAGTTTTAAAAAGCTTGAATATTTTTCCTGATGTTTGGTAGAACCAAAAAATCTATTTAAAAAGATCAGGCTAATTAGGAATATTATTCCTACTATCAGAAAAATATAAATTTCATACCTTGCCTATATCAATTCTAATTTTTTTTCAGTAATACAACGTTTTTTTTTAATTGGAAATTTTTTATCCCGTAAGTAGTAATGATTGGCAGAAATATTATTTGTCTGAAGTATTATTTTCTTCGAATATTTCAACTTTTATAGTGCCATACATAAAGTCCATTTATTTATAATTGTCCTATTACCTATGTAAACAATCTTACCATGTCTTTTTATGATTTTACAACAATATAAATTAAAATAGAATTTTTAGGAAATTACTTTCGTGGTTTTACTTTAGAATGTTTAGGTTTGAACTAATATTTGATTTATTTTCAACAAAATTCAAAAAAAGTCTGTGAAGATTGCTTACATAATAGGACAATTATGAAAATGGACTATGGTCCAATACAACATTATGGTACAACACTTTAAATTTTTATTATCTTTGAATAAGTTGTTTGTTTAATATTATCAAATTGATAATTTAATTTTTCGATCTGCTAATACATTTACTATCTTATATTACAAAGCCTTGAAATGAATTAAGTAAAATCAAGTGGATAAACGTCTTTATTGCTGACGGGGTAGACCGAGCCAAGTTCAGCCAAGCTCAGTTTAGCACTCTCTGATATATTACAAACTTACCTTAAGTTCTAAGAATAAACTAAAAGCCCACATCAATGGCATTCCCCAAAAGCTTTCTGAACCTTGTCGAGACATTGGATACTTATAAAAAGTGTCTATGCTTTTTTTTGAATGACATCACTACACATTGTCTTCAAAAGAAAAAACTGGTTTATTTCTAAACTGGCATAACAACTTGAACGCTTACACCTTTATTTACTAAATCAAATTTTAACTATTACTTAATGCTAATGAGTGATTTAGTCATGTCGCGCTAATTTTATATTTGTTATCAAATCTTGATAATACATCTTTCCGGAAATCTAGTTAAAACCAAATCAGCTAATGTAATAAATATTAACACTTATTGTTTTTTACTGTAAAGGTATGTATTCTTAATAGTGATTTAATTTGTTTTATTAATGTAACTATATAAATGACAGATGAAAGAAGTCATTCATCTACATTATGGAGGCAAAAATTTTTTTTTGAAGAACAAAGTTAACTTATTTTTCTTCATGGAAGTAGCGCTATGATTTAAAAGTAAGCTCTCTTATTTAACAAGCTCTCCGATTTTAGTTTGTCATATGTCATTTCAGTAGCGGATTTAGGGGGGGGGCACGGGGGCACGTGCCCCCCCCAGACTGCTTTTTTGTGTACCTACTGTGGAGGGAGATTCCATGACAGTGCATATCAAATTAAGAAATAACAGAAACGTGTCCCCCCCCAAACAGCATCAGGCAGGACTAGTGATGTGCCGTTTCCAAAATTTCCAAAGATACAGCGGAAAGTTTCTTGGAAATTTCACGGAAATAACGGGAAATTTATCTAAAAACCCGAGAAATTTTCGGGAACAGGAAATTTCTCGGCGGCACATCGCTAGGCAGGATTAATGTCGATTTGTTGCCCCCCCCCCCAACATTCATAGTCCACCACTTGTGCCCCCCCCCAGAAAAAAATCCTGGATCCGCCGTTGTGTCATTTGCTCTTTAATTTATGTATTCCATTAACTGTGCATTAGAAGAATATACCTAATTTGCATCAGAATTTTGATTATGTTCGTGCGATGCCATCTCATTAATATATTTATGACTTTATTTTTAGCTAGACAGTGACGGAGACTCCATTACATAAAGAAGGTATTTTTAATGTATCGTCGACCTCAGACACAAAATGGAAAAGTATATAGGTATATTTATTCTGTGTCAGAGATAAGCAAAATAATGAAACGTTTCACAGATAAGAAATATTGAGGACAGAAAACACATTTCTGTCAAAATTATAATATACTAGCCGTAGGGCTTCACTCCCGTGGAAATTTCGGTATAAAATATGTGCTATTCCTGGTATTTTTCTACCTGTATACCAAACTTCATGGAAATACGTCCAATAGATTTTGGGTGATTGAGTAACAAACACCTCACAAACTCGCAAAGTCCCAAACTCACCACCAAACTTTCGCTTTTATAATATTAGTAGGATTATATAATTCTTAGTCGCCAGTTCGATTAGTTAGATAGAGAAGTTTGAAGAAGATTAGAGAACGATGAGGAAGGCCTTTGCCCAACTGTGGGATAATAGAGATTAAAAAAACTTTTCATATGCAAGATTTACCTGTAACTCCTGGGTGTTTCAGCATGAACTCCTGCTTAGCCCTGATCACGTCCAACCTGATCTGATTCTCCAGCGGAGCCTCCAGAGCAGAGAACACCAAAGCCCCGGATATCAGATATACGAAGTAAAAGATCACGTAAATCAGAAAGAGACAGGTAAATCTTGACTTCCCGAAGAGCCTAGTAGTAGCGAAAAGCGGCTGGAATGGAGGATGTTCTTCTTCATACAATATCTCCTGCTGCACCAACATCTTCTTCGGGTAAGGAAACAACTGGCTGTGCACCGTCATGTCATCGTCACTTCTAGCAGAACACATACTCCCATAGGAATGTATACGCGTATACTTTTGCTTCTCCATGGTTACAAATTTAAAAAACGCAAACGTCAATAAGTTCCTAATTCAAAGATAACCGCGCACTTCACGTGTCAGTTCAAGAACCCTAACGGGCGGGATCTTGGTCAACTGTACTTAAAAAACCTTTTAGGGTGATTAGGTTCAAAAAATATAACACATTCTGTCACTTTAGTATCGCGACGGCAGTTTTCGAGTTTAAGAATCACCATTTTGATACATTTTAGTGGAGCACGGCGGAGTTTGAAATCAAATATGGCGGAAGCCCTATATATGCGCGTGAGTGCAGCGGATGAATGCGACGGGCACGGTGTCCGGTGACTGACTGGTTTGAAAATGGCCGGTGATCCAATAAAAGTAGACGATAAGTACCGCCAAGTACTCGTGTCCATTGCTCTTATCTCCTTGTCGTTGATTTAAATTGAATTAGTCGATACCGAGTTGATAAGAAACTTTGTTACCTACTTATTTTGTACTTATTTAATAATAAATAAATTGAAATGCCTCGTAACTTACGTGTATTTAGTAGACTAAAAGGCAAACGTAGATATCACTGTGGCCAAATATTTGGGCTAACATCAGAATATCAGATAGGTAGTTCCAATTCCAACTTAAGTAAAGCAATAAATGGCGTTTTAATTTATCTACACTGATGCACTGACTTTAGATTTAGAAAGTACCTACATGAATAGATTACCTAATTTACTTACAAGGTAGGCTACGACTCAAAAAGTTAGTATAAATATCTGGATGTTAAAGGATATCCCCTAGCGAAAGTTCTTACTAAAGATATTTATATTAGTTTTCTGAAGATAAACAAAATATAGGTACACTGCAGAAGCAAAAAGCGCCGTTTGATGTAAAGGCAAACAAACACACTTTCACTATAACATAGTATGGATACATACGAAACCGTGGCCCAACCGATAAACCGGTTAAAGATTACCTTATATAATTTGTAATTGGATAGGATTATGTTCATGAACATAAACATATGACGTACATATATAAACCGCAACGCAACATAGATAGTTATTGATACTTTCGCCCTCCTGACATCACAAAGATAACTATTTTAGGTATTAGATAACTGAAGGATAGTTCAATAGTTACATGTTATGGGTCAACCGTCGAGACTTAGGCTAAGGCCACACTACAAGAAGCATCGCTTAGTGCTAAGAGCCAAGGGACTCGCTTAGTGACTGATCCTAGCGAACGGGGCCCTTAATTCTACTAAATTACAAACGTGAGCGTGCCTCAAGTTGTATCTCAAAAGGCAAAGAAATTGAACTAAAGCATAGAAATCTGATAGAGATCTTGTCGGTTTACTACGATTTCTATGGCTTTTAAGATACAATTAAGACATTTGAAACACGATATCTACTTTTATAATTAGTGGAATTCGCCCCCAGACGTATGGCGTATTTATTTATTTATTTATTTAGCTTAAGGCACGCATACAGTGTTTACATATAATATTATATAATAAATTACAGTAACATGTAGTATACTTCAATATGTAAATACCAATTATCACCGAGCACAACTTATTATCGTATTATCGCAGCTTGCCACACTGTGAGCGACGCGCCTAGCTAGGAGCCTGAATATACGATTAGTTTAGCGAACAGCCGTGTTGGTTAATTTTGAAAAGATACCTAGGCGCCTAGTGACTGCAATTTTGTTCAAAACTAAAACATCGAATAATATGTAGAAGTGCAAATGATTATCAGCAACACGCTTCGTCAAAAATCTTCACAAATATTTATTAGCAACATGCTTCGAACAACGACAATTTTTGTTCTGAACAACAAGATGGCGTGAAAGTGAATAGTGTCACCGAGTATGCCGTGTATGTGAGCGTAACTCCTAGCTTTTCTCTAAGCTTGGCACCTAATCACCTATATTGTGACTTTAGCTTTATACTTGATCTAGATAATTATGTAATACCACGACCCGTAGATATCGTATCAAACTAAAACTATTGCGTGCTAGCGTGATATCTAGCTTTTGACTCGTGTTAGTACTCGAAATGTAAGCAGAACGCGATAAGATTTTCCCAATATACGGGCTGAATTCAAAATTCTATTTGTAAAAGTACTCATGAATTTGAGTAACTTTTTGTAAGAGACCGACTCTGAAACCTCAAAAAAATTTTTTTTTGAGCTTTTGATTAATAGTATTTTACAATACCACACGCCCAAAATATATTTAAATGATATTGCTCGTGACTATACCTTCTTATGTCGTGTGGGCGAAATGGAAGCATCTATAAATAACTTCGTTTGTACGTAGGAGTCAAGTAACTACTTAACAATTTAATTTAATTTTATAAATTTTGCATAACGATAAGTACCATAACCCAGAAGATCTATTATTAGGTACACCTTTCAAATCCTTTGAACCAATCTAAAGTCTCAAAAGTATATGTTCTATCTACACATATTATAAAACTGTAACTGGACTATGTCTGTACATAGGAGATATTAAACGAAAAAAAAAATGTAACTCTAAACCATGCTTATTTATCAAAAAAAAAAAACACGACTTTTCGTGTTTTTTATTTTGTCACTCACATAACTTATATCACTCAAAGGAATGTAAGGAATCTAAAAATACCTCTAACATCAAAATATGTTGATGTTAAGCCGTTCAGGACTTATGGTGGAATAAAGGAACTTACATACATACAAACGTACATGAACCCTGAAAACATAACACTCCTTTCTTGGTCAGTCGTGTAATAAAAATAAGAATTTCATATATAGTTATTTGTTATTAGTTCCATGCTCTAAACTAGATATCTAACTGACCTGTGACACAGGGATGGTCCCTGAGGAAGTCCATCTTGATCTGAGCCATCCTCTCCTCCATCTCCCGTTCCAGGGGACCCTCGATCGCTTGGAACACTGACGCTCCTATAGAAAGAAAGAAAAATAACAACAATCATCAATATCTATACACATATATTAACACAGACAGGACAGAAAACATATTTCTGTTAAAATTATGTAAGGTAAGTTTTCGTCTATATTCCTACCTATAAACGGGCCTCCTAGTCAAGCTAGCGAGTACGCATACACTCACTTAACCATATTAAGCTTATATTATGTTTATTATATCCACTTTACCAATACTTATACTTGTTTACTTTATTAAACTTTATTGTATTCGGCGTATATTATTTGTGAATATTTATGTCACTAAACTGACTCGTGTGTGGTGAGTTATATTAGGGGACCCTCGGGCTGCATCAGAGGAAAATCGTAAAACGTCTATTTTTTCGTCGCGCAGTTCAGCCATATTTTTCATGGAATGCTAGCATGAAAAAAATATGAAGTACAGTTCAAAGATCAAATTATATCATTACATCAAAATATTTTCAAAAAAATATTTAAAACCTAGCAAAATAAAATAGCAAAAAAGGTAGATCCAGAAAAAGTTTCGTCGCGAATTACTTGATATTTTCAGTGACAACTACCAACTTTTTTTAGTCTATAAAAAGTATAACTTAATAAGCAAGATGGATACCTAAAAAAATTACGATATTTGATTATAATTATTGAATTATTAAATTAAAACGGGAAAATAACCGAAATGGCAGACACGAGTTTGAACTGAGACTGGTGACGGGCCAACCCGTATCACCACTTTCAACCTTATTTCATTAGCAGTACGTACTGTATCGCGCGATTCTCAGGTACAAAGCCAGTCTGCGCTGATCTGTTGGTGGAGTAGCACGTCTCGCTGCTTGCTTGCCGACTTGTGTGTGATTCACAACTTTTACGTGTATTACATCGATGTTATTTTTACACGACTGACCAAAAAGGAGTGTTATGTTTTCAGGGTTCATGTATGTATGTATGTATGTATGTAAGTTTCTTTATTCCACCATAAGTCCTGAACGGCTTAACAGATTTTGATGTGAGAGGTATTTTTAGATTACTTGCATTCCTCCGAGTGACATAGGCTATATCACGTCATCATAAAAACAAAATGGCGGATTATATATGCGATAAATAGCAGACCAAAAAAATAAAATTTGATCAATCTTGTCGAGTGGGGTATCAAATTGAAGGGCTTTAAAAGGCGATTTCAAAAATGTATATAACTTATATGTTTGTATGTACTTTTTGTGTAAAAACTTGTCAGTCGTGTTTTTTATTTTTAATAATTAGCTTGTTGTCAAAGGGTTTGTGCGAATTGACACTCGGTCTATTTTGTGATGGACATTATATTAGGGTTTAGTTTTGTGACATTTTGACACTGTGTATTTGAATTACGTACTTTTGTGTGACTGTGTGTGTAAAATGGGTAATAAAAATAATAAACCAATTTATTCGTCGATATTGTACAAGGAAAAGACGCAACAAGAAAAAGAGGAACAGAGTATCTCAGCAAGTACCTACCTGTAAACATTTTTTTATCATAGAATATATAAGAATTACAATAATTAGGTTTCAACGTTTACGGTACAAATTGCAAGGTGAGTATGTTATGTAGGTACCTACCAAGAACTCTGTTTGTTGCTCAGTGCACAAATAACTATACATTATTATACGTATAGATAGGTGACTAGCGACCCGCCCCGGTTTCACACGGGTGAGGATTACCTATATGCCTAGTTTATGTTACACACGAACATACACATAATACATTCAATTTTTTATAAGTTATAGTAATAGTAATCCTACTCATAGGTATAAATAAAGAAAAAATAATGGTGAAGGAATTTTTAAAATCGGTCCAATAGCTTTTGGGTGTATTCGATACAAACATACAAGTACTTTATAATCTTACCTATGTGTAAGTAGAAATTTATAAGTAACCTTACTATCCTATCCTACTAATATAATAAATAAGCGAAAGTTTGGATGTGAGTTTGTGAGGATGTTTGTATCTCAATCACGCAAAACCTACTGGACGGATTTCGCCGTTAATTACTATATCTATCTTCTATAGCTACATTACATACTATGATACTAATACATTCTAAACCGTTAGACATACAATCTGTTGGTGAAAGCATTCTTTAGGTACCTACCTACGCACCTTAGATGATTGCTAAGGTAGGATGCATGCGGGCTAAGCCGCAGTCGTATAATCAAGTCATATAGTAAATAGTGTAAGTATAATTTACCTATAAACATGTAGGTAAGTTGAAGTAAAATGACACTGACTCAAATGGCAAAGTTTGTGCGGAACCAAAGTGTAAATAATATTCGCACTTGTCCATCTGACACACGAGTGAGGGCACCGCGCAGTAGGCGGAGCTTCGCGCACCGTACCCCGCGGGCTTCACCCCCTCAAATACCAAAAGGTTGAGGGATAACAGCGCCTTACGCAACGTCTTCAACATATCGAAAACTATCCATTCCGTAAATTCTTGGACTAACCTCGAAATTCTCATGGAATAGCCCCGGGGCGCAGCTAAGTGTAGGTGTTAGGTACATATTATTTTCTGAGTGTAAACAAACACTTCTCTTTCGCCAGGCTAAAATATTTCTAGCAGATGAAAAACCAAATTACAAGATCGTTTAAAATCAAATTAAGTTAAATTTCAATTTTGGCGCCCGATTATATTCTCAAAGCAAAATGTTGTTTCGGCGTAAACGTGCGCTTGAACGCTAAGCAGTTTACCGTTGTTCGTTATTTATGGAATCCATTAGAAATTTCCAAGTCCCGTATGTAAGGGGCAAAGCCGAGGCACGCACCCCGGGCACGGCAGTTTCAGGGGGCGCCAAAATTATCCTACGTATTACAAATGCGAAAGTATGGATACCTATAAAATTGGACTGGACGCTGACTGACTGATTGGTATATCAACGCAGAGACGAAACTGCTGAACGTAGAAATTTGATGTTTTACAGAGAGGTTCTTTCTATAGCGTAACTGAGCACTAAGAAAGGTTGTAAAATCCACCTCTAAGATGGAGAAATGGGTAAAAAAAATCGCGAACGCGAACAAAGCTGAGGTCAAAAGCTAGTTTGTTTTTATTAAAGTTTATGCCCACTAACTAGCACACTCCACGAATATTATATCACGGAAACTTTTCTTTTTTGGTTGAGCGAGGGGCGCCATAAAGTTTTTACACCGGTTCGAAAAAATTGTAGATCCGGGTCTGATTACCAGTATATTGAGGCCTTGATATTAATTTCGTTGGAATTTGTTCAGTAAACTCCCCAATCTATTTTAAATACTCGATGAATTAATATTAAATTGGGATCCGAAGGTAAATAGAAGCGCCTAAACAAATACCACGATTCTTGACCGTAGTATTATTGTAAATTTATAGTTTGCCATTTGTTCATTAGTGGTCTTTAGTAAATTTACGTTAGATATGCGAATATTCCTAAAAATGGCCTTTTTATTTAAACAAAATAATAAGTTGTAAAACTTGATCTGTTCAGATTTCACAGCCGAAAAGTTTTGCTAGAAGTCTTTTAAGTTTCAACTAAGTATCAGGTACTTATAATGAGACAAGTATAAATTAAGTCATCTAATAATGCAAATGGAAAAACTTTTTTAATTCAAGAAATTATATGTATTAACATTGTATTAACGAGTATATATATATATACTATCTCAATGTAAAACATTTAAGTTAAAATCCTCCGCTTCAAGAATATCAGATTAAAAACACTGAGAGAGCTCTAAAAGAAATGTGGAATTTTCCCAACAATTCGCTCTTTTTTCTGGAAAAAGCGATTTATAACACTCGCCGACGAAATTAAGAGTGTTAAAGTATTTCGCGACTTGCCCAGAGATTCCAAGACGGATTGTTTTGTGGCTCCATTCTGCAACCGACGGAACCAATCGCTTTTAATTAGATTTATAGCTAGACAAGTTACTAACATAGCTTTGACACGCTGATAGATATTAAGTAATCTGTACTGTAATCAGTGTTGCTATTTGTAAAAATCTGAAACTATATCGAGAAGCTCTTTTCTTAAAGTGTGAATACATAAAGAGCGGATGTCAGGAAATTCATCTGATGACAGCTTGTAGCATAATAATCGGGTTTAAATTGCTTTTTATCAGTATAATAAAGTTGTACCTCCGAAGCCTGTCTGATTTCTTCTTGTTTTCACGGATCTGCGTCTATGAGTAAAGGGTTCAAAGTCAAAGTCAATTATTTTTATTCATATTGGCTTAAAAATAGCACTTATATATCATCACATTCTTGTTTTTTAGTTAGTTGACGTCATAAAATTACTTAAAGCTAAGTTTACCACCGCCTCCTGTAGTGATAACTACAGAATTATTTTGAACTTCTAACTGGTCAACTTTGCATGTCATATTTTAGGTGAAATAGTTGATATATTGGGATACTATTCCTGTGGCGTATTACCTGCATGATAGGCTCTCGACTCACTACAATAGCAGGCATTCAAATCCATTAGTCTCCAGACAAATTGAATGGGAAAGTGACACACCAGTACACAAATTTCATATGTTGTTTTTACAATACTTATTAAGAAAACAGGGAGACCCGCTCATCAAAACGTTCTTTGAGTCACGCCGAAACCATTGGTAGCAATAACTCGACGCGATTTTGTGTACTTACGGAATTATATCAAAAACTAAACATTCATAACAAAACATTCTATGATTAAATTAGACTGTCAACAAAATCTGCAGAGTTGGACGTCTGACATTGACAGCTGGTGACACACGTTCCGTCTCAGGGTCCTAACAAACCTTTCTTATCATAAAAAAATAAGAAATCATGGTAGGATTGTTGTAGAATTTTAATTATTCTCCTTTAATATCGTCGACTTAGATTATTATAATATTCAACGAATAAATACCTTATTTAAACGTTAGTTCTTTTAAAGAATATTAAAGGTTGGTTTGACGTGCGTCCGAATTAAGCGAAAAGGAGCGTGACAAGACGAAATGTCAAATCGAGTGGAGTCGATTCGCTCTCTTCCTAGATAGGCCGCCACGAGACACGTAACATGGCTTGAGCAATTATTAATTTTTTGGGGTTTTTTTCACTTTCGCCGCCCTCGGCACCCCGTCATGGGACTATAGTTTAACCTTTAGCTTTAAAATCCGCGATACGCGCAAGGACACAGGGGATACTTGCCGCCACGAAGTTGTCAGGAGGATGAGCTGTTGATATCCACGTGCCCGCCCGGCCGTATGAATTGGCGCTTCCTGGAGTGTCCTCCCATCACCAGAGGGTGCGGTTCTCCCGGACCGTGGACCGCATGCCACGGCGCAGGCCCCGTCGTCGGCGACCCCAAAGTGCAACACACGGATCCTAACCTTATTTCCGAAGGCCGCATCGCCGCCCCCGATCCGATGTCCCTGTAATGGCTCAGCGCAAACCTCGGAAGGTCCAGCCAGCGTCTACTATCTCGCATACAACGGAGCGTCGCAGGAGCGCCGTGCCTCTTTGATGTCGCGACCAGCGCCAGTGCTCGAACCCAACGGATCATAACGGTGAACGGAACGACGTTCTAAGTGCGCACAGACGTTTGTGTACGGACCTGGCCAGGTACCCTATATTTGGTTTATGTTAATTTTAACTTTTAATTGCGGCAAAGAATTATCAGATTTTGGTATTAGTATAACATGTGCCCGCCCTCAGCGGCTAGTGTGTTTATGGAATAAAATGCTATATTCTGTCCCAACCATATTGTATTAATGATATCACCCTGCCCATGACTCCCAGGACCTAAGGCTTAATAGACAAGAGGTCCTTGTACTTCAAAAGTACGAGGCTCTATCCTGAGCATTACATCCGGCTCTCTCTAAAGTAATTGTTCGTGTATAATCGCACTGCGCAGGGATATTGCCCGTCTTCGCTTCAAATAGTTGGGGACCCCTGCGCACACCGCCCAACAATACACTTTTTATTTTTTATACACGACAATGGCGCCCGAACTAATATATTTTTGAGCCTTTGAGTCCTGTGAGAGTGGCAGTTTTTTCTAAAAAATAGTTTTTAAATTTTTTAAACTCGCTCACTTGTTATTTTGAAATTTTGGTGATATCATTGACTGTAAAGTTATTATACTTAGTGTATGTTAGGTTTATATGCGACAGGGTTGTAAGCATACATTTAATACAATTCATAGTAATTATTATAATATTACTAAATAATATTATAATTAATAATATAATAATTAATATTTTATTTGGGCTTCGCTATGAATAAAAAGCATAGCGCTCAGCCATAATTCCTATTTAATCTCAATTTGAGAGCTAATTTATTTTTATTGACAGGGAGTAACCTGTATCTATTTAGAAATTTATCAATTATTATAACCTATTACATACCCTGACACATATAACCTCACATTTTTGTCAACATGTCGGACGGCGAAAGGGAAGAGCAATATCACGAAGTAAGTGGGGAGGCAAACAAACCACCTACCACTACTACTTCCTCATTTGTTAATACACGACCACGGGGAGGTGCAATTGACACCCACCCACCCGGCCCTTCCACACTTAAAGCGTTACAACCCACATTGTCTCAACTAGGAGCTCCCGGTTTAGTACGTCAAGCCAACTCAATGGGTAGGACTACCTATGTAACGGAGACTAGGGAAGATGACGAACGCGTTATTCACATATTAAAGGAGGACCATTTGAGGTCGTGGAATTTAAAATTTTCTGGTGACTGAGACGTCACAGATTTTTTTCTTAGAATTGATGATTCTAGGCGTAGTCGAAACACGTCAGAACATAAAGTACTGAAATGTTTTTCTGACTTACTTAGTGGTAGCTATCTTTAAATAGCATTATTAATGTTGCCACCGGGCACACACCATTTTTGTTAGCTAAAGGTCGGGAGATAATGACGGATGGCATGTTGCCGAAAAGAGGCGGCATTCCAAATTCGTTAATACCTTCAAATGACCAGTCGTTCAGCTCATTTCTTCTCCGCTAAACTAGCACCGCGCTTTGTGATGTAAAGTTGTCAGGAAGCATTCGGATGTTGTTTACGACCTTCAGGAGATAGAAACCGGTAAAGTTGGAAAATATCATGTCAAGGACATAATAAAAGTCTCACAAGGTGTGTCCCCTAGCTAGCAACTTTCTTATCTTGAACTTTGTTATTTTGGTTTAGAGGCCTCATTTTTCACATATGACATGACTCACATGTGTAATTTTTTTGTCAAGCGTTTTCATGAAAACCAATTTCTTTTGTAACTACACACTCTAGGCGCCAGAGTAAACATAAGGATATGGATTAATACTCCTTAATTTTTGAGAAAAAAAGGAAAATAAGTTTTTTCCCTTATACAATGTCAGCCCAACGGCTATACATTTTAAATGTCTATTTATGTGAGATCTCTCCATTAGTTTAAAGACTTTATTAGGTTTACAATTTAATTACTAACTAGTAAATTATGTAGGAATGCTAGATTACATATATTTTAATTAAATCTCAAATAGTTTTTCTTATTATACATAAGTAAGAACTATATTACTTTAGATAATTCTTTATTACTAGTATGCTACTTGCGATTATCTCATTAGAAATCCAAGTACGATTTTTTAATGCAGGGGAATTGCAGCGGTCTGGCCAGACGCTGTATTCCTGACACTCAACATAAATTGAGTTAGTTTTAGAACTCTAGAACATACATTTTAGTTTAATATATGAAATAGCAAGAGTTAGTTTCATATATAGCTGATAGTTTTATATTTAGAAATATATTGCCGTAGGATAGGTGAATGTTTTCTCCGGTTACCCCGGCTGTTTCGGCTAAGTACGACTTAACCTCTTTGCCGAAAAGGGGGGTATTGTAGTGATAACTACAGAATTATTTTGAACTTCTAACTGGTCAACTTTGCATGTCATATTTTAGGTGAAATAGTTGATATATTGGGATACTATTCCTGTGGCGTATTACCTGCATGATAGGCTCTCGACTCACTACAATAGCAGGCATTCAAATCCATTAGTCTCCAGACAAATTGAATGGGAAAGTGACACACCAGTACACAAATTTCATATGTTGTTTTTACAATACTTATTAAGAAAACAGGGAGACCCGCTCATCAAAACGTTCTTTGAGTCACGCCGAAACCATTGGTAGCAATAACTCGACGCGATTTTGTGTACTTACGGAATTATATCAAAAACTAAACATTCATAACAAAACATTCTATGATTAAATTAGACTGTCAACAAAATCTGCAGAGTTGGACGTCTGACATTGACAGCTGGTGACACACGTTCCGTCTCAGGGTCCTAACAAACCTTTCTTATCATAAAAAAATAAGAAATCATGGTAGGATTGTTGTAGAATTTTAATTATTCTCCTTTAATATCGTCGACTTAGATTATTATAATATTCAACGAATAAATACCTTATTTAAACGTTAGTTCTTTTAAAGAATATTAAAGGTTGGTTTGACGTGCGTCCGAATTAAGCGAAAAGGAGCGTGACAAGACGAAATGTCAAATCGAGTGGAGTCGATTCGCTCTCTTCCTAGATAGGCCGCCACGAGATACGTAACATGGCTTGAGCAATTATTAATTTTTTGGGGTTTTTTTCACTTTCGCCGCCCTCGGCACCCCGTCATGGGACTATAGTTTAACCTTTAGCTTTAAAATCCGCGATACGCGCAAGGACACAGGGGATACTTGCCGCCACGAAGTTGTCAGGAGGATGAGCTGTTGATATCCACGTGCCCGCCCGGCCGTATGAATTGGCGCTTCCTGGAGTGTCCTCCCATCACCAGAGGGTGCGGTTCTCCCGGACCGTGGACCGCATGCCACGGCGCAGGCCCCGTCGTCGGCGACCCCAAAGTGCAACACACGGATCCTAACCTTATTTCCGAAGGCCGCATCGCCGCCCCCGATCCGATGTCCCTGTAATGGCTCAGCGCAAACCTCGGAAGGTCCAGCCAGCGTCTACTATCTCGCATACAACGGAGCGTCGCAGGAGCGCCGTGCCTCTTTGATGTCGCGACCAGCGCCAGTGCTCGAACCCAACGGATCATAACGGTGAACGGAACGACGTTCTAAGTGCGCACAGACGTTTGTGTACGGACCTGGCCAGGTACCCTATATTTGGTTTATGTTAATTTTAACTTTTAATTGCGGCAAAGAATTATCAGATTTTGGTATTAGTATAACATGTGCCCGCCCTCAGCGGCTAGTGTGTTTATGGAATAAAATGCTATATTCTGTCCCAACCATATTGTATTAATGATATCACCCTGCCCATGACTCCCAGGACCTAAGGCTTAATAGACAAGAGGTCCTTGTACTTCAAAAGTACGAGGCTCTATCCTGAGCATTACATCCGGCTCTCTCTAAAGTAATTGTTCGTGTATAATCGCACTGCGCAGGGATATTGCCCGTCTTCGCTTCAAATAGTTGGGGACCCCTGCGCACACCGCCCAACATACACTTTTTATTTTTTTTATTTTTTATACACGACACTCCAAAGCGCAAGTGGAGAAGAGGCGGCGCAACAAACTCCACTGCTGCATTGTTGTTCCCAAAATTATCTAATTTATATTTATTTTTATTGAAACAAGCTTCAAGCTCGTTGTGTGTTTTCCTATACCTGCTTGCATTTATATTATACTAGCTTTCACCCGCGGCTTCTTCAGCGTGAATTTCCCACGGGAACAGAGCTTTTTCCCGGAATAAAAGGTCCTATGTCCTTCTCCGTACTTCTACTATGCGTATGCGAAATTTGAGGAAGATTGGTTCAGTAGATAAAAAGAGGTAACAAACAAACAAATAAATAATAAACAAACATTTTTTACTCTGTGAAACAAACAAACTCACTTTCGCATTTATAATATTAGTTAGGATTCTTATAACTTTTTCTTCTCTTAAAATAAAACATTCCTGGCCTCCTTTGCAGACTGCAGTCGTATATATTCGATTTCAAACTATATTCTAGCCATTTGCGAATTCCCCTACATACAACATTTATATGTCGAAAGTTTGACAGCCAAAGAAAGTATGGCCGGCATTTGTTCGAAAAGTTTTCTTTGATATCCCAGAAAAAGTGCGGGAGGTAGCCGAAGTTGGAAACAAAGTCTTTCTCAAGGTTAATGTGGATTTCACTTGGAATATTTGATTAATTTAAAAAGTAACTGAGATTTATTGGATGTGTCGAGACTCGAGAATAAATTCAATTCGTCTGAAAGTAATGCGTTCAATTCTAATTTAGTGAAAGCCTACAGTGTAGGGCCTTTGCTGAAGCAGAGGAGTCTGTCTTATAGGCACATTTAATGTTAGGTACTGTAACTCGATGGCAAGCAAGCTATTGGACCTCTTGGCACTTGACGTTATCCTAACTAATATTATAAATGCGAAAGTGATTTGTTTATTTGTTTGTTACCTCTTCACGCTTTATCTACTGAACCAATCTTCCTAAAATTTCGCATACACAAAGTTAGAAGTACTGCATTTCAGGAAAAAGCACTGACCCGCGAAGCCGCGGGCAAAAGCTAGTATTCTATATTTCCTTGTATGCGTGCGTAATCATCATTGTTATGATTTTTGAAATGTATTAGATAATAGGGGACCGGACAACTTTTTTTTTGATGCTCCTTTGAAATATCTCACAATAATAGAATCATCCTTAAAAGAATTACATCAATAACCAAAGTATTTCCCAAGATATAGCAAAAAAACAATTCACATTTTTAAGCGATGTTTGGGCTATACCAAAACGCCCCTAACTAAACGTGCATTCATATGACGTCACGGGTAGAAAATGGACTTTCCCAAAAAGTTTGAACTCTAATAAATTAGCTCTGGAGAATAAACTCGTGTTGAATAGTCGCAAAATGTGTTTTATTATATGTATTCTATCATAAAATAATATATTTTTAACAATTCTCATACCTTGGCCGGTCCCCTATTGACATAGAGTGCATGTCTGCTTTAGTTTTTCCTGTCACCACCATATTTTTTTTGCCAAGCTTCACAGACCTGCATAATATTCCCAACTTACTCTTTTAAGGGTTCTGTATCTCAAAAGGTAAAAATGCAACCCATATAGTAACACTTTGTTGTCCGTCTGTCACATAACAGACTGAACAGAGTTCCATAACATCTCTTCTAAAAACGTAAGCTAATATTTTTGTTGTAATGGCTTTTTCGGAACGAATGGCTAGTCGAAATTGTGGAATATCGGCAATTTGGACGCTCGAGCTGACTTCAGGGAATTAGCCATCTGGCTCATGGCATTTGAAAATAAGTAGTAAACAGTAGTAAACCATTAAAGAGTTATTAAAAGGAAAGTCTACTCACCCATGGTCAAATAGAGCGCCATCGCAGAGACCAGCACGAATATCCTGAGAGCTGGCAGACCCCTGGCGTCGTTCACGCATCCTGGCACCACCAGACGCATGGCGGCTCTGTAACAAATATTCAAAAAATAAATTTTATCGTACATACTTATAGTTTCACTCTTTGTCTCTTTTTATGAGCTAATAGGATCAGCCCGGGACATTGTTCCGTGGAAATTTTGGGAAACCCTCACTTACTACTCCTCTACACTCCCTAACAAACCTACATACCAAATTTTACTTTCCTACGCCCAGTAGTTTTGGCTATGCGTTGTCAGTCATCCAGTCAATCTCTCTCTCTCAGCCAAAAGACGTCCACTGCTGGACAAAGGCCTCCCCCAAGGATTTCCACAACAACCGGTCCTGCGCTGCCCGCATCCATGCGCAACCCGCGACCTTCACCAGGTCGTCGGTCCACCGAGTGGGAGGCCTGCCAACACTACGTTTTTCGGTTCGTCGTCGCCACTCAGTCAATAACGGAAGAATTTTATATGCGATGATGCTCTTTTCAATAATTCATTGCATTCGTAACGTACAATACTGGTGTTTTCATAAAATTATGATAAATGTCCTATTTTGAAAATATAAATTTCATTAAATTTAAGTTCTCTATCCTTGACAATTAGATTACTCATAAATGACCTAAGTTTTTTTCTATTTAATATTCCCCATATTAGCAAAATCAAAATCAAAATCAAAATATCTTTATTGTCAAACATAGGTAAAGAGGTCTTACATCTATATATTGTTTCACTATGTCTGGCCCATAAAAGGACGTACAATAATTAAATTTCATTACCTTAATAATTTAAAATTTTAATCAAGAATAATGCATAATATGATTCATTAAATGACTATTATTATGAAAATTTAATTAATAATAAAAATGTCAAATTAGATTAAAAGTCAAAATTAGAAATATTATAAATTGTCATTTAAAAAATCATTTACTGAGTAATAACATTTATCTAGTAATAATAATTTTAATGCTTTCTTAAATTTCAAAAAGGTCAGGACTTTAAAACTATCTGGCAATTTATTATATATAACTGGGGCCATGCCAAATACACTTTTCCTTAACAACGCAGTTTTATGGCCACCAACCACTAACTTATGTTCATATTGTGGTCTTACTTTCTTTTTAATGTCCTTTATTTTTTCAAATAGATTTGGATTTAATTTAACAAATATACATATTTCGAAAATATAAATACAGGGAAATGTCAACAATTTTAATGATTTGAAATAAGGCAAGCAGCTATCTTGAGTTTTTAAAGCGCACATTGATCTCAAACATCTTTTTTGAGCTTTAAAGATCTTTTCTTTATCCCTTGAGTTACCCCAAAAAATTACTCCGTAACGCAATGTCGGCGTAACCAGACCGTGATATGCTACCAATGACACTTCTAACTTAACTTTTTTGGATAATTGAAAAAGTGCATATGCAGATTTATTCATTTTTTTACAAATAGTGTCAGTGTGACTGTTCCATGTCAATTTATTATCTATTGTAAGCCCAAGAAATTTAGTTTTCCCAACTTCCTCAATGTGTTGACCATTATAATTAAAATTTAGATTTTGAGATCTTTTCCTTTGGTAAAATTGCATTAGTTTTGATTTATTAATATTGATTTTCAAATTATTAATGTCAAGCCATTCTATGATATCATGTAATACATTATTTATGTCAGTTTGATATTCCTTTGGGTCGTCACATTTTATTAAGGCAGTGCTGTCATCAGCAAATAGTACCATATCTTTTCTTACATGTTGTGGTAAATCATTAATATATATAAGGAATAATAGTGGTCCTAGTACACTGCCCTGCGGAACACCAAATCTATTGATAAGTAGGTCAGATAAGTACTTTTTTTCGTGCTTAGTTTTAGTGCATAGACCAGCCCTAGCCCTAGCCCTAGTATAATTCAATCAACATGCAAATGGGAAGTTATTTTTACTGTTCGTGGCCATAGTATTATAATCTCAGACGTGGCTAACAGGACGCGACCCTCAAACTTTTAATCAGTTCGTTATAACTTTTGTCCGGAGTTAGAACGCTCAGTTTTCACTCATACAATTATTGCATCATTTTATATTGTACTGGCGCCCCGGCCCAGCTTCGGTCGGGAGGTACCTACATAAATTGTAGCATATGTCACTTGCATAATGTAGCATTGGCGTTAAGTCCACCATTTGTAATTTTGTGCAAATTTAAAATAAATAAAATAAAGATAGCTACGAATCAACTACGTACCTACGTAGGAGAGAGAAGAAAGAAGAAGGAGATCTAAAAGTGCACTGTAACTAACTTAACGGTAACTTAACCAGGTTGCAAACTGTAGAACAAATAATTTCTCTGTATATTTGTATAGTATAGACCTAAGTTACGGCATGAAAGTCGGTTCCTATAATTCATACTTACTAAGTATTCAGCGAGGTTGGTAATTAGTTCGTAGTGCTCGTAGGATGTTGTTATATTAATTAACTTACAGAGACTTTATAGGAAAGACTTTGTCAAGTATTCTTAAAACTTCCATTTAAGGAAGTTTAGCCCTAGAATGATAAATAGGAGTTCTCATCTGTGGTTCTCTCTTTAGTCGTATTTCCTCATGACTGAGGGTCGTGGCCATTATATGGAATGAAACACACACAACGACTCTCTTAGCAATTTTAATGGAATGCCATTGCCTTATCCATTTCATACACTAGCTGATAATCATCAACCAGAGCGCAGGTTTCCTAACGATGTTTTCCTTAACCGGAAGCAAGTGGTGGTCGATGAAACTAACATAGGTGCATGAGTCAGATTGGTATACAAACTCATGTAGCACGGGCAGGATTCGAACCTGGGACCTCTGCAGCCACAGGCGGGCGCCACCGGCCACCACCATTTCAACCTGTGGTTATGTCCCATCGTATCTTAAAAGTTACTCTTTTAGATTTCAACTAAATTTGGTACATGCTACACGGTAGTGTGTCCTAGCCTTAACATCCCACTAATTAAATTGCGCCCTATTTCTTATCTCCAGGAGTTTAGGACAGATGTCATATTACGTACTATTAGAAGCTGGATTAATTCTTGATGTGGGTGTTCACGTGTTGTGAATACTAAATGTGACTGTCGATTGGTTTCGTATTTCGAGTTCCAGGCACTCCTGGACAACATGAAGTTCTACGCAAATTCATCCACGCACTCGTTGATGAATTTGCGTAGAACTTCATGTTGTTTATTTTATCACTAACCGCGCCCCAGGGCTTGCTCTCGTGAGAATTTCGGGATAAGGGTACCCTATGTGCTATTCCCGGTATTTTTCTACGCGTGTACCAAATTTCATCGAAACCCGTCCAATAGATTTTGCGTGATTGAGTAACAAACATCCTCACAAACTCACTTCCAAACTTTCGCATTTAGTAAGATGAGCTTTTATGGTTCCAACAGTCTGTAACTGGTGTCCTAGGAGAGCGACAGAACGCTGCACGGGCGATGCTGTACAGTGCTACACGCAATATAACACGCAACAACGCTGATATTTGTTATCGGCCAAAAGTAGTCCAGACAATTGCAAAGAAACCTGACCCTCCATGTGAGATAGGTTAGCTTTCTCTGCATTTGACAGTACATACTTCTTCTTCTTCTTTGTCCTAGCCTTTTCCCATTATTTGGGGTCGGCTCTCCTCATTCTGCGGCGCCAGGACAGTCGGTCCTGGGTTGTGGAAACGTTTGTTTGGGCTTTCTCTAAGTCCTTCGCAACAGTGCACCGCCAGGTGGCTAGTGGGCGTCCTCCACATTTCCTATTCTCAGGCAGAGCCAGGGCCTGTCTCACGACATGGTCTTTGGGGCGTCTCATGACATGACCAAACCATCGCAGGCGGCATTCCGTCAGCTTTTCTGTAATGGGCGCAACCTTCTTCTACTTCTTGGCAAGTCGAAATGGCAGCTATATTTTCCCAGACCTGTAGGTGGCAACCTTGAAACTTCCTTTGATGTGTTCGTGTCCCTCTGATGTGTGTGTACATTTGACTGTACATACATTTGATATATGTACTAGAAATCCATAAAGTTCTCATGAAGTGTGTATGTATCGACAATGTGCACTCTCGCAATAGTAGCACGTATTCGATAAAGCGTTATGACGTCACATATCAGGATGCAATTATGGCAGCTTCACACTGCACTCGAGAACGCTCGAGCAGTTACTAAATAGTAGGTTGTACACAGAATTTGTAGTAACAGACATATAAAAGTTCCATAGCCCAAGGCTTCGCCCGCGTGAATTACCCACGGGAACAGTGCTTTTTTCTGGAATGAAAGGTACCCTCTATGTCCTTATCAGTACTTCTAACTATGTGTCCTTATCAGTACTTTGACATTTCAGAAAGATTGGTTCAATACATAAAGCGTGAAGAGTTAACAAACAAACAAATAAATAACTTGTATTCTCAATTTCTCACACTCAGTAGCTGATAAATTTATTAATTAGAGTGGTTTCCGCCCACTGTCCGGTGGGTGGTGAATCAGGTTTCCTCACGACGTTTTCATTCGCCCGAAGGAATTTTTATTTATTTGGTTAGCAAACTGGAACCAAAAGGAACTTGTCATTTCCCTTTGATAAGATATATTCATGGATATTGAAAAATAAAAATACCATTCATTACCTAGTCAGACGGTATACAAAATCATGCACGATCTTAAGTATCAACATAAAATACTTTTTATATTTGTATTCAGTAAGTACTTATGCAAAGTTTATGAAGAGGTCGGAAAATTAGCGAACAAGGCTTAACTGAACATGTTAGGAACTTTTAAAGTCGACTCGCGTTTGAGTGGGGTCCCGAATAATTCAGATGTCACCAAAAGTTTGCGAAAGCTCCATTCACTTTTTGTAGCTCAATCCGTTTAGGAATTTCATAATTTTATTTCTGAAAGTGTTTTGAAAGTTATTCATGAAACTCTATTAAATCCCTGCGTAATTGTTTAATGTT
The DNA here is from genome assembly GCA_018467065.1 of Ephestia elutella. Classification (NCBI taxonomy): domain Eukaryota; kingdom Metazoa; phylum Arthropoda; class Insecta; order Lepidoptera; family Pyralidae; genus Ephestia; species Ephestia elutella. The sequence goes on along the minus strand of CM031586.1, from coordinate 17,707,464 downwards.
CTTACTCGTAGTTAGTTTATTTGATATCTTTAATATTATTTAGTATTGAAAACCCGCCCCCAACTATGCACTTGTGAAAACTGCATTGAAATTGGAGTGATCGATCTTGCTTCGATCCTTATTCGAATTTTATTTTTAGTTTTTGTTCTTAACCAATTCATTGTGGTTACTTGATCACAAACATAACATGTTTTATTATATTATTATTATTTATTTATTTTTGACTGTACACAATCTAGTGTATGTATAAAGTTAATGAATAGCCTCTCTGGCATGCTAGGCGACCAAGACTGTTTCATGAGTTTCTTTCGGCATTTCTTCTCAGCAGTGGTCGTTCCGAAATGCTAGTAGTTTGTAGCTTTGAGACATAACATATTATGATTAAATAATTAGTTATCGGCGTGAAAAAGAGCCTTCTTTGAAGGCCAAGTTTCAATAAAAAAAATTGACTTTGACTTTTGAGTGCGAGAGAAATTTAGGTCTATGATTAATCTATGGTAAAAGTATTGTAGGTAATCTAATAAGCTAATTATTTAAAAATTTAAAATACGACTGACAACTTACCATAGCCTATGTCATTCAGGCTTATGCAAGGAATCTAACAATACCTCTCACATCAAAATCTGTTAAGCCGTTTAGGACTTGTGGTGGAATAAAGAAATTACATACATACATGAACCCTGAAAACATAACACTCTTTTTTTGGTCAGTCGTGTAAAAAGAGTGAAATAATAATTGACCGAGCGAGCGAAGCGAGCGAAGGTCTCTAAATCGAGTTGGGGGCGAAACACATTGTTTGTATGTATGTATGTATGTATGTATGTATGTTTGTACCGCGATAACTGCCGAACCGATGGTCCGATTTTGATGAAATTTGGTAGGCATGTAGGAAATATCAATAGAATTTTCAAGTTCGTTGGGCATCAAAATCGGTTCAGTAGTTTTTGAAATATTGATAAAAACGTCCACGATTATGTAGCAAACGAAACCATAGCGTGTTCTAACTTTGGATAACGCCATCTAGATTTTATTTAGGGAACTGAATTATGTTATTTTAATAGTCGCGAGGTCTACGTTCGCAGCGAACGACTAGTATAAGTATTATAGAAAATCTCCTGAAAAATCCAAGAATAAGCTGTTATTGCTGTTGCTCCTATTATTACATTTAGGTCAGGGAATAGGCTTCGATGAGTATTCTTGAGTTTGACAGGAGATTTCTTATATATGGTTATAAGAAATCTCCCGTCAAACTCAAGAATACTCATCGAACTCACCACCAATACACACAAAAATTAAATTACTGGTTGTTCAACGTATGAATAATTGATACCAGATGTCATAACATAGAAGCAATTGTTTATAAATAAACCTATTTCATTTCCCTCGGACGTTCGTATTACGTGTATAATGTCCACGGCAATCGATCACATGTCCACCCACGGGCGGAAACCACTCATCGATTGTATCAGGCATTGATAATATTGATATTGATTGACACTGAGCTAACTATTATATAAGTAAATAAATGGTACGTCGTGTGTGAAAGTAAAATGAAGGTGAGTTAATTATATTCTCCAAAATAAGCAGTGTTCATACTCAATTTCCTATTAGTCTTTTTTTACTATAGTACTTTTTTTACCTTTTTTTAGTAGGCCCGGGACTTGGTCCACGTGTAATTGACCGAGCGAGCGAAGCGAGCGAAGGTCTCTAATTGACCGAGCGAGCGAAACGAGCGAAGGTCTCTAAATCGAGTTGGGGGCGAAACACATTGTTTGTATGTATGTATGTATGTATGTATGTTTGTACCGTGATAACTGCCGAACCGATGGTCCAATTTTGATGAAATTTGGTAGGCATGTAGGAAATATCAATAGAATTTTCAAGTTCGTTGGGCATCAAAATCGGTTCAGTAGTTTTTGAAATATTAATAAAAATGTCCGCGATTATGTAGCAAACGAAACCATAGCGTGTTGGATTGGATTGGATAACGCCATCTAGATTTTATTTAGGGAACTGAATTATGTTAGAAAAGTCGAAATCAGAGTATATCAATAAAAACGCGAGTAATAATCGCGAGGTCTAAGTTCGCGGCGAACTACTAGTAAATTATTGTATGTATATATCTTAGGTTCTAACCTGCGCCAGTATTTCAATTAAGTAGTAGTTTTTTGCGTGATGCGCATACAAACATACAAAGAGACAGGGTTATTCTCCCAATGGATGAAACATTTTAAGCAAACAGCCTATCGATGCATCAACATACGTCAATACGAGAGGCTGCAAAGTTCCCGAAACGTCAGTGGTTGTATAGTCGATGGTCAGCCGCTATACATAAATAAAATATTCGTGATAAGTCTCGTTCGTCTCTTGAAGCGGTGGTGGCCAAGTGGTAGGGCGCCCGCCTGTGGATGAAAAATCCCAGGTTCGAATCCTGCCCGGGCTACATGAGTTTGTATACCAATCTGACTCATGTTAGTTTTCATCAACCACCACTTGCTTCCGGTGAAGGAAAACATCGTGAGGAAACCTGCACTCTGGTTGATGATTATCAGCTAGTGTGTGAAATGGAGAAGGCAATAGCAAAACACTCCATTAAAATTGCCAAGAGAGTCGTTGTGTGTGTTTCATTCTATATAATGACCACGACCCTCAGTCATGAGGAAATAGGAGAGAAGTCTCGTTACAATCGTAGTTATACGTCAATGCATTGGATTGAACTCAATTTGTTTATAAACAACCTCGTGTGACGGACACGAGGTTGTTTATAAACAAATTGATACGTCACTATCCAATGCAATCTCTCACATTCCCGCCCACGGGGGACAACCAATGCGATTGCATCAGTTGATCATGTTGATGAGACTCGCATACACTGGATACAAAATATGATTGACGTCAATTATTTAATAAATAAATAAATTCTTTATTGGGAAACTAAACTGTTCACATAATTAACAATTATTGTTATACTTAAATACAAGTACATCTTGAAATCTTATCTAAACATTTCACCAAAATCCACACTATAGGATAGGGTATTATATACACTGTGCTTTTCACACTTTATCTACTGAAGCAAACTTCCTGGAATTTCGCATAAACATGGCCAGAAGGACTGAGAAGGACATAAGGTACCTTTAATCCCGGGAAAAGGTTCCCGTGGGAAATTCACGCGGACGAAGTCGCGGGCAAAGTAATTAATAATATGTCCAAGGTCAATATAGAGAGAATATTTTTATTTCGCAAAAATATACCTATTTGTGTCAACGACAAAGAGAAAATCTGCCATTGAATAATATTTATCAGACACAAACGAAAATGTTACCACGTTAATGTTATAATTGGAATAAAATCAATACGTATCAGCCGTCGACGTCGTACATACTCCGAAAATAGATATTCTGATTTGAATTTCAAATTGGTAGAAGTATAATAGATACAAAAGGTCGATGCCTAGAACCAATGACTTTTTTTTATAGAATAGTGGGCAAACTGCATGCGCGTAGCCTGATGGTAAGCAGTCACCGCAGTCCATGGACACCAACGACCAATGATAATAGAAAAAAACATTGTACGACCTCATTACTTAGAACCTAATTGTCAAATCTTTTTTAACAAGGTACCACTTGGTGTTATCAAAAAAATTGATGAGGTTTTTAAAAAATATTTTACCATAGCTAGTTTCCCTCTATATTTTATTAGGTACCTAATGTTTTTTAGATAAATATAGAGTTTCCTTTATAAAATGTATGGATTACTAACGAATCCTCATCTCGTAGCAACACATTTGCAAACTCCATTAGGTTCGCAGCGTGTTGACTTACTGCGTCAAATTTAATCAGCAGCGCCTCAAAGCAGAGGTAATGGGATTTGCGCCTGATACGCCTGATACTTATTTATTACTAGCTTTCGCCCGCGGCTTCGCCCGCGTGAATTTCCCACGGGAACAGTGCTTTTTCCCGGGATGAAAGGTACCCTATGTCCTTCGCCGTACTTCCAGCTATGTGTATGCGAAATTTCAGGAAGATTGGTTTAGTAGATAAAGCGTGAAGGGGTGACAAACATACAAACCAACAAACAAACCAACAAACAAACAAACCAACAAACAAACAAACAAACAAACAAACGAACGAACGAACGAACGAACGAACGAACGAACGACCGACCGACCGACCGACCGACCGACCGACCGACCGACCGAACGAACGAACGAACGAACGAACAAACAAACAAACTCACTTTCGCATTTATAATATTAGTTAGGATTTATTTAGTTTTTTGGGGGTCTTACAGCTAAATAACACTATGTATTAAGTACAATTACATTAAAGCTATGCTAACAACAAGACTCCGCCTATTTAATATTATAGTTGAAGAACAACTGATGGAAGTATTGATGTTTTGCCAAGCTCTAGCCTACGTTGTACGTATTTTATACTAGCATGGATCCAGGACTTTATTCCCGTGGAAACGGGAAATACTCTCTTAATGCTCCTCTACAATCCCTAAGGAACCTACATGCCTAATTACAGCTTCCTACGCCCAGTAGTGTTGTCTGTCAGTCAATTAGTAACGGAAGAATTTTATATATAGGTACATTATTTTAGATTTAGATTTCTTTATTTCTGAATTCACAGCGTTACAGAGTTAACTTATATACTAAAAATTACATTTTAAGTAAGGCCAATAACGAATTCACTAGTAAATCAGTACGTAGCGATTAAAAAAACAAGACAAGTGGTACGTATACCACCCAAAAGGATGTTCCATAACGCGTAGACATCGATTTATGGAAATCCATCTAGATGATTTTGCGTGATTGAGTAACAAACATCCTCACTCACAAACTTTCATATTTATAATATTAGTAGGAATTAGGATTCTGCTCTTTTAGATGACATTAAATGAAACATGCCTAAAGATATGTAGCTTTTTCGCCATCCGCATTTGACACATTACTTATGGGCAAAGGAAATTCATTATTCATTATTTTACATAATGTTAAGATTGTGACGTAATAATCTCAGGATAATCTCGATTCCGGGGTTTCAATATATTTTCAAACGACGACGCGCGACGCAACGCTACAATTTTAAAAATATATAGAAGAAATATAAATTATAAATATACTCATAGAGAAAAAAGTCACTAAAATACACAAATACATTAAAATATACTGGCAACAAAATATATATAAACCGCAATCATTTTTTTTAAATTTGGGATAGTTTACCCTCATGACTCGGAAAGCCTACTCAATCAGATTCATCACGATACGCAATCGAGATGAAATCGATTTCAATCTATTTGAGAGCTGACTGCGATGAATTGCGGAAATTTAATTGGTATTTTTACTCGGAACTGGTTTAATGATGGATACTTAATTAACTGCCATGTTTATTGAATACTATTTACTGCGATTTTACGAGTATTACCATGGAAGTAATCTCTACATAATAAAACTGTGAGTATGGGCTATGTTTGTGCATAGGAGATATTATAAATGTAAGAAACAATATATGAGGTGTATTTTTTCGGTGCTAAAGAAGCCAAAATTATTTTTTGTTTATCTGTATGTAATGTATGTGTATCACAAAACAAAACATTGAAGAAATTTTGACACTGTTTATTCATAGTTGTATTGCTGAAGATCGAAGTGGCTCACAATATGTTAATTAAATAATATTATAAATGCGAAAGTGAGTATGTTTATTTGTTACCTATTCACGCTTTATCTTCTGAACCAATCTTTCTGAAATTATTTTTCTTTCTGAAATTTCATCCCGAGTAAAAGCACTGCTTCCACGCCACGGGCAAAAGCTTAGTTGGCCATAAAGGCCAAACTGTTGTAAGAAAATTATATACATTTATATGTGCTTAAAATACCCATTTTCGTGGAAGAAAGGTGGGTAAAAACACGCTTGTTGCGTGCTCTAAAAAGACTAAGCATTAATTGGTAATGTTCCTTTCCAGCCCCACCTGTCTGAACAAAGGTCTACTGGAGTTTATTACACACGCAATTCTGTAACAAACAAAACATATCTGTTATTTACGAGGACGCCTCTTAAATAAATAACGCGTCCCTCGGGAGCCTAGTACAGACTGAGTATCTTTCTGGACGTTAGTTATTGTCAGACGGACAGACGGACAATGAGATGCTCGATTATATATAGCTCAAGAGTTTTATTTTTTATTTCTCTAATTTATGCCTGGGTTACTCATAATTCCTAAGTATTTGGAAGTTTTGTTGAAGAAGGAAGATCAATTTTTAGGTTTATCGATTATTATGAGTATAACATGAAAAAGAAACAAATATTTTAATTAAGAAAAAAATTAAACCTCTTTTTTTGTCACTTTTAAAATGCTGTTATAATTTCGGTAATATAATATTAAGGTGGAAGATTTTTTTCTTCTAACGACATGGGCATGGTTACTCTCTCTATACGTTAACAAAAATACTCTATGGGAGTTCTAACCCTAAATAATAATATTCCCTCCGTGTCTCACTACCACAATATACTTTCAAATTTGAGTCAATCCGCCGCCAAGGCGAATTTTCATCCATAATAATTCAAGCGACTAAAGAAATTAGCATGTTTGTGGCACAAATGAAAATATTGCGTGCGGCGCTTCCAATTTTTCACGGTGTTTACACAGACGCTGGCGACGAAATAGGTTTTTTTTCCTTTTTATTTTCCTTGAGAAAAAGGTGAGGATCTAGTTTCATCTTTACCTAGTGTATTTTTTATTTGTCTTTACTGGTATTTGTCTGCCGGTACAATAACTTCGAGCAACAAAGACTTTCGCGCGCGGAACGGAATCCGTGTTGCTCTATGGCCGATATTATCAATAAGTCAATGTATTATCATAGACCTATGTATTATCATATCAAAATAATATACAATATACCTAACACACTTTATAAGAAAGAAAATGACTACAGACAAATCTTGTTTGTGAATAATAGGTACGTAAATATGTGAGGGTAACTCTACTATACCTAATACTGCATCTATAAAAACAATATTTCATCGTTCTAGCCGGACTAATTGTGGACTAGATTTTGCCCGCGGCTTCGCCCGCGTGAATTTCCCACGGGAACAGTGCTTTTTCCCATCTTTTTACCCTATGTCTATCTCAGTACTTCTAACTATGTGTATGTGAAATTTCAAGGAGATTGGTTCAGTAAATAAAGCGTGTAGAGGTAACAAATAAACTCACTTTCGCGTTTATAATATTAGTTAGGATAATCTGTGCCGATACTGACAATCCATCAACACTAAACCCGTATTCAGCACACGTGAAAAATAACCTACTATCTATATATATATATAAAAGAACAAGGGTGATTGGTAAATCAACGCCCAGCCTAAACCATAAAAGCTATAAACTTGAAATTTAGACCGAAGTTTTATGTTAATACGTAGTGCTCAGATAAGAAAGGATTTTTCATAATTAGACCCCTAAGGGGGTTAAAATTGAGGGCAAAGTTTGTATGAAAAAAAAAAAAAATCTTCACTGATTTACTTGAAACTTGGCAAGAATGCTTCTCAACAAAAATAAACAATGGCGTGTTTCAGCGTTTTTTGAAATTCAACCTCTAAAGGGGTAAAAAAGGGGAGGTAAACTAATTTATCATCACAAAACCGAAACTATAAAAGCTGTAAACGTGAAATTTGGTTAGTGTCTTCATTATACTATATACTGCCCACATAAGAAAGGGTTGTTCACAATTTCAACCCTTACAGTCCAAAAAAAGGGGTGAATTTGCGTACCTATAGACAAATCCCATTTGAAATTTTGCCGTTTACAAGCAATGCATGTTGGCTTATCGGTAAAGGTCGCGGAATATTTTTTTAAGTAGAGGGTTCGAATCCTGCCAGACATGACTTCTTTTTACTTACTTTTTTTTTGTTTTGTATTAGTTTTTTAGAATTCTATATATATTTTAGGCTATAAACTGGAAGTAGCTGGATCGAATCCTGCCACAAACAATAATTTTCTGATTTCGTTTTTTATTTGTTTTCTAGAATTATTTTCTTACTTTTTTTTTAATTTTGAAAAGAAACGAATAAATTCATTTGCAAATTTATTTCCGGTCATCTACTGATTGTACCAAGAAAATATCCAATAGATGGCGTTGATAAAATGAGAAATGTAAGCTGAAATTATTTTTCAATGTTTCCAATAGATGGCGCTGCGCCAGTTTGGTGATTTCTACTTCGCGCTATTAAGATTTTTAACAGCATAAAGGGGTCGCGAGTATAATAATAAAACAGTAAAGATAATTTGTTTGTACAGTACATTTTTGACTGAAATGGGTGGAGTAGAGGGACACTTACAAAGAATAATAGAAAGCAAAAACATTTTTTTGGAATTTTAACCAAATAGCTGAAATTTTGAGTACTGGAGTTTAGGTTACTACAGTTTGGAACACAAAAAGATTTTTCATCTAAGGAAACTCACGCGGGCGAAGCCGCGGGCAGCAGCTAGTCTATATATAAACGGGCTGCCCGGTAATCCGTTGGAGTTAATATCGGTCACCGTCGTTTATCCGGCCGGGTGTAAGCGGTTTTATCCGGTTTTATCTGGTTTCATCCGGTTTCAACGATATGACACGGTACAGATTACATGGCCCTATTGATGTTACGCCCACTAGTGTTGACAAAACTGCCTACGACTGGGTATAAAAGGATTATTTTTAGTTTGAGCTTAGTTACTATTTTTGGGATGAATTTGAATTTAATGTATTTTATATTTAGTCTGGTATTTTAAAGTTCTAGAGTAATTTTAAAGCAAAAACTTTTCGGCTGTTAAGAGGCGAAGATGCTACAGAACACCTTCCTTTTCCAGTACCGTACATGTTAAATTTTTCAGATATTATTATATATGTTTCGTACTGTCTCTAAAAAGTTATCAAATCTCATATAGAGCCAAACTTCAAACTCTACACGCCCTAACTCTACAAGCTCTAACTTAACAAACTATAGGTACACCTTACTCAAAATAATTATGTAGCCACTACCGGAGAGCATTTATGAATAGAGTGATGAGCGTAGAGGAAGCAAGAGAGATCGGTAAGGATCGTAGCAAGTGGAAATCGCTAGTCTCTGCCTACCCCCACGGGAAAAAGGCGTGATAATATGTATGTATTATGTAGCTTAGCCGTTTCCGGAAATCGAACCTGGTACTTGGCTATCACAACCACTACTATGTAAATTAGTTCTACTGTGTGGGGACAGGTAGGGTAACTTGACATGTTGACTGTACGAGGGTACAGTTAAAATGTCAAGGTACCTTACTGTACCTGTTTTCTGACCTATGCTCTTGTTGATGGAGTGTTCGTCACGTCTCTCTTTTCTCGGATTTTAATTTTAAATGCGACATGACGCCTGCCTTCTCTTTCAGTTGGCTTACATAACTATTTCTCAGTCTCCCTGGACCTCTTCTTCCTTTCACCTTTCCTTCAACAATATTCTTAAAAGGCATCGTGTCGTATCTAGTGTACCTATAGTATCGCCAATCTTACTCTCTCTCCTCTTTTAAATTTCACTGAGTTGTCATCTATTTTTTGTAATCTTTGGCTTCATTCGTTTTTCTTCATATATAGGTCTCATCTACTTAGACCTTACCTAGACCTAGGTTAGACCAGATCTAATAGATATGTCGTAGTCGGATCGTATAATCAGCCTTATTACATTACGGCTAGCTGTTATCAAAATCAGTGCCGTTTTGAAATACGGCGGTTCAACGATTGCTTTGAGGCTAACTCAATCTGTGTGATTTGTCCTTATACATAAAAAAAACAAAATGTTATGACCTGTATGCTGCTGTTGACTGTATATCAAATTTTCACTCGATCAGATAGCGCTCAACGTGTCAAGGGTCATATACTATGCTTCTGGATGACATAGCACGCGATGGCGTACGTAAACTGGATTACTTGGATAATATAGTATGTGTAAAATAAATATAGCCTACATGTGGGCTTAAAAGCTCCGTGTACAGATTTAATGACGTAGGATGGGCAGTAAAATACGAAAGCTTTAGTGCTACGATTGTAAAACATGTATAAAGCATTTTTAACTGAAGCTATTTTTACAGGCGTTAACTTACTATATTTTTGTTTTTTTTTTAATGTTTTTTTAAAACAAGCTCGTACTAATGTAAGCCCATTTATCTTTAAAACGGTTTAACTTGGATTCAGTTTGAACTAAGTGAACCAAGGTACATATAACTTAAGTTTTTAATTTTTACGTAGCCCATGCTCCATCAATAAGTTGACCTACTGAACCCGTATAATCTAGATACGACAAATGCCATTCCCATCACGAATGCAACCCAGATAGTCTATCTATATACAGACCCGGCTGGATCTGAATGCTAAAGGTCACATTTATTCTTAGCGCATCCAAAATGAGCTAAATTTACATTTTGGCCAGAGAGTCACATACCTAGATATTCGCCAGGTTATTTTCATATTGGCAAATTTAAAGGGCGTTCCAAGGAAAAGGGTACCACTGGGCCCATCTGCAGTGGTAATCCCAGTGGTACCCTATTGCTTGGAACGCCATATATATTCGTAATTAGATAATGACTAATATAATATCGTATTTTAATTATCCCTAGGTTTTGTATTTTGCATTTTTTTTTCTTGAATATGTGTATTGTTAATAATCAATTAATTAGTAAAGCGTTGAATAAAAACACATTCTAAATTGTTTTGCCATTGGATAATTCATTTATTCATAATAAAATATTCACAACTAGTTTCGTCGGTATAAAATAATCTTAAAAATAAAACAATAGAAAAATAAATCAGTCAAAAAATGCCACCCCGGACTGTACCCGGCTCAAAGATACCCATAACGCTTTCCGCGTTTCCCCTTTGAATAGCTATAGATATACAGTTTAATACTTAATGCTAAAATTATTATCTAACAGTCAAAATTTATATGTCACTTAATACATCAATGGTCAAAGATAATTATAACCCGCTCCTTAAAGTTTCCGGTGCAAAGCTGCCCAAAACGCTGGCCGCGTTGCCGCGTTGAATGGCAATAGCGACCCTTTGCACCAGAAAAGAACAGGAGCGGGAGTACAGTTTAATTATTTTAAAGAAATACAATTTATGATGAGGTTAGTAAAAAAAATAGTATTAGTTTTGTACTGTACGTACTTTACCTGATATAATTGAAAATTTACTTATTTAATTAATATTTACGAATACTAGTGGCAGTAACTAATAACAAACTCATCCCTTGACATAATATTACGTGTGTATTTGTACTGTAATTAATCAATACAAGTATCTAATTAATTTAATGAAATACAATTTATGATGAGGTTACTAAATAAATACTTAGTATGTATTAGTTTTGTACAGGAGGTTACGATACGATATCTAAGTTCGTAATCGTTTCGACAGTGTCGTTTAGACGTTCTACGGTTTCGAATCTTTTTCTCGAATCGTGATTTAGCGTTACCTTATGTCATCCCATACATTTTAGCGTTTGCGAACTTCGATTTCGATATTAAAATCTGACTTCGTTTAAGGGTCCTGTACGTACTTTACCTGATATAATTGAAAATATAAATACTAGAGGCAATAACTAATAACAAACTAGTTGACCACATCCCTTGACATAATATTACATCAGCTCCCCTGCGAATCAAAGGTTATACACAACCCAACTCATATAACTTGTTTTCAAACAAACCCACAAATTCTCCGTATTTACTTTGTGAATAAACGCGCCATTCCGATCTAGTAAATATTTTGATTCTGTGGCTTTCCACGTCAAAACAGAAGTTATTGACAGATGATGAAACGGATAGTGTAATTTCCTCGTTGTTTAAAATAAATAAATAAATCTTTAATTCAGATAAACAAGCTGTCGGAATTTTCGAAACCTGCTCAATTTCATCAACCAAATCTGCTGTGAAAAATTGTATAGTGTTCAAAATGTCACCTGTATAGCTAAGCTTCTTTATATATGATTTAATTTCTTTTCTTAGGGCAACGCCGAAAACAAAAACTAGTGAATACGTATATTACTAGTGTAGAACCACTAAATTCTGTAAGAACAGTAGACCTCGCGAGCCCTTCCACGAAATAACCGATATTTTACCTTGAATTTCACCATGTTGTTCAGACAAAAGAATAACAAAAAACGTCTAATGACATTTTTGTTTTTTTTTTTTTAATAGCTGAGATATGAGGTTTTTTTTATATAGGTATTTTCGCCATTTTTTTAATTTCGAAAAACTGGCTCGACTAAAAAATTCTATAAAATTACCGAACCTGCTCACAAAATTTCATGCGAACCTGTTCAGAAATGCGACCTGTAGGCGCTAACATCCGGACAGACAAAAGAATTTTCGGCTAGTGGAAACTGAGGAGTGACTTTCAACGGCCCCGGCTGGCCGGCCCCGGTGACGGGGCCGTTGGAAAATAAAATTTACCAACGGCCCCGGCGTGTTTTTGAAATGGGACGGATAGCATAACAAATTGAAAGCATACGCTCCGGTAGTGTTTAAAGGGGGGGAAATTGTGTATTATTTTGTAGACCTTAAATATGAAATGAAATTAAAAAAAGAGTTTGTATGTAACAGTCAGTTTTTATTGTTGATAAAAAATAAATATCATAATCATGTATATAAGAAAATAAAATACATGATGTTTGTTTTATATCATGACACAGAATACATAAAAGTACAAGTATTAGGATAACAATAATATTTATTTTATTTATTTATTTAACCTTTATTGTACAAACACAATGTATGGCACAATAGGTGAACTTAATGCAGAAGCATTATCTAACATCTACATAACCTAAATAAAACATACAAACTCTTTTTTTAATTTCATTTCACATTTAAAGTCTACAAAATAATACACAATTTCCCCCCTCTAAACACTACCGGAGCGTATGCTATAATTTTTTTATGCTATCGGTCCCATTTAAAAACACACCGGGGCCGTTGGTAATTTTTTTTCTTCCAACGGCCCCGTCAACGCAAAATCCGGGATCGCCGGGGCCGTTGGAAATTTTTTTTCCAACGGCCGCGTCACCGGGGCAGGCCCGCCGGGGCCGTTGGAAGTCACTCAAACTGAGACGCTTCGCTCGCTGCGCTCGCTCGGTCAATAAAATTAATTAATTCCTATTGTATGTTTGGGTCTTTAAAAATTCTTGGTACCTCATGAATATAATTATGATAAAGCAGCATTATTCTTAATGCTAATCCATCAATTATAGTCATCGATTTATTGATATCCCCATGAAACCAGGTCACGCCATATAATTGCACGATCCATATAAATTGCACGATCCCTTGTGATCCATCGATCCATCATTCATCGAATCAAATACCCAACTATATAATTTCTAAGTTTTGATTTTGACTACATTTTTAGATTCCCATTGTTGTGATCAGCCTTTATTATTGCGTTACCAAACTTTCCTTCATCATCATTCTTTATGAGCTTCTCGGTCACAAAAGTCCAATGTTGGTGCCAGATCTCTGACATAGATTATAATATCATTTATATTTTCATAACAGTCTGTATTCTGGGTCTGCCTTCGTCACTCCAAATATTTAAAAAAAAGAATTAGTACCCCTTGTATGAAAACAGAAGAGCGAAAAATACAGGTAAAGTTATTAGGACACTCTCCGCCCCCGAACCAGAAACAACAAAAATACTTTATTTGCACACAAGAAATTACATGTTATGTAACTTAAAACTAATTAATAAATATTTCGAATTTTGAGTTAATTTAGTTGCATTTAATTTAATTGCCGAATGCCATTGGCAACTAGCGTAGGCGGCTATATTCGGACTTTAATTCTTCTATATTCCGAATTTAAAAGGTCCTAAATTCGAAATGTAAATTGTTTCAGTCGAATTTGGTTAGTTCATCAACAATTCAAGCATCGGACCGATATTGATTCACTGAAACGGATCGAAAATACATTTAGTGAATATTTTATTTACATATTCGCTGGAACGCCGTAAATACACCGAGGATATTTATGTAAATATCCACATAGTATATTATGCATGTAGGTAAAAAAACTGTCACAAAATTTATCGATAAATGTACTAGATAAGTAATCGAGCTTTATATGGGAGGGGCCCAACTGCCCCTGTTATGGGGGATTTTCCGAGAGTCAATAAAAAAAAATAGATCTGGAACAATTTTTGTTTTACATCTTCTTAGATGGCGCTTAGTAAATGGCGAGTCCATACAAAAAGCAAAAATGCACGCGGGATTGATATTTTTTAAAAAATAAAACCTAATAATAAAACATCTAAAAAGTATCAATATTGTGATTTGTGCAACTGTCAAACTGTTAGGTAATTTTTTGGGTTGACAAGAAAAAGCGCACAATATAGTTACATCCATTATTACGACTCGGCTTTCATAAAACGCCATCTGTTTTTAATACTGATTTTTTTTTCTTATTTTATTTTAATTTATTTCTTATGGTTACCAAATTTGAAAAGCCAAGCGTTTGTACTAAATACTTATTCAAATTCGTGTTATTATTAGAACCAAAATGCAAATGATTCCTTCTGACCTCATTACAAAGCAAAATGTTATTGTTAGGTTAAACAAGACCAACCCACGAGTGGGTGTCGCGTGGGTGCTAAAATATTTTCAGAAAATCCTTCTGTAACAAACGTTACGTACTTTTTATTGTTACAACATTGTTTGGTTTCTTTTATCCTTGTTGCAGAATATATTCGTGCGTGAAAAATACAAAAAAAAACACAAAATTACGCGGTTATTTGTTGGAGGGGAAAATAAAAAGGTTATTTCTTATTTTATTTAAAACTTTTGGGCACAAATTATAAAAATTATGTACAAATGGTGGGCTTAACTCCATATGGCATTCTCTACCAGTAAACCATTACACCAAACTATGGTGGTGCGATGAAGTGCAACGTGGTAATATTATAAACTCAAAAAATATAAACGTAATAAAAATAATGTACTTATAATAATAATCCATACTAATATTATAAATGCGAAAGTTTGGATGTGAGTTTGTGAGTTTGTGAATTTGTGAGTTTGTGAGTTTGTGAGTTTGTGAGGATGTTTGTTACTCAATCACGCAAAATCTACTGGACGGATTTCGATGAAATTTGGTACAGAGGTAGATAATGACCTGGAATAGCACATAGGCTACTTTTTATCCCGGGAAAAAGCACTGTTCCCGTGGGAAATTCACGCGGGCGAAGCCGCGGGCAAAAGCTAGTAACTAATAAATACATACAAAATAAATTATTGTGGTAAAAGAAAAATATTTTTTTACTTGCGTTTATCCGCGACTTCATCCGCGTGGGACTTCCTATTGTTAATATCTCAGGTTCAAAATCAATCCACCGTTGGACCGTCACAATATCAGCCATGAAAAAAGCGAAGGAAACAAATTGGCGCCATTCGCCACTCAATGGAAGCTGAAACAAGATTAAGCTTTCTGCGAAGAAAGAGATTTAAATGTCCTCGAGCTTTCCCTTTGTGCTCGATTTGTTACCATTTTATTGAGAGACCAAGGTTAGGAGAACACCGTCGGAGGCCATATTTAAATGAGGTGTGAAACCATAGAATGAATCTTTGAAGATCGGTGTACTTATAAAAAGTATGAGAGCTTTCCTTCAGATATTCATTACTATATGCAAAAAGAAATTTGCCTGAATATTTTCCTATTATATTTGCATCCTTATCACAAATGTGTCTAAAAAATAGGAGAATCATAATTTTAGGATCCCTTATTAAACTCCTGTATTATGGCCATACTCGTACGTACTCGTACGTACGTAGAAGCTTGAGGTGGAAACGAACAAAATCATGATAATTAAAATTTTGTTTTCGGGTATCTTGATATAATCTATCCACCAATCTAAAATTATCATCATTTTGACTATTTAATTTTTTACTGTACATAATCTTTGCAGGTACATGTACTTATTGTTAGGAAAAATATATAATTGAGAATATTAAAAAGCCCCTCTGGCATGTTAGGCGACCAAGACTGTTTCATGAGTTTCTTTCGGCATATCTTTTCAGCAGTGGTCGTTCCGAAATGCTAGTAGTTTTTAGCTTTAAGACTTAAAATACACCACGATTATATAATCCATACTAATATTATAAATGCGAAAGTTTGGATGTGAGTTTGTGAATTTGTGAGTTTGTGAGGATGTTTGTTACTCAATCACGCAAAATCTATTGGACGGATTTCGATGAAATTTGGTACAGAGGTAGATAATGACCTGGAATAGCACATAGGCTACTTTTTATCCCGGGAAAAAGCACTGTTCCCGTGGAAAATTCACGCGGGCGAAGCCGCGGGCAAAAGCTAGTTAGTTATAAACTTGAAGAAGTGGTTTCTTTGACTAACAAAACTAGGCCTTAGTTTCAATAAATAATTTTCAATTTTGATTTCAGAGCCTACGATTTTATGTAATTTAGATGATAATGCAGCAAAAACGTGTCCCGAAAAAATCAAATTGTGGCAAATGATTATTTCCTCATTCTCGTTTCGTAAATATTCTTCCTTGCAATATTCTGATGGAAAAAATAAACAATATAGATGCAAAACACGCGCAATGTATACAGAAAACGTGCCGAAAGGCGAATATTGATGGATCAACTTTGTATATTTGGATTTATTATTTCGTAAACAATTGTTTTATACACGTGACTGGTTTGAATATAAAATATATTTTTTTTATAAAAAAAAATAGAAGTTCTTAAATCTATTTTATGTTGTTTCTGTAAAGTGGTTTGTGAAAACTACTAGGTATACATAAATCAGATTGGTATATTTAGATTCGAACCTGGGAGTATAGAGATGTTTTATTCTAGATTTTTTTACAAGAACGCAAAAGGAAGCATTTTAAAGTAAAGACTAGCACAGGGCTTGGCTATTGTTGGAATTTTGGGATAAAAAACTACACCATATGTAAATTCCAGGTTATATTTTATCCTTGTGCCAAATTTCACAGAAATACGTCTACGTACTACGCAAAATTTGTCCTGTACGATGCTTGTACGTAACGAGTACCTAACATCCCCACACACCTCCGAACTATCTCATTTATAGTATCAGTAAGATCAATACGTCAAACATAAGGTATTGGCAGTAATACAAGAGATATTTATAGAATAACAGCGTAGTACTATCCCTGATCAACCCTGGGGACGTCTGATTGAGGCTTCCTTTGCCTATTCACGGAGCATCGCTGTCAATTCTTGTTATCGTTTCCAGGAATCGACACCAATTGTCAATACATACTACGTAAATATCTTGTAGTACCGCCTAAAGGGTTCTTTAATAACATTTTTCCAGTAATGGAAAACATCATGAGGAAACCAGCACTCTAGTTATTAAATAAATTAAAAAAAAATAACTACGACGACCTATAAAAATACATTAATTAAATACATGTCAGTCGCTCGAGATAAAATTATACTAGTCAAGATTACATGAATGGATTAAATTAAAATTAAATATATAATGACTGGTTTGCAGCACGGTATGTGCCAGTCACAACATTGCGTCAAATAGGGGCAATCTTTCCTTGCAGCAATCATTGCTAGGAGGCATTGGAGTTGGATATTTTGGGAGCACGATTTCTATCTCTATCTCCGATTCTAGGTGAGTAACCTGCTTAGAATCCTGAATAATATGTGTGTACCGTAATACACACACGGGATATACACATAGAAGGTATTAATCTAGTACCTGGGCTTGTGCCAATTCCAAGATTACCACTTTAATATGAAATGAAGTGGCTTCGCCTAGCTGGATTGCGGTTCCGAATTTCTGATTGCAGTCGACTGAATGTTGGCTTGTGATCAGAATGTAATTCTGGTCTAAAACCCCGACGGTCGCGACGGTCGATCGCGTTGATGTTGGGTTGAAGTCTATTGTTCGTGCGCTTTGGAGGCGGTGATAACCTTAGCTTTAAGTCATTTTATGACGTCAACTAACTAAAAAACAAGAGTATGACGATTTAAAAGTGCTATTTTTTAAGCCTATTTAAATAAAAACTTTGACTTTGTTGTCCGATTAATCGAACCATGCGGAACTTACGTTCCTTAATTTTTAGTCGTTGCATGTGAAGATCTAATCAATACATATAATAAAACTGTAACTGGTCTGTGTCTGTACATAAGATATTTCTAAAAAAACATGAGGGGTCTTTATAAGGCTAATAGAAGACAAAAATTTTGTCTGTCTTACTGTCTGTATGTTTGTAACGCACGCAAAAACTACTAGACCAAATTTGATGCGATTTTCATTGTTTTATTATAGAAAGTCTAACTCGAAATCTGGCGTAGGTTTCACCTTTATACACAGCTTAGAACCGGAGAAATTGACGAATAGTAAATTACGCGCGGACGAATAAGTTCGCAGGCACAACAAAGTAGCACACAAGATTACATTTTTAGATACTTATAGTAACTTATAACTTAAAAAAATAAAGGAATCTAGTTTCTTAATATAATCGGACATTTTTTATGGTGAAGATTTTCGATGTGCAGGATTGAAATGCGATAGCTCAGTTGGAAGAGCAAGGTCGTATAAAGACCTGGTCCGCGGGTTCAAGTCCTGCTCGCATGGAATTTTTTCACCATATCTTATTTCTATATGAGAGTACTTTAGTAATAATCAGACTTTATTATCTACAAAAAATTACTAAAGCCTTGTTATATGTATTGATTCAAAATATGCATTTTTTTAAATTAAAAGCCATTACCTGTAAAAGCTTGATTATTGAAAGAACAATTTCATTTCAATAGTAAGGATTTCTTGCTTCTTATATTCAATATGGAACGAAATATAACAGCATTTTTCTCGTGTCAGATTTATTTCAATAAAGCTACCGAGAATTGCAATACGCTTGCATATGACAGATTAATTTTCTGTTTTAAATTGGCTACAATTTCTTCCTCGATATTTTTTACATTGTATAATGATTAGACTTTAATACATACATATAAATAGGAACAGATACAATTTTAAAATTGAATTAAAGAACTTTACATCCAATGAAACAGTTAGGTATAAATAAATGTGTTGCTACAAGAATAAATCCTTCATTCCTGTTACAACCGCGCAAATTTAAAAAGACTAACCATGTTTTACAAAAATCATCATAGGTTTTAAACAAATCTAGTGCCATTCCATTTCACAGCTATGACTCCGCTTTATTGAAGCACAGCCATAGATATAAGGCGGCGATCGATGAGAGCGTCCTGACGTCAGCAGAACCTACTTAGGTACGATGGCTATAGCACTTTCTCGCGTGAATCGGAATGGCGAAATGGCCGGTATAAGTTTTATTTTTAATATTTGTATGTGGCCAGTAAAATAAATGTTAGAAGTCTGCTAAAAAATTAAATTCGGGCAACATTCTGGTTAATTTAATTTAAGTTTTTTTTTATCTTTGAACATGGCCAGTAACATTTCGAGCTCTGTTGGAATACCTTAGGGATTTTGAGTTGATAAAAAATATTTTTTATTTATTTATAAATAATCAAGCACGTTGTATTTTTACTATTTTTAAACTTCATACTTTATCCGACAGTAAACGAGACAAAAAAGAAGTTTAATTGATGTTACTACTATAGCAGTTTACTGTCCTGCAAAAGTTAAGTTTATACCTATAGCTAACTTAGGTTGCAATATGATATTAGTAGGTACAACAACAAAATCTAATAAAAAAATAATGAATATCACGAAAATTCTATTGTCTGGCAAATAAAGCTAAACTGAAAATGGTTAAATTCAATTGTTTTTTTTTTTTTTTTGCTTCGAATTGCAGAAGCAAAGTTATGAATAGAGTAGTGACCTTGACTTAACATGGACGCCTTGAACTTAAATAACTCCATTAATAACAAATTAGTGGAACGGAAAATAAATCTTTTTACTAAAATTTTCTTCCAAAAACAGGCCGATAATATAATCTTCACTGAAATGTTTTTCATTAAATAAATATTTATAGTTCAGAAGAATCGCTAATAGCTCATCTAATATTCGGCGAAATGTTTATTTAAAATTTTGGCACTGAAAACATTATATTAGGTATTTCTCTTTACAAGAGCAGTTAAAATAAAAAGTATTTATAGATACATGACAGCGTCTCGCTTGAATCAATTAAAGGAGTGATGTAGAATTTCCTAAATAACTTAACAGGTAAGTGCGTATTAAGCTAGCGTGATTGTGAGGTTACTTGAGGACTCCCCGGCGTGGTATTAATAACTTGGCGCTATTAGGATCACCTAAGTTACGTCATGTTATGGCCCTTAGTCACGCCATATATTTAAGAACTTTTGGTAAGTTATTTCTGAAAAGTCGTGGTTGAGTAGAAAAACTTATGGTTGAAAGGTCAGCACGAATCCTGTTCGTGAAATGTCGTATTAAAATACTTGCTTCCAAAGGAAATGTATGTGAGGAAACCTTTATTCTACTTAATTACTATATTATATTCTCTACTTGATTGATTTATATATATCAGCGAATGTGTGAACTGGAGAAACAATGGCCAACCAGTGTATTTTGCATGTTTCTCTATATAAACATTGCCAAAAAAGTCGTTCTAGCATTAAATAAGAATTCTTCCGCGGAGCATTCGGAATAAAAAGAACCTACTCTATGTGCTATCGAGTAAAGGGGTTTGGGTAAAGTTGACGTCATTTTCAATTTTCGCGGCCACTCACCAAACTTGGTTATTTTGAAAGAACATATCAAGGGGATTAAACTTTATTATGGAGTACATATAGCTAAACTATATCGGAGCTGAGATATAAGGCATTTTATTTTTCATATTTTTGACTAACAATTCAATTCAATTTTAACAATAAGGCTAATAAAATGTAAAAAAAAACGGCTTTGTTTATGCTGGTTTTAAACATGCGGCACGATTAGAATGAAACAAGTCTAGTTTCGAGTTTCGAACGATATTCAGATGTTCTTACAACTGCCTCCTCATAACGGCATACTGTTTTGTTTGTCCATCGGATCGGGCGGATCCAGCATTCTCGTCAGGGGAGGGTCACATGGTCGAGTGCGTGTTGTTAGCCCGGCACTATTCTCAAGGTTTATTTTTATAACTGGAATTAATGGCGTAATGCCCCCCCCCCTAGTATTTGGCACCGGCTTGACGTAATCGGAGTCTCGCCCAAGATTAGAGACCTGCTAAAAGCCCTATATTTAAATAACTTCAGCAAATTGGTCACAAAGGACTGATCTCTCAAGATATTGCAGTTCACGCCGGAGACAGACAAGGGTGTCTTCTCTTGCCTCTTTTATTTTTCATCGCCCTGGGTGCATAATGTTCATAGTGAACGACGGCAAGCGACGCAGTATAGAGTGGGGGTTGTCCGATCAACTGGATGACCTAGACTACGCTGATAACCTGTATCTGCTCAGTCACAAGCACGTCGACATGCAAGCTAAGCTGGGCTTAAAATCAACGCGAAGAAGATGCAAGATGTTCTCCTATCTCGGTAGTGTAGTCTCGAAGTCTGGCGGAGCGGAAAAGGATGTTGCTGCTAGGATATGTAAAGCTCGGGCCGCCTTTGCACAACTCCGGCCCGTGTGGCGTTCCAAAAAGTAAAGTCCCTCAGAGTGCAACTCAAAATGTTTCGGTCAAACGTCAGTCAGTCAATTAACAGTCTTGTTAAATAGACGTAAAACTTGGAAGGTCACTAAAATGATCACGCCGCCTATCCAGCGACTTTGTGAACCGCTGCCTGGATCAAATACTTGGCATTTTCTGGCCGGAAAGGATTTTCAATGAACAGCTATGGGAACGATGCCGGGAAATTCCAATAGACCTCCAAATTAGGAGCCTCAAGTGGTCTTGGATTGGTCATAGACTGAGAAGGGATCCTTTACATATCCCGAAGCAAGCTCTGGAGTGGAATCCCCAGGGCAAGCGCAAAGTTGGCCGTTCTAAGCAGACCTGGAGACGCACTATTGCAACCGAGCAAAAGACAATCGGGCTGACCTGGCCCGAAGTAGAGAGTGTAGCTCGAGACCGGGGAAACTGGCGAAACACTGTCGACGCCCTCTTTGGCCACGGTAATTGCTTTGTCGTTGGCCTCGTTAAGGTCCTCCATAGTGCAGGAAGTTGAGCAGAGTTGGGACATGCCAGAAGGTGGTCTATTGACTGAATCGCACCAGTTTCACAGGTTATGATTAGAAAAGCTCCTCTTTTTGCGGTTTTCATGTCATGTCCTCACACCAGCACAGAGTCTGTTAAAGAACTTCCAAACTGCCCAGGGGAGATCGTCACCCGGTGGGAGCTTTTAGCAGGGAGGATATTGGGGTAGGAAAAATGATATTTTTTTGTTTTCATAGCTCCAGACTAGTGTTCTTGGCCTTCTGGTCTCGGACGCCAAAATAGCTTCCTTCGACAGTCGTCGAAGGAAGCTATTTTGGCTGGCTGGTATCTGCCCATACAGGATATGCCATTGGTCCTCGAACTATTTTCACTGCGCAAGCCAAAGTCAAAAAAGTCAAACAAGAGATAATCTCTAATAATATGCACAACGTCCTGTACTGCAGCTCTACATTAGCACGCCGATGACTCTCGGCAACCACATTTAGCCATGAAATCGTTGCTCTGTCCGCATCCAGTACGTACTCTATTAAGCTGACACCATACACTCCAAGGTAATGATGTTCCGTTGCAACCAGTTTTTTTCATGGGATTTAAGTTGACCTCCATGGTTTTCGGTTTATTAGATTTCACTCGGTATTGAGGAGTTAGCTTACGGTTTGGTGTGGTTGGGGCTTCTGTGGATATTTGTAGCTTCACGGTGCACTGATTATTCTCATCATCTGATTTGGCTGAGTGTCTATGCCAGTTTGTGCGTGATATTCTTCCTCTTTAGAAGCTTTTTACACAGTTTGTTTATGTGTGGGCGTAAGTGTGGCTGCGGCCAAAGGTAACACCTAGATATTTTGGTGCTGGGTTATACTGAAGTTTCTATCCAGCAAACTCGACTGTGGGTTCGTATTTCGTCATTTAGTCGGAAAGGCGTAACTTCTGTTTCGATGGCGTTTAACACTAGTGTCCACTTATTACAGTTTAATGCAGAAGACAAAATATGCAAGCCCCCCCTGACGCGAAAGCTGGATCCGCCCTTGATTAAAGGAAGGTTTTCTTACCTTCTTCTCCTATTTCTGCGTTTTTCTATAGCTGTTAGGTAAGATTAGCGCCATAGTGTAACGTTTAATGTGTATTATTCTTGTGAACTTCAGACAAAAAATAAATATTTAAAAAAATCATAGCTCAGCTCCGATATTACTTAGAAGAATGATTACCACTACGATATGTTTCTCAATAAGGGTGCTATCAAATGGTAATAAAATTATCGCTGGCCGCGAAAAATAAAAATGACGCCACTGGTCCATACAAAATTACCCCTTTACACAAAAAAATATATTATGCATCTATTGAGACATGTTTCGGTGGCTTATTTGACACCACAGACGATTTAGCCTTACTAGACCCCGCATCACCGGCATATCCACTCACTAAGGTTAAGCCAGACACGGCTAAACAGCCAGCCCCGCCCCTTTTCTTTGTTTATTCCGCCGGCGACTGGCAAAGCGAAAGTCGTGTCAATTTGCTCCCGAATAAAAACATTTTCGAACACATAATGCCTACTTGTGCAGTGAAATCGTGTGGAAAGTGTTAGCACAACGTCTAGTTTATCGAAAGATGGAATAACATTTCACCGATAAGTCATTACTTTTATAATATAATTTAATTTGTTAATTACCAAACTGTGTTACTAAAGAAACAATATTAAATGAACAAAATATATCTAGCTCTTTCTTTCGCAGTAAAAATTAAAAGCAACAAACATATAGTTATCTCGCTCTGTCTCGGCACGTGTAAGCTAGTGACGGGACACATCAAAATTTGTAATCGATCGATTGAATTCGTCACAATACTCAAAAGTCCCATAATTTATTTTAACACTAATGTCAATTATTTTTATCATCAATGAATAGTATTATTTTTACAATTAAATTTACCTAAATAATGAATACATGTCTAACTTATCTATCTACTATCATTATTATTTATTATTATACTCATATATATATGTCCCACCCTTACTCTATTCCCGATTGAAACTATTGAGAGACAATGAAAGTGAAACTCTTTTCTCTTCACCAAAGAGTATAATGGGCATTAAGAATCTAGATTCTCGATTGAAATCATTGTATTGCCCATCACTAGTAAGCTGTTATGACGTTGCCAGTTTTGACGTATCCTTGAACGCTCCAATGAGGACGCGGCTACCTCTCCCCTTACCCCACCAAATTTTAGCGATTTCGTTTCTGTACAACATCTTATCAAAGCGATGTCTTGTAAGGCTAAATCGTCTGTGTTTGACACGCAACGTATGTAAAATTTTGTCTCATAAAAATTCAGAAATCAATAACTAATTTCTTTGTCATGAGAAATGACATCATGCAGAAGGCACTTCGGCCTTAATAATTCACATCAACCTTGCATAACCATAAGTTATTATTAACCGTGCTTATTACATCCAAGCATCAACCCTTATAGCTCAAAGGTAATATCTATCGATTTATCGAGAAAAGTTTCAAGTATTCGGAGTATTCGCTCGTAACCTACAATCGATCGAGTTCAGCAGACATTCAATATCAAAGTGAAGTGCAGTAAAGGTTGTTTGTTCGCTTTGAACGAGTAAACTGAAGCCACAGAATTTAATAATACACATGAACAGAATGGACAATAATAAAACAAAATAAGATTTTTTTACAAAACTTAATTTTTGCTACAAGCTCTTATTTTTCGCCCGAGCAATCTTGGTGCATTAATTGCGTGACAAAAATTTCATAGCCGAGCAGTAAACCCTTGAAGGATTCCCTCGTTTGGAGTCCTAGCCTAGGTGCACCATCAGATCATGCTTATAATGATAATGCATTGTCATCGGAACTGAAGCCACGAGTAAATTTCAATTTATGTAGGACAAGCAGAGGTAGGACTTTGATGCAAGAGTAGGTATAGTAAAATCAGGCACACAAATCACTTTTTATTCCGAATTTCTCTCAGGAACGATGCCACGGGGCGCTAGCAGTCCTTGATATCTAAAGTTACTTATGATAAAAAGGTATTTGAACTCTACTCGCATTATATATTACGTATAGGTACTTAATTTAAAAAGTTACAACAAGCAAGTTAGATTCACAAAAGTTACTTGACAAATTAATTATAAATTGTAAAATTATTAAGATAGGCATTAGCTTCATAACTTGTTAATCCTAATTAAATTACCAACATCTCTTTTGATTGAATTTAATCATAATGCAATCGACTAAGTAATTTTTTGATAATTGAATTTTTAATTAATTTCTTCATAAATTACTGAAATCTTTGTTTAGCTTTTCGTATTATTATCATTGTCTCAAACAAAAAAGATACAGTTTACATAAAATAATCTCGTTTGTATATTACCTTTATTATTTTTTGTTTCTTTAAATGTACGTTCTTGTGTGGGCAACAAAACATGATATTTGACTGAAACCTTGTCTTCAACAATATACTTCCATTACTCGTCCATATTTTTTATTAGATTCGCCTCTGTTCACTTAGCAAGAAATTGTCTCATATATAGGTAGGTGTTCATAACACCTTTGAGTATTTCTCCTTCATTTAAATAGATGCAACTTTTTTCTCCATTCACTACATCGATAGTAGCTGCGCTCCGACGCTCCGCTTCAGTAGGAATTTTGGGATAAAATCTATTTATCTACACAGCTAAGATAACGGAAGATCCGAAGTAGTCTTAAAAAATAAATATTCAAAAGATTTAGTAAGTACCTATCTATTTACAAAAAGCGAGTGAAATTCATCATATCACTGATTCTTCAAAAGAATCTAATTATGATTTCTATGAGATCTCTTTTTCGGTAATCTGTTTCAAATTTTAGGCAATTTATTCCATATTTTTCTGACAGTCTTTGATATATTTTGTGAAATTCTTATAAAAGTAGCCTGGTAAAGACGTAAAGGAAGCCTGTGGGCGGATTAAATACGACTATTCTTTTGAAACAACAAATTCTAAGTTAACACAAAGTTGTTATGTTATGTTGTTTTTTCACAAAGAGAAATATTATTATCCATTAAATTATGATTTATAAATAAAACCAGTTGTTACTAAGTTAATTGCCGTTATATTTCTCAATAAACTTGACTTATGTTTCACTTCTAACAAGTTATTTTATTAACTCAAATATTATTCTTGGAAAAAAAGATTGCAATCTTTTTTTTGACATGACATGACACAAACGTGACATAAAAATATCTACGATTCTTTAGCTTATACTGTAAAACTGTCATCGTCGTGTGTATTATTTTTAATTAATAACAATAAATAAATATTTTTGGTTTGTGGAACAGTCTCTCCAATCCAATAGAAATAAAATAATACGTGGCTGGATATAGTAATTATAAAAACCAAATAAAATATTAACGCTTCTACGTAGTTGCTAGGTACCAAGCGATCAATATTTGATGAGCAACAAACTAATCATAACTGAAATTAGTTTTTGATCGTTCTTGTATACAACATTTTTGTCAATTAACACATTGCCCACAGATCCGTACGTGATAAGAATTTTGAGTATTTTTATACAAACTTTCACCCCACATATCAGTCTATATAGTCTAGACCTTTAAAAAAAACAATTTAACGAGTATGGTTATGTCTAACCTTTTAAAAAAACAATTTTACGAGTATGGTTATGTCTAACCTTTTTAAAAAACAATTTAACGAGTATGGTTAAACGCAGTCAACGTGCGTTATTTTAAATGCCAAACGTTTTTGGTTTGGCATTTGAAAGGTTGAATGGCATGTATAAAATTGAAACACCTGGTATGACC
The DNA here is from genome assembly GCA_018467065.1 of Ephestia elutella. Taxonomy (NCBI): domain Eukaryota; kingdom Metazoa; phylum Arthropoda; class Insecta; order Lepidoptera; family Pyralidae; genus Ephestia; species Ephestia elutella. The sequence goes on along the minus strand of CM031586.1, from coordinate 17,680,511 downwards.
TTTACTACTCAGCAATTAATTAACTAACCACATTTATATAAAGACTTAATTGCATTTACATTTTGTGATTATAGAAGTTATATCGCTAAATTGTTTGAAACCTAATAAGATTAGTAACATCGAAATTTATTTATTGTGAAAGTGATTATTTGTCGAATCGATCTTGAGGAATAATCACGTATATTCTACTCAAATAGGATAAATGACTTTCTTTTGTATCTATTAACTCATTCGCTTTCATATTAAGGTTATTTTTTCCAAATTCTGAGCCTAATCCTAAATAAATTAACTGAAACTTTGGAACAAGTAGACTACTAAATAAATTGGTTAGTAAATTGGGCGGCAAAAAGTTATCGTTAATTTGATACAAACTTTATTTGACTTGGAATAGTAATCCGATGTATGTGTTATTACCCAATTTAAGTCAATTTGTTTTATCTGCTATCTAACTATATGGGGTTTGGGGTTTTTTTTATTTTTACCGCTGATGAGTGACTTAAAATCAAAAGTATAATAGTTACCTGATATTTAAAACTCCGAACTAATGTTAGAAATGAGAAAGTCAGTTTGTTTGTTTGTTACCACTTTACGCTTTATCTACTGAACGAATCTTCCTGAAATTTCGCATAGTCATAGTCAAAAAATATAATTATTGACTTCGTTTATATTATTCCCAAAATTCCCACTGAGAAAAACTATTCTATCTCCGTATTTCTAACTATGTGTATGCAAAATTTCAAGAAGATTGGTTCAGTAGATAAAGCGTGAAGAGGTAACAAACAAATAAACAAACTCAATTTTACATTTATAATATAAGTTAGGATATCACACTATATAAAGAAAAAGTGGTAGTTTGTGAATTTGTTTTTATTAATCTTCGGAACTACCGAACCGATTTTAAAAACTCTTTCATCAATAGAAAGCTACATATACTTGAGTGGCATAGGCCACAATTTATGTATTTACCGAGCAAAGCCGTGGAGGGGCGCTAGTATAAAATATTATTGATCTACGCTCTTCGTAGAGGTGCTACAACGCTCTACGATCGCGCTACGAGAAATATTGTTCTATCTGGAAAATCATATAAAATTAACATAAAAGTAAGGCAGCCCTATATGTTTATTTTGTTTAACATTCTCTACTAGCTTTTGCCCGCGGCTACGCCCGCGTTAATTTTCCACAAGAAGAGTGCTTTTTACCGGGATGAAAGGAACCCAAAGTCCTTCTCAGTACTTCTATGTGTATGCGAAATTTGAGGAAGATTGGTTCAGTATTTAAGCGTAAAGAGGTAATAAACAAACTAACTCACTTTCGCATTTATAATATTGTTGGAATTATTTGACTCGTTAAGTATTATTTCATGAATTTAATATAATTTTTGAAAAGTTGTCTTGAACTTTAACTACAAAAGGCATAAAATAATTGGTCAAGTGCGTGTTGGGCCACGCGCAATGTAGGGTTCCGAAGGTACATCCTGTAGAAATGCGGACACATGAACTTATATTTACTTCCACTTTTATATAACTAATGAAAATAACCTAAGTAAATACCATCATATAGAATGAAAATTTTTCTTATGAATATTTTTCATACTAAAATCAATTTTGTAAGTTTATCGTCTATTACTAATTAACGCGTAAAGTCTACATAGCCGTGATAATTTTCCTTTTAAATTCATTATATTTGCTAGTTATTATAATTTGTTTCATGTAACCACCCTCCACCATTTTCCTGTTCGAGGGGGGGGACACTTGACTCTAACAAAATTTATCACTTTAAAGTTAAATATTTTGCAAACGGATCCCTAAATCAAAAAATGTTCTATAGACACTCAGAATATTTTTAAAAGACCTATCAAATGATACCCCACACGATGGTATAATCGAGAGAAAAAAAATCATCCCCACTTTAGGTGTAGGGGAGGCCCCCTAAAAGAAAATATTTTTCTTAATTTTATTCTACAGTTCGCTCCGCGTAATAAATATGTATATATCTACCAAATTACAGCTTTCTAGTACTAGTAGTCTCTGAGATTAGCCGCAGACAGACGGACGGACGGACGGACGGACGGACAGACATGACGAAACTATAAGGGTTCCTTGTTTACTTCGGAACCCTAAAAACAACAAAACTTTAAAATAAAAGCCGCCAACAACCAAATGAGGCTTAATTAAAAGCTTTAACTGTGGTTTTAATGAACTAATTCACTGTTATGACTTGCCGAAATGGAAATTATCAAATAATTTTGTTTCACTCAAATTCATTATAATTACTTTGATGAACGACTTTGAAATCCACAAGCGTCCTAAGTGAGCGACAGAACGCTACGCGGCGCGACGCGATGCTGTATAAGCATTTTTCTTTAGTAAAAGGCAATATTACACATGACAACGCCGACAACAAACCACAAGTATATCCATCAGATATTTACTAAGCGTCCTAGGTGAGCGATAGAACGCTGCACAGCACAACGCGACGCTGTGCTAACGCATTGCATTGCACAACGCACACACGTGGGAACGTCGACAAAGTATAGATTTATAAATATTTGATATTTGCTCTGCTGCTTTAGACGCTCACTTAGCACAACAGTGTTCTGTACAGTCACCTGCATGTCACATCATGCTGTTTTGGTTTAGGACTCTATGCGGCGGAGATAATGCCGAATATGCAATGATTTTGGGTTTGTTGTGTTTGTACGTGGCCAAATTAACTGTCATCAAAATGGATGATATCAATTATTGGGATTGTGTATTGGCTGCGCTCCAAATGGTAATGAAGTCTGGTAACTACTCTACATTATTATTTTATAACCTTTTATTTATCTTATTTTATTTATTAGGAAGACCAACAGCCATTTAAACTACAATAGGTAATCACTTAAGAGCTAAAGAAGCCAATTACAGGTCCTCACAAATAGAAGAATGATTACATAGTTGAAAACGAAGTTAAACATTTTGTTTTCTTTTTTTACACTACTTAAACAAATACAGTGGGTATATGTTACAATTACAAAAAGAAGTATTAATTCTGTAGGTATCCTTTTGTCCAAGACTTCCTCCGCGTGGAACTTACTCCTAATATTTCTGATTCTAAGCGGCGGATTAAGATAAAATCTTTAGCAAAATAACTGTGAAAAAAGCATTCAATTTCATTTAGTGGTTTTTGCGTGATTTGCGCACAAATATACAGACACAAAGCCTAAAAAAATAATAATAATAAATGGATCAATAAAGACTCCTCATATTATTATATACAGACCATAAAGTTAGAAAAAAATCATAAAAACATCGAGATATTATGTACTTATGCACATAAGAATGATATCATTTAAACTACGCAACTGATTTTGATGCAGTTTTTACTATCATTTAGATAATTTCTTTCCGGGTAGTTCATACCTATAGTACATACCCGTGCGAAGCAAGGGCGGGTCGCTAGTTCATAAATTAGTTCCGTTATACAAATTACACGCTAATATGACTATTATTAATGGCATCCAACCCTGTGACGTCATAACCTAACGTTTTTCTGAGTCATCAATCATTCCTAATCGTGACCTTGGTTTCCTTTAGAGGACATTTTACTTGTAGTAGTAGCATAAGAGTTATGATATTTGAATTGAATAGCCTTGCTCTCTGCTGTTTTGGCGACCCCGTACAGGAAGACGAAGTGTAGGCATACCAGCTGCCAGATGGTGGGACGATATTAAAAAGAAATTCAAATATTCCTTTCAGACTGCCACACCGGAGGTCCCGAGTTCGATCCCCGGTCAGGTCAAGATGGAAAATGATCTTTTTCAGATTGGCCTGAGTCTTGGATGTTTATCTATATATGTATTTGTCATAAAATATAGTATCATTGAGTTAGTATCCCATAACACAAATCCCGAACTTACTTTGGGGCTAACTCAATCTGTGTGATTTGTCCGTATATATATTTATTTCTATATTTCAAACACTTGGTTGACTGGAAGAAATCATTTTTGGGATAAGTCCGCCATTGTACGCCTCTCTTTTTGTTTCACTATGTTATGTATTTTTCTTGTGTGTATGTGCAATAAAGAGTTTGCAAACAAACAAACAAGATGGCAGGGCCGATCTGGACCAGGATCGCCGCATCAAGATCTGAGTGGAAAACCATTCAAGAGGCATACGTTCAGCAGTGGACGCAAATATGCTGAGAAGAAGAAGAACCCTTCTTGGCTACTGTTGGTCACCAGTTTTCTTGGTACTTTGAAATTAATCAGTAGTTTACATAAAGAAGAATAAGAATATTTTTCTCCACTACACTTGTCTACTTTGAGCCAAAATAATCATAGAGATGATACAATTTTGATTATTTCATCCCAGTAATAAATTACATAGCCATATTTATTATATTTAAAAACTTTATTGCACAAATTACCAAAATTATGTACAAATGGTGGACTTAACTTTGGTGGACGTAAGGTGGTGCGATAAAGTGCAACGAAATACTATTAATTACTTACTCACAAAATGTAGAGTTAATAATAATAATGTACTTATTAATAATCTATAAATACATACATACCTACTAATAATGACTTTTAAAAATGTAATCCAGGCGGCTGCCGGTCACCACTTTTACATTATACAGTAGTAGCCAAACCAATTTAGTTAATTCCATTCATAAGGGAATTGCTATGAAAACAACTCGAAACAAACACTAAGTACTTTCCAAGTATGAGAAATAAAAATACCACACACACAAATACACACACACATATTTTCATGCTACAAATAATTAATTTGCTTACTAGTGGTAATGAATGTAAAATTAGTAGTGCTTATTAATTTGCTTTCTGTTTTTGGTTGACTGGTAGTGAATGCTTTTAGTATATAGTCCGCCTTTTGTACTTATTTTTGGATACAGATTTAAACAAAAACTACATCTTAATAGTATCGCTTCTGTTACAGTCATTTTTGCAATATTTTTCAAAACATCACTTCTTAAGTCACTTTTGCGTCTCAATATTTTTTAAAACATCGCTAAAACTACTTTGTATCTTTTCTGTAAATGGTGCAATAAAGTGTTGATTTATCTATCTATCTATTTAAAACCTGGGTGTAACTCAAAACCGAGACCCTTTAGTATAATGCTACAGTTGATTACCTAAAATGAAATGATATCTTAAGAGGCAGTGTCTCATTACAGACGCTGCCATCTCATCGTAATATTAAGTTACAAGACTAATGTACCTACTAAAATGTACATAAAATGAAAGTTGGTCCTTCGTTACGTGGTGTAGGTATATTTAAAATTAGCAAGTTGGGTTTCATAACTATTCCGGACTGATTCATCTAGTAATGCTTAGCTTAAACCACAGATAATATAACACAATTCAAACGTAGACTAATTGTAAAGAAAAAAAAGAGTTACATGCGTGAAATATTATGAAAGTAATAAAAAGGTCGTAGATGTCTCGTAGCAAAGGGCTCTACGGTATCGTAGCATCGTAGCAATACATTTGCTACGCTTCGTAGACCATGACAATATCTCTTGAAAAAATATGAAAGTAATAAAAATGTCGTAGCACTCTCGTAGCAAAGGACTACGGTGTCGTAGCCTCGTAGCAATACATTTGCTACGGCTCGTAGACCATGATAACGATTCTTGAAAAATTATGAAAGCCGGTAATAAAAATGTCGTAGATCTCTCGTAGCAAAAAGCTACGGTGTCGTAGCCTCGTAGCAATACATTTGCTACGCTTCGTAGACCATGACAATATCTCTTGAAAAATTATAAAAGTAATAAAAATGTCGTAGCACTCTCGTAGCAAAGGACTACGGTGTTGTAGCCTCGCAGCAATACATTTGCTACGGCTCGTAGACCATGATAACGATTCTTGAAAAATTATGAAAGTAGGTAATAAAAATGTCGTAGATCTCTCGTAGCAAAGGGCTACGGCGTCGTAGCCTCGTAGCAATACATTTGCTACGCTTCGTAGACCATGACAATATCTCTTGAAAAAATATGAAAGTAATAAAAATGTCGTAGCACTTTCGTAGCAAAGAACTACGGTGTCGTAGCCTCGTAGCAATACATTTGCTACGGCTCGTAGACCATGATAACGATTCTTGAAAAATTATGAAAGTAGGTAATAAAAATGTCGTAGCACTCTCGTAGCAAAGGGCTACGGTGTCGTATCCTCGTAGCAATACATCTTCTACGCCTCGTAGAGCATGACAAAGTTTCTTATTGTTCTGGGATACTGTTTATCTTATTATTCTCTATTTTATATTGCGTACAAATTTTATTTGGTACAAAAATGGGAGTATGTGCATTTTCCCAAAATGCTTAATTAAAACAATTTTGAAATGAGTGGGATTATTCCATCACGACTAGCATAGAGTTATATTTTTAGCATTAAAATTGGTCTTATTATAGTTTGGTATATAAAGCCTAGGTTCGAAATGTTATTTTAATTGGACTTTCAATTCACAATGAAAGTTCATCGTGATTACCTTAATGCCATAAACGTTATTAATAATTTTTTTATGAGATAATCTCTAAACTCAATTTTACACAATAATAATAAGAGAATAAGATAAGAAATACTTCGAAAATTTCAAAATAGATTTTTTGGAAAAATAAATGTAGGTACTTAAGTAGTACATTGACATTATACCGATCGTAACTAAATACTGTATAAAACATTTAAAGCATTAAAATAAAATTACAACTAAAAAAAAAGTAACTATTAAAAAAAACACAAAGAAAACTAAAAGCACTAAACTCACCGTCAAATCTGCGTTCTCGTAAAAAATCTTCACAAAAACCTCTTAAAAAGTTTACTTTTCAAACTCACAAATTAAAAACAAAACAGTTCTCTATTGAGCGGTACATTCGAAATTCAAATTGGAAGTTCGCGAAGAAATTTCGCGCGCTGTCACGCGTCCGTTCAGAATGTCGCAAGCGCGGCGTCTGAATACAGCCTTATTCCTGAAGCGACGACTGGAGGCTTTTTAACGTGCTTTTACACGAAACGATCAGATCATAGTATTTGCTTAAAATATTTTTTGATTTATTTTTTTGATGTAAATCATCTACAGGGCGGTTACTGTCGCCTTCAAATATACTCTCACAACCGTTGAAAAGTGTGTTGTTAAGGATATATTTAACTACTAGCCTGTGCCCGCGACTTCATTCGCGCGTAATTTACTATTGTTTATATCTCAGGTTCTAAGCGGCGTATCCAGATGAAACCTATGCCAGATTTTAAGTTAGACCTTCAACAATACAACAGTGAAATCTAATCAAATTTGGTTCAGTAGTATTTGCGTGATGCGCGTACAAACATACAGATAGAAAGACAGACAGACAAAAATTCAACAAAAAATGGTTTTGGCTTCTATTGGCCTTATGAAGATCCTTCATAAATATTTTTTTCTGTTCAGACACAGACCAGTTACAGTTTTATTATATATATTGATTAATGATTGATAATATATTTATTGATTTGGTGATGCTTGAGAGTGGTTTTAACATAAAGGTTTTGTGTTATAAATAACTCTATGAGTTTTAACGATATTCAGGCAGGAAAAATCGAACCTTCTGAGCCCCACAGTACTCTCTATCAATGGTTGTATAACAAACTGACCTGCGCACTGGGAACGCCGCCATGACGCTTTATCAATGGAGCGGCCATCTTGCTGACGTCACAGCTTGGCTTTATGTAATGTTTGTTTTCGTTTGGCAAATTTATGAGACCAGTGCACGCTCTCATCATCGCACCATAAAGTTATGAACTTGAATGAATAATCGACGAATGTATCTGGCTAGTCTATGGATCATTTAAAAAAAACACAACTCCCTGATACTTGCCTGTAAAATTATTTGTGCCAGATGCTAGGAGAAAAATCTCAAATATTATTGAATTGCTACAAGAAATATCTGAAATATTCTTGAACTAGCTGTCGCCCGCGGCTTCGCCCGCGTGAGTTTCGCTTAGACGAAAAGTCTTTTTGTGTTTAAAACTGTTTCAGATGTTTCGGATCTTCGATTTTTATACGTCTACAGAAAATGCTCATCATATTAATCAAGTTTTGCTAAGGCGCCATTTCCAAATATGTTATAGTGTAGCTGGGCTCTTGGAGTTATTCATCAGATGTTCCTGATCTTCAATTTTTATACAGCAGCAGAAAATGCTCATCAGGTTAAACGATTTTTGCTAAGGCGCCATTTCCATATATGTTATAGTGTAGCTGGTCTCTTGCAGTTCTTCATCAGATGTTCCAGATCTTAAATTTTTATACGTCAGTAGAAAATGCTCATCAGGTTGAATGACTTTTGTTAAGGCACCATATCCATATTTTTTATAGTTTAGCTGTTCTGCTATGGTTCTTCATCAGGTGTTCCAGTTTTCAAAATCAATTATAGCCTATATGTTGCCCAGGCTTAATAGCTATACAACAAAAAAAGTTTCATTCAAATCCGTCCAGTAGTTTTTGCGTGAAACGCGTACATACATACAGACAGACAGACAGACAGACAGACAGACAAGAAATTAAAAACAAAATTTTTTGCTTTCTATTGTTCTTTTTAAGTGTCTCTCTATCCATTTTAGTCAAAAATACTAAATGTACAGACAAAATATTTTTACTGTTTTATTATATGTATAGATTACCTAGTTGCTTTATGTGTAGTGTAGACTAGCTTTTGCTCTCGGCTTCTTTCGCGTGATTTTCGTTTATTACCCATTTCCAAAATTATTTGTTTCCAAAACTATTATAAATTTTCATCCATTTAATAAAATCAAAATACATATCAACAAATATTACAATAAATATAATGATAAATCTTATAAATAAATTGTAACTTCCATTAGAACATTAATCTTAACACTTCCTCAATTATATCTCATTTTGTACTTTTTTATCTATTTTTATGAAAACCCAACATCAGTTACATTAGTTAGTACCAGTTTAAACAGACATGAAACTAAATATTTACAGAGAACAACCATTTGTTTTACGTCACTAGAGGGCTAATATTGCCTCAGCAGAATGCAAATATGTACCGACCACTCTCTAGGGTTATTAGGATGGATAGGCACCTAAGCCGATTATATATTCATTGCCTTTACTTTGTGTCTATATGGTGTTGTACTGTTTTAACATAGCTTAAAGATAAGTAGATTTGTGTGACTAAAATTTCCTCATATCCTTGTTACTTTAAAGTTTCGTCGTAACAACTGTTCGCCAACTTAAGTGGAACTTAAGTGGCAGTGAGCAGGGCACATAGCTCGTGGAACAGATAGCCGTTGGGGCAGAAAAGTTTTCGAGTGGCGACCACGCACCGGAAAACGTAGTGTTGGCAGGCCTCCCACTCGGTTGACCGACGACCTGGTGAAGGTCGCGGGTTGCGCATGGATGCGGCAGCGCAGGACCGGTCGTTGTGGAAATCCTTGGGGGAGGCCTTTGTCCAGCAGTGGACGTCTTTCGGCTGAGAGAGAAAGAACTGTTCGCCAACATTCTTTTTTATCGAGCTTGTTAGGTTTTTCTCAAGTTAAAGGCATTTGACATGATTAACGCCATCTAGCTACAGTAATAGTGTAAACAACACAGTTAGCACACTATCATATCATACTAATATTATAAAGAGAAAGTGTTTGTAAGTTTGTGAGTTTGTTTATAGGGGGTAATCTTAGGAACTACTGAACCGATTTCAAAAAATATTTCACCCATAGTAAGCTACATTATACCTGAGTGACATAGGCTACAATTGAAGTATGTACCTCCCGAGCAAAGGGTTAACAAAATAGTCTGCTACAGATTTCCTCGTACGATACATATACGATGTTTTCCGTTCCTTGGAATGGAAGCATAGTGGTCAATGCAAACTCGATTCTATTTCTGGCCAGTATGAAATTCAATGAACATTCAGAACTTCGAGGATTGTGAAGAATTTCTGCCCACACAGCGCATACCCGAATGAGTTCACTGTAGTCGTGGGCGAAAAGCTTTGAGACCTGCAGTATTGCATTCATATCAAATATTGGAATATCGATCCATTCCGGGATATAAATAAATGAGTAGATCCATTAGAGAACTAGCGCGGCTTCGCCCGCGTGAATTTCCAACTGGAACAGTGCTTTTCCCGGGGATGAAAGGTACCCTATGTCCTTCTCAGCACTTCTAACTATGTACATGCAAAATTTCAGGAAGATTGGTCCAGTAGATTAAGCGTGAAGAGGCAACAAACAAACTCAATTTTGCATTTATAATATTAGTTAGAAGTTAGAATTAGGATAGTTAGGATAAGGATTTCATTCATTTAAATACAAGTAGGTACAAGGTATGAGAATTGTTAAAAATGTGTAATTTTATGATGGAATACATATAATTAAACACATTTTGCGACTTTTCAGCATGAGTTTATTCTCAAGAGCTAATTTATTAGAGTTCAAACTTTTAGGGAAAGTCCATTTTCTACGCGTGACGTTATATGAATGTACGTTTAGTTAGGGGCGTTTTGGTATCGTCCAAACATCGCTTAAAAATGTGGATTGTTTTTTGTTATATCTTGGGAACTACTTTTGTTATAAATGTGATTCTTTTACAGATGATTCTATTATTGTGAGATATTTCAAAGATGCATTAAAAAAAAAAGTTGTCAGGTCCCCTATTGTTCTTAACACCCATTATAAGTACTACCATGTAAAATCTATATATTAAATGTCTAATAATACCTTGTTTAACTTGCTAAACAAGTAGGTACGCGCTGCTAAATCAGTAGTACTAATTGCTCTCACGTTTTCGCATTCGAATTTTAGTCAACATTTTTTTGTTTCAGAATTTTTATTCTGACGAGCTAATTGGGCATGAAAGTGGCTTTGACTCCAAAACCACTGAAAATTCATAGTGTGTTACTAACTATACCTACTCAAAAACTAAATTAAACAGTCTAATAATAAATTGACCCATTAAAAGCATAATACACCGTACAATTATTTGTGCGCTATCAATAAAACGAGGGTAATATAAAGGTTAATTAATAATGTAATGAAATAGGTAATACCCAACGCCGCGCATAATTTTCTGAATTCCAATACAACTTTTAAAATCTGCGATCTATCGGTTGCACTCTTCTTTCGCTAGCAAACGACAACGGTGTGAATGAGATAGGTATAATTGATGAGCCCTAACTTTTGAATCCCTTATATGAAGGGTCGCGAAATTATCCCCTAAGCGCGTGCGCGAATCGATAGAATGCCCCGTATTATGATATAAGTACAGAATTACATTAAACGATCCGATCGTTTGTTGAGTATACATCGCCGGAATTATTCGTAGCTCCCGTTACTTGCCTGATGTTGAACTAGCAATGGATTAGTGGCATTTGTAGTAAAGTTATTTATTTAATGGTTTGGTAGCGTCGCGGTAGAGATTCGCGCAAGCGCCCTTGCATCCCTGGACCATATCTGGGCAAGTGTAATACTAAACTGTTGTAAAGTGCATCCATTTTGTTAAAAATAGAAAAATAATACAATAAAGTGAGTTGTAGTTGTATCGTATTACATAGGATCTTTGTTTAGTTATTATTTATTGGTATGATAAGATTTTTTTTTCTTTTCTACCTTTGTGTCGTTTTCTTTGTGTGAAAAGTGGAGGTGGATATTTTAGGTCTTAAGTGTACATTTATCCCTGAGTATTATATTCCTTCTTTTATACAAGGAGCATAATAGTAGGAATATGATTATATGATATGAATTCGGCGTATTCAAAATGTTATTTAGCCAGTTTTTTATAACAAAAACTCCGATGCGATCTTTCTTTGATATATAAATTTTAAATAATATTTTCTATAATCGGAGCTCTGGCGTTCTGGGATTAGGTAGAAATAGATTTGAATCCGCCATTTACTATCTTAAAACATTACTTGGAAAGTGTACTGAATTCTATATCCACCGAAAATTAAAATTACTTTAATTTCGCCGGTTATTTTTAAACATTTTGTATCCAAGTATCTAAATAGAATAGGAACAGGGTAACTTATTCTCTACTGCTTGATTTTTCCCTAAAACAGGATCATCGATGACCCTGTTTTAGGGAAAAATCGGTCGATCGACCCTTATACTATCTCGCCATTTTTAGCGGTTGAAATAAATGCACGGCCAGCTCGCTTGGCGTGGCATCTAGATCTGTAGCGAAAACAAAGTACAGTCAGACAAAAAATACAATAATGTAATCACATTACAACAGGATGACATGCGGGGCAGAATGCCTGTCCATCGGCCCCCCGCCGGACTCGATTCTACACATGCCGCCGCCGCCGCTGCCAGCCTTCTTGGCAAGCGCGGCGAACCTCACGCCGCCGTGCCGCGCCTCCAAGTGTCCTCCGCTGCTGAATAACGAAGAAAACTCGCTGTTCCCTGGCGTGGAGTACCATGAGCTGCCGAGGCATGGTAAGATATACTTTAATTGTTTTTTTTTTCAGAGTTGTAGCACAGACATAAAGGAAGCTCCCTGCCTCTCCCGCAATATGCGTAACCCCGTGCGTTGCGTACCCCGCACTTCACCCCCGTTCGTTTGCCGATTGGGACGCTGTTTGAAAACGAACACACTGACGTGTTCACGGATGTACAGTTTCATTTGTAGTAGTAGAAGGTAAATATGACGCCCCATATTTCTATGAAGTGCCTTCCCTGTGGTTTTAGGTATAAAAGGAAGTTTGAAAGTCTTGAACAACCTATGTGTATTTATCTACGATCGTAGAGGGGCTACGAGCGTACTACGCGACATATATTCTCGATTGCTACAATAATATTGTTGTGCTACGAAATCTGTCTGCTACGAAAACAATATGTATAATGCCATTGTCAAAAACTAACTAACGATACTTTAACCAATTTTCTTAAGGAAGGAATGAACTGAAACTTTTGATTTTCAGAGCCAGCCGGCAGTGACGACACCTGGTTCTTAGTTCTCATCACCTGCTGTATCGCCGTCCTTTGCATCGCTGCTCTACTAGCCCTTTTCCTTCTCAAATGCAGAGAGTAAGTTACTACCACATCCAATAAAATACCTACTTAGTTAAATCTTCCGAAAATGATCCTTTTTATAATCACCTTTAACCAGGTTTTTCTTTACCAGGGCACGGGGAGGCTGCAAGAGCGGAACAGGGAAAGCTGGAGGTTCGAATGCATTATATGGAGGAGCTGCGTTAGACTCTCGAGTCTTATGGGCAGCTTTGACCCCCAGGGGCACGCGACACTTCGTCGCAGACACATACCCGCATGATGAGACTGAGGACCACCACTATGAATGCGTAGAACCCCTCTATACAAGCTCGGACCGCCAGAAGACCTGGCTATTACCCGACACTTCAATGTAGAATACGAAGACCCAGCGCCTTTGATCGAAAGCTACAGCGATCGCACAGAGGAGTACTTCAGAAATGGCACGGACACGTTGCGACGAGGGCGCCCTCTAGTCTCATCTCCCACGAGGATCGAACGCCCCAATCTCCCCCCTCTGAACCTCCAGCCTCGCACCCTTCGAAGGGCCCCACACTCCCGCCGAGTCAGCGATGCCAACAATCCGGAGAAATCGGCCATCTGAACCGAGAGTGGCGCGGTATTTTCCGTCGCCGATTCAGCCGATATCGATTACGATTGGACGTCGCTCGAGCACTCGACCGTCGATCGTCTCGTTTGAGGACCAGATTCTCTTCACTACATCTTATCCTAGACCACAGCCTAGATTTTCAGCTTGCGTGTAGAATTCAGTTATTCATTTTTACCGATGTACTTTACCACTTCTTACCGTAGTTGAAAGCTTCATTTTTAAATGCGTTCGTTGGCTGTTTCGATAACGGCTGTGGTGAACATTTTCTAGTCTTCTTGGTGTTCTTACAAAAACTTAAAAATAGGTACAAGTGAAATAGATTGCTGTAGTAGTGTAAATAATTTAATTTTAGCTCCATTGTGCAATGTAAAAAGCTATGCAGTGTGTCCGATTATGGTAATTATAGATATGTTCTTTATTTAACTTGTTAACCCAGTGGAGCCGTGAAGTGGTGAGAAGTTGGCGCCAAGAATACCACTGTCTATAAAAAATAGCTCGTAAAAATCTTGTGGAATATAATCACTTGCAGTGTATTACAAATTTTCCTAGAATGACTAATTTCAAATGTATGCATTGCTTCGTAGAATGGCCGAATACCATGTATACCACAGGTATACCTACTTCCATCTATTCTAGTCAACTAATTGTTAGTCATAATCACAGAATTAAATCGATGTCTATTTTACGTAAGTGTACCTAATTGCTATTTACAGTAAACAGTTCAGCTTTTAAAATCTAAATAAATTAGCTACTGTAAACACAAATGTTCATCAACAAAGTCAGTGTTTTAAACAACTTTTGTACTTAATAAATCTATTATACAAATAAGTGAATTCTTTAATTCGTTGTTACTCGAATTCTACGTATTTTAAACATTAACTGAGTCCAAAAAGGAGGTTGCTCTAATCAAAGGCTCTAATCAAAGACTCGAATTAAAAAAAAAGTCAATTGACTTTTTTTTTTTAATTCGAGTAGGTTTTTATCCATAGGATCTACCGTGTTAGCTACTTCGACCAACTATACCTCAACGTTAGCTAGAAAATTTCTTTGGTTAGGGCTCGCTATTATATCTGTGGAATGCTTTTCGTGATTTTATCCTAATCCTAACTAATAGGTATTAAAAATGCGAAAGTTAGTTTGTTTGTTACCTCTTCACGCTTTATGTACTGAACCAATCTTCCTGAAATTTTGCATACACATCAGAAACTAAATAGAGAACTAGTTTGTAGTACTGAGAAGGACATAGGGTACCCTAGTTTTCATCCCGGGCAAAACCGCGGGCAACAGCTAGTGTTCAACAAAAATGAGATCGTGATTTTGGAACATGTTTTGTTTGTCTTTTATTCTATGAGAAGGCTCGAAATTAGCGATGTGCCGCCAAGAAATTTCCTGTACCTACCAAAAAAAAATCTTACCTTGAAAATTTTCAGAAATTTCTCGGGTTTATAAGAAAATTTTCCGTTCTCGAGAATATTTCCGAGACCAAGAAACTTTCCACTGCTTTGAAAATTTCGGGAACGGCACATCACTACTAGCGATGTGCCGCCGAGAATTTCTCGGTTTCCGAAAATTTCTTTCATGGAAAATTTCCGAAACTTTCCAGAAATTTTCGGGAACGTTTTCTCCCAATTTTTTGCGAAAGTCTGTCTGTCACTATTTCACGATGTTTCAATGTTTTTATGAAAAACATAAGACTTTTTGCCGCGAATGAAACCGCGGGCAACAGCTAGTACTAAAATATTATTCTCTGAAAAATTCTCAGGAATTAAATTCTCAAGAAATTTCTCTGAAATTTCTTGGAAAATTTCCTGGGAATGAAATTCTCAAGAAATTTCTTGGAAAATTTCCTGGGAATGAAATTCTCAAGAAATTTCTTGGAAAATTTCCTGGGAATGAAATTCTCAAGAAATTTCTTGGGAATTTCTCGGAAATTAGGAAAATTTCCCCGGAATATGGAAAATATTCATTTCCCTTCATCCGATTTTCTTGAAAATTTTAGTGATTGTCAATCTACTTATTTTAAAGACAGCTGCAAAAAGAAAATTCCCTTTTTTTTAAATATTTCAGATACTTTTCCAACAATTTCCGTTTTAGGGAATATTTCCGAGAACGTTTTCTGACCGTTTCCAAAAATTCCCGAAAATTTCGGAAAGGGTACATCACTAATCACTACTCTTAACTCTAAATCTTAGACTATACAAATATAGTAGTAGACTAAACAGTAGAAATGCGGCCGGTCGCCATGTTTTGTTCCTGTCAAAACAAGTACCTATATAGTGATGTGGTTCGTCATCCTCAAATATCACAACATATCGATAGATGAATGAATTGTGATTTATTTTATTCTATTGAGATTTATGTAATAATATTTATTATAAGATATAACTATAGTCGGTTTCTTTCTTATGATTTTAGATTGACAACATGTAAAGAAAGAAAAGAACAGTGGCTGGATACAATTGAAATCGAAAATTTTAATATTACAACCAAACATATTTATATTTGTTCCCTGCATTTTGAAGAGAAATGTTTCAAGCGAACTTTAAACGTAACAAGACTGCACGACGATGCTTTGCCTTTGAGTGAGTTGTTGGTAAGTTTTAATATAATGATTACTCAGAAACAGAACAAAAATTTTTACAATCTATTCAACTATGTAAATAATGTTGATCTGTAATATATGAAATTATTCAAGTAGGTAAGATCTATGTTTACTTTTTTTAATGCAATGATAATTACTCAGAAACTGACAATATAGTCTATTCAATTGTGTAAATAATGTTGATTTGTGATAGTTAGAAATTATTCACACAGTAGGTGAGGTGAAGACGTATTTTTTAAGTTTAATTTATAATGATACTTTCGAACACAGTAGTCTAGTCAATTAGGCAACATACTGTAAATACTATCTCTGATATGAGTAAATAACTGAAAATGTTACATTGAACAAACTGTGATCTTTTGAATACAAATAAAACCTGTTGATTTTGAAAAAAAGTTGTGGTTGTTTATTTTTTTGTGTTCCTTCCTTTTGTGTTTTATATTAAACCTAAGCTGTGCACGCAAAACAGGTATAAAAATCTCTAAATATTTTACGCATTTTCGTTTCATAACCTTCATTATTCAACTGCGAAATTTTATTATGGCGAAGTCGAAGTGCATTTAATAGCTCATATTATCACGTAAATAAAAGCGAGGAAAGATAATAGAAACTCAACAAAAATGTCGAATTCTATGAACACCATGCAATTCAATTATCGATATGATATTATCATGATCATGAGATATTAGTAATACGCGCTGCTCTACGGCAAGCCGCCATTTTTGTTTCCGACTCAAGTTTAGGTATGCACGATTTTTTTGTAGGTATGTATGTCTATTCTTTTTTCTATAGTCTAAGCTCTAAATTGAATATGGCATGGCACAATAATCAATATGTAGGTACCCATGTACAGTACATACCCACAGAGTACATACCTTTGATTTTTAAAACGTTTGTTTTGTTTAAATGACGCCGACATTTGTCACTGCCACTAGCTAGTTGTCATTGTCAAATAACACGAAAACGCGAGCCGAGCGTCTCATCTGTCGCTCGTATTTTAATTTATTAAATATGAAAACAATCTCAAATTTTATGTGAATATACTGTTTTAGTTAGTAGTCTGATATCTTGGAATAAATAATCTTAAGACGTGAAGTATTAATATATTGAAAACACAATGTCTGACGATGTTATCAAGCATTCGGTGCATACCCTGGTGTTTAGGTCTTTGAAACGGTCCCACGACATGTTTCTAGCTAACCAGGGCTTGCTGCCGCCTATAGATGAAAAAGCGTGAGTTGTGAATTCTAATAACTTCATAGTTATTCTGAAATTACTTGTTGAAATACCTAGAAATTTTGCTTTTGAATCACTGCTGCTTCCACCAAATTGGTCTGTTTTTGTAAAGATATATAACATTAATTGATTAAGAAATTTATATTGGGAGTCATTCCATTTAGTGATTTCGACATAAGTATTTTTATTTATATATTTTTGTAACACAACTTGTTTTTCAGTGAAAAGATCCTAAGATCAGTAAAGGCCCGCGACAGCTATGGACAGGTGATGGCTGCCGTGCAGAAAGCTCAAGCAACCAAGCAGATGGACAGTATGAGCAGGCCAGAAACTCCTTTGGACACAGGTTAGGCTTTTACTAGGCATATTAACCACGATTTACTATGAAAGTCTAAGAGGAAAGGTTCTCGAGTTCTTTTTCTTCAATTTTTCTTGACAATTTCTCTATTGTAAATATTAAATAGCTAACCTACTTAATCAATGTACCCTTAATTTTATTAAAAAATATAAAAGAAAAGAGGTTGATGAGGAGGCAGATGCTTACATATTATCACACCTGTTTTCCATGGCGGCAGAGACTTGAGATTTCCACTTGCTACTGTTACTGAGATGCTGATAGCTTATAATATTAATTGTTTGATCCAGAATAGTAACGTACGTAATTAAAATCATTGAATTAGTATCCCATAACAAAAGTCTCGAACTTACTTTGGGGCTAACTCAATCTGTGTGATTGTCCATATATTTATTTATAATTAATATTATTCTAATTCAGAAATGGCAGAATCAGCCGCTCTAGGCTCAGACGGGGCAATGTTGCCATACACTGGACCACCAGTGGCGGCGTCCCCCGCGCCCCCTGCCGGCGCCCTCACAATATTACCTAAGAAAGCACCCACCATGCCCAAGCCTAAGTGGCATGCACCTTGGAAACTCTTCAGGGTTATTTCTGGACATCTTGGCTGGGTGCGGTGTGTGGCTGTGGAGCCGGGGAATGAGTGGTTTGCAACTGGTAAGTACCTATCTGTTTCCTTACAAAGAACAGTTTTATTAGTAAAGATAAAACCATAGAGCTAGAATTTTTTTTAAATAATTTTTCTATGTATAGACATAAAAAAAAAATATTAAAAAAACAAAAAACATTGAATAGCATAAGAACTCTTTCTGACAATGTATGGGTATCTAGTATAGTTTTATATTTCACTAGCTTTCAGCTTTGTATAGAAAATAGATGTTTGCAAATAATTTTGTATTATGAATTACGAAAGTGGAATTTTTGTTTTTCGGGTAAAAGAAATCTTTATTCATTCTCACAAGACAAATGAGATCTTAGAAACTAGCTTTATTTTATTTACAAATATTGTTGCATGCAAAACTTACATTAAACATTAAATTTAAAATCCATTTAGGGGCCGTCCATATATTACGTCATTCTAAATTAGGGGGGGGGGTTGGTCTGCGGATGACGGTAAATGATAGATGGGGGGGGGGTGTTTCGAAATTGACGTCATTCTTATTTATTTATTTATAGTTTATTTTTCACGTACAAAAAGATTATTTCTAAAAAGAAATTTCTTCCAGCACACCTAGTAAAATACTAGCTGCCCGCCCCGGCTTCGCCCGTGGTACTTACATGTATTATACATATAAACCTTCTTTAAGAATCAGTCTATCTATTTAAAAAAACCGCATCAAAATCCGTTGCGCAGTTTTAAAGATCTAAGCATACATAGGGACAGACAGCGAAAGCGACTTTGTTTTATACTATGTATACCCTATTTTTCTCAAATCTGCAATGTTTTATTTTGTCAAACTAGTAATGACGTCAATTTTGGGAGAAGGGGGGTCATTAAGAAATGACGATAGGATGATTATAGGGGGGTCTAAAATCTGAAAAAATCGATGACGTAATTTATGGCCGGCCCCTTATTCATACCAGTCCTATCATGTAAACAATCTTCACAGTACTTTTTGTTGAATTTTGTTGAAAATAAATCAAATATTAGTTCAAACCTAAACATTCTAAAGTAAAACATTTATTAACAACGAAAGTAATTTCCTAAAAAGGCTATTTTAATTTATATTGTTGTAAAATCATAAAAAGACATGGTAAGATTGTTTACATGATAGGACTGGTAAGAATAAATGGAGTTTACAAAAGATGTACACATACATTAAATTTACAAAAGATTCAGAACTCTGTATATCATTTTAAAATATATTTAACCAAAATACTACTAATAATACTATTTTAGAACTTCATACCCAAATTTTACTTTTTACCAGTGGGAATCGACTTACTTATAACAATATGATATTTGTTCCACAGGTGCAGCAGACAGAGTAATCAAAATTTGGGATTTGGCCAGCGGCAAACTGAAAGTGTCTTTAACTGGTCATGTCAGTACAGTAAGAGGTGAGGCAGGGGTTCCGCTTATTTTAATATCAGTATTATTTTTATTTGCTTTTACTTATTTATTTTCAAATCGTCGTATAAAGACCTGGTCGCGGGTTCAAGTCCTGCTCGCATGGAATTTTTTCACCATATCTTATTTCTATATGAGAGTACTTTAGTGCTTTTACTTAGTTATTTATACAAGCAGTTACCATCATGTGTGTCTAAAATGGGACAAAATCTAGTTAATTTGAAAAATAAATGATTTTAAAGATTATTTTGGGAGGAAATGGGGGAGACCTTTGCCCAGATATGTTACAAAAAAGGAAAAAGTTGATTTGTTAAATAATTTATTGTTTCTTCTAGGATTGGAAGTATCATCGAGACATCCATATTTATTCAGTTGTGGTGAAGACAGACAAGTTAAATGTTGGGATTTAGAATATAATAAGGTAATACCGTTTTTTTATTACCAGCTATTCTATTGACCCTATAAAGACCCCTCATAGTTTTTTTATTAAATACCTCTTATTTATAGACACAGACCAGTTACAGTTTTATTATATGTATTGATTAGTTAAGAAAATCAAAAATAATTTGTTCCTCAGGTGATCCGCCACTACCACGGCCATTTGTCGGCCGTGTACACACTGTCACTTCACCCCACCATCGACGTGCTAGTGACGGCCGGACGGGACGCGACCGCCCGAGTGTGGGACATGAGGACTAAGGCTAACGTCCACACGTTGTCGGGACATACGGACACTATTGCTACTTTAGCGTGCCAAGCCGCTGAGCCTCAGGTGAGATTTCTAAATAGCCTAGATTGGTCGGTGAATTTTGCTTCCCAAATGCCACCAAAATGAGACACAGTTGTGGGTACAAGTACCCACTTGACAATAATTAGTTTGAATAACTAAAA
The DNA here is from genome assembly GCA_018467065.1 of Ephestia elutella. NCBI lineage: Eukaryota > Metazoa > Arthropoda > Insecta > Lepidoptera > Pyralidae > Ephestia > Ephestia elutella. The sequence goes on along the minus strand of CM031586.1, from coordinate 17,659,764 downwards.
ATGTTTCTTATGTATTTTTTTGACAGCGATTTGCCAATATGGATATAAAGATTGCTATCAATAAATGATATGTATATATGCGCTTGTTTGCTGCTCAAGTTAGGCTTAACAGCCTAACCTGTAATTACAATTAGCGCAAATCGATTCAGTCGATAAAGTTAATTTTTATTATTTGCGTGAAATGAAGATAAATTTTATGTGTGCAAACTTAAAACTGTCGACATACGTTTTGATACTAAAAGACTGCATTTGCCCTTCTATCTGACTTTAAAAAAAATCCGATTTCTGTGGATTTATCCACAGACATCGGATTTTTGTTAAAGTCAGACCTAAACTAAATACAATCCATCTTTCCAGATAATCACCGGCTCCCATGACTCAACAATCCGCCTCTGGGACTTAGCCGCAGGCAAATCTATGTGCACACTGACCAACCACAAGAAATCAGTCCGCGCCATTGTCATCCACCCAAATATATACACCTTTGCATCAGCTTCTCCGGATAACATCAAACAGTGGAAGTGTCCCGAAGGGAAGTTTATCCAGAATCTGTCGGGACACAATGCTATTGTGAACTGTATGGCGGTGAATCCGGAGGGGGTGTTGGTCAGTGGGGGGGATAACGGGACGATGTATTGTTGGGATTGGAGGACGGGGTACAACTTCCAGAGATTGCAGGTGTGTTATATTTTGTTTTTGACGTATAATAAATTATCTCATTATAGTAGGTATTCAATCTGTTGCAATGTTTATATATCTGTAAATCTGCATTCGCATATTTGTAAGGCGAAATGTCACAAGTAATAAATAATTTTATATTACTTTTCTCCACACAATGTAACGCAACACAATTTTAATTTTCTCGACCAAGTTCTACCGCTTATTTTTATTAAGAAAATTGAGTGCGTTTGACCTCTAACTTGACTGGGGAAGCAAGGATGAGATCTAGGGTGGTACACGCAAACTCGAAACATGCCTATTCACTCTTGCATTGAAAACCCCTAAATTATAAGTGTCGGGAAACCGCGCGCGCTTGTAATTTCACTACTCTGTTCATTTTATTTTCTTTAACTAAACCCATTTACCTCTTTTTCGGTTTCTCCCATTTCTGTGTTTCATCATAAATGTGATAACTTAAATAAATCAATTTAGAACTTCGTTCTTGTCAGTAGGGTATTTGCCATGTATTCCTCTCTAACTAAAATGAAATTTAGGTTTCAGCCGAAAGGCTTGACCCACCAATTTAAACTCGCTTCCATTCAAACCGTACTGATGCCACGTGACTATGTCACCCTGATGCTACGATCTGCCACCAACTTCACAGTTTGGTGACGTATTCCCCAGAGGAACCACTAGATGGTGCTGATGTAAATGTAATTCCCAGGCGGCAGTCCAGCCCGGCTCGATGGATTCTGAAGCAGGCATCTTCGCGATGACCTTCGACCAGTCCGGGTCCCGCCTCATCACCACAGAGGCCGACAAGACCATCAAGATATACAGAGAGGACGAGACTGCCTCAGAGGAAACTCATCCGATCAACTGGCGCCCGGAGATACTGAAGAGACGGAAGTTCTAGATTTTATAGATAGGTTTAATAAAGACGTTTTTATTGACTGTGTTTTTTACGTCAAAAATCGCCAGCAAATATTATTTTTTCTTTTTATTTAAGTTTAACCGGTGCAAACCCATACTGTGGTCCCACAACTGTTACTTCTCATAAGCCGCTCTAAAATGTGGCGTCTGAACTGGTAAAAACCATGGATAGGTATATTATTTAAGTACTAGTCTAGATTTAATAAAGAACGACATATTTAATTTCTGTTATACAAGTAAATGACCCAGTGAAAAGTAGGATTTCAATAAATCTTTGATAAACACATAACTATCGATATTATTTTTTATTATGCTTTAAATAAATAACCCTGTACTAAATCCCGTTAATATCATAGTTATGTGTATAAATTCGAAAGTTTGGATGTGAGTTTGTGAGGATGTTTGTTACTCAATCAGGCAAAATCTACTGGACGGATTTAGATGAAATTTGGTATACGGGTAGAAAAATACCGGGAATAGCAGATAGGGTACTTTTTATCCCGAAATTCCTACAGGAGCGAAGCCCCGGGGCGTGGCTAGTCTTTAATAAAATTACACGCTAAGTACCAACAAATAATAGTAATATTGCTATGTGTTGTCTTATGATTTAATGTAGATTATTCAAATGTAAAAATAAAGCGAGAATTTAATTAAAACATAAAAAGTACCAACACAAAGTCCTGATAACGGTACAAAGTTCCTGATAAAAAAAAAATCACTGCAATATAAAATAACTTTTAATTTTACAACCTATTCGGTTACAAAGCGTGAAAAATGCATTGCTCGAATAAATTCTATAAAAACCATCGACAACCGTGGAATGTCCGAACAAGCTTATATTTTGTGAATATATCAGTCATACAAAACAGCATACATAATTTTTCAACTTCACAGTTTAAAATATCTTAATACAAACTTTCACTCGTCTCTTAAAACAACGTTATAATTTAGATATTTAATAATATATCCAATCACGGTAGCATTTTTGTAAAATCACCAGTAAAACAAATTGTTAATGAGATCATAATATTACATACTGCCTCATTAATAATGTGCAATTAATTTTGAAATAGACGAATTTGTATTAATAAATAGTATTATGCTCATATTAATTATAGTATTGAAATATGGCTAAATACAACAACAGACAGAGGGATATTAAATGGGACCCTTTATTTTGATATTTCAAAAAAAACATTTTGAATCTTATCCTCAAGACACAAGGTTCAAGTCCACCCCTGCCTTACAGAGACTTAATTTATCATGATTATTACAAAAAATACATACAAATAAAAACCATAAAGCCATCAAGTACAGTTAGCCTGCCAGCAAGCTAAATTATTACAAATTAAATCAGTGTCACAGGCAATGACATTTTTGCCTGTGACTGTACAAGGCGAGCTCCACAGGACGATTACAAATTGTAAAATTGTTTTGTTTTCACAAATTAGCATCTCATTAATTTATACATTTTATTGGCATTATATACCTACTTTGTTTCAAAGAAAAGAAAATAAAGCTCTCTCTACTAATATATTGAGTGAAATTTCATATGCATCATCATCTTTGAAGTCATGCATATAATTTAAGTAACTGTTTTTCAAAAAATAATAAATATAAGCTTTGATTAGTATGCAGACCACAAAAAGAGTGACAACTTGATGCCTACTGTACATGCGAAACGTTCCGGCGGATCATCGTACATCGCTAATTTTCATCTTGTGTCACAACATATAAGCAATGTACAGTCAGATGCAAAGAAACCTGGGGCCCTATTTTTTAAAGTGTGACTCACCAAAAAAGCGTGAGCCGAATGATTTTTCATTCGATATCAATTATTCCGTATTTTTGAATTGTCTATGTCGAATAGGGTTCATGATTTCTCGAGCTTTTCAATTTCTCGGGTCTCGAGAATTCTCGAGGCTAATTTCTCGGGTCTTCTCGGGTTGTCGAGAAATTTACATTTACGTACGTTTTCTCATATTATTTGGTTCCAATAACGTCATCAAAGTGTGGTTTTCCTAATGTATAATATTATTTCTGTATTTTTTTTTTAAATACAGAAATAATATTATTCAGATTCATAATTATATGACAGTACCATTTTTGGCTTGTTATTTAGAACTTATAAACAAAAGTAGCTTCTATTAAACTAGTTAAAAGACTAGTACTAGTCGTACCCATGCGCAAGCTCACTCCCATCCTCTTTCTTCCAGCGTTCTTTTTATATGACGCGAACAGTATAGTTTCCACTCATGTTTCGCGGCCGCGCAGTGCCAGTAATGGAGGATGCCCGGCATGGAGTTTAATGAGAAGTTTCTTAATAGGGTTTGTTTTTAGTCTAACTAAACAAAAATCAACATGAAAGAAAACGTTAATATCTTTAAAAAAACCGGCCAAGTGAGAGTCGAACTCGCGCACCGAGGGTTCCGTACACGCAAAGCATCTCACAGTATAGCTCTAACTAAAAGACCAACTAGTTTCAAAAACAAACTTAACTTTGCAGCAGGCCTACCATGAACTCTTATTGCGATTCAGTTTAGGACCTAAATTGAACTGGGGCCCTATTTTTGAAAGCGTGACATACCAACGAAAACTAATAGACTATTATGTCGCGCATAATATGATCGGAAATTGTGTCTCACATTATTTTCATATCACTTCCAACTAAATTGTGAGAGTCATTTCATAAATATAGAGAACTAGCTGTCGCCCGCGGCTTCGCCCGCGTGACTTTGGCTTAGATGAAAAGTCTTTTTGTGTTCCAAACTGTTTCCTGTGTTCCAATCTTCCATTTTTATACGTCTACAGAAAATGCCCATCAGATTAACCAAGTTATGCTAAGGCGCTATTTCCGTATATGTTATAGTGTAGCTGGTCTCTTGAAGTTATTTATCAGATGTTCCAGATCTTCAATTTTTATACGTCAGCAGAAAATGCTCATCAGGTCGAACTGTTTTTGCTAAGGCGCCATTTCCATATATGTTATAGTGTAGCTGGTCTCTTGGAGCTTTCATCAGATGTTCCAGATCTTCAATTTTTATACGTCAGCAGATAATGCTCATCAGGTTGAACGATTTTTGCTAAGGCGCCATTTCCATATATGTTATAGTGTAGCTGGTCTCTTGGAGCTTTTCATCAGATGTTCCAGATCTTCAATTTTTATACGTCAGCAGAAAATGCTCATCAGGTTGAACGATTTTTGTTAAGGCACCATTTCTATATTACTTATAGTTTAGCTGTTCTGTTATGGTTCTTCATCAGGTGTTCCAGTTTTCAAAATGAATTATAGCCTATATGTTGCCCAGGCTTAATAGCTATACAACAAAAAAAGTTTCATTCAAATCCGTCCAGTAGTTTTTGCGTGAAACGCGTACATACATACAGACAGACAGACAGACAGACAGACAGACAGACAAGAAATTCCAAAAAATTTTTTTTGCTTTCTATTGTTCTTTTTAGGTCTCCCTCTATCCATTTCAGTCAAAAATATTAAACGTACAGACAAAATATTTTTACTGTTTTATTATATGTATAGATAATTGATCAAATGATTTTTCATTAGACATCAATTATCCTGTATATTTTTGGAATAACAATTTTGTTAGAAGTGAAAATAATGCGAGACACAATTTCCGCTTATATTATGCGCGACATTATAATCTTTTAGTTTTCGTTGGTATGTCACGCTTTCAAAAATAGGGCCCTATTCAATTTAGGTCCTAAACTGAATCGCAATAAGAGTTCATGGTAGGCCTGCAGTTCGATCCCTAGGATTCATACTGCATCAAGCCCAAAAGAAGTTTGTAACACTTATTTTTTAACTTCCAACAACATATCTACAACTTTCAGATTTATTCCTGTACAAATACTGTTAGACGTTGCTTTTTGCCAAATTTCATAATATTAGGTCAACAGGAAGTACCCCATAGGTTTTGATTGCTGCCTGAAATCGCAAAATATGCAAAAAATGCAACATTTACGGTAATAACTCTTGATCGCGTTGACGTATAATTTTGATTATTTTTTCGTTGAATGAGACCGTGGATCCGAATAATCGATATAAATTTCAACTTGATACCTTTAAGCATTCCTGAGAAAAAAGTTTGACAGACAGACGGACAACAAAGTGATCTTATAAGGGTTCCATTTTTGCCTTTTGAGGTACGGAACCCTAAAATAATATTTTTTTATATAGGTAAATGATTTCTCGAGTTCTCGACTTTTCTCGAGCTTGATTTCCCGGGAACAAAGCCCAACGATTTCCCGGGAATTCTCGGCTCGAGAATTCGGAATGAACCCTAATGTCGAATAAGTCGCAACGAGTGGTCTAGACCGCTCGTTTTCGTATGATTTGGTAGTCGAACGATTTTTACGTCAAAATGTTGAATGACATAGACAACCGGATACGGATATAGATGGGGTCTATTACAATTTTCATTTTTACGTTCCGTTTAACGCTTACGTTCTCTTTGATTGAAAATTTACCAACATTTTTTTTACGATTCGTTACCGATTCGGTTTTCGTTGCGTAAAATGTAGCAGAAATTATTTCTCGCATTATTTTCATATCACTGGCAACATTGCTAGACGAGTGATTTCAAAAATACGGCTTTTATGTTTTTAGTGACATAGTAGGACGAGTGCGACATAATAGTCTATTTGTTTTCGGCGGTATGTTACACTTTCAAAAATAGGGCCCCATATTATGTCCTATTATGTCACTATAATCGGGCCGAAACCTAAACTCCCGTATGACGTATGTCACTTTGACAATAATAGTGATGTAGCTAAACACGAATCGCTGCAATTATTTGGTGTTAAGTAAAAAAACAAATCGAAATAAAATAATTATTTTTATTAATCAGAAGTCTGAACCTGAGTCGCTGTCATCGTCAATAACATGGATAATAAATTCATTGTGAATATTATCTACTTGATGTCATGATTCGATACGATCAAGTGAATTCTTGTCCCTTTTTCTTTCTTTTTTTGTATTACTTTAATGTTAAATATTTTAAATCTTAAAACGCAATAATTCTTATTTCCAGCATTTACAAACCTTGTTAAATAAATCGAAAATTAAACGATGTATCGCGATTTTTTACATTTTCACTATCGATTTATTTTAGACGGATGCAATGGAACTCCCTAAACGGGCAAGCCTTCCGGCTTGAACTTCCGTTCAAGTACTACATTTCCGCGCATAGATTCAAAATTTTAAAAAAATTGACCCTGATGACACCTGTCATACGAGAGTTTAGGTTTCGGCCCGATTATAAAAACATAAAAGCCGTATTTTTGAAATCTCTCGTCTAGCAATGTTGCCAGTGATATGAAAATAATGCGAGAAACAATTTCTGCTCCATTCTAGGCAACGAAAACCGAATCGGTAATGAATCGAAAAAAAAGTGTTCGTAAATTTTCAAAGAGAACGTTAGCGTTAAAATGAACGCAAAAATGAAAATTTTAATAGACTTCATCTATATCCGTATCCGGTTGTCTATGTCATTCAAGATTTTGACGTAAGAAACGTTCGACTACCAAATCATACGAAAACGAGTGGTCTAGACCACTCGTTGCGAATTATTCGACATAGACAATTCAAAAATACGGAATAATTGATATCGAATGAAAAATCATTCGGCTCACGCTTTTTTGTTGAGTCACACTTTCAAAAATAGGGCCCCTGACCCCTATTTCATCTAATTCTATCTCAAGGGGGTCAGGTTCCTCTGCAGCTGACTGTACATAGAGATACATTGTTAATGAATAAATTAGCTATGATTTTCTCTAAACGTAGCATGACAATGACAATAAAACTTTAGCAAAAACCTCATGATTGGACCACATAAAAAAGCATACAAATTCAGTACAAGTATCATCCCATGTTACTCAAGCAACGGCGTTAGGCGGTATTATACGGATTAAATAGGAAGTTTATTCTGAACTCAGCTGCTGAAAGCCGGCCGCACACGTCATTTTATTTCCGTACGGTTTCAGATCCGGGGAACCGAATGCACGCTTTTCATACAAATTGTTCAAGTAAGCGCACGTGTCTTACATTTTTCGTTCGAAAAAACGGACATTTGCACCCACTCGAGCCTTTGTATGAATAGTTCGTGTCCCCGAATCTGAAATTTCCGTACGGAAATAAATAAACTGATGTGTGCGGCCGGCTCTAGCCAGTGCGCGCGACGACAGTTTATAGCTGGTAGTTTGTAGCTTTGAGACATAATATATTATGATTAAATAATTTGACAGGGCCCTCGCCCACGCGATGACTAATGCTCCACTGACATCTAAAATTAAAAAAATAAACATGCGACGCGACTTGTGACTAAGTTCAGAACAACCATACTATTTGATTCGAATGGTATAATCATCTCATGATACTCAAGCGTCGGCGTTATATAAAGAAACCAATGTTACAGCGGTTATATCTCGTCGTCTAAGTCGAATTCCTCTTCGGGGAAGTCCCCGACTGTCACGTAGACAGGTTTGACAAAACCGCCGTACTTTGGCGGGCACGTGAAGTAGCGTTTACCGTTTACTCTGGAAAGATAAGTGGATAATACATTGTATAATTAAAACTAAATACATACATAGAATCACGTCTTTATCCCTTATGAGGTAGACAGAGCCAAGAGTCATGAAACGCTTAGCTCAATAGTGGGCTTTCTGATGGAATGGAATAGAGATTCAGATATAGTGACAGGTTGCTAGCCCATCGCCTATGAATGGAGGAATCCCCAGTAAAGCCCTTTCCCTCGATTGATTGACCCTTAGGTATGGAGTAGTAAATTCCTCTCTTGGTCGCACTTACCTGAACCTATCTGCAAAATTTCAAGTTTCTACGTTCAGCAGTTTCCGCTCTGCATTTTTAAGTCAATCAGTCAGGCAATAAATTGTATAAAATATAGGTAGGTATCTGATTTCATACTAATATTATAAAGATGAAGTGTTTGTGAGTTTGTTAGTAGGGGGTAATCTGCGGAACTACTGAACCGATTTCAAAAATTCTTTCACCAATAGAAAGCTACATTATACCTGAGTTACATAGGCTACAATTTATGTATGTACAGTGGGCCACATAGAAAAGTATACCACCTGAAATACGATCCACTATAATAAGTGGTATACTTTTCCATGAGGGCCACTATACCTTCCGAGCGAAGCCGGGGCGGGGCGCTAGTATTTTATATTTTTCTTAATTTTACTACTTGGGCCGATTTCACTAAAGTTAGATAAGTCTTATTCCAAGAATAATGACGTAAGTTACTCCTGGGATAGCAAATTTTACATTTCACCAACAACTTAACCTAAGAATAAATAGATAACCGAGGGATAATATTTATACTCCCGATTTTGAAGGAATAAGGATTTATTCCTTGGTTAAACATGGCCGCCAGGCTGTCAGCTGTTACTTCGAAAGAGATGTCATTTTCCAGTTTTGACATATAACCCTACCGAACAGAATAATACGCTTTACTCCAGTGTAACGTGGTGAAACGTGGACGAAGTTATCCGATAATTCAATCTAAGAATAATTATATTCCGTGGATAGCTATTCTCGTGTAAAGTCATGTTTGGTGAAATCGAATAAATGATTTCTTTCTTTCGACCCTTAGTCAAGAAATCAAAGTAGTGTGTGAATATAATTTGCCAAGACTCTCTACTATACTCACGAGCCATCGTTCTTCCCTCTCGGCTCGTCATACTGCACTCCGATCCACAATCCCTTAGCGCCATCTAGCGGGCCGTTGTAGCGGACCGTCGCGCGCCGCACCGGCTGCTGCGGCACTCGGACTTCGCACCGGGCACCTACTAGCACTGCCTCTGCCAACCTGTCAATCAATATATTTTTCACTTCTCATGCTCTGAAAGTGCTTATTTGTGCAGGATATAGGCTGCACGAAATCGAATTTTGTGCACAAGGGCATTAACGTATCTACTCATAAATGTATCTATATAAAGGCAAAGAAAGTGAGCCATACAGCCAAACACAATAAGAAGTTCATATATCTATGAACTTCTTATTGTGTTTGGCTGTATGGCTCACTTTCTTACATATATCTATTATATATACATTTGTTGTTTTATAAATATTTTCTTTAATTTATTTGCCTTATGTGTTTTTTAAGACATAAAAGATATTAAAATTTAAATTGAAGTACGGTAGGTTATTTAATTAATTTAAGAAAAATATTATTACAAAATTAATTTAAAAGTAGGCTGTATAGGTCTGCGGCCCAAGCCCAATATCAATGTCGCAAGATTAAAAAAAAATAAAGCGGAGGGCAACAGCTCTTGTTTTTTCGTGCGTTTACTGTTTTATTTCCTCGCAATCGAAGAGAAAAGCAGAGTTTATAACTCGTACACAAAACGATTTTTATCCTCGACATTACTATCAGTCATATATTTTTACACTACAGTAATTAATATCAGACATGCTAATATATAGTCTCGGATTTATTGTGTTTAAATAAATAAAATGTGTTTTTATTAGATTATAAAGATCGAAATTACCTGGCTTCTTCCTCCAGTTCCTTCTGCTGCTGATCCTTGAGCTTGCTCATCTCCTCCTCATTGTATTTGCCGAGTCTGTTGCGCTGTAGGAACGATCTGAGAGTGTCTCCCTTCTTCTCATACTCCTCTTCTGATAGCCGGAATCTATAATTTATTTATTTAAACTTTATCGTACACATATACAAAAGTACAGTACAAAAGGTGGGCTTAATTCTAAAAGCATTGACTGACAGTCAAACCTTAGGGTTGAGCAGAGAGTTCATGTGGATGTAAATAAATCCTATTATACAAATTAATTATTGAAAAATAAACAGATACATATAAAGAATAATATAATAATATTTCAATTCTTAGTATAAAATAAATATATAGGGACAAATTACAACATTTAATTAGGAAATAGTTCAATTTGTGTGAAAGTACCTACATAAGTATTGATTATACTAATATGATGGAGTAATTTTCTGATGTCAACTAACTAATATAATTCATTAAGTATATGACGATTAAAAAGTGATATTTTAAGGCCTATTTAAATAATAGTAGATTTTACAACAAGTGCACAAAACGAATCATTCTTTTTGTGGACGGCTAAAAATCGTTTTGTGGACGAGTTATAAACTCCGCTTTTTACTTCGATTGCGAGGAAATAAATCAAATTGAAGAAATTAATAAACACACGAAAAAACAAGAGCTGTTTCCCGCCGCTTTATTTTTTGTTAATCTTACGACATTGATAGGCTTGGGCTGCAGACTTATACAGCCTACTATTAAATTAATTTTGTAATAATATTCTTAAATTAATTAAATAACATACCATACTTAAATTTAAATATCTTTTATGTCTTAAAAAACACATAAGGCAAATAAATTAAAAGTAAATATTATAAAATAACAAATTCTATCTATAAACTTTTTATCGTGTTTTGCTGTATGGCTCATTCATTTTCTTTGCCTTTATATAGATACATTTATGAGTAGATACGTTAATGCCCTTGTGCACAAAATTCGATTTTGTGCAGCCAATATCCTGCACAAATAAGCACTTTCAGAGCATGAGAAGTGAAAAACAATTGACTTTGGCTCTGCTATAAGTAAAGTAGTTGAAAGATTTAGGCAATTGACAAATTTCACAAACATGACTGTCATATCCTACACTTGGGGGTACTTCTAAAACAACTAGTCTGGTTTCATGTCAGGTGAGTTAACACGCGTTCTCCCGAAATTCCCGTTTATATGTAATACATAATAATGACCAAAAAAAATGGTGTAGTAAATATGCATTACCTTTCAGCACTGTCCGAAGTATCAAAGTCTTTAACAAGTGCAAACTTGTCAACAACATGGATCCTCATACCATCCTCAATGGGATAGGAGCCCAATAGAGCATTGTCGTTATCAATGTCACATATAAAGTTGTTTTTTGAGTCATACAACTTTAACTTCATTGTGGCTGCATTACCACCAGTCACCAACTCCAATTTTGTCTGCAAAGTATACATATATATTTTATTTTAGTCTTGATACCTGTATCAAACATTTAATTAACTTTAATTCCACCAATATCTACTACATATCCAATAACCACTATCCAGACAAAATGTGTGGATTTATAGGGACACGAAAAAAGTATCGATACTTTGTGGTATCGAGTACTTTTCCTTTCGATACCGATACTTTTGTACTCGATACTTTGTATTCGATACTTTTACTCAATGAGTACTTTTTCAGAGATATCGTATCGAATATTTTTTTTATTTTTCATTTATTAGGTTCGCCAACTGGCTGTGCAACACAATATGTGATGTAATGTGTTAGACTTATAAAAAACAGAATCTTTTGTTTAGAATTTAGGTAGGTACCTACCAGTGGCGTAGGGTAAATAGAAATAAAGGTAAAGCCGGGTCATATCTTAACTTGTAAAAAAAACATGCAATAAATTACATAGGTACCAAAATTGTGTATACCTACCTAGGTAGACAACCAAAGATTTAAATCGTAATCTTTGTAAACAACCTATTTGTACTAATTAGCCGCCATTTCTCACCTAGCCTACGTGACGACAAGAAACAAATAAATCTTTACTATGAAACACTAAACAATATAATATACCACAATCAAGCTAATCACTTTATCATCACAATTATAAATAAGCATACGAAAGCGCGCGAAACGATGGCTAGCTGGGGTGACTGACTATGACAGAGGCAATCGGGAACGCGAATAAATTGCTCTGATTGGACGAAAACTTTCGGGAGGCGATCTGAGATCGGCTTATAATCGCTGTTATATCGACGAGTGGTTGTATGTAGTAGTAATGTGTATGTGTGCGTGAATTGCATACATTTGAATTATTCGAAATCCCAATATTATGAGCGGGTTCCCCAGCCGCTGTACCGCGGGCGGAATGCGTCCTACGATAGTAAAATCGTGTATGTGTGCGTTTGCGCGATTTCAAATACATTGCGTATTTTGTGTCCAGCATATTGAAGAATATATTTTCAAAGCGCGCAATGTCATTATGTGCGTTTAATTAATCACGCGCTCATATAAAATTACATTAATGGGTAATGCCGCCGATCCTCGGCTTATAGTAAGAAGTGTCATATAGGTAGGTATATGGGTATAGATGTATATATATTTGAATCTGCTAAGGAAAGCCGGTAGGAATCGTGTTCTAAAGAGGCTTCGCCACTGGTACCTACCTGCACAATGTGTACATACATAATTGGCTGTCTGCCGAAATTCTTATTGTAGTATTATATTCTTATCGTACGTATAACTTTGTGGCTCTCAAGTTCAGAGTAGGTTGCAAACTTAGTAACAAGAGCAATTACAGCATTGTATCGATTCTGAACATTGTATTGATCGTACACAAGGTTCTTTTTTAAATATTACACACACTGCGCTGCGCAAGCATTTTGCAGCTAGGTGTGCGCTGACTCTTAGGCTTTGAGAACCTAGGCGAATTCGCGATTCGCTCACACCGCAATTTCGAGCGAGAGATACTTATCAACTGCTCTAAGGAGTGAGTGTGACGTACATATACGAATTCCGCGGTGCGGAATCAGTCGTCAATCTGTGGTGTATAATGTTGTTTGACGAAATTTATGCTGATTTGTCATGTATATAATGTTTTTGTTTATTTAATTCAAATAAAAAAATATAAGAAAAAGTACTCGATACCCTAAGGTATCGATACTTTTGTTTCGATACTTTTACGAGTACGATACTTTTTTTTCGATACTACTCATGAGTAAAGTATCGATACTTTCTATTCGATATCGTGTCCCTATGGATTTAAAATAAATTGCGCAGTGATAAAAACACTTATGGCTGGTTTACACAGTGCGAGCTAGCATGCAAGTCAGCTGCAGTGCAGTAACTCGCAACATATAGACATATCTTACAAGTAATTCGCACGTGCGAGTTGGACAGTAGCTAGCATCCGAGTTACTTCAACAATTTTTGTTTTCACTCGCCTGCTCGCATGACAGTGTCTCGCACATCTCAGACATCTCTCGCATCATTTGGACGCGTTCGGCAGTAGCTTGCCGGTGTACCTGCGCGCGTTCATTTAATTTTGCAAAAATAAAGCATCTTTATAACATATTGCTCCTTAAAAATGGCACATGTTGCTCCGAAAGATTTTCTTGCCATCCAATCTCTTACCCAAATAGGGTTGCCAGTTCGCCAAACCTAATAGCCGGACAGACCAGCCAGTTTGGCCGGACATTTGGGTAGAAAGGCCGGACACCCTACATTATTGAGGATTTTTGTCTCAGTATTAATAGGTACGACAAAAAATTTTTATGTAAAATCAAGCTTTTTGGTAATGGACACGCAATCAAACAGCCTACCTATGTCCGGCTTTATTAACGCCTGGCAACCCTATACCCAAACCCTTTTCTTCCTCTCTTTTTTTTGTAATTATTTATTAAATGTAATGATAATGATAGTTATATGTGGTATGTAATAATATATTTTTTTTTTCTAATTCAACACATTATTATGGTCATAGACCATATTACAGTTTTTTTAATCAAAGCACGTTGACACATAGCATTGCGACAACTCGCTAGAGACTGGACAGCTACTATTATTGTGGACCTCCGTGGCCCAATGGTCATCACGCCGGACTGCCACATCAGAGGTCCCGGGTTCGATTCCCGGTCGGGTCAAGATGGAAAATGATCTTTTTCAGATTGACCCGGGTCTTGGATGTTTATCTATATATGTATTTGTTATAAAATATAGTATCGTTGAGTTAGTATCCCATAACACAAGTCTCGAACTTACTTTGGGGCTAACTCAATCTGTGTGATTTGTCCGTATATATATATTTATTTATTTATTTATTTGTAAACAGCTAAGGCGAGCCGAGCTACTGGCATACGACTAGACAAACAATAGTAGCTGCGTACTGTCTAGTCAGTAGCTCGCATTGTGTAAAGGAGCCATTAGATGTATCTATAATTTTTAGGCTGACATATCGATATTTGATAAATTCAAAGGTAAAGTTATAAATTAAAATAAAAAGACAAATTAAATAAAAAAGGGGTGAATCATATAACCTTAAAGTCGAAGACTGAGATTTCCTTCTTAAATCTTCTTTCAACAGGAGCTGTTGTTTCGGTTTCCGACTTTGTAATGTGCACATTAACAAAGTCTTGAGTTATAACTTGTATGCCTTCCATTTGTATTTTTGTAACGAAAAATTGAAAACCGCACCGCAAAAATAAATAATTTTTTCACCACCACAAACAAAATCTTTGTTTATAATTTGATTGATAACAATTTGGCATTGACATATGTCGAAGTTTTACAGAGTAGACATAAAGTTGGCATATTTCGAATGTCTATGGTGACTTTGTCTATGGTGCCTGATATTAAAGCAAAGCAAAACGAAATGACATTTTGATGATGCTCTATGGACCACGCCATTTTGTAATTTTGGACATGTTGACTCGGTCATGAAAATGATTTTCTTGACGCAATTATTTGGTTATTTTATGATAACTCAGTAGTTTAGTTAGTGAATCTTTTAGAAATAACAAATATGGATATGTCGGAAGTAAAAGCGTTCAACACGGAGGTATTTTTAAGCTAATATATTAGACAATGCGATTTTTAACCGTGGCATTGTAATAACTATTTTTTTCTTTCAGTTATCCGGGTTGTACGATAACAAGCCGCCAATATCAAAGGCTAAGATGAGTGCTATCACCAGAGGTGCTATAAAGGCCATAAAATTCTACAAACATGTAGTGCATAGTGTGGAAAAGTTCATACAAAAGTGCAAACCAGAATACAAAGTTCCTGGTTTATATGTGATAGATTCAATAGTGCGCCAGTCAAGGCATCAATTCGGCCAAGATAAAGATGTATTCGCGCCAAGGTTTGCAAAAAATATGCAGCAAACTTTCGCTAACTTGTTTAGATGCCCCCCTGAAGATAAGGTTAGTTACATAAAATCATGTTTTTAGGTTAGACTTTATCTCTGGCCAATCATATTCCATCATTGTTGCCATCAATGTAGTGGACATGGTTCATTGAACTTTATTTGCATTAGAAGTAAGCAACAGATGCAGGATAAAACACCAAAGTGTTAACTGCTTAGACTTCCTTTTTTCTGATTGTTGAAGATTTGTCATAGAAAAAGGAGATCTCAGGATCTCCCTTTTTCTATGTCAAATCTCGTGATCAGTCTGTCTGGCTATGAGCAGATGCGTTGTGTGATTGTGAGAGTGTGTATTTCCCGGGTGTCAGTAGCTTTTACCAAAAATTTGATTTTTGTAAGTTAGTGGCTTTGTTGCCCTTATACTGGAAAGCTAAAACAGATATAAAAAAGACTGAAACAATATCACATTCAGTAGCTTGCCTCCAGATCCTGAGAATGGATGTTGTCCCTGGAGAGCTCATTTGAAGCTTGCAACAGATCGGCTAAAAGTCAGACTGATTGCAGATAAAAATTATTGATATTAACAAGCAATAAAATATTCCAGCGTAACATAATCCGCGTGCTGAACCTGTGGCAGAAGAACAATGTGTTCAGTTCGCAAGTCATCCAGCCGCTGCTGGACATGGCTGATCCCAACCATCCTCTGCACGCCGAGGTGCTTGCTCAGCAGAATAATAGTGCTAATGGTAAACCACGTCACCTTCTGTTAATTTTAATTTGGTATTCCAAGAGATGATGAATAGAAATATTGTCTATACTTATCTGTTAAATGTATAAGATACTACAATAATAGTGAAAAACTAATTAACAGATAACAATTTAATTTTTAGACAAAAAAATTATATTATAATTTTTTGAATACATAAAAAAAATTATCTTATTTTTATTTTTTCTCTTGATAATCCTTAGACTAGATACTAAGAATTATACTATTGTAATAACAACTTGCTAACGATTCTACTTGTCTTTATAGCGATATGGAAGAGCGGGGTCTACTGGCACAAGCATCCTTAAGCTTAAAAGTAGACCCCATCAATGTATTTATCTAAAGAATTGTAATTAATGAATAAATAATTTTGAATTTAAATTTTGATACAGTGGGACACAATACCAGGCTAAAAAAAAATTTTTTTGATACAATAGAAATATTATCTATATCTGTTAGATGTATATAAGATATACTACAATAATAGTGAAAATATAATCAAACAGTCTAATAACAATTTAATTTTTTTGACAAAAGAAATTCTTTTATAATTTTTGATTTGAAGGATTTTATAATTATTATATTTAATTGAAAGATGAAGGACGGAGATGAATGGAGTGAATGCCCAACAGTGGGACGTAAATAAATAGCTAGATAAAAAAAAATATTGAAGCTGTGATAGAATTTATGACATCTGTAACAAATTTATTGCAAACTTTAGGGGTTTATTAAGGCAAAGAATTTTTTTATATTTTTCTAAAATAGACACTCCTGCAAAAGCTGACGAGAAAAAAATGTAGGAAAAACATGAGAATATTTGTTGGAAGGAACTAATTAAAAATATCGTCATTGCACCTTCTGTCAACAGTTTTAAGAACAGATTAGACAAAATCTCCAAACTTCAAGATACACACGCATCATTTTATTTAAGCTGCTAGTGTGTTCTATGTTGGTCTGGGAGCAAAGATGTCAAAGTCATTGACTTTTACATATTTGCTTTAAACTGAGAATTCCTTCACTCGTAGGCGATAGGCTAGCAAGTAGCAACCTGTTACTATACCTGATCTATCTCTATTCCATCAGAAAGCCAACTATTCAGCTAAGTCAGCCTTGCGTCTCACGACTCTTGGCTCTGTCTACCCCGTAAGGGATAAAGACGTGATTCTATGTATGTATGTGTTGTGTTCAAAATATAATAAATAAATAATAATATTGCTTATTACCTATACCCAGAGATGGGCATTATTCGAATAAATTTTTATTTGAATAATCATCCGAATAAAATTTTATCCTGGAAATTCATCCGCGAATAATTTATTCACGAATAAATCATCCATCATCAATGATATCACGGATAATTTATTCATGGCCAATTTATCCGCGGATGATTTATTCGTGAATAAATCATCCGCAGATGAATTGGCCACGGATAAAATTTTATTCTGATGATTATTCGAATAAAAATTTGCCCATCTCTGCCTATACCTAACCTACCTATTACTTATTCTGCCATACATTGTATTTGTGCAATAAAGGTTAAATAAATAATAATATGTGCAGGCAGCAGCCTGAACGTGACCCACAACTCGGACGGCAAGGGCTCCCCCGCCCCCGCGCCGCTCCACACCCCGCCCGACTCCTCGCCCATGGGGGACCAGGTAATGCTTACTTCTGGAGAGTTGTACACTCATGAATAATAGTATCTCAGGATAGATTATTGATAGAACATAAGAATAAGATCCTTTATGGGTCTTTTTATTAATTACTAGCTTTCGCCCTCGTGAATTTCCAACGGGAACCGTGCCTTTTCCCGGGATGAAAGGTACCCTATGTCCTTCTCTGTACTTCTAACTATGTGTATGCGAAATTTCAGAAGGATTAGTTCAGTAGATAAAGCGTGAAGAGGTAACAAACAAACAAACTCACTTTCGCATTTATAATATTAGTTAGGATTAGGATAATATTTTAAAAGTAACCTATAATAATATAAACTGGATAGCAATAAAAACTGGGTCAAAAATTACATTAAAAATGAAAAATCCTAACTAATATTATAAATGCGAAAGTGAGTTCGTTTATTTGTTGGTTTATTTATTTGTTACCTCTTCATGCTTTATCTACTGAACCAATCTTCCTGAAATTTCGCATACACATAGCTGGAAGTACGGAGAAGGACATAGGGTGCCTTTCATCCCGGGAAAAAGCACTGTTCCCGCGGGAAATTCACGCGGGCGAAAGCTAGTAGAATATGAATCAATATAGTTTAAATTTGTGATAGATGAGATAGGTATGAATGTGCCAGCGCACGCATAAATAGGTCCAAAGAGGATCAACTACTAATATTACATTGTAGACCTCATCTCTGTCCTCGGACAAGATTGTAGTCAAGAGCGAACACATATTTAATTTAAAAAAAAATATAAATGCGAAAGTTTGGATGTGAGTTTGTGAGGATGTTTGTTACTCAATCACGCAAATTATACTGGACGGATTTTGATGAAATTTGGTACTCGGGTAGAAAAATACCGGGAATAGCACGATAGGGTACTTTTTATCCCGAAATTCCCACAGGAGCGAAGCCCCGGGGCGCGGCTAGTATTATACTAAATACGAAAGTTTGGTGTAATAATAATTAAATAAACTCAATCACGCAGAATCTACTAGACGGATTTCGATGAAATTTAGTACACGGGTAGAAAATTACCACACATTGGGTACATTTTATCCTAAAAATCGCAAAAATTACTTGACTTATTTTTCGGATAGCATTTCATATTTGGCAGAAGTGATAAGTTGGAGAGTTCAATTGCAAATCTGTAAAGAAGATATACTCTTTCTCTTCTACATATTCTAATAGTAAAATAATACTCATCAGATAAACAATAATGATATCAGACATATGTTGTAAAGTGACGTCTTTGGAGAAAATGCAGCAGAGGAGTTTGTTGCGCCGCCTCTTCTCCACTTGCGCTTTGGGGGCGGTGGTAACCTTAGCTTTAAGGCCAGGTCCAACCCCACTATTCGAAATAATTGTAATTTTTCATGAAGAAATTTACCTAATTAGAGTTTATTTACGAAGTGGAAAAATAATACAGGATATAGATTATGATCTCTATTAAGGTTTTAATCGTGTACTTTTTAATAAAAATACATATTTTCGGCTTAATTAATTCATAAAGGCACCGAAAATTTAGAAAATATTTCAGCTTTCAAGTCATGAAACTTAAAATTTTCAGCGATAACATATATATATATTTATATAATTAGTTTATATATATGCTATATTAAAGTCTTAATCGAGCACTTTTGTTTTAAAACTAATATTTTTAATGATATTTGAGAAAGAGTTGCTAAATCGGTACAAAATCTGTTCGATCCTGCCAACGAAAGTAGAACATTGTGTTGTGCAAAAAACTATCTTATTGCAACGCGCACACGCCGCGGTTAAGCGCATATGAATTTTGTTTTTTGCAGCTCAAGTTGGACCTAGTCTTAAGTTATTTTATGACGTCTACTAACTAAAAACAAGAATGTGACGATTTAAAAGTGCTATTTTTAAGCCTATTTAAATAAAATACAATTGACTTTGATTTTATCATTTTCCACAGTTCCAAGACCAACCGTCCAGCCAATCTGGTGTGAAGTTTAACCGGAAACTCCTCAACGACTTTGAGTATGAGAGCGAAGATGAACCAGTGCCTGTGGAGCCTACCCCCCCTCCGCACCCCCCTCCACACCAGACTCACCAGAACCAGAGTCATCAAAGTCACCAGGGGCACCAGAGTCATTCACATCAGCAGCATCAAAGTCATCAGCCAATCACAAGCCAGAACCCAGCTGATGTGCTTGGAAGGTATTATATTTATACTAGCTTTTGCCCGCGGCTTCGCCCGCGTGAATTTCCCACGGGAACAGTGCTTCTTCCCGGGATGAAAGGTACCCTATGTCCTTCTCAGTAGTTCAAACTATGTGTATGCAAAATTTCAGAAAGATTGGTTCAGAAGATAAAGCGTGAAGAGGTTTAGCGAAGAGATGGTCGCTACTTTGAGGTGTGTGGAATGAAACCTCAGATCAGAAGGTGTAGAATGGAATGGAATATGGAATGGACCACTGTAGCGGGAGAAGGTGTTATGCTCAACCGCCACAAAGGGAAGATCTTCCCGCCAGGCTAGGTGTTAGGCCTGGGGAGCCGAGGCTCCAACGATGTTGCGTTGCAGTTCATATATATAGCGAGTTTTGCCTTGGAAATTCTGATAGCGCGATTAAGGATTTTCCGTTTTTGTTGATGATCTTGCGTGGTGTCATATGGAGATTGAGTGGAGTCTGATCTGTAGTCTTTTTGCGATGTTGCGAAGTCATGTGTATGCTTGGAGATCATTCATACAAACATTTGTAAATATCTATCGATATTTAATGTCGCGTAGACTGTGCCGCCATCTTGCGTCGTTATTGCGAATTAGCGCTTGCTTGCCGATGTCGCCGAGATTCTGTGGAGTCGCTGAGTTGCTGCATTCGCTCGGTAGATGGCGGACGCCACAGAGGTAACAAATAAATAAACAAAGAAACTTACTTTCGCATTTATAATATTAGTTAGGAAGTTAGGATCTTACTATCCGCCAAAAGTCGTCAAGTCTAAGATTACTGATATAATGTCACAGTAAAAAATCAAACACCAGTATTCACAACTTAATAGTCAAGGTCTATGGTCAAGGTTTAAATAGTCATATTCTTGTTTTTTAGTTAGTTGACGTCATAAAATTACTTAAAGCTAAGGTTACCACCGCCTCCAAAGCGCAAGTGGAGAAGAGGAGGCGCAACAAACTCCACTGCTGCATTTTCTCCAAAGACGTCACTTTACATCATATGCATTACAATAATAAGAACATCCTACTAATAAGTATAGTAAGCACTACAAGACCAAATATTTTTATTTTCCAGTATACTGACAAATCCTGAGATCATGCGGCAGTTACAAAGTTTGCAACTTATGACAGGAATGCAGATACCGGTGAGTTTTGTTTTTGTCAATTCCTTTTAAAAGATATTAAAGATTCCTTTCACTTTTAAAAGATATCAGCGCAACTCTAGTAGAATGCTGAAAATATATTGCCTGAAATTGTCGTCTTTTAACCTAATTAAATTAGAACAAAGGTAATACCATAATAAACAAAAATTATTACGACAAATATACCTCTAAATGCAGTCCGACATTCCGAATGGAGTTATAAGCGTTAGAAGGTGGTAAGTATTTGCATATGGTTTATAAGGCAATTTTTGCCCCCTTAGCATGTTACTTGAAAGTTTCAACAGAACATAGGTCTTTTTATTATATATTTTTTAACCCACTTAAAGAAGGAGGGATTCTCAATAGACTGAAAATCCATTAGAATTAACCACCACCAGAATAAATAAGGTATTACATTATTTGTGACTCTGGGCAGTCAAAGTTAATTGTTTTTATTTAAATAGGCTTATAAATAGCACTTTTAAATCGTCATATTCTTGTTTTTTAGTTAGTTGACGTCATGAAATTACTTAAAGCTAAGGTTACCACCGCCTTCAAAGCGCAAGTGGAGAAGAGGCCGCGCAACAAACTCTAAGACTACTTATTGTATCCTAATCGTAACTAATACAACTTTGTGTTACGTAATTAGTTTGGTAATGACTAAACAACTACTTACATAGTAGGTATAAGATAAGTGGTACATAGTGACTATTCAAGGTTGTATTATCTTTAAGTTAGAAGGTCAAATAGTGTTGTGAATATTACTTTGGGGCTATCTCAATTTGTGTGTTTATATTTAATAACTAGCTGGCGCCCGCGGCTTCGCTCGCGTTAATCCTTTCTTAGCGGATGCCTACGTTATAACATCTACCTGCATGCCAAATTTCAGCCCGATCAGTCCAGTGGTTTGGGCTGTGCGTTGATAGATCACTATGTCAGTCAGTCACCTTTGAGTTAAATATATATAGGTTTATCGAAAGATGTTTTTTATTTGCAGAATCTGATGCCGATGATGAATGACATGCAAATGCAACACAATCAGAATCAAAATCTTCCATTTATGGTAAGTATTGCGTACTACATGTTTCAGATTGTTTACTTGAAAATTAAACAAATTTATAATGATCTCTAAAGAACAGAACGGACTGGTGGAACGAACAAAATTGACGCTGGTAAAGCCAAAAGCTTTGTATGCTTGCACTAGCCTGTGCCCGCGACTTCGTCCGCGCGTTATTTACTATTTTGTTAATATCTCAGGTTCTAAGTGAATCTCAGGTAAGCATACGCCAGATTTTAAGTTAGACCTTCAAAAATACAACTGTGCAAACTGCATCAAAATTCGTCCAGTAGTTTTTATATGATGCGCGACAGACAACAATTTAAAAAAAAAAATGTTTTGGCTTCTGTTAGCCTTACAAAGACTACTCGTAATTTTTTTCTTAGATATGTCTTATGTACAAACACAGACCAGTTTATTATATGTATTGATATAGTTGAAGATATAAAATACTAAAGGTTTTTTATTTTGAAACTAGCTGTATCACTCGGCTTCTTTCATACACAGAAATGATTTTTCAAACTGGGCTGGTAATTTCTGAGATTATCGCATTCAATCAAACAAATATTGGTACAAATACTTCAGCTATGTATATTATTATAGACTACGAGCCCGGGACATTGATCCCCCGGGAATTTCGTGAAATCCTAAAGAAACTACATGACAAATTTCAGCTTCCTAGGCACAGTAGTTTTACTGTGCATTTACTGTCAGTAACGAAAGAGTTTTATACAAGTACTATGTTTTCCCCGCGGCTTCGCCCGCGTGGAATTCCCACGGGACCAGTGCTTTTACCCGGGAAGAAAGGTACCGTATGTCCTTCTCAGTACTTCTAACTGTGTGTATACAACATTTCAGAGAGATTGGTTCAGTAGATAAAGCGTGAAGAGGTAACAAACAAATAAATAAACAAACTCACTATCGCATTTATAATATTAGCTAGGATTAGGATAGGATTTTTTTTAGCTATTTATGTCCCACTGCTGGGCAAAAGAAAGAAGAAAAAAAACAAAAAAAATTTTTTTTTTTCAAAAAATTAGCAGGAAAAGACGAAGGACAGAGATGAGTGGAGAGAATTAGGATAGGATAGTTAGAATAATATTAAATTGAAACATTTCTATTTTAGAATTCCCAGTCGGAGCAACAGAAGCAGTCCGAGTCTAAAGACGATATGGCGAACGAATCAGACATAGAATTTGTTGAGACTGGCCCTCAGGTCATCGAGATTCCTGATGCCAACGATTCAAGGTAATGATGAACTATTTGTTGGTTATTGTTTTAACTGAGTAGAACCAGGTTGGGTAAGCATGCACCTATTTCTAGATTTATAACAACTTTCAATGAATGGCATAAGAAACTGGATTTAGATATATTTCATGATAGTTCGAATTTGTTAAAATTAAAAAATTCGCAGAGGCAAATTGGCTAATTGATTTTTAGATAAGTAATTTAAATTTTCGCTGTAATTAACTAATTTAAAACAAATTCTTAGCAATTGAATGTTGTGCACATCTATAATTGATGTAAATATAAGATTTAAGTTTTTTTAGCATGTTTTTTTGTAAATGTTACTTGTTTATGTTGTTGTTGTGCCTGATAAATATATATAAAAAAACTAGTTGCGTTCTGGGGCTCTTTTTCTATGTAAAACGGGTTTTACTTTACGCGTCCATCGAAATCTGTGCAGCAGTAATTGTGTAATTGACCGAGCGAGCGAAGCGAGCGAAGGTCTCTAAATCGAGTTGGGGGCGAAACACATTGTTTGTTTGTATGTATGTATGTATGTATATATGTATGTATGTATGTTTGTACCGCGATAACTGCCGAACCGATGGTCCGATTTTGATGAAATTTGGTAGGCATGTAGGAAATATCAATAGAATTTTCAAGTTCGTTGGGAATCAAAATCGGTTCAGTAGTTTTTGATATATTAATAAAAACGTCCGCGATTATCTAGCAAACGAAACCATAGCGTGTTCTAACTTTGGATAACGCCATCTAGATTTTATTTAGGGAACTGAATTACGAGTATGTTAGAAAAATCGAAATCAGAGTATATCAATAAAAACGCGAGTAATAATCGCGAGGTCTGAGTTCGCGGCGAACTACTAGTAGTAAATCCAAAACATGTAACAATAAGTATAAATTCATACAAAATTGCAAATCATAATGTATTGAAAAAAGTAAGTACTATATTGTAATCATATTTATTTATTTGCCAACTAAGTAGAATTTAATGTATGAGTGCAAAGAAGATTTAAAATCAAATAGGGAAAATAACAACAGTCCTTAGTTTTTATAAAAGCAAAGATTTATACAGCCAAACAATTTAGCGGGCACTTTTGTTTTTTGTTATTATTTCGTTTATTATCAAAAACGTTGGTCATTTGCTTGAATATCAAAAATGTTGACTTCAACATTCCTCCACTCATAGGCGATGGGCTAGCAACCTGTCACTATACCTGAATCTCCATTCCATCAGAGAGACCACTATTCAGCTAAGCACCACACCACCAAGCACCACAGAAAATGTGCAGAGCAACTACGGTCTGCTGCCAGAAAATGTGGCAGAGAGAATCCGGACAAACGAAGCGGCGGGAAGAATTCTGTACCGGAACTTCACCGGGAAAAAACCACCGGTAAAAATAAGTACCGGGAAAAAATCTCCACGCGGCACCACGTTTGCCCGACTAAAACCTAACTAACTTAACGCAGTCTGCTACCACCGTAGCTTATGAAGGGAGCTACAGGGCCCTATATGATAACCTAACCTATAAATTAATTACAATGGAAAACCACTTACCAAGCTAAATCTTCTTTCTCTTCGGATCCAAACTTGAGTGTCTTCGGGAAGGGGGAATTCCTAATCACCCTACCTAACCCATGAGATCTCAATTCCCCAGAACACATAAATAGATTTCTTCCCGAAATCGGCTCGGCAACAGATAGATGTGAGCGAGCAGCCACGCGTCACATCCCACCGGAGAAAGTCACAATGACGGGCACACAAACACAAAGTTCAATAGTTATTTAACAAACAGGAAATTCACCAATACAACTCAAGATAATTAGCAATCAAAGAACGCGGGACCTCTCGCGTATTAAAAATCAAACCGATATCGCATGGGACAATGGCGACCGTCCGCGAGCCATCTTACACGCGAGCAATGTGAGAACCCCAAAACGCCTGGCGGCGATAACAGGAAACGCCTGCGTTTAGTTTTACCCAATATATTACAAACATCCCCCCGTCCCGGTCTGAGAAGCAGACCGCTAGCTTACTCTACGGGAAGGCGGGCGAGAGAGGTCACACCTCTCCTTAAAATCGAACCGTCGACCAACACCTCAGCCACACGCGGAGTGCCATCTCCGCCAAGAATCAAACGTAATATGCGAGCTCGTCGCCAAAGCAATGAGGGCAAATTTGCCTCTTTTAACAATACTAAATCACCCTCCTGGGAGGCTCAGTCCTGTCTGTCCACTTCACTCTTTGCTGCAGCAAATGCAAATATTCAAGCGACCATCGACGCCAAAAGTCCTGGCTCATTTGCTGCAACATTTGAAAACGCGACAACCGATATACGCGTTCATCCTTCCACGGGTATTCGGGCAGGGCATTCAACGGCCCTCCCACCAAAAAATGACCAGGGGTGAGAGCTTCCAAGTCATTTGGATCTGGAGATAGCGGACAGAGAGGACGAGAGTTGAGGACCGCCTCAACTTTACAAAACACTGTGGCCAGCTCTTCAAAAAGTTAGAGCCGTTTCTCCGATAATGCGGCGGAGGTGGGTCTTTGCGGATTTCACAGCCGCTTCAAAAATCCCTCCCCAATGGGGGCAACTTGGGGGACTAAACTTCCAGGTTATTCCCCTTTGGGCAGCAATTTGACTTAAACTAGTACAATTTTTATCAATAAACACAGAAACATCCTTAAGATAATTTACAGTTCCTTTATAGTTTGTGCCATTATCCGACCTAATAAGGGAAGGTAGACCTCGACGCGAAACAAAGCGATCCAACGCGGCGACGAAGGCCTCCGTAGTCAGAGCCGATACCACCTCCAAATGGACAGCCTTGGTGGCCAAACAAACAAATACACACAAATAGCCCTTCACAATACGGGCATTACGAAAGGGAGAAGCCTTGATCGAAAAGGGACCGGCAAAATCGGTTCCAACGCCGTCAAACGGTCTCGAAGGTCGGATTCGATCAGCGGGCAAATCACCCATCTGTGGTTGCATCGTGGATGCCTTCAACCTATAACATGCAATACATCGAAACAGGACACTACGGATTGCTCTTCGGGCAGACAAAATCCAAAACTCGCGTTGCAAAATAGCCAACAAAGCATTGCACCCAGCATGGGCGTTACGAATGTGTCGATCAGACACCAAAAGCTGCACCAAGGGTCCGCCCTTGGGCAACAACAGAGGATGGCGAGTCTCATATGGAAGATCCGCCTTCCGGAGCCTGCCTCCAACCCGAAGAAGCCCATCCGAGTCGATGTACGGGTTCAAACGAGCGACCGCGCCCTTCAACTTAGCGCGTCCGTCGCGCAAAATACGAAGCTCTGACTCAAACCGTCCGGTCTGCACGACACGGACCCAATGCAACAATGCGCTCCGGCGCTCTTCTGCACCTGCAATCGGCTCCAACCGCTTTGCCTGTGGGTTTCTACAATTATGTATGAAACGCTTAATCCAACTGGTAACACCCAGAAGCTTATCCAAGCTACTATACCGAGCAAGTAGCCAATCCGGCTCCGACGTCGTCTCAGCGACTACAGCATGTACACGGAGCCCAGTCAAACTCAAAGAAGTAACATCTGTCTGACAGACAGGCCAAGAAGTTTCTGATCCCATCAGCCACTCTGGACCCCACCAGAGCGGGTGTGACACCAATTCTGGTGCCGTACAACCTCGGGAAGCACAGTCCGCTGGGTTAAGCTCTCCCGGCACATGTCTCCATGTTATATCAATTCCGATATTCTGGATTTGGGAAACCCGATTTCCCACAAAAACCTCCAAGGTATGTGGGGCCGCGCGCAACCATGCAAGCGCGACCTGGCTATCCGACCAGGCGAAGATGTCCCGTATCTCGACCGTGGCCGCCAGCTCACATGCAACGTGATGCAACAATTTAGAGAGAAGGTGAGCTCCACTCAACTCAAGCTTGGGAATAGTCAGCCTAGTCCTGATGGGGGCGACCTTGCTCTTCCCTAACAAAAGCGAGACATTGACCCGGCCATCGGCGTCAACTGTCCGCATATAGACTGACGCGGCGTAGCCTCGCTCCGACGCGTCACAAAAGCCATGCAGGCTGGCTCGATATTTCCCGGGGGGCAATATTCGACGAGGCAAGGCAATCCGATTGACTTCCTTAATCGATGAAAACAACTCGAGCCAATCATCCAATGGAGAGCCAAACAGCGGCTCGTCCCACGAGACGCCCAAAGTCCAAAGTCTCTGAAGAAGACACTTCGCAGAGAATATCACTGGACTGATCCAACCGCTTGGATCAAACATACGGGCTATTACGGACAACACCGTTCTCTTAGTCCAGACTTTTGGTATTTCCAAGTCCACTTGGAATGTGAAAATATCGGTTAGCGGCTGGTACTGCATGCCCAGCACCGCTATCCTGTTGGGATCATCCACATCCTCAAACAGGTGAGGGTTCTGTTGGTGATCCTCCGGGATCCCTTCTAGAACTCTAGGCTCATTGGACAACCACTTACGTAGCTCGTAGCCACCTGTCTTCAATATTTCAATCAATTCATCCCGCAGTAGGAGGGCCTCCTCAATACTTTGGGCTCCGGTGCACACGTCATCAACATACAAGTCACGTGACAGCACGGAAGCCCCACGGGGAAAGCGGATCCGTTCCCGCTCTGCCAATTCAAGCAATGATCTGATGGCGATATAGGGACTAGATTTCAAACCATACGTGTTTGTGTTGAGTTCATACACCGTCACAGGATCCTCAGGGCGCTCACGCCAGAGTATCAACTGGAATCGCCTGTCCTCAGGATGTATGACTGTCTGGCGGAACATCATCCGGATGTCCGCACCAAAAACCACTTGATGTCTTCTAAAGTTCAAGATGATGTCAATTATGTCCCTATGCAATTTGGGACCCGAATGCAAACACAGATTCAACGAAACCCTGTTCGAAGTGGGTGCGGACCCATCAAAGACAGTCCGCAACTTGCCCGTTGAGGGCTTCACCACCGCGTGGTGGGGCAAAAAATAATGCTCAGTTGAGCTCCAATCAACTCGAGCCGGAGACATGTGACCCAAATCCTCGTACTCGCGCATAAATTCAATATATTTATCGCGAAGTACGTGGTCACGCTGCATACGTCGCTCCATGGACAGCAGTCGTTTCTCCGCAAGCGCCCTACTTTGCCCTAGGCTAGGACGAGAGGCAACAAAGGGTAACCTAGTTACAAACCGACCGGAGGGCAACCTCTCCGTGGTCGATCGAAAAAGGGCTTCGCACTCAGCGTGTTCCGGATCCATCCTGGAACTCATAGGTGGCTCCTCCACCTCCCAAAACCTTTGCATGGTCTTGGCCAAGGACGCAGATGCGACAACCGGTGGCTCCTCCGCGGTGCCACTATCAAACACAGGGCCCATCAGGGCGAAGCCAAAAATCGTAGACACTGCCATCAGTGAAGACGAACCCAGAGCCTTCTGTGTACCCAACAAAATCCAACCCAATACGTCCGAGCCCAGGAGCAAGTCCACTGGGCCGGGATGAAAGACAAAGGGGTCGGCCAAATCCAGACCCGAAACCAAAGACAACACACCCGGCGGTATGTCTGTCGAGGGGTGCCAACCCGCAATGGTATCCATTACCATAGCCGAAGTCGTGATCCTCATTGTGGAGGACTTCAGCGAAGAAAAGGTGACAAGTGTCCGGCCCGTCAGACACTTCACTTGTATGCCACCAACTCCAAGAAGTGGCACAGGCGAGTCCTCCACGACTAAACCTAACTGGTGTGCCACTCGAGTGGTAACCAAACTGCTTTGAGCCCCTGAGTCCAACAGAGCTCTCAAATTAATGGCTTCCCCCCCACGACCCCATACGCGGACCACCGCGGTAGGGAGCAGAACCGTCCGCGGCTCTGTCCCAGCAAGGGAGCAAGCTAGTTACGGGCTCCCCACTCTCTTCAAACCAGGGGCGCGCCACTGACCCGGATAATATGGCGGGCGAGTGCACATCCCCATCTGAGGGGGGGCATAACCCGCGGCCCGGCCATACATATGGTACGGCGGGTGGTACTCCAGCCGTGGGTACTCGTGCAGCGGCGGAGAAAACCGCTGCGGCTGCATGTGTTGGGCATTGGTAACCCGCGTGGAGGGGGGTGTCCCCACTCTCACGTCCGATCTAGGGCCCCCGCCCATGGGGGCCCTATCCGGGGCCTGGCCAGTCACATACTGGCCACGACCTTGGGGCGCGTGGTCCCGGTCCGCCAAGACCCGCGCCGGTACGCGACCCCCTCCCGAGGGGGTGCGACGAGCGAAGCCGCGTCCTCCGTCCGATGGTGGAGGGCTTCGCGCAGGAGCGCCCCCGCCCATAGGGGACCCTGCCTCAAGAACCGGGGGCCATCCCCGTTCCGGTTCATGCAGAGCATCACGTGGTGCAGCCCACGGCATGCACTGCATGGTATGGCTCTGGGACAGTCACGTGCATAGTGACTGCCCAAACAGTAAAAGCAAAGTTCATGCCGCCTTGCCATGCGGCGCCGATCTTGTACTGGCAGTCTCTGCCAGTCCCTGCATTGCAGCAGGCTGTGGCCCATCCGGCCACATTGCAGGCAGTCCGCGTCCCCCGCGACTGCTGCCGTGTGTGCAACCCGCACACCAGCTCCACGCGGTGGCGGTTGCCGTCCCTGTTGGGGCTTCCTCGCCATGAGGGTTCCAAGGGCCTACGTTCAGGCGCTCTGGATGGCGCTGAGTCCGTCATGGTATTCTCAGCAGCCCGTGCCTCAAACTCCAAAAACTTCACCAAGTCAGTGAATGTTGGTAGGGTGGTGCTATCCCGCTCCGCATTTTCGCGCTCAAACCGCGAGCGGATGTCATTGGGCAATTTGCCCAATACAATGTGCACCAACAAAAAAGACCATTGGTCCACCGGCAGCCCCAGTGTGCGGAGCGCGTTACAGGCCACTGTAACGGGCGTGAGCAACTGCAGGCGCAACTGTGCCCTGTTGGCCACCTTGGGCAGGGCCATCAACTGTGCGGCGTGCGCATCCGCTAACAAACGTAAGTTTTGGTAGCGGGAGTTCAATAACTCCCAAGCCGTGTCGTACTGGTCGTCCTCCACCCGGAGGTGCTGGATGAGCGACCGCGCTTCACCCTCAAGAGTGGAGAGGAGGTAGGCCATCTTCTGGGCCTTCGACAAATCCTGTCGTGCTACGACCAGGGACTCAAACATATTTTTATATGCCACCCACTCCTCCATCCTACCCCCAAAGTGGGACAGCTGAAGGGTGGGGAGCCGACCAGTAACCGCTGGTCCTTCCTGTCTAACAGGTGTGCGAGGGGCTGGTCCGCCAGCCTGTCTCGCCCTTATTGCGGCCGCCGCCTCCACGATGTCATCGTGCAGACTCAGGATCTGGTCCAGGTCCGCCACGTGACCTGCGTAGACCTCCGGGGTAAGGTCGGCTTCGGTAAGCGCCGCCATGGCCGCTTCCGCGTTGTTTAATCGTGAGCGGAGCTGATCCGCTCTTTCCAGTATAGCGGCCTCCCTGTCCTTCCGGGACAGGAGTCCACCGGCCGTCACAAACCATCTCAATTCGTTGGCGAGTGTCGCCTTAGCATTGGGGACCTTCGCCATCGCGTCAAGTCACAAACAAAAAATAACAAAAGGTAAATAAAAAACAACAAAATCAAACAACTACACGAAGAACCGCGGTAGGTATGAGAATGGCACAAACCCGGAACGCACGGTACAAACCGCAAACAAATACAAAAAGGTTACAAATATTCTTATACAAACAAACTAAGAAAAATCTAATAATTTTTACAAACAATTAATTGTTTTTTACAAACGAACAAATAGAGGGTAGATAAACTACGCTCTGCTACCAGAAAATGTGCAGAGCAACTACGGTCTGCTGCCAGAAAATGTGGCAGAGAGAATCCGGACAAACGAAGCGGCGGGAAGAATTCTGTACCGGAACTTCACCGGGAAAAACCACCGGTAAAAATAAGTACCGGGAAAAAATCTCCACGCGGCACCACGTTTGCCCGACTAAAACCTAACTAACTTAACGCAGTCTGCTACCACCGTAGCTTATGAAGGGAGCTACAGGGCCCTATATGATAACCTAACCTATAAATTAATTACAATGGAAAACCACTTACCAAGCTAAATCTTCTTTCTCTTCGGATCCAAACTTGAGTGTCTTCGGGAAGGGGGAATTCCTAATCACCCTACCTAACCCATGAGATCTCAATTCCCCAGAACACATAAATAGATTTCTTCCCGAAATCGGCTCGGCAACAGATAGATGTGAGCGAGCAGCCACGCGTCACATCCCACCGGAGAAAGTCACAATGACGGGCACACAAACACAAAGTTCAATAGTTATTTAACAAACAGGAAATTCACCAATACAACTCAAGATAATTAGCAATCAAAGAACGCGGGACCTCTCGCGTATTAAAAATCAAACCGATATCGCATGGGACAATGGCGACCGTCCGCGAGCCATCTTACACGCGAGCAATGTGAGAACCCCAAAACGCCTGGCGGCGATAACAGGAAACGCCTGCGTTTAGTTTTACCCAATATATTACAAACAATGGCCTTCGAGTCTCACGACTCTTGGCTCTGTCTACCCCGTAAGGGATAAAGACGTGATTCTATGTATGTATGTTGACTTCAAGTGTGTTGAAAAACGTTTTGTACACGTGTGCATTGAATATTCATCATTACAATTTCGCCTCGTGTTGCTATAAGCAACATAGCACACTTGTCCCATAATCCTAATCCCAACAAATATTATAAATGCGAAAGTGAGTTGTTTGTTTGTTATCTCTTCACACTTCCACTTCCTGAAATTTCACATACATATAGTTACAAGTACTGAGAAGGACATAGGACACCTTTCATCCCAGGAAAAAGCACTGTTCCCGTGGAAAATTCACGCGGGCGAAGCCGCGGGCAAAAGCTAGTGTAGTTTTTCAAAGTCATAGTCAATTTTTTTTATTGAAACTTGGCCTTCAAAGTAGGCTCTTTCACGTCGAAAACTAATTATTTAATCATAATATAGTCTCATAATAGCACAGAATTAATATTAGTACTACGTACAGAAAGGAAACTCCCTGCCCCTCCCGCAATATGGCACCCCCCCGCTCCTTCCGCACTTCTCCCCCGTTCTTGTGTAACTGTGGGACGTTCGACTATGAAAACGCACACATTGACGTGTTACTGACGTGTTCACGGATATACAGTTTCATTTGTAGTAGTAGGCATATTTGACGCGCCGTTTCTATGAAGCGCCCGCCCTGTGATAATAGTTTCAAAGCTACAAACTACTAGCATTTAAAAGTTGTAATGAACTCTTGTACCTCCAGGAGCCCGTCCCCGTCGCGGCGCCGCTCGCGCTCGCCGCGCCGGCGACGTCGCTCGCGTGAGCGCTCCAGGTCACCGCGTCGCCGGCGAGACAAGGACAGGGACAGGTAATGTGTCACAATTACGATTGGAAATCACACTAATATTATAAAGAGGAAGTGTTTGTGAGTTTATTTGTTTCTTGGGAACTACTAAATCAATTTAAAAAAATCTTTCACGAAAGCTACATTATACCCGCGTGACATAGGCATTTGCACACAAGTAATTACAGAAAGAAGGAAGATGCGCAAAAGGCGGCCTTATGGCTGTAAGCAATTTCTCCCAGGCAACCATTTGAAAAATTGCTTGAAGACGACAATTTATGTATGTACCTCCCGAGCGAAGCCAGGGCGGGGTTCTAGTCTATACTAAAGTGCGTTTCCACCTATAGTTCCCCAACGTTATGGCGTCATGTTGACAGTAAAATTAATAATATCATTCATTTTAGCAAACTGGGTATCGTTTTTTAAGGTTTTTGTGGGCATTAATGACTTCTTCTTGTCGAGTCGCAATAGCTATCAAATTAGTTTAGACCAGTATTTATATACACATCAATTAATTACTAGCGTTACAGGACTATCGATAGTTGACCTTGAAAAATAGTCATTATATAGCAAATTATTGGCTATCAATACTATTCGATAGGCATAGTATCGATAGCCAATAATTTGCAATACTATTGATGATACCCAAAACTATCGATAGTATTGCTTTTCAATACTATCGATAGGCCTATCGATAGTGTGACTATTTTTTAAGGTCACAATACTATTGACAATACTATCGATAGTCAACACTATTAATTACCTACGAAAATAATATTTATTTTTAGTTCCAAAATAGTGAACATGTTTATTTTTTGGGAGAAATAATAATTTAAACTATTTTACAGGGATCGTGACAGAGAGAAAGATAGAGAAAAGAGTTACAAAGAGAGAGAGGCAGAAAAGGAGAAGCAAAGAGAGAGGGAAAAGAAAGGTCTGCCGCCCATCAAGAAAGAGAATCTTAGTGGTGAGTGATGTAATGTTATACATCAATCATTTAGCAAATTTTACTTAGTATAAATATAGATGAATTCAGTAGTCAAGAAATTTTTTTTGATAAATTATTCTGTGGGAGTTTCAAGACAAAATAGTAGAAAAATTATCCTTTGTCTTATTGTATTGGGCACAAAATGCAAGGAAGGCCTAAGACAAGATGGTCGGATGAACTTAGGGCATTCAACAGATAGTGGTTAGAAAAGACCAAAGATATAAGACAAATGGGAAAAGAGTGGGGAGGCTTTTGCCCAGCAGTGGCATCATAGGCTTTTAATTTCAGTGTTATGTTATATTTATTTAATTCAAACACATATTGTCACAAAACTTAACTGCTAACAGTGTGCAAAAACCAAGTTGAAACAAAAAAATATTGTAGGTTTAATTTTACCTGTGTACAAAGTTTCATCAAATTCTGTCCATTATTGGTTAGTAGGTTGATTCTATGGTTAGTACTTATATATATTCTATTTATCAGTGTGCAGTACAACCCTATGGGTTGGCCACCTATCCAAACTGGCGACCCAAGAAGAACTATCAGACTTATTTGGGGCCATCGGTGGTGTTATCAGCATCGATGTAGTGGCCCCTAGGGGCTGTGCCTTTGTGGTCATGGAGCGGAGACGAGACGCTAACAAGGCCCGGGCCAAACTGAACAAACATAAGCTACACTCCAAGGAAATCACGGTGAGTTTACTGCTAGTTATACCGGTTGGTACCGGTACCTAATTCTCATCGGCAAATAATAAACATCTGACTGAAGTCACAACTCCAGGAAGATCGTTTATCATTACAAGAAACAATGTAGGACCCAACGTACTACCCTGGCTTACGCCCGATCTGGTATAATAGCTTTTTGAAAAAAAATTCAAGTTTTACTCGCTGTGATCGGTTTGAAATAAATTTTAAGCCAGCTGGGCTTAAAATTTCAGAAGTCCAGGGGCAAAGCCAATAGCTGAACATTTATTTAATAGGACGTCATTGACTGACAGGTCAAAAGCCTTTTGAAAATCTTAGTATGCAGCATCGACTTGTCTGCCATTATTCATTATACTAATATGATCAACAAGATTAGTAAGATTTGTTACTGGTTGGATCTGCCAGTGCAAAACCCATTTAGGATTAGTATTAGGTTGTACATACGTATTCTTTCTTTTAGTCACACTATTATTTTTTCCAGGTGGCCTGGGCCCCTGGCAAAGGCGTCAAAGGCCGGGAATGGAAGGACTATTGGGAGGCGGACCTGGGAGTGTCATATCTCCCGTGGTCCGCGTTACACCAACGATGGTCTCTCGGCGCCTTGTCTTTGGATGCTTTGGAAGATGGCGGCGCTGTGGACGAGGAGACTTTGCCGCCCTGGCTGCCTCCCAGGGTAAGTGATACTGTGATATACTCCCAAGTTTTAAGCGGTGGTGGCCAAATTGAATGAATGAATGAATCATTTATTGACACATTTACATTTTGCACTTAAATATATAACAGTTGCCTCCACACTAGGCAACCTGCCTGTCCGGTGGTAGCCAAATACGATTTGACAAACGTAATTCAAAAGCCGACATTAGATTTAGTACATTCTTAATAAAACACTGTATATGAATACATATACATATTTATGCAAATTTTTAATTTGGAAAAGAAGAAATAAAAGACTAAAGAATAAATAAGAATTATAACTATTAATTTATTTCGAGAGATGCTCACCAGAAACTTACTTCAAAGTCTGTAACAACAACTCTGTCTGAACATAGTCCCAGTGGTAATGACACCCGCCTGAGATCTGATGGGACCCGGATTCAAATCCCACCTGTGTCGCAGGAGTTTGTAGACCAATTGGACTCATGTATGGTAGTTTTCTCATAGACCATCACTGCTTCCGGTAAAGGAAAACATCGCGAGGAAACCTGCACATTGGTTGACTGTTTAATTAACTAGTGTGTATACGGTACGGCTACTGCCACTAGATGACGGTAGTCGTAAAAGTCATGTCAGATGCCTTTATCGCTTTTCTGCGCCATTGAAAATGGCCGAGGCGATTTTAAACGTGGGCACAGGGAGGGCACTTAATATAAACGGGGACTACAAATGAAACAGTACATCCGTGAACACGTCAATGTGTGCGTTTTCATAGTCATAGCGTCCCAATCCGCAAACCAACGGGGGAGAAGTGCGAGGTACGCATATTGCAGGAGGGGCAGGGAGCTTCCTTTCTGTACGTAGTACTTTAATTCTGCGACGTGGGCGTACTGTACCTATTATGGTTTCAGAGATAGAGTATTAATATTGTTCTGTTTTGGACCTTTTTAGTACGGAACCTTCAGTCAAAAAGAGTTTGAGACTTAGTTGTTTTGGTGGTGGTCAAAAATAAAAAATAAATAAAAAATGTGGTGGTCATTTATAGTAAGTTTTGTTCTTTCTCGGTTGTTTTAATAAGGTTGAGGTTTACTCACTTAATTATAGTTCTTATTAAATCAAAATAATAAAAAATGAGACATTATAATGATACAACATGCATCTACAACACAGATGATGTCGTTACATGCGTCCCTGTGTACCCGAGGCTGAAAATCAGTGGTTTGTTCTGTGAGCAAACATATTGCTGAGCCTAAACCCATAGCGATAGCAATAGGTTTAGGCTCATCAATATTTTACACGAATAGAAGAAATACAAACATTTGTATTTCTTCTGTAATGAGCGATTTTTCTGACAGCTAATTTAAGGAAAAAAAATCAGTACAAAAAATCTCGAGTTGTAATAATGGCTGTACCTATATTGTGCGCTTTTTATTGGCACCCAGAGGCAGAAAAAAATCACCTAACAGTTAGACAGTTGCACAAATCATAAGTATTATTATTTTTTTTAATGCCAATCCCGTGAATTTTTGCTTTTTGTATGGAACTTTTTCTCTCGCCTTTGCTTAAGCGCCATCTATGAAGTCATCTGTAACTATTTTTTTTTTTTATTTGGGTCTCGGAAAACCCCTCATTGTAACGTGTGTCTTTTTGATATCAATAAACAAATTATCTACCTAAATAACCTTAAAAATTAAAATACGAGTTTCTTCCCCAGATAATCCCCAAAATGATGGACAACCTGTCAATGCTGGGGCTGCCCCCCACCTCGGCGGCCGGCATGCTGGGGCTGGGCGCCCCCCTCCCCCCGCTGCCCCCCGCCATGCTGCCCCCCAACATGCCCCCGCCCAACATGCCGCAGCTGTCTATGGCGGTGCCGAGGATGCCCGGGTGAGTTTGTTCAAGAGATACAACTATATATCAATGCTGGGGCTGGGCGCCCCCCTCCCCCCGCTGCCCCCCGCCATGCTGCCCCCCAACATGCCCCCGCCCAACATGCCGCAGCTGTCTATGGCGGTGCCGAGGATGCCCGGGTGAGTTTGTTCAAGAGATAAAACTATTATCAAAATTTTTGGCGAAATTATCAGAAACAATCCTTCAACGACGAAGAGGTCGCATGAGGCATTGCGCCCATTGTTAAACAATGAGGGATTTTCCGAGACCCAAATAAAAAAAAAAATAGTTCCAGATGAATTCATAGGTGGCGCTTAGTAAAAGGCGAGACCATTCAAAAAGTAAAAATGCACCGTACTGGCATTTAAAAAAAAATAAAACCTAATAAAAAAAAACATCTAAAAAGTATCAATATTGTGATTTGTGCAACTGTCAAACTTTTATGTGATATTTTTCTGCTTCTGGCTGACAATAAAAAGCGCACAATATAGGTAGAGCCATTATTACGACTCGGCTTTCAATAAAACGCCATCTGTTGAGAGTTTTTATACAGATTTTTTTCTTAATTTAGCTGTCAGAAAAATCGCTCATTGTTAAAACGCCGTGCTTGTAGAATTTATTTTTCAAGTGATACGAGAGAAAAAGAGAGTAAGTATATATAAGCCGTACGTTCTAATTAATTATTATTACAGGTTTTTGGCTTCATTTGACAATCAAATTTGTAGGTTTAATAAAGAATGATTTTTTCTATATCTATGGAATCAACACTTCAAATTTTGACTCTACTTGATAATAAGTAGTACCTTTGTCTCTCTCTCTCTCTCACTCTCTCTCAGCCGAAAGACGTCCACTGCTGGACAAAGGCCTCCCCCAAGGATTTCCATAACGACCGGTCCTGCGCTGCCCGCATCCATGCGCATCCCGCGACCTTTGTACTTAGTCCTAACTATATTATAAATGCGAAAGTGAGTTTGTTTGTTTGTTACCTCTTCACGCTTCATCTACTGAACCAATCTTCCTGAAATTTTGCATACACATAGAAGTACGGAGAAGGACATAACCCTTTCATCCCGGGAAAAAGCACTGTTCCCGTTGGAAATTCACGCGGGTGAAAACTAGTTTTACTATATTTTATGTTTTCTCTCTATATATATTTGTTGTGTACAAAAATTAATAAAAAATATAAATATTTAGTAATGTCATTTTATGATGTATAGTGTATTGTTGGAAATAATAATGTAATACCTGTTTTTCCGTCTAGAATGCCAGCGGGTATGCCGCCCGGGCTGGCCCCCGGCCTGCCGCCCGGCATGAGGCCGCCCAACTTGCCCGCCGGAGTGCCAGGTAATCATTTATTTCTGACACATTTCTTATGTCAAAGTCAAAATTATGTCAAAGTCAAAATCATGTCAAAGTCAGAGTCAAATTTTTTATTGAAACTTGGCCTTCAAAGAAGGCTCTTTTTCACGTCGAAAACTAATTATTACAAGACTGACCAAAAAAGGAGTGTTATGTTTTCAGGGGTTATGTATGTATGTATGTAAGTTTCTTTATTCCACCATAAGACCGAACAGATTTTGATGTGAGAGGTATTATTAGATTCCTTACATTCTTCCGAGTGGCATAGGCTATGTGAATTGTCAGCCGTGGTTTTTGTTTTGAAATAATTAAGTAGCTTTTTTAATCATAATATACATATTATGTCATTGAAGCGGTGGTGGCCGAGTGGTAAGGCGCCTGTGAATGCAAAATCCCAGGTTCGAATCCTGCCCGGGCTACATGAGTTTGTATACCAATGTGACTCATGTTAATTTTCATCAACCACCACTTGCTTCCAAAAGGTGAAGGAAAACATCGTGAGGAAACCTGCACTCTGGTTGATGATTATTAGCTAGTCTGTGAAATGGAGAAGGCAATGGCAAAACACTCCATTAAAATTGCCAAGAGAGTTGTTGTGTGTGTTTCATTCCATATAATGACCACGACCCTCAGTCATGAGGAAATACGACTAAAGAGAAATTTATGTCTCAAAGCTACAAACTACTAGCATTTCGGAACGACCACTGCTGAGAAGAAATGCCGAAAGAAACTCATGAAACAGTCTTGGTCGCCTAACATGCCTAATGAGGGATTTTCCGAGAGCCAAATTAAAAGAACAAGTAGTCCCAGATGACTTCATAGATGGCGCTTAGTAAAAGGCGAGTCCATACTGATAGTAAAAATGTACGGAATGGGCGATTTTCTGACAGCTAAATTAAGAAAAAAAAACAGTATAAAAAAGTCTCAAAGATAGCGCTTTGTGAAAGCCGAGTCGTAATAATGGCTGAACATATATGGTGCGCTTTTTCTTGTCAACTATAGGCAGAAAAATAATCACCTAACAGTTTGACAGTTGCATAAATCATAATATTGATACTTTTTAGTTGTTTCTTTTTACTAAGTTTTTTTTTTTTAATGCCAATCCCGTGACTTTTTGCTTTTTGTATGGAACTTATTCTCTCGCCTTTTACTTAAGCGCCATCTATGATGTCATCTGGAACTTTTTTTTTTTAATTTGGGTCTCGGAAAATCCCTCGAAATCCCTCAAAAATAGGAAGAAATGTAGTTTAGATGTATTAATGTTAGCGATGTCCCTGGCAGGCCTGGGCGAGGCGGGGCTGCCGGGCGTGCTGCGGTTCCCCGGGGCTCTGCCCCAGCAGGGCATGCCCCAGCCGGGTACATGTTTATATTTATAGTTGCCGTCACGTAAAAAGACCGCTGGAGGTTAAGCTGAGCAGTAGGCGATATATCGGTCTATGCGGTGAGCGGGGGTCGGGCGGGTCTCATCCGGCGCGCGCGATTGGTTCGTCAGTCGTACCCATGCGCAAGTTTCACCCCCACCTCACCCTACCAGCGGCCTTTTTACGTGATGGAAAGTTACTAGCTGCCGTCCGCGACTTCGTCCACGTGAATTTCCCACGGGAACAGTGCTTTTTTATTTATTTGCTTCTAACTATGTGTATGTGAAATTTTAGCAAGATTAGTGCAGTAGATAAAGCGTGAAGAGGTAACAAACAAACTCACTTTCGAAAATTCTATGGATAGTTGCTACACGTATTCTTAATATCATCGAAATTAATTGAACGGTTCGAGAGTTATTTTATTTTATTTATTAGGAAGACCAACAGCCATTTAAACTACAATAAATTATCACTTAAGAACTAAAGAAGTCAATTACAGGTCCTCACAAATAGAAGAATGATTACATAGTTGAAAACGAAGTTGAACTTTTTTTTTATACACTACTTTAACAAATACAGTGTGCATATGTTACAATTACAAAAATAATTATTAATCCTGCAGGTGTTCTGACAAAAGTCGCTTAGCTCTTGCTACACTTGTCACTTACAGTTATCGCGGAACAAACATACATACAATGTGTTTTCGCCCCAACTTGAATAATAGCCCTCGCTAGGTCAATTAGTTAGTAGGTATAGTTGCCGTCACGTAAAAAGTTCGCTGGCGGTTAAGCTGCGCAGTAGACGATATATCGGTCTATGCGGTGAGCGGGAGTCGGGCGGGTCTCATTGGCGATTGGTTCGTCAGTCGTACCCATGCGCAAGTTTCACCCCCACACCCTACCAGCGGCCTTTTCACATGATGGGAAGTATATTTAATATGTAACATTTTGTTTAGGTATGGTGGGCGGTTTCCTGGGCGGCTTATTGGGCGTGGGCGCGCTGGTGCCCGGCCTGCCCATGATGCCGCCGCAGCAGGCACAGCCACAGGTAAACATTACACTATGAGTATTTCTCAAAATAAATGAACGTAACGAAAAGGTTGTTACGAAATAGTGTTACGAAATATTTTTATGATGTTACGAAATAGTAAGTAAGGCTTGTTATACAATGGCGCAATTTTTTTTATAAATTACCTTACTGAAAACTTAAAGATATCTTTTTCACAGGTATCTAGATCTACTCTTTTTATAATATTTTTTACAAAGTTTTCCAAATTTAAGGAATATTCAACATTTTGATCTCAATATCAATATCCATTACTGCTTTATTTATTTATTTTATTTATTTGGGAAACAAACAATAGTCTAACACAAATAAGTAACAATTACTTAATGCTTGCTAAACTTCTTCATTTGTAAACAATTGTAAACTTTGCCTAATGTTGTTACTTTTTCGTAACGTAACGTAATTCATAAGAAATGTTACGAAATTGTAAGCGGAAAAAGATATAAACAGGGCTCTAAAAAGTCATTAGTTTGTTATAGCCTGAAACTGCAAATATATTAAGCTTTTCAAATGTTCTTACGACACGTATCACAAAATGATTATCAATTAAGACTTACTGTATTGTAAAAAAGGCTATAATATTTCCTGTCTCGAAAAAGTAAGTCCCACTTAACAAAACACGTTTTACTGATTTTCACATTAAATTTTATATCAGAGACGTCAAACAAATAGGCAATTAAAATAAAGCTAGTGTTGCCCGTGTTCGGACGTAACGGATGCGTTCATAAATTAACTGGAAGTAGTAATAAAACATTACGAAAGAGTATGAACGAAAAAAGTTAAGAGTGTATCACGTCCGCGCGGCCAAACGAAAGAGTATGAACGAAAAAGTTAAGAGTGTATCACGTCCGCGCGCCCGACCGAGTTTAGGTATTTGATAGACCGCAGCTGGCTGTGTGCAAGTCACACGCACACATCGACGTGAGATTGCCGCCAACCCAAAGTAATGAACGTGACGGAGATCCGGCAAGGAAATTGTTGTGTACCTACCTATCTATTATTTTTTCTTTGTGTACGATAATAAATACTAAAAATAAACTTACGATATTTCTTTTACAACAGAGTACCGTTAATCATGGTAACGAATATTTTTACCGGTACCCCTTTGAAACGATCGTACCGGTAACGGGGATAGTACCGTTAAGTTTGGTAACATTAATAGCTGATGTAGCTTTAAGCATGGTACCGAATATTTTAACCGGTACCCCCTTTGAAACGATCGTACTAGTAATGGGGATGGTACAGTTAAGTTTGGGAACATTAATAACAGATGTATCGTTAAGCGTGGTAACGCATATTTTTATCAGTACCTCTTTAAAACACCGGTACCGGTAATTGTACTTTTTGACGTAACCGCTCTTTTTACACGACTGACCAAAAAAGTAGTGTTATGTTTTCAGGGTTCATGTATGTGTGTAAGCTTCTTTATTCCATCATAAGTCCGGAACGGCTGAACAGATTTTGATGTGAGAGGTATTTTTAGATTCCTTGCATTCCTCCGAGTGACATAGGCTTGAACAATCTGTCGTATGTGCAGACACTATACTACTATGCGCATAATGACGTTGATTCACCTTGAATGTTAACGAAATTGACATTTATTTTTATTTCCTCAATTTTATTTATCATCTAGCTTTTGCCCGCGGCTTCGCCTGCGTAAATTTCCCACGAGAACAGTGCTTTTTTCAGGGCTTGAAACCGGTTAATAAAAAACCTAAAAAATAAGTGTTTTGACCTGGTTACGCAGTAACGCTCGGGCCATTACGATCGGAGTGAAAACCCTTTTGAATCGGTCTCGCGAGCGGAAATTACCTGGTTAATCCCGCGGTGGGCGAGTGACAAGGACGGGTATATCGCTCAGCGTTTTATCTCACTTACGCATTTGCAAGTCTCAACGTGTAGATTGGTTAGATTTATATCGAGCGAGAGTGAGAAATAATCATAGTTAGAGCGAGATAGAACACGATCGTCGAAAAGAGCGAAATATTTTGGGGTTTCCGGTATTTTGAACAGGAACTGAAATGATATCGCGCTTTGAACATAACCAGAAATAATATATGGTTTTGCTCAACCGTAACTGATTTAAAACGCTCTTTTTTTAAATGTATGGTGCATCGAGTGAGCTGGTTTAGAATTTTAACCAGGTTAGCAAGCCCTGGCTTTTTTACGCGATAAAAGGTACCCTATATCCTTCTCTGTACTTTTAATTATGTGTATGCAAAAATTTTAGGAAGATTGGTACAGTAGATAAAACGTAAAGAGTTAACAAACAAACAAACCGACTCACTATCGCATTTATAATATTAGTTAGGTAGGATTAGGATTTTGCAAAATAAAATATCGCTTCGAACGTTCAGAGAGCTCTGATTAAGATAAGAATTAATACATATAATAAAAGTGTAACTGGTCTGTGTCTGTACATAGAAGATAGTTAAAAAAACAATTCATGAGTGGTCTTCAAAGGGGGAATTAAAGCCAAACCGTTTTTCTTTAAATCTGGCTTAGATTTTATCTTGATACGCCGCTTAGAACCTGAGATATTAATAATAGTAAACTATGCGTGGACGAAGTCGCGGGCACAAGTTAATGCGAAATAGAAATAGATAGGGACGCGATATCAAATAGAAAGTATCGATACTTTACTCATGAGTAGTATCGAAAAAAGTATCATTCTCGTAAAAGTAAGTACTAAGGTATTGATACTTTTGTTACGATACTTTCTGTACTACTTTATTGTTACTTTCGTTTGTATCAAAACAAAATTATCAGTACTAACTAAGGTAGTGATACTTTTTCTCGACACTTTTATACAGGTACCGGTAAAGTAACGTAAAGTACCTAAGGTAAGGTACTTTTATACGGGTATCAGTATCGAGTACTTTTTTAAAGGATTTGACATAGATAAACAAAAACATTATACAGGATGTTTTGTTAAACACCAGCAACCTCTCTAGGGGTGAAAGTACTCATGAATATGAGCAACTTTTTATATGGGACTCCGACTCCGAAATCTCAAAAAAAAAATCAACTGTTTCATACATTTTACAATACCTACTCGCCAAAAATGTATGGAACAGCTGTTTTTTTTTTGAGATTTCAGAGTCGATCCCATATAAAAAGTTGCTCATACATGAGTACACTCATCCCTAGGTGGTTAACCAAACACCTGTAAAC
Organism: Ephestia elutella; assembly: GCA_018467065.1. NCBI lineage: Eukaryota > Metazoa > Arthropoda > Insecta > Lepidoptera > Pyralidae > Ephestia > Ephestia elutella. Next base: position 17,615,548 of record CM031586.1, on the reverse strand, counting down.
ATGTCCCTAGAAATAGAAACACAGATAAATAAAGAGATGGATATAGAGATGGAGCTGGAGATAGGAATGAGAAAGAGAAAGAGAGAGAGAGAGAGAGGGGGGAGGAGAGGGAGAAAGGGAGAGAGAAAGAGAGTGAGAAAGAGATAGAAAAAGAGAGAGAAAGAGAGAGAGATAGAATTAGAAAAAAAAACAACAAAAATTCCCAGCCATCAAAAATAAAAAAAATATTGTCAGTATGAAAAGTACTGTAGTAAGTAACTATATAAATAAATTAAAAATAATAAATATGCAACTCCGACTTATTCATTACTCTCTGCTGTCTGCGAATACACGAACACGCGAAAATTAAAGGCCTCCCGAGCAGCAGAGCGACGTGGATTCCCCTTACGGCAGACTGATTTTTCGTGGCTTTGGAACTCTTATATATTGAGCGTTTCGCTGCCATAGTAAAAATGTATGGGGGATTTCTTTGTGAATTGCTACGATTTTTAACATTTTTTCCGAGTTATTTTTCAAAAATCTAAAACCAACAACTTGTAGCTAGTTTAATAAACTCGCGATTTAACATTATGTAGAAATTATGATTTGTGTTTTACATAACGATTTCGTTAAAGCCGTGAACCTTGTTTTTCGTGTTTTCCGTTTTTTCTGGAAGGTATAGACGCAAAAATAACAGGCAAATTATTTTTTTCTGTTTCGTACAAGTAGTAGCAGTTATTTGAGAAGCCTATTGTACTATTTTTACACGACTGACCAAAAAAGGAGTGTTATGTTTTCAGCGTTCATGTGTTTTCAGGTCATGTATGTATGTAAGTAAGTATGTATGTATGTATGTAAGTTTCTTTATTCCACCATAAGTCCTGAACGGCTTAACAGATTTTGATGTGAGAGGTGTTGTTGGATTCCTTGCATTCGCCCGAGTGACATAGGCTATGTGACGTCATCATAAAAACAAAATGGCGGATTATATACGCGATAAACAGCTGACCGAAAAAAATAAATTTGATCAATGTTATCGAGTGTAGTATCAAATTGAAGGGCTTTGAAAGGCAATTTCAAAAATATATATAACTTATATGTTTGTATGTACTTTTAGTTGTATAAATAAAATAGTAAGATCAACACCGTTAGATCGTCAATGTACACAAAGAGTCCGGCCTTCGGCCTCGCCCCGCTCTTTGCTCACAAGCCCGAGCTCGGCCTTCGGCCTCGCTTGCGTGGCTGGCAGCCCTGGAGCTGCGTCCAGGCCAGGCCGAAGGCCGAGTCTTTCGTATACATGGATGACCTTATGATTTCATTTCAAACGGCTCTTAACGTCGAGTGGCCGAGGGTCTCCTATGATGGCTCGCCCCCCGTCGATTATACGATTCTAGTTTCCGTGGGCAGTACCCCAGATCCACTTTGGCGCGCCTTGCGCCCACAAGGCAACAGTCCAGAGCTTTGTCTAAACTACCACCGGCTGTGGTCGACGCCAGGGTTCTCTATGTGTCATTCGGTCGAGCACCTCCCCCGCCTATATATTATAGGTACTCTCCGCAGGCAGTACCCCAGGTCTATTTTGGTACCTACCGTTCCCGGTGCTGCTGCATCTGCGTTTAAATCGAAGGATTAGCTTTCCTTCCCCAGCCGCATCGTCGTGAACAAAGTGCAGGACGAGGCCTAAAGGCCGAGCCCTTTGTATACATGGATGACTTTTATATTTCATCTCAAACCTCCAGTAAACCAAGGACACCCCCCCCCCCCCCGGCCGCGCAATCAAGGCCACAGCCCGAGCTGCGTCCAGGACAGGCCGAAGGCCGAGTCTTTCGTATACATGGATATGGATGACCTTATGATTTCATTTCAAACGGCTATTATCGAGCACCTCCTTTATATTAGATAGATAGATAATTTGTTTATTGTTATCAAAAAGACACACACGTTATAATTACATTAATAAGAGAAATACAAACACAACAGTATGACAAAAAAAAAAAAAAAAATTATAGGTAGGTACTCTCCGCAGGCAGTACGCCAGGTCTATTTTGGTACATTTTCCGGTGCCGCTACAGCTGCGTTTACATCGAAGGTTTAGCTTCCCTTCCCCCGGCCGCGCCGTCTCGTGAACAAAGTGCAGGATGAGCCCTAAGGCCGAGCCCACAGATTTTGATATACTCTAGATGCCGCAAACAGTATGTCCAAGCGTGCCCTGCGTATGTCCAATGGACAAACATTCACGCGTTTGCTACTCAGTTAGCCTTCAATCGCGTTTATGTTGCGCCCATCACTACAATGACTAGCGTGAAGTTATCATATAGGTAAATAATGGAACGCACGGTTTTCATACTATCGAACAAACTTGCGGTATCTAGCCTAATCTAACCCCCTCCCAGCCGCGCAAGCAAGGCTACAGCTCGAGCTGCGTCCAGGCTAGGCGGCCGAAGGCACAGGAGTTTCGTATACATGGACGACCTTATGATTTCATTTTCAAACGGCTATTAACGTCGGCTATGACTGGCTGTGGTCGTCGCCCAGGGGCCATTGTAATATTTGTCGAGCACCCCCCCCCCCCCCCCTCCTTATCTATTATCTATCTTAGTTTCCTCGGGCGGTAATCCCAGCTCAGGTCACTTTGGTATATTTCCCGATGCTGCTGCAGCTGTGTTTAAATCGAAGGCTTAGCTTCCCTTCCCCAGCCGTTTTGAGAATAAAGTGCAAGACGAGGCTTTAGCCTAAAGTCGAGCCCTCTGTATACAAGGACGACTTTTATATTTCATCTCAAACCTCCAGTACACCAGGGGCACACAACCGCCCGAGCTGCGTCCAGGGGGGCGAGGCCGTAGGCATAGTCCTTCGTATACATCAGAGGTTCCCAAAGTGGGCGATAACGCCCCCTTGTGGGCGCTGCAGGTATCAAGGGGGGCGGTAAGAGACCCAGAAAGAAAATGTTTTTTTTTTGCTAGGAGCTTTATTTAGCTAGGAGGCCTCTTAAACAACGACTGCAAGAGCTCTCGACTCTCAACAACAACTTGTGAACATCAACTAATATGAATTAAAAGATTGCTCAAACTCGGTTCTATATTTCTCTCCGCGTAGTTCATATATCTGTCCTATTTTATTGAATATAGAAAAAAAAAAATCAAGTCAATCGGTCGCTCCGTTTCGTAATGAAAGTAGACACAAACAAACAAATAAAAAGGCGAGTCAGTCATTTGCTCGTCCCACTAAAACCTCGGACCTGGGACGAGTCATCGATTTCAAATTTGTTAATCGTTAACTTGGACCAAGTTTAATTTGAGCTGGGCCGAGTTAGTTACTTACTAATAACGGTGTAGTTTACTTGGACCACATCAAGTTAACTATTTTAAATTTTATAAAAATATAATAGTGATTGCGTTATTGGCCTTACTAGAAATGTAATTCTTAGAATACAAGTAACTAGCTTTTGCCCGCGTGAATTTCCCACGGAAACAGTGCTTTTTCCCGAGATGAAACGTACCCTTTGTCCTTTTCAGTAGGTACTTCTATCTATTTGTATGCAAAATTTCAGGAAGATTGGTTCAGTAGATAAAGCGTGAAGAGGTAGCAAACAAATAAACATACAAACAATCTCACTTTCCCATTTATAATATTAGTTAGGAAGTTAGGATTCTGTTACGCTGTGAATTCATGAATAAAGAAAATCTAAATTTGGTTAGGTACTTTAGTTTATTTGCAGTTCAAGAACCTAAAGCAGGGGCATATTGTAATAATATCACGATGATGTTATCTTTTACCGGAAGCAAGTGGTGGTCTATGAAAACTACCATATGCAAACTCATGTGGCACAGGTAGGATTTGAACCTGGGTCCTTTCCGACCTCAAGTGTCGTCCCACTCAACCACCACCGCTTCATCTATATCTATACACTAGCTGTCGCCCGCAGCTTCGCCCGCGTAAGTTTCGCTTAGATGATTTTTGTGTTCCAAACTGTTTCAGATGTTTCGGATTTTCGTTTTTTATACGTCTACAGAAAATGTTCATCAGATTAATCTAGTTTTGCTAAAGCGCCATTTCCATATATGTTTTAGTCTAGCTGGTCTCTTGAAGCTTTTCATCAGATGTTCCATATCTTCAATTTTTATACGTCAGCAGAAAATGCTCATCAGGTTGAACGACTTTTACTAAGGCGCCATTTCCATATATGTTATAGTGTAGCTGGTCTCTTGCAGTTCTTCATCAGATGTTCCAGATCTTCAATTTTTATACGTCCGCAGAAAATGCTCATCAGGTTGAACGACTTTTGTTAAGGCACCATTTCCATATTTCTTATAGTTTAGCTGTTCTGTTATGGTTCTTCATCAGGTGTTCCAGTTTTCAAAATCTATTATAGCCTATATGTTGCCCAGACTTTATAGCTATACAACAAAAAAAGTTTCATTCAAATCCGTCCAGTAGTTTTTGCGTGAAACGCCTACATACAAACAGACAGACAGACAAGAAATTCCAAAAATTTTTTTTGCTTTCTAATATTCTTTTTATGTGTCCCTCTATCCAAAATATTTTTACTGTTTTATTATATCTATACATATAATAAAACAGTATAAATATTTTGTACATTTAGTATTTTTGACTAAAATGGATAGAGGGACACTTAAAAAGAATATTAGAAAAATTTTTTTTTTGAATTTCTTGTCTGTCTGTCTGTCTGTATGTATGTACGCGTTTCACGCAAAACTTGATTAATCTGATGAGCATTTTCTGTAGACGTATAAAAATCGAAGATCCGAAACATCTTAAATAGTTTGGAACACAAAAAGACTTTTCGTCTAAGCGAAACTCACGCGGGCAAAGCCGCGGGCAACAGCTAGTACTATATACATATGTATATAATATGCCCCTGCTTTAGGTTCTTGAACTGCAAATAGACTAAAGTACCTAACCAAATATGTAACATTTAGATTTTCTTTATTCATGAATTCACAGCGTAACAGAATCCTAACTTCCTAACTAATATTATAAATGGGAAAGTAAGATTGTTTGTATGTTTATTTGTTTGCTACCTCTTCACGCTTTATCTACTGAACCAATCTTCCTGAAATTTTGCATACAAATAGATAGAAGTACCTACTGAAAAGGACAAAGGGTACGTTTCATCTCGGGAAAAAGCACTGTTTCCGTGGGAAATTCACGCGGGCGAAGACGCGGGCAAAAGCTAGTTACTTGTATTCTAAGAATTACATTTCTAGTAAGGCCAATAACGCATTCACTATTATATTTTTATAAAATTTAAAATAGTTAACTTGATGTGGTCCAAGTAAACTACACCGTTATTAGTAAGTAACTAACTCGGCCCAGCTCAAATTAAACTTGGTCCAAGTTAACGATTAACAAATTTGAAATCGATGACTCGTCCCAGGTCCGAGATTTTAGTGGGACGAGCAAATGACTGACTCAAAAAGGCAACAGACACACATTCGCATTTTAATAGTTACTAGTACTCGTAGATATCTATCATGTTTTAACAAGTTTTTGTTAAATAACCCTAATTGTGCATTCTAGAATTCTCTGTTAATATACATATATAGGTCACAATAATTAATTAATTTAATTTGAAGTTATAGTGGTTTTTAAAAAGGTGAAAAAATGGGGGCGCTAAAAAAATATTTATTCTCAAAGTGGGCAGTAGACAAAATAAGTTTGGGAACCACTGGTATACATGGACGATCTTCCGATTTCATCTTAAAGCCCCAATAATCAACCGAGATACAGAGACCGAAGGCAAAGTTGCAGCTTCATAGCAAAGAGCTAAAGCGAAAATAGTCTTTCGGCTCTTCACCTAGTCTAAACCGACAACTCTTCTACGTTGATGACTTTTTACTTACCTCTTAAACTTTTCTTTAACATACTCGAAACTGCAAAAGTAAAATTGTCCTGCACAGCACGCTAGGTGCTTTAGCCTCGCCTCGCCTCACGGCTTTATGTACGCAGCTCACCCATCAGGCCTTCGGCCTCAGCCCCTCTGCTGGTTTGAGATGAAATGAGAAGGTCATTTATGTATACGAAGGGCTAGGCCTTCGGCCTTGTCACTCTCTCTGCTCACGAGATGGAGCTCGACCTTCGGCCAAGCACAAGTTGTCAGTCGTGTTTTTTATTTTTTAATAATTAGCTTGTTGAAAGTGTGACTCACCAAAAATCGTGAGCCGAATGATTTTTCATTCGATACCCATTATTTCGTATTTTTGAATTGTCTATGTCGAATAATTCGTATGATTTGATAGTCGAAGGTTTTTTTTTACGTCAAAATCATGAATGACATAGACAACCGGATACGGATATAGATGGAGTCTATTAGAATTTTCATTTTTGCGTTCCGTTTAACGCTTACGTTCTCTTTTACGTTACGCTTTCATTGAAAATTTACGAACATTTTTTTTACGATTCGTTACCGATTCGGTTTTCGTTGCGTAGAATGGAGCAGAAATTATTTCTCGCATTATTTTCATATCACTGGCAACATTAGACGAGTGATTTCAAAAATACGGCTTTTATGTTTTAGTGACATAGTAGGACGAGTGCGACGTAATAGTCTATTCGTTTTCGGCGGTATGTCATACTTTCAAAAATAGGGCCCCAGGTCATTCGTTGCTCGTCTTCGAATATATACGTGTGCGTTCAGTGTTTTGTGATTGTGATTCCTTGGATTTAAAGCAATTTAGAAATCGATTGTTAATCGAACGAATTGTTAGTTAGTGGTAACGATTGCAGTATTATATAACATATCTATAAAATAAATTGAAAACGATTTTATAGGTTCATTCAATTATTTTCTTCAAATAGTTCATTCAATGTTTTCCATCCTTATGTTACTTTTAAATTGTCTATGGATAGAAGACGGCCATATTTGTTTACTAGTTAGTTAGGACTCGTAAGCCTGGATTCAGTTTACAGAGTAACTTTTTATATTCCCTATAAATAAAAAGCTAGAATTTACTCTATTATTATTACTCTAATCCTATTTACGAATGTCTATCTCTTCCTCAGCAGCGGCCAGACACAGTGAACGCAGCGGACGACGCGATGGAGCTGGACACAGAGGAGCAGAGCGAGTCTCCCAGTGTGCCCCCCGCCGATACCAGCACCGCGCCGCCATTGCTGTCTGATCAGGTATGGCTATTTACAACTGTCTATCTCTGTCCATGGAGCTGGACACAGAGCAGAGCGAGTCTCCCAGTGTGCCCCCGCCGATACCAGCACCGCGCCGCCATTGCTGTCTGATCAGGTATGGCTATTAACAACTGTCTATCTCTGTCCATGGAGCTGGACACAGAGCAGAGCGAGTCTCCCAGTGTGCCCCCCGCCGATACCAGCACCGCGCCGCCATTGCTGTCTGATCAGGTATGGCTATTTACAACTGTCTATCTCTGTCCATGGAGCTGGACACAGAGCAGAGCGAGTCTCCCAGTGTGCCCCCCGCCGATACCAGCACCGCGCCGCCATTTGCTGTCTGATCAGGTATGGCTATTAACAACTGTCTATCTCTGTCCATGGAGCTGGACACAGAGCAGAGCGAGTCTCCCAGTGTGCCCCCCGCCGATACCAGCACCGCGCCGCCATTGCTGTCTGATCAGGTATGGCTATTTACAACTGTCTATCTCTGTCCATGGAGCTGGACACAGAGCAGAGCGAGTCTCCCAGTGTGCCCCCGCCGATACCAGCACCGCGCCGCCATTGCTGTCTGATCAGGTATGGCTATTAACAACTGTCTATCTCTGTCCATGGAGCTGGACACAGAGCAGAGCGAGTCTCCCAGTGTGCCCCCGCCGATACCAGCACCGCGCCGCCATTGCTGTCTGATCAGGTATGGCTATTTACAACTGTCTATCTCTGTCCATGGAGCTGGACACAGAGCAGAGCGAGTCTCCCAGTGTGCCCCCGCCGATACCAGCACCGCGCCGCCATTGCTGTCTGATCAGGTATGGCTATTTACAACTGTCTATCTCTGTCCATGGAGCTGGACACAGAGCAGAGCGAGTCTCCCAGTGTGCCCCCCGCCGATACCAGCACCGCGCCGCCATTGCTGTCTGATCAGGTATGGCTATTTACAACTGTCTATCTCTGTCCATGGAGCTGGACACAGAGCAGAGCGAGTCTCCCAGTGTGCCCCCCGCCGATACCAGCACCGCGCCGCCATTGCTGTCTGATCAGGTATGGCTATTTACAACTGTCTATCTCTGTCCATGGAGCTGGACACAGAGCAGAGCGAGTCTCCCAGTGTGCCCCCCGCCGATACCAGCACCGCGCCGCCATTGCTGTCTGATCAGGTATGGCTATTTACAACTGTCTATCTCTGTCCATGGAGCTGGACACAGAGCAGAGCGAGTCTCCCAGTGTGCCCACCGCCGATACCAGCACCGCGCCGCCATTGCTGTCTGATCAGGTATGGCTATTTACAACTGTCTATCTCTGTCCATGGAGCTGGACACAGAGCAGAGCGAGTCTCCCAGTGTGCCCCCCGCCGATACCAGCACCGCGCCGCCATTGCTGTCTGATCAGGTATGGCTATTTACAACTGTCTATCTCTGTCCATGGAGCTGGACACAGAGCAGAGCGAGTCTCCCAGTGTGCCCCCCGCCGATACCAGCACCGCGCCGCCATTGCTGTCTGATCAGGTATGGCTATTTACAACTGTCTATCTCTGTCCATGGAGCTGGACACAGAGCAGAGCGAGTCTCCCAGTGTGCCCCCCGCCGATACCAGCACCGCGCCGCCATTGCTGTCTGATCAGGTATGGCTATTTACAACTGTCTATCTCTGTCCATGGAGCTGGACACAGAGCAGAGCGAGTCTCCCAGTGTGCCCCCCGCCGATACCAGCACCGCGCCGCCATTGCTGTCTGATCAGGTATGGCTATTTACAACTGTCTATCTCTGTCCATGGAGCTGGACACAGAGCAGAGCGAGTCTCCCAGTGTGCCCCCCGCCGATACCAGCACCGCGCCGCCATTGCTGTCTGATCAGGTATGGCTATTTACAACTGTCTATCTCTGTCCATGGAGCTGGACACAGAGGAGCAGAGCGAGTTTTTAGGGTTCCGTAAAAAAAAATTGAACCCTTAAAAGATCACTTTGTTTATTTATTTATTTATTTGATGAAAAAACGAAACCCTTATAAGATCACAATGTGTTCAATCATCCTACTATCCTACTAATATTATATGCGAAAGTTCGGATGTGAGTCGGTGAGGATGTTTGTTACTCAATCACGCAAAATCTTCTTTACGGATTTCGATGAAATTTTGTATACAGGTAGAAAAATACCGGGAATGGCACATATGATACTTTTTATCCCGAAATTTTCACGGGAGCGAAGCCCCGGGGCGCGGCTGGTAAAGATATCTTTAACAAAATTCTCATACCTTGTCTCAAAATTCAAAATCTCTTTATTTGCAATAAAATGTAGTATGTATAATGATCTGAAAAATTTGGTTTCCAATTACATTCTACCTTGGTAAGGTGTGCAAATATATAATAATATATTTAAATTAAATTTATCAAATACTGGTCAAAATAAAAGGGAAGGATGTCAATTAACAAATAAGAATACAAATTCAAATAATAGGTCCTCCCCTTTGGTTCGCCATTTCTGTCCTGTAATAACGTGTATTTCCCTTCCAGCTCCAAGCTCTGATGTCCAAGCCGCCCCCGGCGTTCAACGCGTCAGAGCCACCCCCCGGGTTCAACCTGTCCGAACCTCCCCCGTTCAACGCTTCACAACCTCCCCCGAATGAAGAAAACAAACAGGAGGAGGTATGTTTTACATTTCTGTCTTTATTTGGTGAAAATTTTACACCCAATTTGGTCATTTGGTTGGTTAGATGTCTTCTTTATTATTCCAATGTAGGTAAGTAAGTACTACATTTTTGCATGTAATTTTTAATAACTAGTGGTTCGCCGCAAATTTAGACCTCGCGATTATTATTTTAAAAATATGCGTATATCTTAAAAACGGCTTTACCGATTTTGTTGCGCAATGAACTTAAAAATTCTATGGATAGTTGCTGCACGTATTCTTAATATCATCGAAATTAATTCAACGGTTCGAGAGTTATCGCGGAACAAAAATACATAACAAACAATGTGTTTTCGCCCCAACTTGAATTATACCTGCTTCGCTCGCTCGGTCAATGAGAGTTATTGTTTCTTAACTGTTGTCGCTACTGGCGAATGAGGTCTGTCAGATGGTAATACTGTCATTTGAACTTGACAACTGATAAAAATATTGTACTATCTGACAGATCTATCAGAGAGAGAGGTTTATGTTGGAGAGTAAATTACTACCTTACCTTAAGGATACTATCCTTTATACTAAAGGAGGTGAAGGTCTAGCAACTTGTCACTATACCTGAATCTCCATTCCATCAGAGAGCCTACTAATCAGCTAAGCGTGGCCTTCGAGTCTCGCGACTCTTGGCTCTGTCTACCCCGTAAGGTATAAAGACGTGATTATATGTGTGTATGTATGTAGGTGAAGTTAAGACTTCACCTCCTTTAGTATAAACAACCACAATGGCATTCATTTTATTTCTCTTTAAAAGGCTATAAGTAGTATGTCCAAAAACTATTGCTGGTAAATCTTATCACCGAAACACAAGGTTCGATATTTGATTTTACTACAGCTACCACTGCTTTACGATTGTGAATACTTTTAGGAGAGAAAGTCGGACCGCGACAGAAGAGATCGGGACCGGGACCGCGACCGCGACCGGAGAGGGGACCGGGACCGGCGGGACCGGGACCGGAGGGGGGACCGGGACCGCGGCAGGGACAGAGATCGGTAAGGAAACATTCTTTTTTCTTACTTTTTTAGACATTTAAATTTTTATAATGTTTCTTTTTACTGAAGTTCTATATTGCAATAAAATTTTATAACGTTTCACCCATTTTGTGTAACTTAATAAAATAAATGAATTGCAGCGTACATTTTTTTAAATACAGATGGTCAGTTAATCTTTTATTTGTAGCTAGAGTAAATCTTCTAGAAGCAGGTGGTTTATGACTGTTCAACGAATCAGTGTTATTTATACTCATTGGTGTAACTTAGCTGCAACCGCATAAAGTTGATTGGTTTTTTCTGTGTTGTCCACAGGGACAACAGAGACAACCGGGATAACAGGGATAACCGGGATAATAGGGATAACCGTGACAATAGGGACGAGCGTAGGGACCGCCGGGACCGCCGCGAGCGGGACCGGGACCGCGACTCACGGTTCAACAGGGACAACAACAGGTTAGTGGCACAATCCTCACTATACATTGTGTCCCGTCGTCAGTGTCGGAGCCTTTAATGGTATGTTATACGGCATTTTTTATGGACAAATCACCACTCAAAACTTTTTTTTCCTTTTTTTTAACTTTCGAAATAATACTTTTTAAATAAAAAATTAAACATTTTAATGGACGTGTTTATTCACAAGAAGCTAATAATATGTAATTTAAAAAAAAAAACAAAAAATTTTTTTTTGCTTTTACTTTTTTCTTTTTTTTTTGTCTTTCATATTGAAATATCTTTTTCATTTTATTGTTGTCTACATGATTAGCTTTTAAATGAGACCTATTTTATGTTGATAAGACTTAAACGAGTAGTTACGATTGAATTAGTATAACAGCCCGAAAAAACAAAATGGCTCCCATTTTGCTACAGTAGAAGAAAAAAAAAATTGGGTGGTGATATTTTCATAAAAAATGCCATATAACATACCATTAAAGGCTCCGACACTGACGACGGGACACATTGTATATGCAAGCAGGACTTGAACCCGCGACCAGGTTTAATAAGAATTTGAGAAATAGTCATAATGATTTGTAATACGGATACTCACGCGTCTTGTACTGGGCCGTCTATCACGTCGGAGACACGGTCCTAACCCGCCTTGAAAATGACTTCCGTATGAAGTCGAAACTAGTCGGCGGTACCGGCTAACAACACGCGTGAGTATCCGTATTAAAAAATCATTATTAATAAGAGCTTGTTATTTTTCATTTAATTTTTGATTGATATGTTTTTGACTATCGATTCTTAAATTATCCGAAACAAAAGTTTTTTTTAAATTCTATTTGTATCGGTATTGGTACAGCATGTAAATGTTTTCCTTTCCACAAAAGGTAAATCTCGGAACAGAAAATGATGGCATTGGAAATAGAACCAAAATTGGAATGTATTTTTGTTTTGTCTGTACAAATAATAAAAAAAAACAATGTATACTTAAATCAATATTTTTCTCCACAGAGAACGCAGTCGCGAGAAATCCCCTCGGACCAATACCGAAAATCCCGAGAAATCCCTACAAGATCGGCTCTGGGAAATGGCCAATGGGAAGCCGCGGGATGTTGACAAAGAGTTTGACATAGAAAGACCCACAGAAAGAGAAAGGGAGAGACCTCCGCTCATTGATAGACTACCAACCAGCCAACACAATGGTAAGATCTCTTCTTCATTAGATATAGAGTTTGATACAGAAAGACCCACAGAAAGGGAGAGACCTCCGCTCATTGATAGACTACCAACCAGCCAACACAATGGTAAGATCTCTTCTTCATTAGATATAGAGTTTGATACAGAAAGACCCACAGAAAGAGAAAGGGAGAGACCTCCGCTCATTGATAGACTACCAACCAGCCAACACAATGGTAAGATCTCTTCTTCATTAGATATAGAGTTTGATACAGAAAGACCCACAGAAAGAGAAAGGGAGAGACCTCCGCTCATTGATAGACTACCAACCAGCCAACACAATGGTAAGATCTCTTCTTCATTAGATATAGAGTTTGATATAGAAAGACCCACAGAAAGAGAAAGGGAGAGACCTCCGCTCATTGATAGACTACCAACCAGCCAACACAATGGTAAGATCTCTTCTTCATTAGATATAGAGTTTGATACAGAAAGACCCACAGAAAGAGAAAGGGAGAGACCTCCGCTCATTGATAGACTACCAACCAGCCAACACAATGGTAAGATCTCTTCTTCATTAGATATAGAGAGACCCACAGAAAGAGAAAGGGAGAGACCTCCGCTCATTGATAGACTACCAACCAGCCAATACAATGGTAAGATCTCTTCTTCATATAGAGAGACCCACAGAAAGAGAAAGGGAGAGACCTCCGCTCATTGATAGACTACCAACCAGCCAATACAATGGTAAGATCTCTTCTTCATATAGAGAGACCCACAGAAAGAGAAAGGGAGAGACCTCCGCTCATTGATAGACTACCAACCAGCCAACACAATGGTAAGATCTCTTCTTCATTAGATATAGAGAGACCCACAGAAAGAGAAAGGGAGAGACCTCCGCTCATTGATAGACTACCAACCAGCCAACACAATGGTAAGATCTCTTCTTCATTAGATATAGAGAGACCCACAGAAAGAGAAAGGGAGAGACCTCCGCTCATTGATAGACTACCAACCAGCCAACACAATGGTAAGATCTCTTCTTCATTAGATATAGAGAGACCCACAGAAAGAGAAAGGAGAGAGACCTCCGCTCATTGATAGACTACCAACCAGCCAATACAATGGTAAGGTCTCTTCTTCATTAGATATAGAGAGACCCACAGAAAGAGAAAGGGAGAGACCTCCGCTCATTGATAGACTACCAACCAGCCAACACAATGGTAAGATCTCTTCTTCATTAGATATAGAGAGACCCACAGAAAGAGAAAGGGAGAGACCTCCGCTCATTGATAGACTACCAACCAGCCAACACAATGGTAAGATCTCTTCTTCATTAGATATAGTTTGATATAGAGAGACCCACAGAAAGAGAAAGGGAGAGACCTCCGCTCATTGATAGACTACCAACCAGCCAACACAATGGTAAGATCTCTTCTTCATTAGATATAGTTTGATATAGAGAGACCCACAGAAAGAGAAAGGGAGAGACCTCCACTCATTGATAGACTACCAACCAGCCAACACAATGGTAAGATCTCTTCTTCATTAGATATAGTTTGATATAGAGAGACCCACAGAAAGAGAAAGGAAGACCTCCGCTCATTGATAGACTACCAACCAGCCAACACAATGGTAAGATCTCTTCTTCATTAGATATAGAGAGACCCACAACTCATTGATAGACTACCAACCAGCCAACACAATGGTAAGATCTCTTCTTCATTAGATATAGAGAGACCCACAGAAAGAGAAAGGGAGAGACCTCCGCTCATTGATAGACTACCAACCAGCCAACACAATGGTAAGATCTCTTCTTCATTAGATATAGAGAGACCCACAGAAAGAGAAAGGGAGAGACCTCCGCTCATTGATAGACTACCAACCAGCCAATACAATGGTAAGATCTCTTCTTCATTAGATATAGAGAGACCCACAGAAAGAGAAAGGGAGAGACCTCCGCTCATTGATAGACTACCAACCAGCCAACACAATGGTAAGATCTCTTCTTCATTAGATATAGAGAGACCCACAGAAAGAGAAAGGGAGAGACCTCCGCTCATTGATAGACTACCAACCAGCCAATACAATGGTAAGATCTGTTCTTCATATAGAGAGACCCACAGAAAGAGAAAGGGAGAGACCTCCGCTCATTGATAGACTACCAACCAGCCAATACAATGGTAAGATCTCTTCTTCATATAGAGAGACCCACAGAAAGAGAAAGGAGAGACCTCCGCTCATTGATAGACTACCAACCAGCCAATACAATGGTAAGATCTCTTCTTCATTAGATATAGAGAGACCCACAGAAAGAGAAAGGGAGAGACCTCCGCTCATTGATAGACTACCAACCAGCCAATACAATGGTAAGGTCTCTTCTTCATTAGATATAGAGAGACCCACAGAAAGAGAAAGGGAGAGACCTCCGCTCATTGATAGACTACCAACCAGCCAATACAATGGTAAGATCTCTTCTTCATTAGATATAGAGAGACCCACAGAAAGAGAAAGGGAGAGACCTCCGCTCATTGATAGACTACCAACCAGCCAATACAATGGTAAGGTCTCTTCTTCATTAGATATAGAGAGACCCACAGAAAGAGAAAGGAGAGACCTCCGCTCATTGATAGACTACCAACCAGCCAATACAATGGTAAGGTCTCTTCTTCATTAGATATAGAGAGACCCACAGAAAGAGAAAGGGAGAGACCTCCGCTCATTGATAGACTACCAACCAGCCAACACAATGGTAAGATCTCTTCTTCATTAGATTTAGAGAGACCCACAGAAAGAGAAAGGGAGAGACCTCCGCTCATTGATAGACTACCAACCAGCCAATACAATGGTAAGATCTCTTCTTCATTAGATATAGAGAGACCCACAGAAAGAGAAGGGAGAGACCTCCGCTCATTGATAGACTACCAACCAGCCAATACAATGGTAAGATCTCTTCTTCATTAGATATAGAGAGACCCACAGAAAGAGAAAGGGAGAGACCTCCGCTCATTGATAGACTACCAACCAGCCAACACAATGGTAAGATCTCTTCTTCATTAGATTTAGAGAGACCCACAGAAAGAGAAAGGGAGAGACCTCCGCTCATTGATAGACTACCAACCAGCCAATACAATGGTAAGATCTCTTCTTCATTAGATATAGAGAGACCCACAGAAAGAGAAAGGGAGAGACCTCCGCTCATTGATAGACTACCAACCAGCCAACACAATGGTAAGATCTCTTCTTCATTAGATATAGAAAGACCCACAGAAAGAGAAAGGGAGAGACCTCCGCTTATTGATAGACTACCAACCAGCCAATACAATGGTAAGATCTCTTCTTCATTAGATATAGAGAGACCCACAGAAAGAGAAAGGGAGAGACCTCCGCTCATTGATAGACTACCAACCAGCCAACACAATGGTAAGATCTCTTCTTCATTAGACATAAAGTTTAATATATAAAGACAAAGAGAAAGGGAGAGACCTCCGCTCATTGATAGACTACCAAACAGCCAATACAATGGTAAGATGTCTTAGCAAACGGGAGAGGCCTGCTCTTATTGATAGATTGTCAACTTGCCAACACAATAGCACCATTTCTTTTTCATTCATAGTCTTCACGAAGTTTTGCTTTATGCTGTCATATAAGAAAAAAAGAGACGTAATTTTTTTTTTCGAAATTGACTTAGCCATTATATTTATTTTATGGACATCCACATCCACATCATGAAAACATGAAACTATTATTGTGTATCATATTTTATACTGTTTTCTGGCAAATACACATTTTTAATTTTTGATCCTATTTTAATCAATCAATCATTGTTTGGGCAATTCAACACATTCAGAAACGTCTTATTTTGCTGAGTAACTAAATTTTGAAAAAAAAATGTCCGGCTTATAACGGCAGTTTTATCGATAGACCATGTCATATAAATGTCTTTTACAGAGGAAGATAACCGCGAGAACCAAGCGGGGCCGGGCGGCCCTGGCGGGCCGGGTGGTCCTGGTGGTCCGGGTGGTCCGGGTCCGGGTGGTCCCAGTGGTCCGGGCGAGGGCGGGTGGACCCCGATCCCGCGCATGCCGCCGCCGGGCGCGCCGCTCATGGGACCGCCTTTCAGAGCTGGTAAATTTTTGCTTATCTCACTTCACACTTATATTAACTTTGGAGAAAATGCAGCAGTGGAATTTGTTGCGCCGCCTCTTCTCCACTTGCGCTTTGGAGGCGGTGGTAACTAGCTTTAAGTAATTTTATGACGTCAAATAATTAAAAAACAAGAATACGACGATTTGAAAGTGCTATTTTTAGCCTATTAAAAAAAATATATTTTCATTTTCATTACTAGTGGCTCTGTGAGCTGTACACCTCGCGAGCTTATAGATCGAAGGAACTTTCCACATTATCGATTTTCATATGTTTATCGAATCTGCTCCCAAAATTTCACGGGAATCAGTTGAGAAATGCGACCTCAAGAGGAGGACACATAGATATACCAAAGCATTTTTGGCCAAGCTCAATATATATAAGTGGGATAATATCGAGCTGATCTTATATTGGTGCTTTATCTTATCGATGGAACTTTGTAATAAAGTATGTCACTAAAAACTTGCCCCAAAAATTCGATTTTTTTCATAACACATGTTAGGTAGTTCTTTTAAAATTTAGATAGTTCAATAGTTAAAATGGAATAATTACAAAATTATTTACCATTACAGAAATGAGAATGAGGGGCCCACCCAGACCGCCAATGCAAGGTACGATCTTATTTAGGATAGAAGGCATCTTTTTAACACCTTGCTGGACAGTTAAATTTTATCTATACTGTGTAATATAATAATCAACAGGAGATTACATTTGTTTATGTGTTAATAATTTTTCTTCATTTCCAATTTTTTAGTTAGGGAAAGTCCAACAATGAAAAAGAACAGATGAACTTATAAACATTTTACCAATTTCAGGAGGGCCTTGGATGGATGGCCCCGGACCCGGTCCTGGTCCAGGTTTCGGGCCTCGTTTCAACGGAATGGGCCCGCCGCCTTTCAACCGTCCGCCATTTGAAAGGCCGCCTTTCGAAGGCCCAATGTTCGACGGACCGCCGAGATTTGAACGACCGCCGTTCAATAGGATGCCTTTCGACGGAATGAATCGTCCGCCGTTTGACGGGCCCAGACCGCCTTTCGATGGTCCCAGACCGCCTTTCGACGGTCCCAGACCACCTTTTGATGGTCCGAGACAATTCGACGGACCACCTTTCGACGGAGACAGACCGTTCGACGGACCTCCAAGGTTTGATGGTCCGCCAGAATTCTTCGACAGGGGACGGAGATTCGACGAACGCGAACAATTTGGTGATAGAGGGGGATGGAATGGTGACAGGGAAAATCGGGAATGGCCGGAAAGGAGAGGAGAATGGGACGACCGCCGGAGGGACAGGAGAAGCAGGGATCACGAAGATAGGTTTAGAGATCGGCCGGAGCGACCAGACAGACAGGACCGGAACGATCGCACAGACAGACCGGACAGGGGCGACCGGTCCGGAGATCGCAGGAGGAGCTTTGAAACTGGTAGACAAGATGATAAAAATAACAGGCAAGAAGATAAAACTAACAAACAAGAAGATAAATCCAACAGACATGATGATAAATCCAACAGATATGATGATAAAACAAATAGACATGATGATAAAACAAATAGACAAGAAGATAAACCAGCCAAACAAGACGATAAACCGACCAGACCTCCACGGGAAGAAAGGAACAGAAACAAAGACAGGAAATCTAGATGGGGCGCCGCTGAAGAAACTACAGAAGAAAAAACCGCAGAAAGCGCGGAAATTCCCATGGAAATTAGTGAAAATAAGAATAGTGAAGTTGACGCTAGTCATGAGGAACAAAATGTACAGAATTATGTTAATGATAACAATAAGGATAATACAACAGTAGAGGAAGTTCAATCACAAAGCGAAACTAACAGTTTTGAAGGGTCTATTGATAAATTTGATCATGGGGCTTCTGTACAGGATAGTTACGACTCCGCTCCAAAGGAACAAGAAAATACAATCTCTACAGATGCAGAAAGTTGCAATACTCATGAAGAAAGAGGTTATGAAGTGGAAAATGAAAATCCTCGTAACAAAGAAAGTCACAATCAAAGTTATTATAATGAAGAAAGCAATAACCAAAATTATTCTACAGCAATAGAATGCGAACCAATGGAAAGTGAGCCAATAGAAAATGCAGCGCCGAAAGAATTCGTCCCTGATCTATACGACGCTAGCGACGCTATAGATACCAGTTTCCAGCCTTCCATTAATACTTCCGAACCTCCTGTAGTCGAAAAATCTGCAGTCACAGATACTAACGATATCTTCAGTCAAGAAAAAGAGGAGAGTAATAAAAATGCAGAAGAAACTATAGCTGAAAGCAAAGAGGGTCCCGCTTGACATCGGAAGAAGTGGAAATTCGGGTATTTCCAGTGGAAATGATTCGGGTGACGCCAGTCCCGAGGACGACGACAGAGAAAGCGAATCTTAGCTGTGCGTTCGTTGCCATATTTTTTAAGTTGAAACTGACGTGTTATAAATTAAAAAAATAAATTAATTTAGTTTTCAATGATTATAGGCCAGTGATATGATGTATTTAGGCCAATTATTTTAAATTTGTATCGGAATACTTTTTGAATTCGTAATTCGATAAATCGAACGATAACATTTTGATTGGATTTGTAATCGGAACGCATAGCTAAGGGTCGACCGCCGAAAATAACGCCAAAGATTTTTTTATACAAAGATCAAATGAAATATACGAGTGCCTTATGGTTACCGAAAACGGTGTTTTGTTTATCTTCGGGCGCGGCCGAGAAGAGGAACCGCCTGGGCGCTCAAGTGGAGCGACCCGGGCCAGGTATGGTCGCTCACTATATTTCACGCGCGTCCAGAACAATTGCACTATTTTGTAATATATTGCTGCAAAATTTTTTCGACTTTGAATAGTTTTGAATGCTCGAAAAATAGCTTTTTTGTGAGTTAAATGTGTTCTGGAATGAGTTGTATAAAAATATTTTTTAAATCAACTTTTTTTTTCTTATAATTAACATGTGTTTTTTTAAGTATAGCGAAGAATTTACAGTTTCTACCAATCAATATATTAGCATCACAGAAATAACAATCATCTGTGATTCGCAATTACACACATGGGCAAAGTACCCCCATTTCATGTGATTTCTTTGTAATAAAAAATATTTAGGCAACGAATTGCGAGCACATTTTATTTCTTTAAAAAAGTGATTTCAGTAGATTCAAAACTCTTGCGAATAATAGACCAGTCTTGTATGTATTTTATATTTTCAAATAATGTTTAAATTTTGGCAGCAGTCGCTTTAAAATTACACAGTTGTACTCGGCGGGCGTAATTTTTTGTCGTTATTTAAAAATGTCGAAATAGATGTATATAGCATTTGTATTTATTAAATATTTTGATTGATGTGATTAAATATTTTGTTTTGATAAATAAGAGGTCTATTTCGACATGATTTAATAGCGCTAACAATGTGTGCAAAATACCTCAACGGCGTCACTCGAATCGGCCCTGGAAAGAAGACCAACCAACGCAAGAATGGAAACTACGAGACGACAGCGTATCTTACAAAATTCTCCATTTTATTACGTCTACTTATTATTCTTCTATATGTTCTATATGTTTTGTCCGGCTTAGCGGTTACATATTATACTATGTTGTATATCTTTATAATTTTTTCACGGCTAATTTAGGAAATTGGCCACTTATCTTAGAATGAAATAGGTATAAATTTAGATGGATTGATAGAATTGTCTTAAAATGTTCTGGTGAGGGTAGATGATACGGTATAAAAATCTATTTGATAGATAACTAACACATGATTTTATGAATAGGACATATTGTAGTGATTCATCACGTTTAGATTTTAGTTTTATATTGGATTTGTCGCGCGCATCATGCAGTGTACTCACAGCCTAATGTCGTGGCGCTTATGTAACATATTTTTATAAAAGTCGATATTACGGGCTTACTCAACTTATCGTCTATTTTCAAGTGTTAGGTATTGGCCCACTGTGTAGATAAGCAATTATAATTTAAATGCATGCAGCAATTTCAATGTCATATTTGTGCTTCAATAAAATTCTTAAAATTAATCGTTATGTTTGATTTTGAAAGGCAGCCTGCGACGTTAGGGGTCAATTTTGCACACATTGATGGCGCTTGTTTTTTCTTGTTTGAATTTCAGCCGCAGTTTCTTCCAAACCGTAGTGCAGTGCAAGAGAATAGCGCATTCCTCTGAGTTTTCTTCGACCTGCAGACTAAAATGACCAATTTTTTCAGAACATGTATTTTTTATTTCACACAATAACAGATAAACATTTGTTTTATTTAGCAGTTTGTCCCAAGTACTAGGTTGAGTTCCAATAACGCTACAGTCAATTATATATCCAAGAATTTTTCTCCAGTAAATTTTGGTAACTAAAAAATGCTCTGGACAGTAAACGAGACAAAGAAATTCAGTTGTTGTAAAAATAGAAATTAAAGTTATATTTGTTTTCACCAACCACATAGAATTTTTGATATCAGGAGGCCGATTCCTATAATTCTCTGTACTCTTCTGAGACACTTCTCAATTGTGTCTCATGAGCCAAAGAAATTTAAATAAAGTGACAACATCAACATCTCTGGTTAAAGACTACGATTTCTTTGGCTTTTGAGTAGTTTTGAGACAACACAACTGAGCTCAGTTGTGGTGTGTCTCAAAAGTCAATGAGGGATTTTCTGAGTGTGACTGTACCTAGCGATTGACATTGTTCTATATATTAATAAATAAGTTAGATTGTTAGTTCTGTGTTAGTTCTATAGAAATAAACGTAACTCGTCATTTGTTCCGCTTTTTTTTAAAGATTTTCGCCCCGAACTGTCGTCGTCAGCCAGCGATGTACTTTTTTATTAGGCGTTGTAGAAATATAAAACTGGTGTCAGCCGTTAGTTCTATGAAACGTCTCACTATTTATGTACTTTTATTCAATAAAATCTATAACATTACAAGAATAAAAGTTCGAAAAGAAATGTTGTGCTCAGCGATGTATTTCTAAAATTCGTAAAAAATATAACCAAATTAAACTTTATACCATAGTTCTTTATAAGATCAGTCTAAATAATTTAGTTTGGCGTAGTTATATACATAAAATAAATAAATAAACCACTGCGAAACATATTCCTTACTCATTTGTTAACAAAACGTAAGAAAGTTCACTTAAATTTAGCTCTTATTGAGCATATACATAGGGGCGAAAATAGAATGATACTTGCTTGATTATATATACTTATGGAATAAACCAGATATTCACAACACAACCGCCGTAATTTTTGACGTACCTATCATAAACAAATAGACGGCCTGTCCCTCTCAAAAAGTGTCCTAGGCAAAACTTTGATCGGTCAAAGCAAGTATCATTGCCAGTCTATTTTCGCCTTTCAATAAGAGCTAAATTTAAGTGAACTTTCTTACGTTTTGTTAACAAATGAGTAAGTAATATGTTCCGCAGTGGTTGATTTATTTATTTTATGTATATAACTACGCAAAACTAAATTATTTAGACTGATCTGATAAAGAACTATGGTATAAAGTCTAATTTGGTTATATTTTTTACGAATTTTAGAAATACATCGCTGAGCACAACATTTCTTTTCGAACTTTTTATTCTTGTAATGTTATAGATTTTATTGAATAAAAGTACATAAATAGTGACACGTTTCATAGAACTAACGACTGACACCAGTTTTATATTTCTACAACGCCTAATAAAAAAGTACATCGCTGGCTGACGACGACAGTTCGGGGCGAAAAAAATCTTTAAAAAAAAGCGGAACAAATGACGAGTTACAGTTATTTCTATAGAACTAACAATCTAACTTATTTATTAATACATAGAACAATGTCAATCGCTAGGTACAGTCACACATTTTCTGAGACCCAAATTAAAAAAAAAATAGTTCCAGATGAATTCATAGGTGGCGCTTAGAAAAAGGCGAGACCATGCAAAAATGTACTGGCATTAAAAAAAAAACTAATAAAAAAACATCTAAAAAGTATCAATATTGTATATTGATTTGTGCAACTGTCAAACTGTTATGTGATTTTTTTCTGTAAAAAGCGCACGTACAGTCCGCAGTCATTACACGACTCGGCTTTCAATAAAACGCCATCTGTTAAGACTTTTTTATATTAATTTCAGCTGAGTGAAGCACTACATGTAAAGTCCGTTTTTTCTTACTTGTTCTGTTATGTAAACAATGTTACCATGTCTTTTTTTATGATTTTACAACAATATAAATTAAAATAGACCTTTTGGGAAATTACTTTCGTGGTTAATAATATGTTTTACGTTAGAATATTTAAACTAATATTTGATTTATTTTTAACAAAAAGTACTGTGAAGATTGTTTGACAAGTAAGAAAAAAAACGGATTTTCTGCTGGAGTAACGATTTGCATAATCGTGGATCTCCTAGATCCATTGTAAGTATTGTATGAGCACCTGTAGGCTTTTTATGCGACGAGAGGGGCGCAGGGGTTTTAGTGGGTTCGAGCCCCACATTAAGTAGGTACATAGGTACCCCTCTTCTCGTGCGGTGATAGGCGTGAGTCGGCCATTTCCACCCGACATATGCAAAACAAATGTGGATATCAACCTCTGACCGAGTTATGAACAACTACTCTGTCGTTAAACATTAATGAATGTTAGTGAGAAACCATCGGTTTTCAGTGGTATTGGGCGGGCCACGTTGCCCACAAAGCATTCTCTTCTGGCTTTTAGCGAATGCATAGATGGTTAAAATCTAACTAGCTACTACCACCCGATATGGTTATAGGAAGGAAGAGAATGGGACTAAGAACGCGGTGATTTGAACTTTTGAAGGGATTCGATAAGTCCTGGAAGGAAATTAGGGGAGGCTTTTGGCCAGCAGTAGGACATAAAAAGCTAGATAAAAAAAAAAACTACAACTAGAATAGAGAGAAGCCATGGACGTACTACCTAAAGAGTATATAATCACTACGTTTTAGTACTACCTATTCAAAGTAGTACAGTCGACCGCACCTCAAGTTACCCTGCATGATCTCTTATGCCGCGGCCGCAGAGTCGAATTTGCAATGAATTTGAGTAGGTTGATGTGCTGTTGACTGTACATACGTCCTTGCTAGAGCCATCCAGAGAGAAAAAAATCACTAGAGCCATCGATGTACCTACCTATTTTGGTATGGTAACCCTGGCAGTGTCAGTTACAATTATCCATGGAAGTAACACAATAGACACAGATAAAGTCTATTGTGGAAGTAATAAGTAAAGGTACTTATTACTTCCATGCAATTATCATACCCCGGCCCCCGCGCGCGCGCACCCGCGCGGCAGGTGTTTACGACAGGGCTTGCTAACCTGGTTAAAATTCTAAACCAGCACACTCGATGCGCCATACATTTAAAAAAAGAGCGTTTTAAATCAGTTACGGTTGAGCAAAACCATATATTATTTCTGGTTATGTTCAAAGCGCGATATCATTTCAGTTCCTGTTCAAAATACCGGAAAGACCCAAAACATTTCGCTCTTTTCGACGATCGTGTTCTATCTCGCCCTAACTATGATTATTTCTCACTCTCGCTCGATATAAATCTAACCAATCTACACGTTGAGACTTGCAAATGCGTAAGTGAGATAAAACGCTGAGCGATATACCCGTCCTTGTCACTCGCCCGCGCGGGATTAACCAGGTAATTTCCGCTCGCGAGACCGATTCAAAAGGGTTTTCACTCCGATCGTAATGGCCCGAGCATTACTGCGTAACCAGGTCAAAACACTTATTTTTTAGGTTTTTTATTAACCGGTTTCAAGCCCTGGTTTACGATACGTCTGTGTTTGTTGTCCTTTTAAAAATAGTCAGAGTTATATTTTTACACTACGCTATATATAAACGTGTAGCCTGTGAACTATTCTTCAAAAGTGTAATATCAAAAGTACTTTATATGCTTTGCAACAGTGACAAAGAGCATAATCAATTTTTAAAACGGACAGTGATTTGCAAATATCAAGTGCCATCGAAGCAGCTGGTAATGTTGTGACTCATCAGCTGATTCAAGTATCGTACCTACATACCCTGTCAAACGCCTTACACAGTGGAGAAACTATCAACTGATTAAAAATTTCGACTCACTCGTCATCGACGTCGCAGCCCAGCGTGTAGATCAGTCGCCGGTGTTTGAACGGACGACGACGACGATATTTTTCGAGCCCAGTAGCATCTACTAATGAAGCTCAAAAAATTTTTTATTTTTTATTTTTGTTTTCAACATTTTAATGATAGCATATTATTGTAGTGCCACGGTTAAAACAACTTGGTTTAATATTCCAGTCCGGTCTTTAAGCAGTCAACGATAGATTTATTAATTAGTATCTCGAAGAGATTTAGTCAGTGTGCAATAGATGGCAGCAGCAGGTGCCTATCTGTGCAAGCACTTCAAGCTAAGGCCCGGTTCACGGCGGCGCAGGGTTGCCAGGATTTTTTATTTTATTTTATTTTTTTATTTATAATTAAACTTGTTAGATTGTTAATATACATTATTTTTTACGAGGGCTATAATTTAGGTTTCCATAAGAATTTTGAGTCACACCATTTTAAAAGTTCGGTGCCATTTTAAATTGCCTTGGGTAGGCACTCAAACCCCATGGATAACATCCTTGGGGAGGCCTTTGTCCAGCAGTGGACGTCTTTAGGCTGAGAGAGAGAGAGAGAGGCACTCAAAAAGCGGTATTGTTAAAATATATTTCCGACTTTTTGCATAATTATTCTATGTTTGTTAGGCATTTTATTTAGCCATAATTCTATTTTTTGACATGTTAATTTATTAATACATTTCAGATCGTGTAAGTTGTGATATGCCATAAATAATAATTCTATTTTATTGAATGTTTAATATTTTTCTATGATTTAGAGATTCTACTTGTTGATGATAACTGTATTTAATTCAAGAAAATCAATACAATATTTCTGTTTGTAAAAGGCTTTATGTCGGCTAGTCAGTATACTTTCAGCAATTTTTATTTTGGCTCTTTAGACATTTTTAATTACCTACTTAATATTTTTGCTGATACTTAAGGTGTGCCATTAGATAAATTAGTTTCAAGAAATTCAGACATTTATCATTTCTATTTATTTTAGGCTAAAGAGATCGTTTTGTGTTTTTGAGTTGCGACTTGTAATATTGTAAATCAGTTTTAACGGTAATTTAGTATATTGTTCTAACTACTATAAAAAGGGCACAAAAATTTTAAACTGTCTAAATATGTCACTGACAATACCACAGTCCCAGTCAGGCGCAAATAGCACTTCGGACTCGCAGGATATCTGGATTAAGTGTGACCTATGTTCTCAACCCCGTTATTTTAGGGGTAGAAAAGGTCTTAAAATACACACTTCTAGAGTTCACCATATAAATGCCTCGCCGTCAGTCAGCCCCGGGCGTGGCCTTGGAGAGGAAGGTGCCACCTCAGCTCCAGCATCGTTTAGTAGTCCTCGAGTGGGGGGAGCAAATGATCCACCGCTTTGGAAAATATTGAGCGGTTTAAAAAATAACGTGCCAGTAGTAAAACGTATTCCAAGAGGGGCACGTTTTACGGTAGCTTCTGCTTTCCGGAAATGCATAGATTCGGTCGTGTCTAGGAATGACAGAGAATCCTGGGTGGAACTATTAACTTTTGCGTACCGAATCTTACATGTGAACAGCGGCGGGGGAGAGGCGTCATCTCTAACTAAAAAATTAAGAACAACTGCACGGCTTCTCTCTCCCATGAAGATTTAAATCATACGGAGAAAACCCACGACAGGAATCCAATAAAAAGGATAGAATCCAAAGTGAATGAGGGTGATTTGAGAGGGGCTGCAAAATTGCTTTTTACGAGTGACGTCTTGGCGCCAAATACGGTTGAAACCCTACAAGCCCTGGAGATGAAGCATCCACCCCCCATGCAGTCAGCGCGTCGACCTGATCCACCTTCTTCTCCAGGGCAGAATTTCCTGGCATCGGTGGAGGATGTGCGCTCCACTATTATGTCTTTTAAGAGTGGCTCTTCATCAGGTTTGGACGGAATTTCGCCCCAACACCTCAAGGATCTAATTGGTTGTCCTTTGGGGGAGATGGGTGGCAGTGTTTTGTCCAGTCTGACTAAATTAGTGAACTTAATGTTGTCGGGGGAGGTATCTGAGGATGTCATTGATATTTTGTATGGTGCTAATCTGGTAGCTTTGCGGAAAAAGGACGGGGGTATTAGGCCCATCGCGGTGGGGAGTACCTTTCGGCGCATGGCTTCCAAAGTGTGCTGTAAAAGTGTGCTTCCGATTCTCAGTAACACATTCCAACCAAAGCAACTGGGTTTCGGTGTCAGGGGGGGATGCGAGGCCGCAGTCCATTCTGCTAGGACCTATCTTAATTCAAATGGGGGTGAAGTTCTACTCAAGGTGGATGTCCGGAATGCTTTTAATACCTTGGATAGGGGGAAGCTGTTGTTGGCAGTCAATGAGCATATTCCATCCGTTTACCCGTACCTCTGGCAGTGTTACGCTTCTCCTAAAAATTTGGTCTACAAAGACCACTTGGTGAACTCGTCCACGGGATGCCAGCAGGGCGACCCTCTCGGCCCCGCCATCTTCAGTCTTGCCATTCACCCTGTTATATCTTCGTTGAAGAGTAATTTTAACGTCTGGTATTTGGATGATGGCACATTGGGTGGTGATGCTGATACGGTAGCGTCGGACTTCGAATTGTTGGGTAATTCTTTTGCGGAAATGGGCCTCGAGCTTAATTATGAGAAGTGCGAGTTATATATAGGTTCGTCGGTTGAGCCGGCGGCTAGAGAATGCATGCTTACCAGATTTAATTTGTTAGCCCCTAATATTAAAGTGGTAACAAAGGAGTCCTTGCGTCTGCTTGGGGCCCCAATATTAGATGAGTCTTTGCCGTCATTTATTGACGATCAGATAGGCATTTTTAAGTCTTCGTCAGAGCGGTTACTCAAGATCAACGCACACATGGCTCTATCTATAATACGCTCGTGTTTGTTCGTCCCCAAGTTTACATACGTACTACGATGTGCGCAATTTTGGAAATTTCGTAATCTCCTGCAAGGTCTGGATGATATTATAAAGGATACGCTGACATCTGTACTGAACTGCCCATTAGACGACAAATCTTTTATTCAGGCGTCGCTACCTATTCGATTGGGAGGTTTGGGAGTGAGAAAAACATCCGATGTCTCTTTGCCGGCTTTTCTGTCTTCTGTCTATGCTTCGAGTCCCCTATCCGGTAAAATTCTGGGCCCATCTTTGGGTGCCGGGGGGATTTGTGGTTTAGCTGAGTCAGTGGATGCCTGGCAGAGCATTTGTCCCGATGACCCACTGCCAAAGTCCGCGCATGACCAGAGAGCGTGGGATGAGCCTCTTTGTAAGTGCAGTAGAAGTACTGGACCATAATTTACTATTAATATCAATATACCAACCGGGAAATAACGTAGATATATTTTTCAAACAAATGGAGGCACTATTGAATCACATTTCTAAGCAATCGGATAAAAAAAGGATTGTTATAGCCGGTGATATTAATATAGATATCAGGAAAAATAAAAAAGAATCCAAAAGATTCATAAACTTGTTAAAATCATTTGGTCTACATTGCTTAATAAACGCAGTAACACGAGATAAAACTTTGTCGTGTATTGATCAATTTATCGTAAATAATAACGTAAATATGATTGCTGAAGTTCACGATTACGGGATTTCAGATCATAAAACACTCATTGGCCATATTCCATTAAAGGAACGATTCAAAAAATCCTTAACTTTTTATTACATAGTCAAACGATTTTTTAACAACACAACCATGGAAGCTTATAGAGATGCCCTTAGTAAAATAAACTGGGAAAACATTTTCTTACCCAACAATAACACAAATGACAATTATAATTTATTCGAAAACAAAGTTAAAGAATTGTTGGATTTACATATACCTAAAAGAAAAGTTAAAGTAAAGAACACACAGACGTTTAAATCAAAATGGATTACAAAAGGAATAAGGAAATGTTGCTACCATAAACGTATCTTGCATTATCTTACAACTAAATTTAAAAGTGAAAACCTTAAAAACTATTCAAAAAAATACAGCCAAATATTAAAAAAAATTATTTCTAACTGCAAAAGAAGACATAACATAAAAATTATAAACAATTCTAAGAATAAATACAAACAAATGTGGCATATTATAAATGAGAAAATAAATACTAGTAGAAATGACATAAAACCGTATGAAAACATAGAATTAATAAAAAATAATGAAACTATAACGTGTCCTAAAGAAGTAGCTAACATATTTAACAATTATTTTCTTAGCGTAAATAATAATAAAACTTTGACATGGCAATCTAATATATCAACATTAACAAATACAATTTTTTTAGACAACGTAAGCGAAATAGAAATAAAAAAAGTAATATTAGGACTTAAGCGAAATAATACTAGCGGCTATGATGAAATACCTGCTACATTGTTGGCACACTGCGTTGAAGAATTTATAAAACCATTGACTTTCTTGATTAATCAATCATATGACGAAGGAGTATTTCCAGAACGCTTAAAAATAACTATAATAAAACCTATATTTAAAAAAGGAGATAAGTCGAGTCCTACTAATTATCGGCCCATTGCTCTCTCATCAGTCTTTTCTAAAGTCTTTGAGAAACCGATTTGCAAAAAAATAGGTACATTCATGGAAAAGTTTCATGTAATACATAAAAATCAACATGGCTTTAGGCAAAACCACTCGACAATATCGGCTGTATTCGACTGTTGCAAGGAGATATATGACTCTCTAAACGAAAATAAATGTGTAATAACAGTGTTCATGGATATGTCTAAGGCATATGATCGAGTAAAGCATAACATCTTGCTGACGCAGTTAGACGCTCTAGGAATACGCGGGCCAGCTAAACTGTGGCTGTCTTCTTACTTAGCAGATAGACAACAAGCCGTACAAATACCTCACTATTCCGAAGCCAGTAGAGAAATATTACAGTATCGGTCATCTAGTAGCTTGGTACAAGGGTCCATCCCACAGGGCAGCGTGTTGGGTTGCTTACTATTCCTTGTATATATCAATAACTTGCCCACTGTAGTCGAGCCGCATAAAATTGTCCTATTCGCGGATGATGCGACACTCGTTATATCTTGCGATTACGACAGCTCAAATGAATTAAAAAATATTCTCTCTGAGGCCCTCCGAAAGATAACAAATTATTGTGACAATATAGGACTGGAGCTGAACTTCGAAAAAACTAAAATAATGCATCTTCGGCCATACCAAAGAAATGAAATACCTTTAAATATATCTCATGATAATAAAAATATTGAAATGGTAGATACATTTTCAATCCTGGGTATCAAAATGGACTCAACGTTAACCTGGAAAAACCATGTAGAATCAGTTGTTAGCAAGTTAAGTAAATTCTCCTACGCATTACGACAAATTAGAAAAAGTACGAATATGGAATGCGCCCTCACTACTTACCACAGTCATGCCGCTGCCTGGATAAGATACGGGTTGATCTTTTGGGGAAACTCAGCCGAAGTCCAGGCGGTATTTGTGATGCAGAAACGTTGCGTAAGAATAATAACTTTCACTAAGCCGAGAGAAACATGCCGCGAACTGTTTAAAAAACTTAATATTCTTACGGTAACTAGCATGTATATTTATGAATTGTGCCGCTTCGTACGGAAGCACCCGCGCTTTTTTGAAAAAAATGCTGACAAACCTAGCCGTTACGTCTCACGCCGCGGTAATGATTTGGTGGTACCTACCCCACATCTCGCATTGTACAAAAGTAGTCCATATTACATGGCAATAAAAGCCTACAACCATTTGCCAAATTCAATTAAAACCCTTCAAGGTAAACAATTTGACAATGAATTAAAAAAATTAATGATTGCTAAAAGTTATTATAATCTAAACGACTATTGGACTGACAAACTGTGATATTAATAATTTACTAAATGACGTTGTAACTATTCCCATATATTTGTTTTTTTATTTTATTTTTTGCTATAATTATTAATTTATTACAGATAATTTACATTTTAGGATTGACATGGAATATGATTTAAATTATTTAATACTGTTTTGTGAACTATATTTAATGAAAAAAAGTTGTAGATTTTCCTGTACCCTATATTCACAACGCCTGCAAAGGTAAATTTGTAAATATGTAGATTTAAGATGTGCATGTACGTTTACAAATTGATGTGAATAAATGAATATGAATATGAATAAGCGTGCAATGGACGGTCTGATTTCTGGCGCTAGTGGACCTTCTGACCGCGCCAGATTGCTTGCTGTTTCCGCGCGCGAGTCAGGTTTGTGGTTGCAGGCTCTTCCATCTGCAAATCTGGGGACTCTGTTGGACAACTGCACTTTGTCCCTAGCGGTTGGACTCAGGTTGGGTTTGAAGATTAACGAGCCTCATCAGTGCTTCTGTGGCAGACACGTCAACGAGTTGGGTCACCACGGTTTAGCCTGCCAGCGGAGTGCCGGACGCTTGTCGCGTCATGGCAGTTTAAACGACATCATCCGAAGGGCTCTCGTATCGGTCACCGTGCCAGCTGTCCTGGAGCCGAGCGGCTTGATGAGGTCAGATGGCAAGAGGCCGGATGGGATGTCGTTGGTACCGTGGAGGCTGGGAAAGTGTCTCATTTGGGATGCCACATGCGTGGATACTCTCGCACCCACGCATCTACCTTTTACTTCTGTGAGCGCGGGGGCGGCAGCGGTTGCGGCAGAGGCCATAAAGCGTAGAAAGTATGTGGATTTGGAGACGAGCTACATTTTTGTGCCCTTTGCGGTAGAGACCATGGGTCCATGGGGCCCAGAGGCAAAATCTTGAGTATCTGAGGTTTCAGCACGCCTCCGCGACGTAACTGGCGATCCGAGGGGCGGGCAGCTACTTTGCACAGCGTATTGCTATAGCGGTGCAGAGGGGGTAATGCTGCCAGCCTTCTGGGAACCCTTCCTCGCGGCGACGTGCTGGAACCTCTATATTATTTATGATTTTAAGCATAGTTTTATTTTTAGTTTGGACAACATGACAATGTGACAATGTATTAAATAGAAGTAAATAAATCATATATTATAAATAGTAGTAGATTATACATTATCATAATAAAATTGTATCTTGTCAATGTCATATAGTGAAAATAGAATTCAACACAAACACACACCACAAGCTTGACCAAATCATTTATTTGCAAATAATCAGGAATACACGGAATAAAGAATTAAATAAATTGTTTATTATTTTGGGATTGCTATGGCCGATGAATATGCAGCCGTTAAACGAGGAAAATTGATACTCAAAGGAGATAAACCCAAGTGAGTTTGAAAAGAACAAAAAACCATTGTTTATTTTTGTAACCAATCTGTGTCCCAAAAATTTTGTATTTGACCAGATAAAAGTGCAATGTAATTGTATTTTAGGGCAAAAAAACGCAAACATAAGAAGAAGGAATCATCTGAAGACTCGAAAGTTGATGAGGACAGCCTTAAACATGGTGGTTGGTGGAAAGTGAACAGAATTGAAGATATTACAGGATCTATATCTATAGAGTTTGGGAATAATGCTTACATCTCAGCCTTGGACAATGGACTTTTCACAATTGGGGCTCCGCATGGGGATGGGGAAGGCCCATCGCCGGAAGAAATTTTTACTGCTTTTCCTGCTGGAGAAAATAAGTTTGCATTGAAATCGGGTTATGGGAAATATTTGGGCGTATCAAAGGATGGAGTTGTGATGGGAAGGTCTGATGCTGTGGGTGCTATGGAACAGTGGGAACCTGTATTCCAAGATGGTAAGGGCCATGGTGTTGATAGAGTATTCATTCTATATTCTTCTTTACAAAATATCTACCATGATTTGTCATATATTCACATCATAATAATTTCATCCCTTTTCTGCCCACTGCTGAGCATAATTCACATTAAAATATTTTTTATTCTTGAAATAAAATACAATATTACGTTACCTAATTTTACGATTTCAGGCAAGACAGCCATCCTCTGCTCCCTAAACAAGTTCATGTCAGTGAACAGCGAGGACTCTGTGGTCGCACAGAACCTGTCTGCTGGCGACACTGAATTCTGCAGCATACGGAGCAATAAGACACGCGAGGTGAACACTGTGGTGTTGCCAGCTGAAGAGCAGGGTGACCTTACTGAAGTGGAAGTTAACTATGTGTAAGTTTTCAATCTAATATTATAAATGTGAAAGTTTAGATGTTTGTTTGTTACTCGATTCCAAAGTCTACTGGACAGATTTTGATCAAATTTGGCATACAGGTAGGAAAATACGAGGAATAGCACATAGTTTAGTCAGCTTATGTTTAAATGTCAGAGTTTGTCCCATATAAAAAGTTTATGAGTACAGCCAGTAGACAGGATACCAATGTTTTTGAATTCACCTGTATGAGTAGGATTCTTCTTCTTCCTCAGCGTATAAATGCCCACCGTTGAGCATACACCTCTCCAATGTTTCTCCATTCTCTTCTTTGTTTTTCATAAATTTGTTTAGTTTTTTTTTGTTTGTCATGATGTAGAAAGACGTCTGAACGTGTGGACGTCTTTCGGCTGAGAGAGAGAGAGAGAGAGATGTAGAAAGGCTCCTTTCTCTTTTGGTTCTCAATTCAATTCTCAATTTCTTTATTGCGTTCATTTGGTACATAAGGTCTTATAAATACAATTAACATAGGTGCACAAATGAGCCCTGCAAGGCCGTTTGCAATTAAATTGTCATACATTATTGTTACCACAAAATGTTGCTTAATCGACATCGACATTTCCAATTATTATACTATACTATATTTATTAAATTTGTTATTTTCAGCTAAGTACATCGTCATTATAATAATTTCTATATAATATCCCATATAAAATTAAAATCATTATATTATTATTTAAAAAGACATTGGTTAAATAAATTAAATTACATGAATTAAATTAATTGAAATTATTACATAAATTAAAAAATAAAATTAAAAAATAAAATTAAAATTTGTCCCACTTATTTATCCATTTAACATAAAGTATTCGTCTTTGGTATAAAAACTTTTCTGAATCAAAAACTTTTTTAGTTCTTTACAAAATTCATTATATTTCTCTATTTTTCTAATATTAATAGGCAATTTGTTATATATTTTGATAGCCATATGGTGAGTACCTGAGCCAACAATATGTAGGTCGGTGTTTGGTTGTACCAATCTATTACGCTTTCTCAGGTTTCTTACATTTGGAATATCATCCATTTGCATATAAAGATTAGGATTTTTCCTGACAAATTTACAAATCTCAAATATGTACAAAGATATTACTGTGAGGACATTAAGATTTACAAAGTGAGGTCTACAGCTTTCCATATCATTTATATTTACAATAATTCTGATGCATTTCTTTTGTAATATTAATAATTTATTCATGTCTACACTATTTCCCATATAATTATACCATAACTTAGCCATGCATGAGCGTAAGCATAATATGCATTCAGTGCTGTTTTAACATTCGTACATATTTTGAGCTGATACAGTGCGTAGGCGAACCTTGACATTTTCCCGGCAATTTTTTCAACATGGGTTTTCCACGTGAGATTTGTATCAAGCTCAACTCCTAGTAAGGTAGTTGTGCTTTCGAAATTAATGATGTTTGAGTTGTATTGCATGATATTATTTAGAGGTATTTTTTGTCGCGGTTTAAATTGCATGAGTTTAGTTTTAGCTACATTGATTTCCAAATTGTGTTCCAATAACCATTTTGATATCTTCTCTAGCGATGTATTAAATTCACTTTGCAAGTTTTCTCCTAATTTTGATGATAGTAAAATAGAGATATCGTCCGCATATATTACACATTTTTTATCTAGGCATTTTGCAACATCATTTATATATATTATAAACAAAATGCATCCCAGTGTACTACCTTGTGGGATGGACTGCTTTACTGCTAATCTTTGAGACCTAATAGTTTTACTGTGCTTTCTTGTATCCTGATACTCTATTTCAACATATTGAGCGCGATTTTTTAAATATGACTCAAACCAACGGTATGCCAATCCTCGAATTCCTATGCCATAGAGCTTTTTCAGAAGTATTTTATGTGAAACACGATCATATGCTTTGGTCATATCCAGCGTTATAGCTATTGCGTAACTTTTTTTATTTATTATTTCTAGAATTTCGTTTGTAAAATTATAGAGAGCTGTAACAGTGGACCTATTTTTACGAAAACCATGTTGGCTATTATCAATTATATTGTATTTGTCACAAAACTTGGTAAGGCGAGTTGCCATAGCGGATTCAATAATTTTTGCAAACGTTGATGGTATTGTTATTGGTCGAAATAGTTGTGGTTCATTCGCGTTTTTCTTTTTGGGTATAGGCTTAACTATAGATTCTTTTAATAAGTCAGGGAAAGTAGCTTCACCAAAAGATTGGTTAATCAGATATGTCAAAGGAGTTAAAAGTTCTTCTTTACAGTATTTTATTAATATAGGGGGAAATTCGTCAATACCTGAGCTAGTTTTATTTTTTAACTTTTTTATTATATTTAGCACCTCGTTATTACTGACTGCGCTTAGGAACATTGTATTTTCAACAGTCTCTTTTACCGGGTTGCCCTCTGGCTCCGTATTTCCTTGCTTACTCACTCCTACTGAAACAAAGTATTTATTTAGCTCGTTGGCTACTTCTTGAGGTTCTGCTAATGTATTTTCGCCTTGTTTAAGGGTAATGTTTTTCATACTTTTGTTTGTTTTATTTGTTCTTTCTTTAATTATTTGCCACATGACTTTCGATACGTTTTTGGATGATTTCATTCTGTTAATATACTGTGCCTTTTTTGCTTTATTTATTACATTTTTTAATAGTTTGCTGTATGTTTTATAATATTTATTGAAGACTTCATTATTGGTTTGAGTTTTAATTATTTTTAACAGTCGCTTATTTTTGCATGATATTTTTAAACCTCTGGTAAGCCATTTCTTCCTTTTATTTTTTATTTTAATTTTTAGTCTTGGGATACAATTATTTAATATAGCTGTAAGTTTTTCGTGAAATGCAAAATAGTTATCATTAACATTTTTATCCAAAGTAATTAAATTATTCCAATCAATTTTTTGTAGCTCAGACTTGAATCTAGCCATATTTTTTTCATTAAATATTCTTTTGTCTATGTAGGATGATTGTTTTGTATGTATGTTATCGTCAGATAGATTGATTAAAACTCCTTTATGATCCGATAGTCCGTATTCATTGACGTCGATGCTAAAGCTTGGTTCCTCAAAATTAGTAAAAACTATATCTATACACCTGGCACTGCTAGAGGTTATTCGTGTATTTTTATTTACATGTTGTTTGAAATTATAATTTTTAAATAAATTTTCCATGTCTCGTTTTTGCTTTGTATTACCTAGAAAATTTACATTTAAGTCCCCTCTAATATTATATTTAGTTTATTATATTTCGTATGCAATAATTTTAGTACCTTTTCTATCTGTTCGTTAAATATAGCCTTTTCTCTACTACTATCTGGCCAATATGCCACAACAATTAAGCTATTTATAGAAAGTATCTCTACTGCACATAGTTCGATAATATATTCTATTGATAAAGCTCTTATATCTTCGCATTCTTTAAATTCTATATTTTCTTTCAGCAGGATGCATACTCCCCCTCCTTCTTGCTCTTCTTCATCTTTTCTACAGAAGTGGCTCGCCAAATTATAACCTTCTACCTTTAGCAAATCAATTTTCCACGTAGTAATCCAGGTTTCCGTGATACAGAGTACATGCAGTTCTAATTCTTCGGTAAGTTCTTCCATCAGGTGGAGTTTATTTGCAATACTTTGTAAGTTTTGGTATAAAATTGTAGTGGTTTTAGCGACGAAAGGAATTCCTGCCTTGGTAATTATTTTCCTCTTGTGGTGGCATAGTTTTCTCAAAATTTTCCTGACTCGTTCTGCCAGGGTAATAGTGTACATAGTTTGGTAGTGATCTACGTGATTGTCTTTTTTCTCTTTCTTGTCTTCTTTTTTGGAGCCCTTGATCATCCAAGTAAGTAGAAAGCCATAGTCCAGTATTTTTGAAGCGGTGTACACATTGCAGTATATACTTCGTAAGTCTTTTACTTAGTAGTTCAATTTTTAGTGGCCTTCTATAACCTTTCCTCCCTATTCGGCTGAAATCTTCGATATAGCCCGTGAGATCAATTCCTGTTATATCATAAAATACGGCAACGATTCTTTCATGTAATTCAAATTCTGATTCATTTCTATATTCATTTAATCCGTATAGCACTAAGCATTTCCTCTGGTCTATTATTGGTATGTTCTGATTTTCCGGGGTGATGATTTTTTTTTCCATAGACGATTTGTTGTTGTCCGTATTTGCCTCATATCCTTCCGTGGTGTTTATATTTTTTGTCATTGCTACATTATTTTCCCCAAAATTTATTTCCCTTAACTCTTTCAATTCTTCCCTAAGTCGGTTATGTTCTTTTTCCAGTAAACTCATACGGTGTTCGTTTTTTTCTAGTGCAGTTTGCAGTATTTTGTTTTTCTTTTCCATTTCCGTG
The DNA here is from genome assembly GCA_018467065.1 of Ephestia elutella. NCBI lineage: Eukaryota > Metazoa > Arthropoda > Insecta > Lepidoptera > Pyralidae > Ephestia > Ephestia elutella. Next base: position 17,578,408 of record CM031586.1, on the reverse strand, counting down.
TATTGATTGGTCATATTTAATAAAGATATTTGGAGCAGCTTAACTGTTTCTTTTAATTCTTTGTCTCTGGTATCTTGTTTTTGTGATTGTAGTTCAAATTGAGCTTTAAGTTCGCGTATTTCCTTGAGCACCATATTATTATTTGTATCTGCAGTGTTGTTCGCTACTATAGTTTCTCCACCTGGGAGCGTGTCGTCCAGGGATAATGAATCATCCACAAACAGTTTACTATTCAATTTGCGTCTATTTGTAATGTTGTTTATTTCTCTGTTTATGTCACCTGTTGATGTTGTGGCGGCAGCGAACATTATTTGCCCTACAGGTGTGTTAGTGTTATTTTGTTTTGGTAATTTTGATTTACATTGTGTACAGGACCATGATAATTTATGCTCTGTTGTCATTGTGTTAAGAAATCGCTTTTCTGGTACATTAACACATTGCAGGTCATAATTTTCTTTACATAGAGAACATGTTAAAAAATCTATTAGGTATTTCCTTAAGACAAGCTGCACATCTAACTGCCATGTTAATAATTCATACAAATAAATTCATATATCAAAAAATTTTATTTTATTTTAGAGCGCCCTCTATCGTGATCTTTCTGCACCATTAATGATTATCCAATTGCTTACACGCACTGACGTTAAAATATTACGTGCGTGTGCTGCGAGTGGTATCCTTAGTTCTTAATGTTATTTGATATTGACAGATGGCGCTGTTTTCTTATATCAATCGATGTCACTGTTGTGCTGTAGCAACTAGCAGTAAATTCAAATAAGTAGGTACATACAGTTGGGCGGTCGTCTCGATCAGCTGTTGTGAGTCATCTGTTCTTTGTTGACACAATGATCCACGTAGATAAACGGTAATTTTTAAACGTTTTTGGTAAATGTTATCATTGTAGATATAGTAAAGTTTACTTTTAAATGTTTATTATGCACTATCAACATAGACACTACTTATAGCACAGTTTATATTCCACATTCAGGTTTGCACTTCATTGTCTGTAATTTTTGCCCATACATCTATAACACACTTAAATAGTTTATTTCTTTCTAAAACTAATATTTGCCCATCACATTTAGGCACTTATAAAATTATTTGGATAACACCTAATGTATTTTTTTGCGTTTATCACTTTGGTTTCATCAGACATTTTTGTTACAGTAAGAAGTTCCAGAAATTCCAAGACAAAAAGCTTCGTGTGAACGAAGGCAGCGTGATCGAGCTGAAGCGAGCCAAGGTGGACGGCAACCTGCACGAGACTCTGCTTGATAGACGGAGTAAGATGAAAGCTGACCGATATTGTAAATAGATCTTAAGTTATAATGAATATAATGATTATGTATGATTTAGTGTTATTTTGATCTGTGCATCTGTTTTTTTGTCTTACACTTTCAAGGCTGAACCAATTTCATCAAAATCGGCATAAATATGGTTGAAGACCCAAGGTATAAAGCCTACTTTTTTTTTCACAAATCAACCTCCAAAGGGCTGCAAAGGTGAGCAACAGCTAGTACTAAGTTCGATTCGAAAGTACCTAGGTACTTCTTCTTCTTCTCTCAGCCGAAAGACGTCCACTGCTGGACAAAGGCCTCCCCCAAGGATTTCCACAACAACCGGTCCTGCGCTGCCCGCATCCATGCGCATCCCGCGACCTTCACCAGGTCGTCGGTCCACCGAGTGGGAGGCCTGCCAACACTACGTTTTCCGGTTCGTGGTCGCCACTCGAGAACTTTTCTGCCCCAATGGCTATCTGTTCTACGAGCTATGTGCCCCGCCCACTGCCACTTAAGTTTCGCGATTTTGCGGGCTATGTCGGTTACTTTAGTTCTACGGATCTCCTCATTTCTGATTCGATCACGCAGGGAAACTCCGAGCATAGCGCGCTCCATCGCCCTTTGGGTGACCTTGAGCCTTCTTATGAGGCCCATAGTAAGCGACCACGTCTCAGTTCAGTGTCATTACTGGCAACACACACTGGTCAAAGACCTTAGTCTTGAGACACTGCGGTATTTTGGACGAGAAGATATCGCGAAGCTTCCCGAACGCTGCCCAGCCGAGTTGGATTCGACGGTTGACCTCTTGCTCGAAGTTGGACTTACCTAACTGAACTGTTTGTCCCAGGTATACATAATTGTAAACAACTTCGAGTGGAGTCTCCAACCTTCAGAGGAGTGGGTGCGACACGGATATTAAACATAATTTTCGTCTTGTCCATGTTCATTTTTAGACCCACTTGTTGAGAGGCTCTACAGAGGCCATCGAGCATTGTGCCTAGGTACTATTAGCTTTTAACTGCCAAACCGATTTTGTGATAATTATATGCTGTATCTACCATACAAATACATACAGAGATAGCTATTAAAAATAGATTATTCAATAGCCATCTCTGTCCCATACTGGCAAACGGCTCTCTTTCCACGAAATCAACAAAATTAAAATTAGAAACCTGCGAGATGAGACGACATCGCCGAAGCCAAAGCGAGCGAAGTAGCGAATAAAAGCTAGATTATCAAAGGTAGCTATGAAATAAACTGAACTATCAGCTATTCCATAAGTTGCCAACTCTGCTAGTAAATTATAGGGTGAGACAATTTAAAAAACAAAACACATTTTTATATTGAGATTTATTTATTTCTCCTGTAATAACATTCGGGTACAGTGGCCTAAACGCTTCGAGAGTAATTTTGTATACACCGTGTTTACAGAGAAACGATTTGATTCGTTACAATCATAGAGAATTTGAATATAATCTACCTACACGCCTTATATAAAATCATATCTACACCTAATCCTAATGTTAGACTAGACACAAACACTAGTCTATCGGAACTTTGTTACAGGCATAGTGTGTCTAGCAGTTGTTTCAGTTTCAGTTCAAAATGACTCATTTCCAAAATGTCCAGTTTCCAAAATGCAATTTCGTTGGTTACTCCATAATGGTTTTTTAAAAGAAATCTGGGTTTAAACCAGAACATTGGAATATGGACTCAAAAGTTTTATTTATGCTAGCAGTCTTAGTTATTTGGGGATTAAACATTTTGAAACTGACGTTTTGGTAACCAGCCATATCGACCTAAAACTATGGTTTCGTATGTCTATCGATACATTCTCTGAAATATTCAATACCCTTTTTAATTACGTAGCTTGTGTTTCCGCCGAAAAAAAATGCGAGAAGCTAAATGAAACACAGTCTTAAAATAATGTCTTAGGCTTAATTTAAATTTATCACAAATTAACAGAAATCATTTATACATTAATTACAGTGAATAACGATTAAAATATTGATGTGTTACGTGTAGGTAATGTGCAAACAAATATAGTTATAGGGTCAAAAAATACATTTTGCAAGTTTTGAGCGTCATGTTTGCTAATAAAATAGCTTTTATGTAGAAACATGAGGTTAGCATATATTTATACGAAATAAATACAATATTTTATCACGCCGAGCTACAAATAATCTTACTGCTTGGTTGTACTATTTTCTCTTTAATTTAAGATATACAGGATCGGTGGGCAAATTATAATAAATTACTTAATACAAACTTTGTCTGACAGAGCTGGGATCGAGTATTTGATATTCTAATAAGTTGAAGAGCTGTGGCATAATATACATACCTACATGTAAAATAAATGCTAAAAATATACAACGAAAACTTAATACTACCTTCTTTATTTAGGAAAATGATATATAAAATACCATAAAATATAATGTGCTGACATCGAAATAGATAACTATACATTAAATTCATTAAATACTTGTCAAATGTATGTTTGGAACTGGTAAAGTGAAGAGAAATTAGGGACATTTATTATCTACAGTTGGCCACAGTTGATTTTAGTGAAAAAACTTGCAAAATTACCCGATTCGTATCTCTATTTTTAATCTCAACTTTTTGTTCATATCAGTATATTAATTTTATTTTAGTAACGCCATTTGTCGTTCGAGTATGTGGCCGACTGTACATTTTATTATGTTATTAATATAATAAATTGGTTACTAATTAAAACTAGAAATATGAGAGGTTCAGTCATATTGCAATTCAATATACAAAATTTTCTACAGCCTAAAAAACTAAAGATGGCGATATTATTACAAACCCCGCACGTTCCTAGTTGTCGAGCGTATTCTTGTGCATATTCAATTGATATAACAATGCCCAAACACAAAAAATATACCTTAGATTACTCATACATTATAATACTTCCAAAATCACTCACTACCCAATAAAAAATCACTGGATTTAGTTTAAAGATAAGTCCAGTACAAGTCCTACTAGTTTGTCATGGATGTAAAAGCTCACATCCTTTACTAGACAATATTATTATCAAATCACAACTGCCATAATGCGAGTAATCTAAAATAATTCCAAGAAAAAGTATAAAGTGTGACATATTATTTAATAAGTGATGCCACTTTATGCGAACAAATAAACATTATATGAATTAAACCAACTGCCAAATATGATGTGAAAAATTAACGTTAGTCGTATCTAGAGTATATTTATAAAGTAGGTAGAAAAACGGACATTGGCGCAATCTTATGTTATTTATTAGTAGGTCCAATGTCATTAAAATAAATGACCAAATATCATTAAATGACCTGCCAACATGATACCTAGGTACCATAAGTTGATCAGGTGATGTTTTACTTGAAAATTAAATGACGACGTCAGAGCTTATTACACTTATAACAGATAAGTACATTTCTTGACGGTCCTTGCAAAACACACAGCCTCAAACATTATCAGCTTAGAATATTCAATACATTCTAAACTCTCGTGTTAAGGCCCATTTAGACGGTGCCAGTTTTACATTTAAATTGAAGCAATAATTCTCGCATGGTCTATACAACAGTACAGAAAGTATATTACTTTTATAAAAGAGTAGTATACTTTCTTCTTTCAGTGCTTAAACTTACTTTCGAATCTGTGTGGCGTAAGGAAGAATTAATGATAGGTCAATATCCGATTTTTCTTCCGCTAGTCTTAGAAACCCAACATTACCGATATCAGACTTTAATATAAATGTCATATAAATAGATACAAGTTCTGTATATACACCTTATTTGGCACTTGGTACGCACTCCTATCGTTACATCAAATTCATTCTCTCTAGGACGACTGTCCCTAAACAATTCACAATTAAATAACAGAATACCAGTTCTGTAAATTAACCCGAGTACCCAAAGGGACATACGTCATCAACGACACAGCACAGCCTTTTAAATATAAGTTTCACTATTGTAAAGCAGGACCGTTTTACTCTCATGTTTTCTTACTCTGTACCATTTAAATTGATAATGAGCATCATATATGTTTCTTTTAACCCGTGACAATAATCCATTAATATGTAATGTTTCTTGTGATGGAGGCAGTAGAAATCTCCATTATTGTTAATCCAATTGGAACGGTGCATAAAGGGGTAGACAAAGCCTTAGAAGATACAAATGAAGACCATTTGTAAGGAAAGGATGGTTAGAGGACGGCAATATTGCAATTTCATTTTTGAAATGAAATGAAATATATTTATTCACATGAAACATGGTACAAGTGGGTGTGTAACGGGATGACTATTTTGCTGCGATTTTGCTATTCTTATAATGTTTTTAGCCCTTTCGTTGTCCTACATTTATATATTCCTTATTTGAAGAGGACGAGCATCGTGTGAGGTCCTGGATGCGATTCCCAGTGCAGGCAAATATTTGTACAATTTTTTTCTGAGTGTTTTTCGGTGTTATTGGTATCTGTGTTTGAGTGTACATTGGACTCACGATACAAATAGATTGTTGATGAATGCTGTCCATTTATTATAACATTAATTTTGATAATGATTATGACAGTCGAAATTAAATAGAAGTTCTATTGCTCAGTCTAAAAAGTTGGAATTTTGTATATATTTATTTATTATTTTTGCCTACTTAGATTAGACTTAGGCTTCGGGTCCGTCTGGACAAAACCGAAGTCCTCCTCTTCCGCGGGGCCCGGACGCGGGGACCCCCCCAGGGGCGCGCTTCCAGGTGGTCCAGGAGGAGTTGAGGGTGAGTACCCAGATGAAGTACCTGGGACTCATCCTCGACGGGAGATGGTCCTTCGGCCCCCACTTTCGCGAGCTGGGGCCGAGGATCGTCAGGACGGCCGCGTCGCTGGGCCGACTCCTGCCCAATCTGGGTGGGCCCAGCGACGCAGTGAGAAAGCTGTACTCCGGCGTGTGCCGGAGTATGGCGATGTACGGTGCCCCCATATGGGTGGACGCCCTCGCCGCGGACAATAAACGCCAGCTGCGGCAGGCGCAGAAGGTGATCGCGGTGAGGGTGATACGGGGGTACCGTACGGTGTCGTTTGCCGCGGCCACAGCCCTCGCGGGCGATCCGCCGTGGGAATTGGTGGCGGAGGTGCTCGCCGAAGTTTACCACTTTGTGGCGAACATGAGGGAAATCGGCGAGCGCCCCTCGCCGGAGGCCATCCGGCGGGTCTCGTGCGGAGGTGGGAGGGGGACCTGGCGCAGGTGTGCGCACAGTGGGAGCCCTGCGCCGGGTCCTGGAAAGGTGGATGCTGAGACGGCGAAACCTCTCACCTTCCGCATGACGCAGGTGCTTCGGCGAGTACCTGCACCGCGTGGCCCGGAGGGAGGAGGCTCAGGACACTGCCCAACACGTTCTGGAGCAGTGTCCCAGAGGGAGCCAGCAGCGCCACGACTTGGCAGCTGCGCTCGGCGGGATGGACCTGTCGCTCCCGAGCGTCGTCAATGCGATGCTGGGGAGCGACGGAGCTTGGGAGGCGATGGCCTCCTTCTGCGAGACTGTCATGTCGCAGAGGGAGGCCGATGAAAGGGACCGCGAGGACCACCCCCTCGCGGACCCGATCCGGAGGAAGAGGGGGGTGCGGCGGAGGCGCTATTTAGCGGGCCTCGAAGCACCCCCGTAAATGTTTCTCTCGGATTTATAGGTAATTTTCCGGGTGGGACAATAAATAGGTCCCACCCGGCGGCAGGGGCTTTCCTGGTGTCGGAGGGCCCCTGAAAATGGTGAGCCCGGTCATAGCAAATAGCATTTCCCCCTGCGAATCAAAAAAAAAAAAAAGGATCGGGATTATTCGTTGTTTTACTAATTTGTTATTACCGACCAGAAAAGTTAGCTTTAGAAGCTATAAAATTCACGATTTAAACTGTATTTATGGTTCAAATAATTTCATCATCTATTTTATTTATATTATTGTCTACTCTAATAAGAAAAAAATAAAAAAAATAACTAGCGAAATTAATACACGAACGGTAATCACACATATACTAAGCTACTATTAAAAATACATCTTTACTATCGCCATATGATATATACATAAATACATTATATATCTCTAAAATACTACTACTATTTTACTATACTAATTTAGCAAAGCAAAGACAATATTAAGATTAGACTACACAAGACTAGTATCCTTATGAATGTAATGTTTGTCAAAGTCGAGTGCACACACGCTCCAAAGACATTTATCATCAGATACTGGTGAGAAACCATTTCAATGCATGGTCTTGGAGATAACGTAGGAAATTATATTAACTTCAATTAATTTCCCCTGTTTTTTGCTTATCACAGCTGCTTTTTCCCTCGGATTTATGCTTAAATTTTAACCTTTTAACGGTTTCAGCACTAAGCATATTTGACCACAGACAACATTTATAATCTACATTACAAATGCACACTGACTCACTCGTCTTTTAGCCACAAGGGAAAAAGAGTCTTAAATACATTTGCGGGTGTCGAAATTCCTTAGCCTGCGTGCAGTTTCAGGCCGAAATCAAAATCGTAGGGTTTTTGCCAGAGGTATATAAAGAACATTCACGCTTTTTCTCGCCCTTGAAAACTTAACATTTTTGACATTGCACTGGTTGGTAAATAAAAATATCTCTCCGTAGAGTCTACAACCCGGTGACGGCATTCTCGTATGCCTTATACACCACCATGATTTTTTACAGGATTTTTTTTATAACCGCATTAAATCTCTTCAGGTAATGGTTGCTTTTTGCATAATTCAATTGCAGTTCAATTTGAAGTAGGATTTTTTGCGAGAGATATACAAAGAACGATCACGCTTTTTCCCGCCCTTGAAAACTGAACATTTTTGACATTGTACTGGTTGCTAAATATATCTCTGTAGAGTCTCCAACCCGGTGACGGCATTTTCATATGCCTTATACACCATGATTTTTAGAGGGTTTTTTCTTAAGAACAAAGAATTTATTATTATTATTTCTTATAACCGCATTAAATATCTTTAGGTCATAAGCTTGGATTTTCAATAAAAATTTACTTTTTAAAATGTTGCTGTTATAAAGAAAGATTATTTGTATTTTTTTTTATTTAGTCCCACTGCTGGCCTCCCCTTTCTCCTTCCACAGTTGAGTGAAGCCCGCTCCACTCCCGCAGATAACATTCAATGTCATCTCGCCATCTCATTCGCGGTTTTCCCCTACGCCTACGCCCCTCTGGTACCCATAGGGTAGCTAATCAGGCCCATCTATATGCCGCCAAATAGACGGGCGCCAAATATTTGTAATTGTAACACAAAAAACACGCCATTTTAATTAAGTTGAAAACATCCTTTATAAATTAACAAATAAAGTTTCGTCTACGAAGCAATGTGTGCACATTTCAAGAGACCCAAATAATCAAAAGCATTTTCTGCTATTTTCACATGTTCTCGTCATCTCTGTCTAATCATCAGTGTGAGAAAGAGACAGCATGAGAACTGAGAATGAGTCTTTGATTAAAATTACTTTTGATATTCGGATGTAAGGTTTCTAGAATCAGCAGGAGGGTGACGATTCTGCTGTCATAATCGTGTCTTAATGTCGTATTAATAGTACTGCTTTTTATATACAAGTAATAAGGTCTGTGTAAAAAAGCATCTCTATCAAAACACCTAGACACATGATGAGTATCTAGAAATTTCATAGGTTTTTCACTTGGCCGGCAAGAAAATTAAGCAAAACACTACTAGATACACAATTTCCAACAATATGCTTTTTTATAGCAAATATGTTTAATAAACTAAAAAATATTTAATACGTGTTTTAATGTGATCATCGTTTTATTTTTGTGGAAAGTATATTCTGATACTACAAATTTATTAAGGAAAAAGAAAACTGTTATTGCAATTTTTTTTTTCGTTTATGAATATTTGCGTCACTGGGAATACCGAATCGCCTAAACCGAATACTGACTTTTGCTCGGAGCTCCGTTTTTGTAGGAATTAACACGTTTCGTTATATGTGCCTTAATTTTTTTAAATCCAGGCAACATCCCTGTTACTTACGTTAGGGTGTTAGTTTACCGAAAATGATGTGTGTAAAGGAAGAGAGGGGTTTTTAGGAAATCTAAGGTCTCTGTCTACACCAATAGACACATTAACAGACGTTTTAACATGTAGCTATCTGGCAACATTATTGCTTTTACTATAAGGGCCGATCCACACTATGTTGATCAGTTCGGTAAAATTATTTTTCAATTTTAGTATGCGAAATCTCTAAAAACATTTCACCAAATGGACCACCAATAGTGTGAATCCTTAGCAGCCAAAACTATTGCCCCACATAAAATATTTAACCAAATGCAGATTTCAATACTATGCGTCCTTAGCAATCAATTTCATGACATCATAATTCGGGAAGGGGTGTTCTGTGGACTATGACCGCGGTACTGAATTAATACCTATTTATGCGGTATTCCTTTCCCGTTTTAAGAAAAGGGGGGGGGGGATTTCTTTACGACTTTGGTGGCTCGACCCTGGCCGAGTTAAACATTTCCTAAAAATAGCATTTTGGGTTGTAAAATGTTCGATCTGACCACTATCATTTTTAGAACATGTTCAATTCGGGCATTGGTCGAGATGGTTCTGGCGCAAAATGTGCACTTCTAAAAATTTACACTCGCCAATGTGCATTTCGCAGAATGAGCACTTTGAAGAATAAGCACTTATTGAGAAAGTTTATTACCTACTGAAAAGCAATATTTTCCGTTTTTGTCACAATTTACAACAAAACGGGAAAAATATAGCTTTTTTAGTAGGTTTTTCTTTTCTTGTTGTCTTTTTATACGTTAACAATAAGTGCTCATTTTGCAAAGTGCACCAAATGCGAAATGCACATTGTTTGTCGAGTATACAGTCGGGGGCAGATAAAACTGACCTTCTTACCATACAGCAGAGATGGGCATTATCCGAATAAATTTTTATTTGAATAATCATCCGAATTAAATTTTATCTGTGGAAATTCATCACTTTTAAATTCGAAACTACGAAATCACTCCCACAGATTGTCAGAAGCGAGAGGACAGATGTTTTACATCAAAAACAAGTAAGCCTTACATACCAAAAACGATTGTATGAAAATGATGACGTAATTTATTCGTTATATAAATGACGGATGATATCACGGATAATTTATTCGTGGCCAATTTATCTGTGGATGATTTATTCGTGAATAAATTATCCGCGGATGAATTGGCCACGGATAAAATTTTATTCGGATGATTATTCGAATAAAAATTTGCCCATCTCTGCCATACAGTATCCTATCTCAGGGGGGTCAGATTTATCTGCCCCTAACTGTACGTTTTGCGAAGTGAACATTCTGTGTCAGACCTGTCAAGGTTTGTACGGTCGAGTAGTCACTTAAACCTTTGTACGTGGGCCTGACGTATCATTTAAATAATTCGGAGGTTTAGGATCGCAGCTCCGGTCCAGCGAGACTCCAGTCCTACCTCACAGTTATAGGTGTAATCACCCGGGTTAAAACCCAGTTGTTACCCAAATCAATGTACGGACTGAAATAGGTGATAAATAACTGGGTTTTTACCTATTTATAGCCACTAGGACCGCGGTCCCAGTTCAGAAACTCCCCATTACTCACAGTCCTGCCACACAGCGTGTTAATCCAATATCAGGTTTTAACCCGGGTTGTTATCATCTATATAGCCATTAGGACCGCGGTCCCAGTTCATATAACCCATTTACATTTTTTAGGATCGCGATCCCACTCCAGAAAAACAATTTATAGCATCTAGGACCGCGGTCCCAGTTAAGATAACCGATCTATACCATCTAGGACCGCGGTCCCAGGTCAGAAAACCCATTTACATCATCTACGTCCGCGATCCCAGTTCAGACAACCCATTTACATCATCTAGGACCGCGGTCCCAGTTCAGAGAACCCACTTACATCTAGGACCGCGGTCCCAGTTCAGAGAACCCATTTACATCTAGGACCGCGGTCCCAGTTCAGAAAACCCATTTACAACTAGGACCGCGGTCCCAGTTCAGAGAACCCATTTACAACTAGGACCGCGGTCCCAGTTCATCTCTTCTCCCCACAACTCAGTCCTGCCTCACAATATGCCTCGCGAGAAACAATTTATAGCATCTAGGACCGCGGTCCCAGTTCAGAGAACCCATTTACATCATCTAGGACCGCGGTCCCAGTTCAGAGAACCCATTTACATCTAGGACCGCGGTCCCAGGTCAGAAAACCCATTTACATCTAGGACCGCGGTCCCAGTTCATCTCTTCCCCCACAACTCAGTCCTGCCTCACAATATGCCTCGCGAGAAACAATTTATAGCATCTAGGACCGCGGTCCCAGTTCATATAACCCATTTACATCATCTAAGACCGCGGTCCCAGTTCAAAGAACCCATTTAATACATCTAGGACCGCGGTCCCAGTTCATCCGCTCCCCACCACTCACAGTCCCGCCTCGCAATATGATAGGCTAGTGCTGCGCGCGCGCCCCCCGGGTGTGGCCGCGCCCTCAGCTGGCGCTGGGCATGGCGGCGTCGCCCGCGCGCTCCGCCCGCAGCCACTCCACGAACTCGTCCAGCATCACTGGCCCTGGAATTATGGAATTCCCCGCTATTACAAGTTAAAATAACTTACATGCTGGTCTGAGCGAAGAAAAAATCGGCCAAATGCGAACTCGCGTGGAGAGGGTTCTTTACAATGTCAATTGCTAGGCCGCACACCAGGGGGTTAAAACGGCCACTTTGATGAATCAGAATATGATCCATTTGTCATTTCCTAAATATAGAAAAAATAACCTTATTCAACCAAACATAAGGTTAATTTTTCAATATTTAAGAAATGAGAAATGGAACATATTCTGATTCATGAAAGTGGACGTTTTAACCCAGACGGGCGCCCTACCACTCCGCCACCACCGCTTCACACCCCAAGTAGTATTCGAAGTTCTATAGGAGTTGACTAATGGTATACATTTATCCCTTAAGCTGTACATATAAGCTTCACAAGAGCAATATAGCATACTCTACAGCCCTTGTACTACCGATTTGGGCACAAATTATTCAGCTTTAAGTTCTTAAAAGATACAAGGTAGCAGGATAGTAGCTCCTTAATGGTAGTTTAAAGAGAGAACTGTGATTTTAAGGCTGATGAACAGCACTATATTAGATCCCGTGTGGTTATTCTTACGGATAAGAGAGTTATAATTAGTAACAAGTAAATAATCATACAGCTGACAATTTACACTTAAAATCACAAGTGTTCCCTAAATCAACTATTAGGCTGCTTTTTCCTCAAATAATTACTTAAGTACCACATTTTATAATAAATATTTTATTAAAAATTACGACGTGCAAGTACTGAGAGAGTTGTGTTTAAAAGCCATTTTGAAGAGATTTTTTGAAACTGGTAAGTACGCTGTTTATTATATGATATATTGTGTTAATATGACGGGGGAATGTAAATTTATTGTAAAGTGCATACATATTTATAGTTAAAATTTTCACGCGCCTTGGATATAATGCCTTTTTATCAAAAAAATATATCGAAATAAGCAGAGACAAAAAAAGAAATAGTTCATATTTGTATTTTAATGGCATTAAAATCGTTGTATGATTTTGTATTTAAACATTAACCATAAAATCAATCATTTAAACTGCCTGCTAAGTGACGAAATGCTGGTATGCAGTTCCTAAATAGTTCAAGGGAATATCCTTTAAGAACTTTTTGGCATGCAAAATTTTAGGGATCCGCGATAAAAAAAAATCAAAGTTTTATTATAATAAACGTTATGTTTTTTTTTTTTTCAGGTGCAACGGGCCTTCAATGAGGAAGGGACTCACATGGATTCTTCTTTTGCTACCACTCAGATAGTAACGAATGAGATGCCATGTTTATCCGTACCAATATATAATTATTTTCTTTTTGTTTTCCTTTCCCAAAATAGATTCTTATAATAAAAGGCTGCATTCTGGGATTTTAAAAATTGTTATATAATATTAGCCAAAATTCATTCGACGAACTTTTAAAAATAGGCAATCCATCCACACTTCTGTTAATTGAAATGATGTCTGGAACATCCAACGTTCTTCAAAGGTTTTGCCAGTATTGACATCCTTCTATTTTTTTAAATTTACACAAATGAGCATAAAATAGTTTAGAATTAAACGGTACTACAGTTCCTGGCACAAGCTCGTTTATTATGCCTGAAAATTTATTCAAAGCGGAATGAGTAATACGATTTTTAACAGGCCCATGTTCTTATTTTTTTGCAAAACTTAAATGATTGACTGAATAAAAATAGTATTCACTTTCCCTACAACTGAAATCATCACACTCTGTTATCTGTATATTTTATAGAGAACTTTTAGGTTCAATTCAAACACATTTTCTTCTACATTGTGTTGATGGTTCCATCAACTATTAAAGTAGCCGTATAGGGTGTGTAATAGAATATCATGTTTACCTATATGTTCAGCTTACAGCACGAAAAAGTAGTACTTGTAAACAAATAAATTGCTATTGATGTTACTGGATATCACATGTGGTGCTTCTAACAGACTATAGTGCACATGCAAACACTTGTATACAGATAGTAAAAAAAGGCTATTTCTATGGTAACAAACAAGAGTTACTACAGCTATTAGCTGTATAATAATCTAAAACAAATAAACATACCAGCCTATGGCTTTATAGATGTCCACGTGTGTTCTATTAAATTGTTAGCTTTATAACATCGTACAAATAGACCGCTAAACAGCGATTGCCGTATATCTACCCCCACTATAATGCTCTTAGTCAGGCGGCTGACTAAAAGAGTATTCTTAGTGTATTATACTAACAACAATCGTATAAGAGTATAACTCTACACTCTTATGTGGTCCTTAAGCAGGTTTAGGTGTATTTGTCGCAATAATACAGCTTAGCATCACGGATGAACTAAAATAACAGCACAGTAATGCTTCAAGTACACCAGTGAACCAAATGTGAACTCTTAAATGGAGTAAAATGCTACTTGGGACTGTACGGTACACTGGTACAGAACCCTAAAAAGTACAAAAACTTACAAGCGCCATCAGCGTCGTAAGCGGTGAGCTGCGTATCCACAGTCCGGCTAAACTCCAGTATATTGCACCACTGGTCTCGGTTCACCACTCTGTATCTCCGTTCCCTCTGTAGGAAGTCCGAGAGAGGCACTCGCAGAGGCCAGCGAGGGAGTAGAACTTCTAATAGCGCTCGAGCTGTGCCCGTTTCTAGTGAGCGCTGGTCTTTGTCCTGGAAAAATGATCATAGGGGTGATTTTTTTTTAAACGTTTCTACGTATTAATACATTGGCAAAAATAAATTTGACACGTCTAAAATTAAGCTAAAAAAAATAAAATAATATCACTATCATTTTCGGGCGACCTAAACGCGGCCATTATGGCGCGCTTGTTGGGGCTGTACGCTGACGTCATTTTTTGTTCCACCCAATAGCGTGTGTTTTGGAAACTTGCGAAGGACTAAAGTACTCTCATATAGAAATAAGATATGGTGAAAAAATTCCATGCGAGCAGGACTTGAACCCGACTTGCTCGCATGGAATTTTTTCACCATATCTTATTTCTATATGAGAGTACTTTAGTACTAATATTGCATCTGAGATGCTCAAAAATCCAAAAATAAACTTGCGAAGGAATTTTATAAAAACCACTTTGATAATTAAATATCGTTATTAAATTATAATAATATTATAAAATAATTGTACAGGCACAGGGCGGGCGCTTCATAGAAACGGCGCGTCAAATATACCTACTACTACTACAAATGAAACTGTATATCCGTGAACACGTCAATGTGTGCGTTTTCATAGTCGAACGTCCCACAGTTACACAAGAACGGGGGAGAAGTGCGGAAGGAGCGGGGGGGTGCCATATTGCGGGAGGGGCAGGGAGTTTCCTTTCTGTACGTAGTACTAATATTAATTCTGTGGTACAGGTATGTTTTGTTAGCAATAAAGATTACGTAAAAAAAGTTTTGTCCATTTCGAAGTCACGTGCATATTCCCTAATATTAAAAGAGGAAGTGTTCGTAAGTTTGTTTGTAGGGGGGTAATTAATCTTCATAACTTTAAAAAGTAAAATTAACTTCGTTATCTGCGTCTGTCCTTTATTCAGTTTCCTTTTTACTTCCTACTATATATAATCTCCTTTTTAATCCCTGGTCAAAATCAAAAATACTTAATTGAACTTAACAGGCACTTTTTCACGGTCAAATACAAACTAATATCTGGTATATAACCGTTATACTGATACACTAAATCAACTCAAACCATCATCATTTTCATTATTTCAAAATTATACTATACTAGCTTTCGCCCGCGTGAACTTCCCACGGGAACCGTGCCTTTTCTCGGGATAAAAGGTACTATGTCCTTCTCCGTACTTCGAACTATGTGTATGCCAAATTTCAGAAAGAATGGTTCAGTAGATAAAGCGTGAAGAGGTAACAAACAAACAAACTCACTTTCACTTTTATAATATTAGTTAGGATTTTCAGGATTTTCTTTAGAAAAACAAAGAAATGTATCATCATACCTTACCTTTGGCATAAACTAATAATATATCCATATGAACAAAATATATCATAGTACTTACCCTAGCAAAATCATAAGAATATCGGTATACAGCCTTAAATACATAGGGGTCATTTAGTAAATTCCGTAAATACTCTAATTTGTTTTGGAGTTTATGCACACTGTCACACTGCAGCTCGGTTAAACCTGAAACAAACCAGATCAAAATATATAATAATACATACATAGGTACATAGAATCACGTCTTTATCCTTTACGGGGTAGACAGAGCCAAGAGTCGTGAGACTCAAAGGCCACACTTAGCTGAATAATGGGCTCTCTGATGGAATGGAGATTCATGTATAGTGACAGGTTGCTAGCCCATCGCCTATGAATGGAGGAATCCTCAGTTTAAAGCCCTTTTCCTCGATTGACTTTACAATCTGCACAGGAAGAGAATAAGCTGGAATGTTTTTTTCTTTGCTCCCAGACCAGCATGGAAGCAAGTCAATACATTTTAATATCCCCTAGAAGGAGCTTCTATATACTATGTATAGTAAAGAGGTTAATCACTTATATGACTTTCTAAAAAATTTTTAAAACTCTTTTTTAACACTTTACGGCATTAAACGAGACTTAAAAGAAGTTTCACTGCTGTTACTGCTATAGCAGTTTACTGTCCTGCAAAGTGTTAAACTACAAAGCTTTTTAAGCTACAAACTACTAGCAGTTCAGAACGATCACTGTCCAGAAGAAATGCCAAAAGAAACTAATATCAGGGAAACAAGTTTATATCAATTATTTTTATACCTTTAAGCCATTCTTCTTGTGTAAAATACCCCATTTGTTTGGAGCCCATTTTATATGCTATCACCAACATTACTACATTCTCCGGGTCTACTCCTAAATCTTCACAGAATTTTTCCATACCTTCAGGACCTGTAAAAATTTAAATATTAAGTTTTATACTCAAGCAAACCAACAGTCTTAGAGCGCGATTTGGGGGGGGTGCTTTTTTGTGTATGTACTGTGGAGGGAGATTTCATAACAGTGCATACCAAATTAATAACAGAAATTAGTAAAATTTTTCTGTAATAAATAAATAAAATAAATATATATGGACAAATCACACAGATTGAGTTAGCCTCAAAGTAAGTTCGGGACTTGTGTTATGGGATACAAACTCAACGATACTATATTTTATGACAAATACATATATATAGATAAACATCCAAGACCCAGGCCAATCTGACAAAGATCATTTTCCATCTTGACCTGACCGGGGATCGAACCCGGGACCTCTGGTGTGGCAGTCTGGCGTGATAACCGTTAGGCCACGGAGGTCGTCAAAGTAATAGTTTCTGACAAGTTTATTTCTTGATTTTTTTTGCCCTTCTGGTCCTTTTGCAGTGGCGTAGTGAGAGCTTTTGAGCCCCCCCCCCCCTCCCCTATCACCGTATTTCGATGTCATTTATTGCACCCCCCAACATGCATAGTCCGCCACTGTCCTTGTGGAAAAAAATCCTGGATCCGCCCTTGGGAGAGGCCACTTACAGGCATCCCCCTTTGATAAATTTCATATGATAATGCTCATACTGTGATTGTGTGCGTGTATAAATTACTCCGCCCAGTGTGAATTTAAATACAGCGCATTGCATTAGTGAGTGCATTTCCTCCCCACAGAAAGTGTCAGATTTTTTTGCATAGCGCTTGCAAATCGTGAATTTCAATTTATTTCGTCTCCGGTTGGTTAAATTCTCCACAATAATATGAAAAATGTGCTTACCTAAAAGATCTGGCTCTGTGACTGTGGTGTATTCTTTGAACCAAGCTAAACATTTCTTTGCACTAAAACTTGTGTCCTCTGATTTGGAATGTCGTCGAGAGCTAGGAAATATAATGTCATTAATTGTTTATAAGTAAAAACTATTTATACTTTAGTTAGATTTCTTATTCACAGGATTGTCTAAGCATAAATTTCATACAAAAGAAAAAATTAAACATGTAATTTTTTAGTCCAGTCCTTTTAAAGAGAAAATCAAATATGCCCAAACCAAACATAATGGGCTTGTTATATATATCATATATTAAGCATATAATAATCATGTTCCTTTAGCTATCTTCTCAATATTGACATTTCATTGTAACTGCTGGGCCACTGACCTTCAGAGGAGGATGGGCCATGAAAACGTGTTATTCCACGGGAAAAGGTACCTTATGGTTGTTGCGCTTAAGTTGTATAGAAAATCATGAGTTTACTCAGCTCATAATAAGTACAATGTCGTAAGTGCCAACAACCATAAGGTACCTTTTCTCGTGGACTGACACTGTCCAGTAAAAAAAAAAATTAAGATAAGTCTAAGATTCATCTTAATTTTTTTTTTAACTGGGATGTTTCACGTCGGAAAGACTATCTTAATAAGCCTTGTAAATGACTACCTACTGTAAGAAGTCAAAACTAGTCGGCGTTCCCGGCTAACAACACCAGTGAGTATATCCATATTAAAAATCATAAAACTTTTCACTTGGAATAAATATAAGGACCATCTTCTTTTTGGCGAGTCGAATTGGTATCTATATTTTCCCAGAACAGTAGTAACGACCGAAGGCAACGACAATCGCCCTATCGTTGGCCTTATAACGTCCTCCATGGTACACAATTCGGGGCAAATATGTACCTGCTATTCCTAGATCTCTTGTGGTGGTGATGGTCGTCGATGGCGGTAGCTCCCGGCAGCACCTCGTTGGTGGGTGCGCCGCTCCGTGTGCGTTTACTGCAGCGAGGCATCGCTCCACCACCCTAAAACACCAATTGTCTGTCAAACTTACTGGTTCCTGTTTAATTCAAGTTTAAAGCCTATATCACACCCTGGACACTTCATACAATGCTCGCAAAGTTACTAATACAGGCAAATGACGTTTGTACACGCGCAAATGTGTACGTGAAATTGAGTAGGGTTGTTTGTCGTGGTTATCATGCAAAATGGCGCGAAAAGTTCAGTGATTACGTGCCAGCCCTCGATCAAGTGTCAGTGATGTCTACAATGAAGTGCGAGTGTGGTATTTGAAATAAGTGCGGGGCGGTGAGTGGCTGTTTTGTGCATTAGTACTATTACTTATTCAGTGCCTATGTGCTTATTATTATTCCTATTTGGCACCAAGCAAGTGATTTCAAGACACTTTTTTGCACCTACTCCTCCTAATCTTCCTGTAATAAACTAAATTCCATCAAAATCCAGTTAATCAATTTTGGGTGTTGGTTGAAGATAAACTAACAGAAATATTTTTGCATTTAATATTAGGTAGGTATTAGTAGGATGTGTCATGTTTGCTTTAGATATGATTTCACACATCAAATATGTGTATCAATGTTGATTTTTATAGATTCAAATAGATTTGACAATTCAAAATAACTTTTATGATATGAACACTCATGTTGTACAATCATTTACAGTTTCTTCTTGCCTAATGTCTTGATACTAAGGCAATGGAAAATTAGGATAATGACAACTCTTTAACTTCAATTGATGATAAAATCATACTAGGTGGCTTAAACAATAGAAATCTGATAATAATGACCAGCAATACAGGCTTCTCCTACATCAGAAATCAGGCACTCACAATGTTGTATTGTAAACATTGTGTGTAATGTAAAGGAAATTCTTTATTGGATTTTTGTGCACCCAAGATGCAGGTAGTATTAGAGTACTCTTATATTGATATAGAAGTTAGATTTGATGAAAAAATTCCATGTCTGCTCACATGGAGTTTTTTCATCAAATCTAACTTCTACTTGAACCCGCAACCAGGACTTTATATGACCTTGCTCTTCCAACTAAACTATCGTAATTCACCCTACACATCAAAAATCTTCACCATATCCAATTTCTATTGAAACACATTAAGGCATGTGTCACCAAACAAATATTTCCACTTTACGAGTAGGGTATTTGATTTAACCCATATTCATATTTGAATGCGGGTTCAAGTCATGCTCACAAGGAATTTTTTCATCATATCTAATTTCTATGTTAAATAAAGTAAATTCTGTTGTGAAGACCAAGTAAACATTTTATTTATTAACTAAAATAAATAGGACTAAATTCTGCCATGGGTATTATTTGTGCAAAGAAAATACTACAGTATGTTGGTATTTATAAATAACAAAGTAGTTTACAAATAATTTTATGTCCATTGAAAAATAAGAAATCAAATAAAAACAAGGAGATGGCATAAATATGAAGCAAACAGCAATAAACATGAAAAGTTGAGCAGCTGACAGTTTGGTAGACAAAAACATATGAGATGCTTTGACTTGACATATAGGTTATATTTTCATTTCCACGAAAAACATATTCTTCCATTTTCTTCGTAATACCTACTGCGTGATAATGAGTGAACGAGTGAACAATAAATAAAAAAACCCAAAAGAAAGGTAAACTATTCCGCAAACTTACTTCACATACTCATATAGGTAGGTACTCATCACACTTATGAGGAAAAGACTAATAAAAGTTAAATTTACGATAAAATATTAATAAACTTACGATTGGTGGTAGATTCGATATAAAATTAGAAAACTTAAAGGGGTTTTCGTCTCCTATTTTGCGAAATTTGCGAGAGCAGCTTGACGGAAAAATGTCTTCTGACAGGTCGATATTAACCTGAAATAAAAAATCAATGTGGGGCAAAAGAGAGAAATGGTGAGACGATTGGCAAACGTGAGACGAATTATTATTAATGGCAGATGTAATGATTACAAAGAAAGATTTATTGAAAAGTAAGGATGAAAGAAATTCTTAAAGAAATGCTTTACAAAATATTTCGATGTACGCATCTTACCTAGTGCTAAAATGTTGCTAATAAATATACTAAGCAGTAGATTTCAATAAATCAATGGTATTTAACGTATTCTATCAATAAATAAAAGGAATTATGGACAAAAATTGTAAAACCAAACAGCGGACACAGCGGCTGAGAAAACTCAAAACGAAGTTAACGTTTTGTTTCTGTAGAAGTGCAGAGCGTGCAGAGGACAGGAAAATAATCTTGCTATGTTAAAGCTATTATTGTAAAAATGGCTAAAGTATTATTGTTTTATTTTATTTTATTTTATTTTGTTTAAAAAAAATATTAGAATTTTAACAATGGAACTAAATTAATTATTTTTTTCATGGCAAGGACAAGGACTGGCATTGCACATTGACTTGAGCATTAACAAAACGCGTTGCGTTTAGTTTTGGTTGGTTATTACCACGGATTAAAAAACCTTTTAACCCCGGACTCAAAAAGAGGTGTGTATCTGTACTACAGATGCAGATACAGATAGCTACAGATTCTGTAGCTATCTGTATCTGCATGTATGCTGTGTCTAAAAACGACAAACTTAACTTTTTTCGTTCGATCCCTATAGACACGGTTACTGGGTTACTGCACCAACCGCACATAATAAGTTTGTACCCAACAATAGTGAACTGAATAGTGCAGGTTTTCCCCACAATTTTTACCCTCACCGCATCAAAGTAGATGGTGGCAAATATAAATATCAGCGTATTTATTGCAGACTAACTTTTGCCCGCGAGTTCGTCCATGCGAAATTTACTATTGTTATATTTTGACAGGTTCTAAGCCTGTGGAAATCACACCAAACAGACAAATATTGTTAAAAAAATTGTTTTGGCTTCTATTGGCCCTATAAAGACACCCATATTTTTAGGGTTACGTACCTCAAAAGGTAAAAACGGAACCATTATAAGATCACTTTGTTGTCCGTCTGTCTGTCAAACTTTTTTTTCTCGGGGACGCCTAAGGTATCAAGTTAAAATTAATATCGAATACTCGGATCCACGGTCTCAGCAAAAAAATAATCTAAATTAATTAATTATTATACGTCAACGCGATTAAGAGATATTATTACCGTAAATGTGGCAAATTTTCGCATATTTTGCGATTTTAGGCAGCAATCAAAACCTATCTATGGGGTACTTCCCGTTGACCTAAAATTATGAAATTTGGCAAAAAGCAAGGTCTAACAGTACTTATACAGGAATAAATCTGAAAACTGTAAATATGTTATTGGAAGTCTTAAAAAAAAAGTGTTACCAACTTATTTTTGCGCTGGATTCTGTATGAGTCTTAGGGGTGGAACTGCAAAGTTGAGTTTGTTTTTGAAACTAGTTGGACTTTAAGAGCTATAACACACTATAATGTGAGATGCTTTGCGTGTACAGAACTCTCGGTGTGCGAGTTTGACTCGCACTTAGCCGGTTTTTTAGGGTTCCGTAGTCCGACAAGGAACCCTTATAAGATCGTTCAGTCCGTCCGTCCTAGTCTGTCACAGCAGAATATCTTCTACGTTTATAGACTGATTTGCATGTAACTTGGTTCGAGTATACTTCACATATACATAGATCTCATTTTAAAAAATACAAAAAATTAAAATTACCTCTTTTTAAGGGTACCTCCCCATACATGGAAATAGGGGGTGAATTATTTTTTAGAGTGCACCCCCCTTGTGTGGGATATCGTTAAAAAGGACTATGAAAATAAGGTAGGGTTTCCATACAACACTTTTTTATCAGCTTTACCATTTGCGAGATATAGCCGCCAAAGTCGTTTACACGGTCTCCCCCCCCCTGTAATTTCTAAAGTCTTGGACCTATAAACTTCAAATCACTGACGTAAAGAAACAGGCGTGGAAACTCTTATTTAAAATTGTTTCGGGTACCTGTGATGAATACTTTTGAAATTATAAATAAAATAAAAATATATACTTTTTTCCAAAAGAACGCAAGAAACGCAAAACAGCGCGGTGCCAAAAATGACTACGGAACCCTACTTTATGCGTGCTCCGACACGCACTTGGCCGGTTTTTTTTCTTTAATATCTCCTATGTACAGACACAGACCAGAGCTACTGTTTTATTATGTGTATTGATATTGATGATTTATCAGTTCTCTGTAAATTAACGTACCTACATTATTTTATAAGATTATTTTGGAATATTTAAAAAGATGAAGAGTTGAAGACACAAAACACGTCTTTCATCAGACAGCTAAAGTAGAATTGCATCACACATTAGAACATTTAGAACTTTAGAACAATGATCCGAGGGTGTACACGAGGGTGCGCCGCTCCCCTCGTCTAGTGTACCACAATTATCGATTTTCATGTCTGCTAATATTTTAATTCGGCCACTTGCACCTTTCAAATGGAAGCCGCTTCTATCGTTACGGTAAACCTTATGTAAATGGGTTTGTTTATGTTTTTGTTTTGCTTCTTTTGAATTTCGAATAGGTCAGCGTTTTGTTCATTCTTGTACCGCAGTTATTTTATAAACTTAAGTAAGCTCCGTTCAGTCAGTGTATTTTTTCTTTGGTTCAGTCGCGTAGTGTATTTTTTTTTGGTTCAGTTCTGAACTTTAGACTTTCTATTTAGCGATAGTTATTTCGAAATACAAGTAGTTTGTAGCATTGAGAATAATAATTACTCTCTCTTTAGTCGTATTCCTCATGACTGAGGGTCATGGTCATTATATGGAATGAAACACACACAACGACTATCTTGGCAAATTAAATGGAGTGGTTTGCCATTGCCTTCTTCATTTCACACACTAGCTGATAATCAATGATTATAATAATAATAATGGTAATTATGATAATTTACGCCAAAAAGCCTGTGGAAGTCTCTATTATTTATATACCTAACTAAGTAAGTACAAAACCAGAATTTTTAAAATTCTGCTGTAAATACGTCTAGTAGCAGCAAATACTATAATAAACTCTAGCCAGTTTATAAAGTATTTGGTAGCAGTAAGCTACCTACTATACTTACTACGGTAGGTGTGGTTTCCAGCCCCCTGGCTAGTCGCCAAGTCTGACCAAAAGCCAAAAGCACCACGTAAAGTTTAATTCCCATAATTCGGGCCAGCGTCAATGTGGCAACTTTATGAGCAACTTGGCTTTGTATTGCGGTGCTGCCTGAGGGTACAACCACATTAGTTTTACTTTTGTGGATGGCTAGATTGGAAACCTTCATGTTTGTATGTGCAGTAAAAAAAAATGTAAGCACTGCGCCTCGGCACAGATTATATCCATACTAATATTATAAATGCGAAAGTTTGGATGTGAGTTTGTGAGTTTGTTTGTTACTCAATCACGCAAAATCTACTGGACGGATTTCGATGAAATTTGGTACAGAGGTAGATAATGACCTGGAATAGCACATAGGCTACTTTTTATCCCGGGAAAAAATAACTAGCTTTTGCCCGCGGCTTCGCCCGCGTGAATTTCCCACGGGAACAGTGCTTTTTCCCGGGATAAAAAGTAGCTTATGTGCTATTCCAGGTCATTATCTACCTCTGTACCAAATTTCATCGAAATCCGTCCAGTAGATTTTGCGTGATTGAGTAACAAACATCCTCACAAACTCACAAATTCACAAACTCACAAACTCACATCCAAACTTTCGCATTTATAATATTAGTATGGATATGGGGACGCCAGCGCGAGCACCAGACGGGTGATCAGTCCACTTATGCTGGGACCATTTCACCCAATTCCCCGAGACCCGTGTAGGGTTTTGGGTTACCTGGTAACTTACGTTGGTGGCGACCCACTGAATCTACCTGTTACTTTGCAGAACTTTAACAACTATTGTAATGTCGCTCAGATCATCCTCAGATAGGACGTCTGTGCCCAATACTTCTCTCCTTGCAGCGGCAAATGCAGGACATTCTGCTACTAAGTATAATACCCTAGTAGTCTCGGGGACTTCCCACGGAATTTTGGGATAAATTGTAGTTTGTGCTATGCCGGTATTTTTCTACCCTTCTTGTAGCAAATATCATCGAAGTCAGTGCAGTACATATATATTTTTGCATTTATAATAATCTCAATTAAAAACCTTTCATAGACTAGATATATTTAGTCATATGGCGGTCAAATAGAATAGACGGATATATTTTTATGATTTCTATAAGTCAAAATTCAGTCCTCTACACTTGATAATGATAAAGAACATACAGATATACAAATTCGTATTCTAATATACTCGTTATATATAGGTAGGTATTCTGGGCAGTTCAATTAATTATACCAATTTGCATTAAATAACTAACCCACAATAAGGTAGGTAAACAAAATAAATAAAGGTATTATTACATGTATGACCTGTAAGATATTACTAAAACTGTAAGTAAAAAACCTCAATGAATTCGTAGACCATCTACGAGTGTCTGTCGTAGAAGGTCTACAAATACTGTTCTAAAGAACTACTTACATAAGAATAAGTGAGAATTGTTTATTTGTGTTTTTTATTAAATTAATCCTAACTAATATCATCGATAAAACATTACACGTACTAATATTATAAATGCGAAAGTGAGTACTTACGTGTTTGTTTATTTATTACCTCTTTACGCTTCATCTACTAAACCAATCTTCCTGAAATTTCGCATACACATAGTCCGAAGTACTGAGAAGGACATGGGTACCTTTCATCCCGGGAAAAAGCACTGTTCCCGTGGGAAATTCACGCGGGCGAAGCCCCGGGCAAAAGCTAGTATTAGATATGTATGCACATCGGCACCAAGTGATGATCACGAATAGAGAAAAGGGCAAAACCCTTAATTTAGCTAGAGAAAAAAGCATTTACCAAGGGATGCAAGTCCAATACTCGCAAATGTTTCAAATGCTCTTTCTGTTTAAGCTTCAAGTCATAGGCATTAGAGCAAACTTTTAAACTACTTTAAAGTCTGACATTTCTATTGCAAAGTTAAGAAGCAAGTCGAGCGAAATGCTGAACGCTTAGAGGAACTTCACAGAAAACAAATTCAACAAACAGACACACAACTATTTTAATATGAAAACTATTTGTTTGTGTTGTCATTTTTGCTGGATGCATGAGAAACGCGCAAAAGCAGTTGGTTCTAACAGCGTTTAAAAAATCCTGTACTTTAAAAAAAGGAAGTATTGAAATCAACACATACATATAATTAAACAATAAATTTTGAATAAGTACAATTAAAAACCCAAAATCAATATAGCAAAACAATAATATTGAAAACCTACGAAAGACGTTTGTTATTTTAACTTTGTACGAATAAAAGTTATCAAGCTTTGTTTTCAAGTCCTATGCAAATAGAGTTAAATAAATTTTGCTGATCGAAAAATGTTGCTTTATCTAAGTCATTTTTGTAACGCGATGTTTTTCTTTTTGAACTGTTTTCAAAAATGAATACTGGCAAAATATCAAAGTATAATAATAATAAAACCTGTAATATTTTATTATATGTATAAGTTAATTTTAACAGTATAAAATATATAATAATAGTAATTGGCCCAAAATGATTACACTCATCGACATAATCAGTTGGTTCATATTATTCACCAAAAAGTTAGCTATAAAATATAAATTAATAGATGATACAAGCACCCCATATTACAAATATAAACCCCAAACTGTCTTAGAAAATTCCTTTTACAAACTCTATTATGACCGAACTATATTGACTGACCATACAATCTACAATAACAGACCAGACATAACATTAGTGGATAAAAATAATAAAAAAACATATATCATAGATATAGCAATCCCTAATACTCATAACTTACAAGCTACAATTACAGAAAAGATACGAAAATATACAGAACTGCAGGAAGAAGTCAGGAAAATGTGGAATATGGATGTAGTAACTATAGTGCCCCTAATTGTATCTACAACTGGAGTTATACCAAAAGATATTTTCAAACAACTTAGTCAATTAGATCTGCCAAAATACACTTACCTGACATTACAGAAAGCCGCTGTCCTAAACACATGCCGAATTGTCCGAAAATTCTTACAACTTGAAGCTGATAACCATATTTCTACTTAATAAATTAATTGTTAAAGCACTTGGTTTATCGCCCGTGCTTTGGCTAATATTACCAGGCTTCGCCTGAGCACTAACAGTGGAAAAACATAATAATAATAATAATAATAATAATCCCAATCAGATCCCAAATAATATTATAAATGCGAAAGTGAGTTTGTTTGCTTGTTTATTTGTTTGTTACCTCTTCACGCCTTATCTACTGAACCAATCTCCCTAAAATTTCGCATACACATAGTTATAAGTGTACTGAGAAGGACATACAAAGGTACCCCTTTCATCCCGGGAAAAAGTACTATTCCCGTGGGAAATTCACGCGAGCAAAAGCTAGTAAGGTTATACTAGGAAGTTATTTGCGGTGACGATACATGTTTTAAAAAAATGTATTCGTAAAATACCAATACATTTATCACGCCTTCTTCTTCTTCGTTAAACAGCAGTATTGAAATATTCCTCGAAAATAAAGGGGGTGCGGTATTACGACATTTAAAACGAAGCATGCCACGCGTAGTGCATAGGTCTCATTCAAGCCGCTTCCACCCCCGCTATACCCTATTTCACCCCACGCGACCCTCCAAGAATGAGATCAGTTCGCGTCGAGTCGAGCCAGAGGGCGCCCGCGTCGCCATTTTCTCGATACTACACGCGAATTTTCCGAACTAGTGCAATAAATTCAAAACAATTCGAATTTCTATATTGTGTTCGCCTAACAGTTCTTGATTATCTGTTCAAGTTTTTGTTTTAATTTGACGTGTTGTTTTATTTAATTGTATTTGTTTTGTTTGTGATGTGAATATTTTGGAGGTGGACATCGCACATCCGCAGTTAGCTAACTTACGTAAGTCTAGTATTTACTGCAATGCGATAAATTTACGTTGTGTATGCTAATATTTATTCTCTAATCTACGTTCTAACTGCCAAGGTAACATATTTCTGCCGCACTACTGGATTTAAGATTATAAAATTACTAGAAGTGCCGCCGGTAATTTTCATAATTTCACTTCAGATTTTTTGTTAGTTTTTTGTACAACTACCTTTAAAAGAAATAGCCTTTTGTTCGTTACTAACAAAAGCCCCTTAAGTAACATAAACCAATTAATTAGATACTACCTACATCTTAGTAGGTATTCAATTAGGCAATGAATGGCTTCTAATGGGGCTGATTACCACTTTATCTACTTTACAATATAAACTATACTACCTAAGCATATTACGCTTATGAAAGCAAAATAACCCAATTAGTTTTTATATTTCAGGCACAGGTATATATAATAAATCTATGCACCTAAGATCACGAATAGGATAAGTTTCAGGTTCAAATTCTGCCCGTGCTGTATGAGTTTGTATATATATGTGAAGGAAAACATCGTGAGGAAACCTGCACTCGAGTTGATGGTTAAGCTAGTGTGTGAAATGGAGAAGGCAATGGCAAACCACTCCATTAACATTGCCAAGATAGTCGTTGTGTGTGTTTCATTCCATATAATGACCACGACCCTCAGTCATGAGGAATACGACTTAAGGAGAAGGAGGAAATTAGCTCATAATCATTGTTGTGAACTCTACCTTTATTGTTCACATCTGAATGAATGAATAATATTTTCAATCGGGAATAAGATTTTACTTTTTAATTAAAAAATAATTAAACTGCCTATTTGACCACTATTCTCAATTACCTTTATTATTCACATCTGAATGAATGAATAATATTTTCAATCGGGAATAAGATTTTACTTTTTAATTAAAAAATAATTAAACTGCCTATTTGACCACTATTCTCAATTCTCAATTTCTTTATTGCGTTCATTTGGTACATTAGGTCTTATACAATTAACATAGGTGCACAAAATGAGCCCTGCAAGGGCGTACTATTTTTTAATTGCAATTGGCATATGCTAATGTTGTTAGACTTTTCACAGAGCTTGTTACCGTTTGGTACATACATACATACATAGAATCACGTCTTTATCCCTTACGGGGTAGACAGAGCCAAGAGTCGTGAGACTCGAAGGCCACGCTTAGCTGAATAGTGGGCTTTCTGGTGGAATGGAGATTCAGGTTTAGTGACAGGTTGCTAGCCCATCGCCTATTAGTGGAGGAATCACCAGTTTAAAGCCCTTTCCCTCGATTGACTTTTACAATCTGCGCGGAAAGAGAAGCAGCTGGCACATTCTATGTTTTTTCTTCGCTCCCAGACCAGCATGGAAGCAGTTACCGTTTGGTACCGGTACCAAATTCTCAATTGCCGTGGCTATTATTTCACAAAACCCGTATCGTATTTTATTGGTGCTGCATCGCAGCAACTGATTTGCGGTCGATGCGGTTTCGAGATTTATTTTAAACTCGCTTCGGGCAATCCTATCGTCGGTTTCAATTTGCGGTGTTCGAGAACTATTGCAAGTTGATTTTGTTTTAGATATCCCGGATTTGTTGGCTATCGAATTGTGTAGATAGATGGAATTTTTTTTTGAGATTAATTTATTTTTACTTGCTGCGACCCTGTGTCTTCCGTTGCGAGATAGACAAAACCAAGAATCGTGAGACCCCAAAGCCACGCTTAGCTGAATCGTGGAATGGAGATTCAGATATGGTGACAGGTTGCTAGACTGTCGCCTATGCGACTCCCTTGATTGACTTTTTATTCTCTCAGACTAGACTAGCATGTAATCAAGCTGGGTTTTTATTTATTCCCGTTATTCTTTAAATTTCATAAGAAATTGTACAAAGATATAGGCGTATTTGAAATCGATATTATATACTTCAGATCAGATATTATCTATATCTACATATAATAAAACAGTAAAAATATTTTGTCTGTACAATTAGTATATTAGTAGTATTTTTGACTGAAATGGATAGAGGGACACTGGACAAGAATAATAGAAAGCAAAAAATTTCTTGTCTGTCTGTATGTATGTACGCGTTTCACGCAAAAACTACTAGACGGATTTGAATGAAACTTTTTTTGTTATATAACTATTAAGCCTGGGCAACATATAGGCTATAATTGATTATAAAAACTGGAACACCTGATGAAGAACCTTAACAGAACAGCTAAACTATAAGAAATATGAAAATGGTACCTTAGCAAAAGTTTATCAATCTGACGAGCATTTTCTCTTGACGTATAAAAATCGAAGATCAGGATCATCTGATGAAGAATTCCAAGAGACCAGCTGCACTATTACATAAATGGATATGGGGCCTTAGCAAAAGTCGTTCAACCTGATGAGCATTTTCTACTGACGTATAAATAGACAGGACACGGGATAGGACAAAGAGGGACTCGGGGTGGGAGTGGGGGTACACGGGAAATTCTAGATAACGAGCAGACGAAGATCGATTATTGAATGAAATATCACTTTTGATTCATTATAACACCGCGACTGTACTATGAGTATCTAATATATTCCCGCGGGACACGGGATAACCAAATAAAATGGCTGAAATTTTGAGTACTGGAGTTTAGGTTACTACAGTTTGGAAAACAAAACTTTAAGTTAAGTTTTTCATCTAAGCGTACCTAACTCACGCGGGCGAAGCCGCGGGCAACAGCTAGTACCTATATAAAACTTAAAAAGAGAAATCTATTATCAGACGATATTTCCTTTTGGCAACTTTAACTACAACTGAACAGTTACGGTTAACTTATCAAAGGCAACAATCTTCCACTGAAGCACAGAATTAATATTAGTACGGTAACCATTTCGGTTGACCTTCAACTGTAAGTAATAACGTAGTTAACTTAAGTAGTAGGTGGTTTCAGCCTTTTAGCTATTTGATACGATAAGGCTGCCTGTCCACCGGGGCGGAGCGAAGCTAGGGAGTAAGGATGCGTTTCCACTGACGCGGAGTGGAGCGGACAGGAGCTTGGCAGTGCATTGAGTTGACCAATCACAACGTGTAACAAGATAACTTCTGTAGTGTGATTGGTCAATTTAAGGCGACTAAGCTCCTCACCGCTCCACTCCGCGTCAGTAGAGACGTGGTAGAGACGCATCCTAATGCGGAGCGGAGTTGCGGACTGTGTTTTTTGAGCTACTGTTCTCTGCGCTTCCCCTCCTCTTCTCAGCTCCGCTTCCCGATTTTGTATTAAGAGATTTTGCGCTATTCTATTGGTAGATTTTTATCTCGCTCACCTCGCTCCGCTCCAGTGGACAGGCAGCCTAAGACCTTTGCTGTCAAGGACGGTCAATATAACCAGAACAACAATCGACAAATATTTGCGATTTTTATTAACATTGTCCAGCTAAAGTTGTTACACCACAACACCGTTCTAGTGTTATAAAAGCCGCGGCCATTGTTACAAATTGCTTTTTGAATTGCGCGTGACATCGGGTGTTTTACAATTTGGCGGAGTATCCTGGCCGTAGAAAACTTGAATATTAGAAAAAATCGAATAAGCAGGAAGTCAAAGTAAAAGTATTTTTTTTTATTGAAACTTGGCCTTCAAAGAAGGCTCTTTTTCACGTCGAAAACTAATTATTTAATCATAAGTGTTATGTCTCAAATCTACAAACTTCTAGCATTTCGGAACGACCACTGCTGAGAAAAAATGCCTAAATATACTCATGAAACAATCTTGGTCGCCTAATATGCCAGAGGGGCTATTTATTAACTTTATACATACACTAGATTGTGTACAGTCAAAAATAAAATAAAATATAAGAAACAAATATAAATATAATAAAACATGTTTATAAATATTATAAAACAGGAGTTGGTAGTACAAGTTCAACTTGTACTTTTGATTGTTTGAACGCGCTAAAATCTGAATACTAGCTTTCGCCCGCGGCTTCGCCCGCGTGAACTTCCCACGGGAACCGTCCCTTTTCCCGGGATGAAAGGTATATGTCCTTCTCCGTACTTCTAACTATGTGTATGCGAAATTTCAGAAAGATTGGTTCAGTAGACGAAGCGTGAAAAGGTAACAAATAAACAAACCAACAAACAAACATACTCACTTTCACTTTTATAATATTATTATAAACTTACTTACGCAAATCTAGAAACCTGTTAGTTATTAACTTAAAGCAATTACGTTACTTTTTCTTTAAATTAATGTAACTTTTTTATTTATGAACCGATTTAAATAAAACAAAGACTAAATGTTAAGTGAAGCTTAGCACAATATATTGCTGAAAACCGCATCTTAATCGGTCAAACCGTTTCTGAGATTAGCGTGCACAAACTCACAGACAAACAGACAAACAGACAAACCGACAAACAGACAAACAGACAAAAATTCTAAAAATCGTTGATTTGGGTTCTGTTACGATATTAGATACTCCTTATAATAGTTTTTCATATTTATCTTCCATGTACAGACATCACCCACTTACGATTTTATTATATGTATTGATTACCGGTTTGACCAGCAGGCCTACCATGAACTCTTATTGCGATCCAGTTCAGGACCTAAATTGAACTGGGGCCCTATTTTTGAAAGCGTGACATACCAACGAAAAGTCGAGCATAATATGAGCGGAAATTGTGTCTCGCATTATTTTCACTTCACTATATCTTATCTATTATCACTTCCAAAAAAAATAGTTAGACGAGTTATTTCAAAAATATACAGAATAATTCATGTCTAATGAAAAATTATTCGATCAATTATTCTGTTTACCTATTTTTGAAATTACTCGTCTAACAATTTTGTTGGAAGTGATATAAAAATAATGCGAGACACAATTTCTGCTCATATTATGCGCGACATAATAGTCATTAGTTTTCGTTGGTATGTCACGCTTTCAAAGATAGGGTCCCAGTTTAATTTAGGTCCTAAACTGGATCGCAATAAAGAGTTCATGGTAGGCCTGCTGAAAAAATTATTTGTGTATTCATAAGAAAGGCTATTGGGAATCCCGAAATTCCCAAGTTTACACGATACATTGTAATAACCGCGTTTTCGTCGGGAAAACCGGAAATAGCATTAAGCTAAGAGCTAAGAGCTGGCAATAAAAGTTTAAAACATTGTGTTGGTAACGGATCCTGGGATCATTACAAGACAAAGTATGGCAACTCTTATCTATAGATTGTGGCCGTTGTATGGCTAATCTGGCGGACTGAATTTAAGTAACGTATGGTTTGGGATCCTTACTCAAAGCTGCTGATAAATAAAATGAGGGTAGTGAAAAAGGAGATACCTAGGTATCGTATGGTAACGCCATTCTCACCATATATAAACTTTCAGATAGCCTTAGGATTTCGAGCCATTTACAAATAAATACTTACTAAGTAATCCTACGTGGAATTTTCGTGATTAAAGTAATACCACAGATATATAATACTATCTTAGGTAATACTAACTACGCTTTGGGACTTCGCTCGCGTGGACAAATCAGAAGCGCGGGCGAAACACATGAAGAAACCACTCCAGTGAATATTTATCAGATAGTGAATGAAATGAAGAAGGCAAATGGTAAACCCACTCCATTGCATGACATTGCCAAAGGTCGTTGCGTGTGTTACATTCCGTGTAATGATAAAAGCATAGTTTTTTAAAAAGCCTAATTAACGAGCAGAAGTAACAATCTGAAAGGAGCCGACTGTACCTAGCACAGAAAATTCAAGAAGCAATAAAAACTCTACACAACCCATCAATACGTCTGAAATTCCCAATTTAACGAGGTCTGACTGAAGCATAGTTTTTTAAAAAGCCTAATTAACGAGCAAAAGTAACAATCTGAAAGGAGCCGACTGTACCTAGCACAGAAAATTCAAGAAGCAATAAAAACTACACACCGATCAATATACTTAAATACGTAAGAAAATCCCAATTTAACGACGTCTGACTGTCATAGCTCCAATTTAATAATACCGATTCTCGATATTTCTTCGCACAAACCATATAAATAAACGCACTATCTGATATTGGCTGTAGATATGTCGACTTGTGCGTGATTCACTGAAATGGGGTTTCTAACTATTCAAATACTCTTTTTATAAATGTCGGAATTGAAGTTATGCTTTGCGGAAGTTACGAAGTTACAAAAAATAATTTAGCTAATTAAGGTTCTTATTAAAAATGCTTTTTTTTATAATAGATTTTGCCCGCGGCTTCGCTCGCGTGAATGTCCCACGGGAACAGTGCATTTTCCCGGGATGAAAGGTACCCTATGTCCTTCTCAGTACTTCTAACTATTTGTATGCGAGGTAACAAACAAACAAATAAACAAAGTCACTTTCGCATTTATATTATTAGTTAGGAAGTTAGGATTGGTTAAAATCTTAAATTAGGTACATGTGCCTATAGTATTAGCTACGAGTATGTTTTAGAGGATGGCCGTATTTTTTTTTAATTGACTTTAGTATAGTTAGTGAGGCCTATTTTCATGCATAGGCATATATTATGTGAAATTTACTTTAACTGTAGTAAGTAAAATACCTACCTATTTCAAATGTTAACGCAATAATAATGGACAATTTCCAGGTAAAGTTCAAAAACAATGAACAAAACACAAAAACTTTTTTCGGAACAGTGTTAATTTCGTTAAAAACTGAATCAAACGATTTATTTTAGCACCTGATTCAGGCTTTGTTTTATTTATTTTTATTTTATTACTAGACAAATGGATTCTACTTCCGTTCGGTGGAAATTCAGTTACGATTTTTTTTTCACGGATAAAACGAGTGAGCCATTCACACATTCCCGACTACTGATGTAATACGATTATTTTATTGACTTTTAAGTCGAATCACAAAGTTTATTTAGGATATCTTATTTAGAAAAAATGTTTTTGTTAATAAAAATAGGCTGTAATAAGAAAATTGTGAAATGTCAGGGCGTTCAGGGCCTATAATTATTTAAAAAAATCTACTTATATGAATTTCTTTAATTTTAATTTTTTTATGTATTGATTTCAATGTACTTTCGGTATATAAAATTTCCTGTTAATCCTAACTAGCAAAACCTTAGATTTAATTAAAATTCATTGTTGATTGGTTAACTTAACACGCATCCAAACTACAATTTTATTAAGAGGCATTTGCATAGTTTTATGCTATTGGCCATTTATTTACTGTGATTTCCGAATTCCCGAGATTCCCGAATGAGCACACCCTTTTGCGATGCCAGGCCTTAAATTAACTAGTCCATCATGGAAAGGTCAGGACCGGTTCGGGATAAATATTACTTCATTTTCTGCACTGAATTCCAACACCTTTCTTTTTTTTTTTGCTCTTGGACTAAAACCTGTAAAGGTGGAAATATTTTTCCATATTACCTGAAAATTGAGATGTTCACAGTAGTAAGGAAATTGTTAAAGAGAACTTCCTCCTTTTAAACCAGTAAAAATTACTATGAGTGTTTATTTGTATCATTTTGCAATCTTTTATTCAGTTGTCCGTGCTGCAAGTTGAATTAAGCCAATTTGATTGAGCTGAAATTTGGCTTGCCTTTAAATTGGATAACAATTTGATATTTTGTAGTAATCTTAGCTTTAAGTAATTTTCTGACGTTAGCTTACTAAAAAATAAGTATTAGACGATTTAAAAGTGCTACTTTTAAGCCCATTTAAATAAAATCCTTTTCATTTCATATAATCATTATTCATCATAATTTCATGGAGCTAAACTAAAGTTGAAACCAGTTGAATAAGGTGGCTATATGACTACTATATTTAAAATTAAAACTTACTGTAGCCTACGGCTCCACGCACGGCAAAACTTATCTTGGGTGATTAATACAAACTTTGTCCATTGTGAAGATTGATTTTTGAAAAAAAAAATGTAGCCTATATTTGACCTCGAGTCTTTACTATATCCATACCAAATTGCGATAAAATTGGTCCAACGGTTTAGCTGTAAAAGTGAAACAGACTGGCAGAATTTTGAATTTATATTATTAAGTATGTATACGAAGCGACCCCATCGAGTATTCGTTTGTGTCTTTCACGTCAGAACAATAAAGTTACTATTTAGCTGTCAATTATTGGTTTTGACTTAAAACTATTAATTCGTGCTAGGATATTGGGAGAAATAAATATGTCCGAATCGACTCGGACCCCAGCGACGTCACGCAGATCGACTCTTGACAAAGGATCGTGGCAGCCAGACTGTGACTGACAATATTTGCATACATTATTAACAATGCAATTTAAATGTAACCTATATAGGGAAGGGAAAAAACGATATTTTTCTATCTAAATTCAAGTGAATATATTGAATATTCAGTTAAAGCCTGATGTACATGTGTAGTGTAGGTGCTCGGTAGAGCAATTAACATTCCAGTTCCAATACACGTAAATTAAATTAAATTCATAAGTCAAGTATAAGGTAGTTTTTCACAAATCCTTACGAAACTGAAACCGTTATAGGGGTTCAAAGTTTGTATAAAAAACCGATTGATCCTAAAATGACTTACAAAAACCACTTACTTTTACTACTTAGCTTTTTATTACTTACTTTTCTTTCTTTCAAAAAGCAAATTATAGCAAGTGTACTTAACTTAGGCATAATAAGCATTTTCTCAAAAGTCAATTTACATTGAGTCTTACATCTACATAATAATATAATTATCCTGTAATAAGTCGGTTATCTATCGAATAACTCCCCTAGTAATACCTAAATCGATTATTGAAATCTCGAATAACTAAATGCTCATCGCTATCTTGAAGGAATATTTTGAAAGAATCTTTATTTTCCCAGAATTGCGAGTATCTCGAATTCCCGATGTAATATCGAATATCCCATGTTCACTCGTTTGTCTATGTGGATTATTATAATTTGATTTCTTTGTGGTTTATACTTCGACAAGTAAAGAAAAAATCGTAATAATATTTAAAACAGGGAAGATAAATTATGGTTGTAAATACTTAGCTGCTTAAATTGCATTTGCTACTCCTGCTGTATTGCCTAAGTATCCGCCATTGATTTTATATCTAAAGAAATTCTACAAAAACCCTTATGTACCTTTTCATTAAGACGCAAACTTTTTAATACCTATAAGGTAAATATAACTCAAAGGTGACTGACTGACTGACATAGTGATCTATCAACGCACAGCCCAAACCACTGGACGGATCGGGCTGAAATTTGGCATGCAGGTAGATGTTATGTCGT
The DNA here is from genome assembly GCA_018467065.1 of Ephestia elutella. Lineage (NCBI taxonomy): Eukaryota > Metazoa > Arthropoda > Insecta > Lepidoptera > Pyralidae > Ephestia > Ephestia elutella. The sequence continues at coordinate 17,541,618 of CM031586.1, read as the reverse complement.
AGGCATCCGATAAGAAAAGGATTCCGAGTGAAGCCGCGGGCAAAAGCTAGTGCAAGATAAAACTGCAACAAATCCTTCACAATATTCAGATGTATTCAAAATGGCGAATTTGATATTTCCGTTGGCGGAGCTTCATTATGCGATGCGGTTCCCGCCAAAGAGATAGGGAGATATCTTCAGCTTACTGCATCTATTGGAGATAATGTTACAATTGTACGGTTGGATATCCAGGAATGTTGCACATTTTTTGGATTTATTTTTGAAGTATTGGAAACTAGATTCTGTTCGTGCTAGTTTCTTTTGAAGAAATTAAATGTTTAATCAGATGTTATGTCATGAGGGAAGGCGTGCGGGTAAACTGTATATTCGTCCACATAGATCAACATACGGCCGAATACTGAAACGTCACTCAAGTATTTGACGGCGTCTTAAATGTTTGAGACGGTCTTACATGCAAAATTGGTATACTCAAACGTCAATTTTGAGCACGTTTTAGATTTGAGAGAACTCGAAACTAAATAGGTCTCAAACTCCTTTTAGTGCAAAATTCGTATACTGAAAGGCTACTCAAATTTTTTTGCTGTCAAATGTATTGTCAAACCATTGTCAAACCGACTTGGGTGCATCTGAGATCTAAGAGTAGTCGCGAGGTATCCCAAATCTGTGATCGTATTGATTCTGATGTTAAAATAATGTATTTATCGATACATTATTATCTACAGACACTAAAATCAATAACTTTTCACCTATATATTATTTTGGCATGTGCAGTGAAGAATTACACAACGTTGATCTTTCTTGCTTTTGGTGCCTGCATAAAATATCCTGCAAAAACCCGCTTCTACGCTTACACGTTTTTGGCAGTGAATTACAAATTGTTTTATTTTTTTCATATATTCCACTGATCCATTGTAAAAAAAGGATTTTAATGAAATAGTGGATACTTTGGGTATATTATAGCATCAGTTCCATTCCATTTATGTTAGTAGATCGGGACGGAGCCGATACATTTTTACCCGACTAAAGCTAAACAAAAAAGGAGGGTTATTGGTCTTACGGCCGAATACTGAAACGTCACTCAAGTATTTGACGGCGTCTTAAATGTTTGAGACGGTCTTACATGCTAAATTGGTATACTCAAACGTCAATTTTGAGCACGTTTTAGATTTAAGAGAACTCGAAACTAAATAGGTCTCAAACTCCTTTCAGTGCAAAATTCGTATACTGAAAGGCTACTCAAATTTTTTTGCTGTCAAATGTACTGTCAAACCATTGTCAAACCGACTTGGGTGCATCTGAGATCTAAGAGTGGTCGCGAGGTCTCCCAAATCTGTGATCGTATTGATTCTGATGTTAAAATAATGTATTAATCGATTCATTATTATCTACAGACACTAAAATCAATAACTTTTCACCTATGTATTATTTTGGCATGTGCAGTGAAGAATTACACAACGTTGATCTTTCTTGCTTTTGGTGCCTGCATAAAATATCCTGCAAAAACCCGCTTCTACGCTTACACGTTTTTGGCAGTGAATTACAAATTGTTTTATTTTTTTCATATATTCCACTGATCCATTGTAAAAAAAGGATTTTAATGAAATAGTGGATACTTTGGGTATATTATAGCATCAGTTCCATTCCATTTATGTTAGTAGATCGGGACGGAGCCGATACATTTTTACCCGACTACAGCGAAACGAAAAGGAAAAGTTATTGGTCATAGAGGTGTCTCTTCCTAAAGGCCCTTCACTCATTGCGACGTTTTGCAGCGATACAATCGCGATGCAGTGACTCATCAATAGCTAGTGGCGTAGCTGTAGTGTTACAGTCGCGATGCAAACGCGAAACAGCATCGTTACAAATGCGATACAGCATTAATACAAACTCAATGAAACAACGTTCAGTATTTCGTTGATAGGCACAGGCAGACATCTGAATCGATTCAAACGTGCGTATGCGTCGCTACTCACTCGCGCATGTATCGATCCTCAGGTCGCAAAGCAATCGCGCGGCTGAAAAAACGCGGCGGTTGTATTGTTGAAAAAAGTCGCAATGTGTGAGTAGGGCCCACGCCACAGAATAAATAGGTATTATTATACCTGAGCAAAAACGATTCATTCGACGAAAATTTAGAACGATTTGTTGGTAATTATTTACGTTTATTTTCATTATTTTTTATAATAAATATGATTTTATCACGGAATAATGAAATAAATTGTAAAATAAATAAAACTTTTATTTTTTATGTTATTTTAACTAAATTATATGGTAAAGAAAAATATTTTTTTTCAAACAATGTTGCGTAAAAAGAGGTTATTGAATGAACGTGAATGATAGGAAATGACGTAAATTACTTTAGGTCTGCTTAGCTGATAATGGCTTCCAAACGTTTGAGTAGCTTTTGTGTATACCACTTACTTTTTCGCAGATGCTTAGATTTTAGAGCGCTTCAGCTGACTGTTGCATCTGAGTGACGTTTCAGTATTCGGCCGATAGAGGTGTCTCTTCCTAAAGGCCCTTCACTCATTGCGACGTTTTGCAGCGATACAATCGCGATGCAGTGACAAGTCAATAGCTAGTGGCGTAGCTATAGTGTTACAGTCGCGATGCAAACGCGAAACAGCATTGTTACAAATGCGATACAGCATAAATACAAACTCAATGAAACAACGTTCAGTATTTCGTTGATAGGCACAGGCAGACATCTGAATCGATTCAAACGTGCGTATGCGTCGCTACTCACTCGCGCATGTATCGATACTCATGTCGCAAAGCAATCGCGCGGCTGAAAAAACGCGGCGGTTGTATTGTTGAAAAAGTCGCAATGTGTGAGTAGGGCCCACGCCACAGAATAAATAGGTATTATTATACCTGAGCAAAAACGATTCATTCCACGAAATTTTATAACGATTTGTTGGTAATTATTTAGGTTAATTTTTATTATTTTTTTTTATAATAAATATGATTTTATCACGGAATAATGAAATAAATTGTAAAATAAATAAAACTTTTATTTTTTATGTTATTTTAACTAAATTATATGGTAAAGAAAAAATATTTTTTTCAAACAATGTTGCGTAAAAAGAGGTTATTGAATGAACGTGAATGATAGGAAATGACGTAAATACTTTAGGTCAGCTTAGCTGATAATGGCTTCCAAACGTTTGAGTAGCTTTTGTGTATACCACTTACTTTTTGGCAGATGCTTAGATTTTAGAGCGCTTCAGCTGACTGTTGCATCTGAGTGACGTTTCAGTATTCGGCCGTTAATGTTGTAAAGTGACGTCTTTGGAGAAAATGCAGCAGTGGAGTTTGTTGCGCCGCCTCTTCTCCACTTGCGCTTTGGAGGCGGTGGTATGGTTACATTAGCTTTAAGTAATTTTATGACGTCAACTAACTAAATAACAAGAATATGACGATTTAAAAGTGCTATTTTTAAGCCTATTTAAATAAAAACAATCGACTTTGACTTTGAACCGCCGTACTTGAAGGATTAAAATTTGTTTATCAATTTGTATAGGTAACCAATATCATTACTGATTAAATATTAAGACATTCTAAAGATTGTTTTACCGTGTACCTTTTATCGATACGATTTATGCAAACAACCAATGCTGGGGAATAAAGTAAAAAAAACGTTTGTCTTCGAGAAAAGGTTCCGTAAATCGTTTTCTGTAGTTATTTATGACCAATCGATTTGTCACATTGTATTTTAGTACTGTACCTAGTAAACAAACTAGAATTTCGCATAACTAGTACACTACATTGCTTTTCCGGATAGAGAAATGCTAGCAAAACATATTCCATCCAATATTCTTCCAGTTCCTTTGTTCAGAAAGTAACACGTTCAACAAAGAAGAGAAAATCTTTGCCAGACATAATCTAGAAAAGCGACGAAACATATTTTGTTATCCCGAGTAATTCATATTACGTACATCTCTTCAAAAAGAGGATAAAGTATAGAGTTATATTATGCTAGCTAGATACCGCATGCCTTGCGACCAAGTGTGTACTATATTTGTATGTATGAAGTGACGACGGCCGAAATTTTAGTGCGATTTCGATACAGTAACCGCAAATAAACGTAAAAATGTCGTTTCGAACAGATTTGAACAGTATAATGAGGGATTTTCCGAGACCCAAATAAAAGTAAAAGGCGAGAGAAAAAGTTCCATACAAAAAGCAAAAATACACCGGATTGGCATTTCTTAAAAATAAAAGTTAGAAAAAAAAAAAACTAAAAAGTATCAATATTGTGATTTGTGCAACTGTCAAACTGTTAGGTTATTTTTTTTTCTGCATCTGGTTGACAAGAAAAAGTGCACCATATGCACAAAGGTTCAGCCATTAATTACGACTCGGCTTTCATAAAACGCTATCTGTTGAGACTTTTTTATACTGATTTTTAGGGTTCCGAAGTAAACAAGGAACCCTTATAGTTTCGTCATGTCTGTCCGTCCGTCCGTCCGTCCGTCCGTCTGTCTGCGGCTAATCTCAGAGACTACTAGTACTAGAAAACTGTAATTTGGTAGAGATATACATATTTATTACGCGGAGCGAACTGTAGAATAAAATTATTAAAAATATATTTTTTTAGGGGCCTCCCCTACACCTAAAGAGGGGATGTTTTTTTTTTTCTCTCGATTATACCATCGTGTGGGGTATCATTTGATAGGTCTTTTAAAAATATTATGAGTGTCTGAAGAACATTTTTTGATTTAGGGATCCGTGTGCGAAATATTTAACTTTAAAATGATAAATTTTGTTAGAGTCAAGTGTCCCCCTCGAACAGGAAAATGGTGGGGGTGGACACATGAAACAAATTATAATAACCAGCAAATATAATGAATTTAAAAGGAAAATTATCACGGCTATGTAGACTTTACACGTTAATGAGTAATAGACGATAAACTTACAAAATTGATTTTAGTATGAAAAATATTCGTAGGAACAATTTTCATTCTATATGATGGTATATACTTAGGTTATTTTCATTAGTTATATAAACGTAGAAGTAAATATAAGTTCATGTGTCCGCATTTCTACAGGATAGGTACCTTCGGAACCCTACATTGTTCGTGGCCCGACACGCACTTGACCAATTATTTTTTCTTAATTTAGCTGTCAGAAAATCGCTCACGCGTCAATGAAATAAATAATGTATACAACATACCTACATTATTTAAACAATGCGACATTCTCGGTACTATAGTGTTTTGTGAAAATGCGGTATCTAGAATACTTTAAACAAATATGTTGGATGAACCTCGTAGATCTTTTCTCTCGAAATTTCTCGAGAAATTCTCAAGCAGAGCAAATTCTCAAGAAGGCAAGCAGAAATCTTGAGTATTATTAAAAATACAGAAATGACATTACAGTTACACTTGGCCGGATTTTCGTATTGTTTTTCAACCGACTTCCCAAAAAAGGAGGAGGTTATATGTTTCGATGTATGTATGTTTTTTTTTTATGTATGTTCGCCGATTTCTCCGCCTATAGTGGACTGATTTCCGAAATTGTTTTTTTATTCGTAATGGTATATTCCCAAGTTGGTCCCATTTTAACCACGTCAGAATCTTTTCGGTAATTTTTAAAGATACCTAACAAAATATAAAAATACCTACAATGCATTATAGAGCAAAAGTCCGCGACAGCATGCCCTTCCTTATTTTATCAAAACTCAAGATTTTCTGTGTATGTTCCCAACATAGAAATAGCGATTAGCAACTATAAAAGTTAGATCATGATTACTTATTTTAGGCAGATTATTTGTAGCAATAACATTTAAAGTGGTGACTTAATTTCCTCAAAGTAAAGGTTTAAGATTTTATTCCTATATGAAATCACGCCATCCATTACCAGGCAATTGGTGCAGATATAAACACCTGCTAGACATTGTTACTTTACTAAATTAAGTTATATGTTTTATTATAAAAGCTGAAATTAATATTACTTTGGGAGACCCCAAGGGTGCTTTTTATACCTATAAAAATCATTCTTGCTGTCCATATTACCTGCATAAGCAACTAAGATCCAAACTTCATACCTAGTCGCTTATATTTTTTATCTGTATATACCACGCAGAGAAACATTCAGCATTTTTTAAAATAAGGAAGGTTTGGTCGTCGCGGGCTCTCGGTCTATTTATGTGCCAAAAATAATAGACAATTTGACATGTTTTGACGTTTCAAATCAAACTGACATTAAAAGTTTCGAATTCTTAATTCTTCATTTTCGGCCAGCAGTGAAAAAGTTTTTATTAAAGAAAATAGGTGTAGAATCACTAAAAATGATAAAATAAAACTTTTTTCCAAAAAAAATGAACCGACTTCCATCATAAAACTTAAAATCATGAAATAACAATAAAGAAAAATGTATTAGCATGCTACCTACTGAATGAGGTGAAGTCGGTGCCAAATTGAATATTAAATAATCTAAATTAACATTAGAATCATGTATATATTATATAAAATGCCTAGCTAAACAATTACATAACACCCTTACTCCTGCACTTGGCACCGACTTCACCTCATTCAGTAGGTAGCATGCTAATACATTTTTCTTTATTGTTATTTCATGATTTTAAGTTTTATGATGGAAGTCGGTTCATTTTTTTTGGAAAAAAGTTTTATATTTTTTATGCTGGTATCTGAATGCCGTGATTCGCAGAGACGAAGACGGAAATTATTTAAGAGGTAAGTACATAAAAAATGACCCACAGAGCTTATTTCGTATTCTAACCTCTGTGGAAAGATCACCCTTTGCATTTTCTTAGAAGAAACGTAACCAATTAAAAAATTTCAAGTCAAAGTAACGTTTATGAAAATTTAAAACAATAAGTATAGAAGTATAGAAAATTTAAAACAATAAGTAGATGCGTCCATGCTAGTCTGGGAGCGAAGAAAAAACATAGAATGTGCCAGCTGCTTCTCTTCCCGCGCAGATTGTAAAAGTCAATCGAGGGAAAGGGCTTTTAAAGCCTTAAACTGGGGATTCCTCCACTCATAGGCGATGGGCTAAGTAAGCAATCTGTCTGTCACTATACCTGAATCTTCATTCCATCAGAGAGCCCACTATTCAGCTAAGCGTGGCCTTCGAGTCTCACGACTCTTGGCTCTGTCTACCCCGTAAGGGATAAAGACGAGATTTTATGTATAAAACAATAAACGCTGCTGAAAAGTTCATTATTTTTTTAAATTTCTCATTTAATACCGTAAACTGCTGCAACTTTGCACGGAATTTGACGTTTTTTGCGATTTTCTCGGAACCTATTCACAATTTTGACTCTCAATTGTTTTTAAATGGAAGACAAGCATATTGGCTTACTATTGAGACCCCAAATCTTATTAATTTCCACCAATTTTCTAAATTACAAGGGCTCAAAGTCGTAGGCAAAGTTGTATGTAAAAGACACAAGTTTGCCTAGAAGGATAATTCGATACTTATTGTACTTATCGTTTCCGTAAATTTTTTTTCATAGGCATGAGACAGCCTACTTGTCCCTGCCAATTTAATCAGTGCAATATACTGTATATTTTTTTTATTACAGCTACTAGGCCAAGTTGTAGCAGGTTCTACAGACTTTCCATACAAAAATGTCGTTGACTATAGGGTTGTCCAAAAGAATACAGATTATTATTAATACTTTTTTATAAAAGAAAAAAACCAGATGGCTCCTTTCATTAAAAAATACAATTTTAATGCTTCTTGGTAATAATGTCTCATCATTTTAGTCAACAAATATTATTAAACTTAATTTTTGATTGTAGTATAAAAGAAAAGCATACAAAGTGTTGAATCTCTTTTACAATTATTTCTACAAAAAATATTTGAATATTATTTTACAAATTTACAACGAGCACTTCTAATATAACTTGAGGAAACAAATCTAAAATATTTTTTTAAGCATAATGTAAGCGAGATTCACGCGAGTGAAGCTGCGAGTAAAGGCTAGTTAACAAAATTTGACAACCCTAGACCCAGGCAAAGTTATGTCACTCAAGTTTTCAAAACACTACACATGATTGCCTTCTAAGTTTTTTTTGATAAAAAACAATCTTTTGCGTGAAAAAACAAGTAATACTAGAAGAAGACAATATTATCCCACCTTAGGCAGTTAATCCTGTGCGAAAATACAGCTTTTTCATAGTTAAAATTCAAAAGTTTTGGAGCGCAAAAAAAATGCTGCCTCACCCACCGATCTTTGTCGCACAACTGACAGAGTATTAATGGAGTTACAATTATAAAAAATGAAAAATATGTTGCCTAAATAATGAATAGTTACTACAGAATAGTAGAAAACGAGAATAAAGCAAGCGAATGCGATATATCGTAATTCAAATGAAATAGGCAAATTTGTGTGTAGTTGGATAAGTTGCAGCAGTTTACGGTATAATGGCTGAATTTGATGTTCCATTTATAAAATTCACACCGTTTCCCTCTATTTCTTGGCGGGATTTTGTTTTAATTTCGGGTGTCGCTGTTTAGACTTTAAGAGCATAGACGTCTTAACGATGGATTTGACAGAATTTCAAATTAAATTCATTTTCTTGAATAGGCTTACAATTCTTAGAGAATTGTAAAAAATAAGCGTAATAAAGATGAAATAGATGTTTTTAAGATCGTTTTGCGAAATGTAGATGTAAAAAAGATGGCCGGGGAAGTCCGTTAAAAAAATAATTATAAAAAAAATCGCCCATCTTCAAAAACTGATGCAACAAATGAAGTGGATAAGAAGTCATTAAGGTAGCAATAGACCAAACTCTTTTTGTGATCATAAATCCTACAATTTTTATATTTGGATGTCAACTTTTCAATGTATTAACCTCGTCGAGTATAATACATTGAAAAGTTCCAACGCCATTTTTCGCCTAAAATTTTTGTGTTGCCATTATATTCCCTCGGATTCCAACCTTTGATTAATGAAAGAGTACACCTGAACGTACAAAAGGAAATCAACGTTTCTGTTCAATTTCCGCCGTTCTGTCGTTTTGTTTTACTTTTAATATTCTTCGTTTTTGCTCTGCGTGTATTTGTTTGATTGCCAAATACACAATGGTTTTGTTTCTAAGTATTACTGTGTATACTCGCATGAAAATCTGTTTAATTTTATTGTCATTATATTGACCCCATTAAATTAGATACTGTTTGGGGATGATTTGCCTGTCCAATTTGGGAAAAGTTAACTTCATTGGCTCAATTTAACATTATTACGAGTATGATAGTAGTGGCAGTAATCAGTTATAGTACTTATATGTATATGATTCCGTATTCATCATATAAAAATTTAACTTCATGGTATTTTTCTTCTTGTAGGTTTATTCTCTAAATTTATTGGTACACGAGTAGTACCTATTTCTTTCAACTTTGAGTACTTTTTATTCCCAAATTTCCCAAGTTCCCATGGGAGCGAATCATTTAACGTGGTCAAAATAAGCGCGTAAAATGTAACACTCCTTGGCAGACGACCCTATCGCACTTTGGCCATCTTTTCTATGAGGCAGTTAGTTTTCATGGTACTTAGTTTACACAAACAAACATTACACTATGCGAGTCCTATTCTGTCAGACATTAGTACTGCGGTTACGTCCGCAATGTGGACTATTCAGACAACTGATTTCAGAGCTGGCGACGCGGCTGTGGTTGGTTACGTAATTCCAATATGGCCGACACATGACATGTCAGTACAATTAGAACCTAAAACATTAGTAGTACTATCAAATACTATATAAAGTATAGCGAGTATTTGGTACTTTGTATGACGGGTTTAATTTTCCAAACTTCATTAGGCTGCTTTTGGATTATTGCAAAAACCATATTTGCTTTTATTATACCTGCACGAATCAAGAATTAAAAAGCATCCTTTACTATAACTAATTCTGTGCATGTGATAAATGGTTAAAAATGATCAAAATAAAGATATTGTTTATAAAATATTTTCAAAACCAAGAGAAGCAAACAAATTACTTTGTCATACCGATTTTTGGAGGCAGGCATGGCGCTTGATTATTAAAGTTATTTTCTTCACAATTTAGATACAATATGGCAACTCTCGTTCTCATGGCAACATAAAACAGATAAGGCACGTTTCTATTTTTAGTGACCAACATAAATTGATTCCTAGATCGCAAGATATCCAGGTAAAACTAGTTAAGATATGCTAATATAAGTCGTCAAACTTGCTCTTTGAACTTAGTACACGTCGTGTTTGGTTATACAACTTCTGATAGGAGTGTTTATCTTCTTAGTATATTGGAAAGAAGCAAATCTTTGATGTAAGATCAATCCCATCAAGGGTAGTACCAATTTACTAAATTGAAACTACTTACGTATTACAGACCTACTTACGTATTACCTACCTACAGATCATGAATACATAGTAATGAGGCTGGAGATTGATGTGATGAGTGATCGAGGTAGACCATAGAGTTAGAAGAAAAAAAATAAGTATTTTCCTATTTCTATTGAGCTAGGTCTTACTTATATAGTGCGTAGCTGATACGTAAGATGATGACGTCAAGCCATTTTAGGCTTTTCAAACTAAATATAGTAAAGCTGAATTTTAAAACAGAAAAAAAACAAAAAGGCAGATCAGGATTCCTCGAATGTACTATGAGATCGGAGTTCACTGCATCAGTTATTAAAATGAAAAAGAACAATACAGAAGAACAAGTATGTACATTTGTACATTCCAGTCTACGATATTTCAGTACACGCGACAGAAAATTATAAAAATGCTTCGCTTTTTGATACGAATGCCCACATTGATGCAATCAATGTGTGTGCCCAAAGTAAACTACAATGGCTGAGCTATTAATTGATCTGTGTGAAAGCTGACATCTGTTTGTTCGTAAACGTGTATATTTCGATGTCGAGTATTGTCGAGTAAGTACTTATCGCTATTTGTCATTTTGGCGAAAAATACATTTTTTATCTAAGTACGTATTTTCTACTCTGTATACCTCCGACTACTGGGTTCGAGGCGGTGGAGATTTATTATATACTAGCTTTTTGCCCGCGGCTTCGCCCGCGTGAATTTCCCACGGGAACAGTGCTTTTTCCCGGGATAAAAAGTAGCCTATGTGCTATTCCAGGTCATTATCTACCTCTGTACCAAATTTCATCGAAATCCGTCCAGTAGATTTTGCGTGATTGAGTAACAAACATCCTCACAAACTCACAAATTCACAAACTCACATCCAAACATTCGCATTTATAATATTAGTATGGATTTATCAGTTAGTATTAAAAAAATGATTTTTTTAAGTACCTAATCTTTCTGTTGGCGAATGTAGTAATTCGTGAAAAATAAATAATTTATTTTTGAGGTCATTTGACCACATGGTGAAACTCAAAAATATTTAACCAGCTCGCAATTTTGAATAACCCCGTACTAGTAAGTGTGCTTTAGATTTTGAGGACCAAGAAAATATAGATAGATTTAAAGCAAGCTCCCAGTAAGTAATTAAAATAGGGTTATTGAAGCAAACAGGCGCCGAAGTTCATGGTAAAAAAATCATTAAGAACTCAAAAATAGAATCATCAAATACAACGATCAGCGCTGATCGTTTTCTCAAACTGAAATAAATCAGAAGCGAAATTACTTTTACTCTAAGGATCGTTAATTAAATTTTAACGTAGAATTCATTTTGAAGGCTCTTGAATTTTGCCGTTTGCTACATAGTTCGAAATTGGAATTAATGTAGTGGAAAAATTTAAACGGTGATTTTCGTCTGACGTGTGTCAAAAACACGTTTCGTGCTTAAAAAGAAAAACCTATAAAGAGTTGTGAAAATGAAGTGTTGCTAGCGTAAATAAAAGTTTAGAAAATGGCTAAAATAGTTTTTCGTAAAATAAGGATTACGCATTATTTAGAACTTTCATTTTTTTTTATTATTCTTTCTTTTTTTTTTTCTTATTTTTAAAATAAGGATTACGCATTATTTAGAACTTTCATTTTTTTTTTATTATTCTTTCTTAATTATTTTCTGTTTTTTTTTTTTTGTGGATGTTATTTTTTTATTACTTTATTTTCTAAACAAGTTGCGCCTTGCGTTAGTATTAAAGGTTCTACTCGTTTAGAAAATTTCATCCAAAATCACCAACACCGAATCTAGTATCGGAAACTAAAACCCTCTTTGGGTATTTGAGCCATAGAAGTAAGTCGGCATAACATAACTAACATGAAGATAAAGTTAAGGTGAATTTATTTGAAAAAAAACATGAGTGTACATATTACCATCGATAAAATATTACTAAAATAGTAATATTATCGATGATATTACTAAGAAAGCGACTAGGTACCTACATGCACTAGAAGGAAGCTACGCTTCATCTAATCTCGCTAAAATTAATAATTAATAAATAATAACTAATATTATAAATGCGGAAATGAGTTTGTTTATTTATTTATTTGTTACCTCTTCACGCTTTATCTACTGAACCCATCTTTATGTAATTTCGCATACACATAGTTAGAAGTACGGAGAAGGACATAGGGTTTTTCACACCTTTCATCCCGGGAAAAAGCACTGTTCCCGTGGGAAATTCACGCGGGAGAAGCCGCGAGCAAAAGCTAGTTTATTATCAAACCAATGTCTTTTATTCCTTGGGTGGCTTCCCTTCTTATACGAAGAGTACGGCAGATCGATCACCTACTTACAAAGTTGCCGAAGCGTTGAAGTTTCCAAGTGTATGCATAATTCCCTGTTTTTCAAGTTTCCCCGCGACATTTTGTTATTATTAAATTCTGAAATAATATCGCCTGACGCATATTTTTCTATAATCGATGTAGAGTTTGGTAGCTATAGACAGGTACAAAAATAATATTGTACTCGTTTAACTTTCGAAGGAAATTGAAAAACGAAATTCACGCTCATTGATTTATCGAACGTGTGCCGCCTCTGAACGTCTTTATATAGCAGCTGCTCTTCACATATTTCTTGGTTTAGACTTGGTTTTTAGGGTTCCGTACCTCAAAATTCAAAACGGAACCCTTACAGGATCATTTTGTAAACTTTGTTGTCCGTCAGTCTGTTTGTCAAACATATTTTCTCAGGAACGCATAAATGTATCAAATTGAAATTAATAGGTTATAAAATAAAAAATTATATGGACAAAATACATTGAAATGAAATTCATGTCAAATACTTGAGTCTACGATCTCTTTCAGTTGTAAAATACTTAATCAAAATTATATGACAACGCGATCAAGAGATATTCTCAGAATCTGTATTCTGAGGATATGACCGGTGACCGTATATGTGTTGGAAATTTTCGGATATTTCAGATTGGGACCAAAAGCAATGAAGCACCTACTTCCATTTGACCTAGAATCATGAAATTCGGCAAGAAGCAAGGTCTAACAATACTTTTATAGGAATGAATCTGAAAGCTGAAAATATGTCGTTGAAAACTGGCAAAAAAGTGAATTTACTTTACAAACTTATTATTAGTATTCTCTCTCTCCATTCTGCTCGCTGTGTAGTTTACCGGAGATCCCTTTAATTCCCCGTTCTAGTCTAAACGTTTTATGACAGTGAGAATAGCTCCCGAGGGACGCTGTCAACGGCCGCCTTCAGGAGACGGCGCATGCTAAGGCTGCAAATTTTGCAACATACGTGATGTTTTGCTCCTTTTCCCACCTCTTTTATTTATTTTCATGATTATTATAAATCATTATACTTGTTAAAAATACATAATAACAAACAAATACACAATATCTTATTAACTGACTAGCTGCGCCCCGGGGCTTCGCTCCCGTGGGACTTTCGGGATAAAAAAGTACCCTATGTGCTATTCCCGGTATTTTTCTGCCCGTGTACCAAATTTCATCGGAATCCATCTAGTAGATTTGGCGTGATTGAGTAACAAACATCTTCACAAATTCACAGCCACACTATATCACATTTAAAATATTTAGGTAGGCTGTGATATTTATTAGTATGATTAACTTTAGCGCTTGCACCTACATTGATGGCATTAACTGAAAATCAGTGTTTCTGTACTAACGTGTAGAAAAACCACTGATTACCATTTTGCTTTGCTGCAGCACACTAATTGATTACTGTGTTATTTTTATTATTTTAAACCTTTATTAATGTTTTATTTTCTGTGGCAATTCAAATAAACTTATTCTATTCTTGTTTTGGCTACCTAAAACTATAAATACCTTAAGTATGTGTGCGAGTACCTTTCTCAGTAATAACCTAGAATGTCTATAACCGTGATAGTAAAAATACTTGGGTAAAATAACGCTCAAAAAGAAGAAACATGTCAATAGATTTAACTACAAACGGCCCAATACATTGAAAAGGCACAATATTTAATTGAAACAGTTTTAGTCCTTTACCTAGAGATTCTTTGAGTCTGCAAAACTGTTTGTTTTGTCCGAGCAAACTCGCTACGCTAACATTTACAGAGAATACAGAGATACATCCTTATACAATGCAAACTAGACACGGCCACTTGCACACTAGTTGGCAGGGTTGCCAGATGGAATTTTCTATTTCTCCCCAAAATTGAAATTATATTTCTCTAAAACGATACTATTTTTTTTTTAATTTTACCCAAAGGCCCAACCGGTTTTTTGCCCGTGTTCCTAACGGCTGATGAGCTTTTTTTTTTCAACTACAAATTGAAGGAATTCAAGGAATCGAACCAGAAACATACGATTAAATATTATTTGAGTGTTCGAAACCGTACAGAGAGATAGTCTACGTTCGAGAACGATTGTTAAATTAAACGTCCTGTACGTTTGTAAGATGCTTGTTCGTTTCGTTACAATAAGAAAGGTAGCGTCCCAAACCTAAAAAAAAATACCCAAAATTCTCCACGAGATTTTTTTTTCTCCAAACATTTCTCCAAAATTTCTCCAAGAGTCAAATTTTTACCCAGAATTGCGAAAGAAATACCCATTCTGGCAACCCTGCTAGTTGGACTTCCATCCTATACATAATGCATGGTCTTGCATTCGGACGTCAAAGGATTATAGGTACATAAAGTTGAGAGACAAAAATGGCGTTCACTAAAACATAAGTTAGGTACGATTGTAGACACCAGTTTTCTTTCTTATCTAGTCCATGATGAAAAGAATTGTGTTTTGTTTTCAACCGACTTCCCAAAAAAGGAGGAGGTTATATGTTTCGATGTATGTATGTTTTTTTTTTATGTATGTTCGCCGATTTCTCCGCCTACAGTGGACTGATTTCCGAAATTGTTTTTTTATTCGTAATGATATATACCCAAGTTGGTCCCATTTTAACCACGTCAGAATCTGTTCGGTAATTTTAAAGATACCTAACAAAATATAAAAATACCAACATTGCATTATAGAGCAAAAGCCCGCGATAGCATGCCCTTCCTTATTTTATTAAAACTAAAGATTTTCTGTGTATGTTCCAAACATTTAGTGACTATAAAAGTTGGATCATGATTACTTAGGCAGATTATTTGTAGCAATAACATTTAAAGTGGTAACTCAATTTCCTTAAAGTAAAGATTTTTAAAGATTTTATTCCTAATAATATAAGAAATCAGCCATCCATTATCAGGCAATTGGTGCAGATATAAACCCCTGCTAGACATTGTAACTTTACTAAATTATTTGTTTTATTATAAAAGCTGAATTTGTTATTTATAAAAGCTGAATTTGTTATTTATAAAAGCTGAATTTTTGTTTTATTATAAAAGCTGAATTTAATATGTATTACTTTGGAAGGCCCCAAGGGTGCTTTTTATACCTATAAAAATCATCCTTGCTATCCATATTACCTGCATAAGCAACTAAGATCCAAACTTCATACCTAGTCGCTAATATTTTTTACTCGTATATACCACGCAGAGAAATATGCAGCATTTTTAAAATAAGGAAGATTTGGTCGTCGCGTGCTCACGGTCTATTTATGTGCCAAAAATAATAGACAATTTGACATGTTCTGACATTTCAAATCAAACTGACATAAAAAGTTTCGAATTCTTAATTCTTTATTTTCGGCCACCAGTGAAAGAAAAGTTTAAGTTTTTATTAAAGAAAATGAAAAGGTGTAGAAGCACTAAAAATTATAAAATAAAACTTTTTTCCAAAAAAGTGAACCGACTTCCATAATAAAACTTAAAATCATGAAATAACAATAAAGAAAAATGTATTAGCATGCTACCTACTGAATGAGGTGAAGTCGGTGCCAAATTTTATATTAAATAATATAAATTAACATTAGAATCATGTAGGTACACAAAATGCCTAGCTAAACAATTACATAGTCCTGCACTTGGCACCGACTTCACCTCATTCAGTAGGTAGCATGCTAATACATTTTTCTTTATTGTTATTTCATGATTTTAAGTTTTATTATGGAAGTCGGTTCACTTTTTTGGAAAAAGTTTTATTAAATAGTCAATTCTCCTTTATTTATGGTTAATATCCTTTCACAATTGTTTGGCGTTCAGTGGCGTAGGGTGAATAAAAATAAAGGTAAAGCCGGGTCATATCTATCTTAATTTGTAACGTGTAAAAAAACATGCAATAAATTACATGCCTACCATAAATTAAGTGTGTAGGTAGACTACAACCTATTTGTAATAATGCCGCAATTTCTCACCTAACAGCCTACGTGACGACAAGAATCAAACAAACACTACATAAACAATATAGGTAATAAACCACAATTAAGCTAATCACTTATCACAATTATAAATTAGGATACGAATGCGCGCGAAACGATGGCAAGGTATGGTGACTGACCTGACAGAGGCAATCGGCAGCGCGAATAAATTGCTCTGATTGGACGAAAACTTTTGGTAAGCTATCTGAGATCGGCTTAAAATCGCTGACATATCGACGTGTGGTTGTATGTAGTAGTAATGTGTATGTGTGCGTGAATTACATACATTTTTAAAATTCGAATTCCCAATATTATGAGCGGCTTCCCCAGCGCCCAGCCGCGATACCGCGGCTTGCGTCCTACGATAGTGAAATCGTGTATGTGTGCGTTTGCGCGGTTTCAAATACATTGCGTATTGTGTGTCCAGCATATTGAAGAATATATTTTCAAAGCGCGCAATGTAATTATGTGCGCTTTATTAATCACGCTCTCATATAAAATTACCTTAATGTGTAATGCCGGCGATCCTCGGCTTATAGTAAGACAGTGTCATATAGGTAGGTATATGGGTATAGATTTTTGTGCAAGAGTAAAAATAATATTTGTACATATATTTGAATCTGCTAAGGGAAGCCGGTAGGAATCGTGTTCTAAGAAGGCTTCGCCACTGTTGGCGTTACTAATTTTTAATGTCTTCGGTAATTTTTAAAATCTAATGTGTGTTAGAATCAAGCATGGCATAGGACTGTACACAATGATAAGTATGTAGTAATAGATAAGTATATTTACTAACGTAGGTACATCATTTACATATACTCGATTTTCTTGACCTCTAGGATAAAATAAAGTACACTAACTCACCTACTACTACGAACGATTTTCTCCTAAGTAAAAAAATATCCTCCTAAGTTTGCCACATCTTCATATTCTTCATATTTTTTTTTATGGTGGAAAAAGTAGCGCCACAAACTTCACTGGAGTGTTTATCAAAAAATGACAATATTAAAAAAAAGTTCGGTTATTTTTTGCAAGATTACAAAAATACGAGATAATATTATGTCCTTTTTTACTAAAGGTATTTTTTTTTATAGAATAGTAGGCAAACGAGCATGCGGGTTGCCTGATGGTAAGCAATCACCGCAGTCCATAGACACCAATGACCCTAAGAAGGTCACTGATGCGTTGCCGACTTTTTGAGAAAGCGATAGGCTCTTTTCTTGAAGGCCCCAATGTAGAACCTATTCGGGAACACCGCTGAGGAAAGTTTATTCCATATTTTAGTACAGCGCAGTAAAAAGCTGCGCAAAAAACGAGCGGTGGTTGACCACCAGTCATCAAGGTGGTGGGGGTGGTACATCTGCTTAAGGCGGGTGGTACGGTGGTGGAATAGAGCGGCTGGTACAAGGTCGAACAGCTCCTGCGAACACTCCCCATTATAAATGCGATAAAAGATGCAGAGGGACGCGACATCTCTGCGTAATGCCAAGGGGTCCAAACGATCAGAGATTCTGGAATCGCCGACAATTCGAGCAGCTCTTCGTTGAATGCGGTCAAATGGGCGGAGTTGATATTCCGGTGCTCCAGCCCAGAGATGCGAGCAGTATTCCATATGTGGCCGGACTTGTGCCTTATAAAGTTGCATCCTGTGATGTGGCTTGAAATACCGCTTCGATCTCCCGAGCACACCAATCTTTTTAGAAGCCAATTTGGCTTTACCCTCCAAATGACCACCGAACTGAACCGTGCCCGAAATGTCGACCCCCAGAATTCCAATACTTGGCTTCGCATTTAGGGCAGTGCCTTCAAAATGGAGTTCTTTCGCAAAAGGGGTTTTCTTGGCAGAGAACACACAGACTTGTGTCTTGTTGGGGTTGTATTGGACTAGGTTTAGTCTGCCCCATTCCGAGACTCGTTCAAGAGACACGTTAACGTCTGACGTAATTCTGCTCCGACACTCCTCAGTAGCCTCACGAAAGAGATTAGCACGTCCGTGGTATAAGGCATCACCAGTACTGTCATCTGCATAGCAATGCATGTTGCTGATTTGCAACATATCATTGATATGCAGAATGAACAGTGTGGGTGATAGGACGCAACTTTGGGGAACGCCAGCATTCAGATGTTTGGATTCAGAGCATGATCCGTCTACAGCGACTTTTATGCTACGTTCCCTGAGAAAGCTGTCCAGCCATGTGCACAATCTTTCAGGGAGCCCGTACAAAGGTAATTTGGAGAGAAGCGCCTTGAGAAGAGTATTTACTCGTACTTGCTTTTTGTTCACATTTTATGACATTAATTAAGCCCAAAATACATCTCTGTCCATTTTTACCCAGCCAGTTTTGACGTTCGTCACTCAACCAGTAACATTTATTAAATTGGCGTGTTTCAACTTTACGTTTTGGCGAAATGGCTGTATTGTCAGCGACACATCCCGTGCCCGTTGGACCGCGATCATTCCTGGACGTTGTTTGCTTTTCCGCATTTGTATTTTTGTTCGTAGCATTGAAATTGACTTTTGG
Organism: Ephestia elutella; assembly: GCA_018467065.1. Taxonomy (NCBI): domain Eukaryota; kingdom Metazoa; phylum Arthropoda; class Insecta; order Lepidoptera; family Pyralidae; genus Ephestia; species Ephestia elutella. The sequence continues at coordinate 17,522,495 of CM031586.1, read as the reverse complement.
GGTTTGTTTTTTTTATCGAAAATGGCATGTTTGTAATTGTAGGGAAGTTATTGCCATAGTATATCGGGCCGTCCTGACTCAAGCAGATTAAAAATTGCAGATGTACCTAACTACGAGTCTACTGTTATCAAATAACTGTGCAGACACACACCACATTGCTAGAGAATTTTATTTTAATGTGTACTTACATCAATAGTAAATATCTTTTAGGTGTAGACATGGCATTACAATAAAATAAAATAAACAGTGTAAGCAGTTTTAACTTTGCAGATAAAATAGGTAGTCAAAAGCTCAAGATTTTTTATGAACAAACCGTGTCTGTAGGGAAATAAAAAAATAAACAAAGGAATACCTATATCAATCGATTGAATTTCAATTTCCAATCTCAATATTTTTTCTACCCAGCGGCGGCGACGTAGAAGGTAAACTACCACTTGAATCAAACGTTAACTAATTAGCACTTACGAGTAAAATGTCCTTGTTATTTTCAGAGGAAGAATAATAAGTGCCTATTAATGAGTGAGTTTCCTGTGCCCACCGGTTACAAAATAAAAGAACGCAAGAGAAATTAATTCCGTCGGAAAATGGTCTTTTGTAATGGCACTTCACATCACATGGCTTGCGGTGTTCGCATATTCGCGGTAAAACGACGTAAGTACTCGTACATTGCTAAATTGCTTAGCTTTTATAGGCCCTAGACAAACAAAAGTAAGCTATGTACAGTCAGATGCAGATAAACCTGACCCCTGGGATAGGATTCTGTGTGATAGGTCAGGTTCATCTGACTGTACGTCGACTTACTGCGAATACCGAATAGCGATGTAAAGTGCCGCCATAATGGTTACTTTTTTAGTTAATTTCTTTATTTTGACGTGGCAAAGGTATATAAATATAAATCATGTGTAATACACGGGGATTGCAGTCCATAGACTTCATTCATTATTTACACGGACACCATAGGCTCCGGTGCAAAAAAAGATATGGGGTCCAATAATCCAACCTCGCCGTTTAAGTTAATACTTCTTCTTCGACACGCCAAGAAGAACTCTGGGTTCGAAGGGCTCCTGAGATTGAGGGGCCCAGTGCACGGCACCATCTAGTCCTCCAATAGCTACGCCAATGCGTGTACTTTTCCTCTTTCTTACCGGGTATTATTTAGGGTTTATTTTCTAGTTCATCGCTTCGCTGAGTCGGATGAGACATGACGACACGGCTGGTGTTCGATTCCAGTCGGATATGGCTTCACTGCATATGTATACTTGTTATATCTAGAGATTGATGAGATCATGTGGTAGTTGGTAGCAATTTGGTTGTCTTGGAAAATGGAGCTGTGACAAGTCAATCAGGAAGTTAGATCAATACACAATATTGTAGGTAGAGATACTTATTTGTAATATTTGTACATAGCTCTGTGTTAACACATATGGCATTCTAGGAGAGGATACTTTGTAATTGCGTGCGTAGTTTTTTTAGTTAATGGTTGGCATTATCTTTGTGTGCGTGTACTTATTAATTATGTTGTCAAAGTTGTTTAGCGGGTGAGCGCGTTTTCCCCTGCCAAAAGTGGCAGATTTTTTGCATAGAAATTTGCGCTCTCATTATCTCCTGGTTAAATTGTCTAAATGGCATCCAAAAGGTAAATCATCACCATAGAAAAAATTAATCATGATCCTAGAAAAGTTCAGACCTTTAATAAAGATTTCACTTCTTTCATTATCAAGGAAATTCATGGTCTATCGACATTCTTGAGGAAAAGGCGCGATAATTTATGAGCGTGATGAAAAATGGCGGCAGATATAAATGTCTATGAATGATCATACTAGAAACCATAAACACGCTCGCAGAGTGATAACCTCAAAATTGTTAATATCGCGCGGTGGAAGATCGGCACAAAATCACGATGTTCTTGTATATTCGCCAAATTTCGCAAAATTTATATTCACAAGCACGTGCGTACGATATCCGATAATGAAATGAAGAACGAAACCCCAAAAATGTGCAATTTTGCGCGCGCCAAAAAATACGAACATACATTCCTACTTACGTTATTTGATTTCCAATCTGTTATTTCTTTTTTAATTTATAGCATTGGCAAATTGGGATTTAGCCAAATTGTGCGTCCATTCCAGGACCAATCCATTTGATTTAAATTAGAGAATTTAACCTGATTTATTTATGTAGTTACAGAGAAATGAAAAAAATAGGTAGGTAGTTATATGGATTCCAACAAAGTCATCGTTACAATTATAATTAAAAACAACTTGTTTTCACACCAGTCGATCAATCAATAAACTGGGACAGAAAACTAGTTTACTAACTTTTCTAAAACAAAGTTTTACTTATGTTCGTCCAAAAATTGATTTGTCTTAATTCGGTTTTTGTCCGCAACTTAGCTCACGTATACCTTGGCAAAGCGAAAGATGGGGACGTAGTCCTTCTAGAAATCGATTTTTATTTTAAGGTTTGAATTTAGCTTCTGCAAACGTAAACTGTTCATTAACTTGAAAGGTCGGTTAAAGAAAAGTACACCAATTTACATTGCTATCGACAAAATAGCGTTGCTGCCATCGGTGTAAAGCAGCTAGAAGGAGTATTTCCAATAAGCACCTAGTTATCAAAATTCATGTTTGTAATTTTGACAATAATAAGTATTATATATGCGAAAGTTTGGATGTGAGTTTGTGTTTGTGTTTTGTTTTCAAAATCTACTGGACGGATTTCGATGAAATTTAGTATACGGGTAGAAAAATACCGGGAATGGCACATAGGGTACTATTTATCCCGAAATTCTCACGGGAGCGAAGCCCCGGGGCGCAGCTAGTATATTTTATAAAAACTATATTAAATCTAAAATATATAAGTACTCTTTTGTTATCTCTGTTTGCGTTTAATGGTATTGAGTAGGTAAGGGCCTTTATAAGGTAGTGCCCCTTGTTTTAACCACAACGAATATAAGGGGAATGATAAGTTTAATTTGTGGATTCAGTTGTATCCCTTCTTGATAAGTCTTCAGATTTAAAAAAAAATGGGTTTTGAACTGTTATGTAGGTCATCATTATTTAGTTATCTTCCATTTCTAGGCTTTAATTAGATACTTATTTTTGAGTTTGTACGGCATAGAGCAACACGAACTCCCGCGCGCGGCACCGTGTTGCTCTATGTTGTATGTACACTATGTACTCCTTCTACGATTCATTTACTAAGTGAAGACATCTACGTCTAAATACATACGAGTATAACTGACGGAGCTATAGCATATCGGTCGTGTATATATTGTGAGTCGTGTGTTGGTTTGGTAAGGAATTACTCGAAAATTACGCACGCGCCATTTTGGGCAAGCGTGAGGGGACAGGGCTAAGGGTGGCTATTCGTGCACTTACTACTTACTTATACAAAGTATTGCACATTATTCACACAAAAACGTTATATTAAAATGCGATTTTGTCGTAGATAATGTCTTAAACATATGTAGAGTGTGAGTACGATTTATTACATATACAGGGTGACTTTTTATCCAGTGTCCAAATTTTTTCTAGGTATTAGGTATCATTAATACTGTACGGGAGGGCCTAATTACCGCTCCCGTTTTGGGTGTGCGGTGTGACTAGATACTGTCGCACTAGGACTACAGTAGGTAACTAACACTGGGTGGAAATAAAAGCACTATTGAATTCACTATGAAAACCCCAGGGTGAGGGCAGGGTCACTAGCCAGGCACTAGGTACTTTTCACTATTTCTGGATCCCGGAGAGCACTGAATTGAAACTGTGCGGTGTATGAAACCGCGCGTTCTTTTATACATTTTTAATTAATGAGCTGGCCAGCGGTCCCTGCCTACCCCTCTAGCTTTCAAATTTATTTTCTCTTAACCCTTAGATCTAGGTACATGTGGCAGCTTAAACCAAAGTGTATTTTACTCTAGGCTACATTCTAGGACTAGTTGTGTCACGCGGCGATGCTCAGGGGAGGCTCCAAGCGAGCGCGGAGTAAATGACTATAAATATGAACTTTCCCCCACCCCTTCTTAATAAAACCACGCCTGCCATTCGGCGCGGCGTCAGAGCGCCCGTGTTCATCGCTACGCTAACATCGTGTGCAGTTGCTGTCTACAATGAGTGAAAACAGACCTTTTCAGGTCTCTACCTATCTGTTTCTAGTGTTTCTATGATTAGTTTGCCTAAATATATGAACTAAAATGAAACAACAGAAGGAAATACTCTTTAATACTTAACAACTAGTACATATTTAACCTATATTAGCCTAGTTCGCTAGTCTAAGGATGAAAAAGGGTATCTTTATTTACATTCAATCAACTTATTACATAAAAATATCCTATATACTGAACGGCTATATTTACATTTAAAGATTTTACTTATTGATCCGTAGAAAATCAGCAAAGATATACAAAAACAAATCCGTTCAGTATGCCGTCTAAGTGCCGTCGTGAACATTTCTCCCGCCGTCGCCGCCCGGCGATACCTCTGGGATCACGACGATCTTCTTGGTTGGACGTTGTAACACCCGGCCGCCTCCAACCTGGACGTCGACGACTCGCACTTCTCCGTCGGCACCTGGGTAGACTCGCACGATCCTCCCCTTCGGCCATGTGTTTCTCGGTAAGTTGGCGTCGCAGATGACCACGAAGTCCCCGACCTCAGGTGGTTTGGACGGGTTGAATGGCTCCCGCCGGTGCTGCAGTATGGGTAGGTACTCGCGCACCCATCTTCTCCAGAATATGTCAGCTAGGGCTTGGGCTCTTCTCCATTGTTGTCTGGCGTTGACGTCTTCCACCCCAAAGTACCCCGGAGGAGGAACATGACTATTGGGACCCACAAGGATATGGTTAGGAGTAAGAGCTTCAGGTTCATCAGGAGAGACTGAGACATGGGTTAAGGGTCTCGAATTCACGGTGTTTTCTACTTCTGCAAGTAGAGTGGCGAGTGTCTCATCTGACGGGTACTTCTCGTGTAGCGTAGTCTTGAGAGCTTCTTTCACCGCGCGCACCATCCTTTCCCACGCTCCCCCATGAATGGAGAAGCAGGGGGATGTATCGCCAATGTATCTGGTGCGTGACGACCTCATGCTGTAGACCTTCTAAGGCGGCTTCTGCTAACTCCTTTTCTGCACCTTTGAAGCATGTGGCGTTGTCGCTCCACATCTCTTTCGGACATCCTCTTCTTGCTATGAACCTCCGGAGTGCCGCTATCGCAGAATCCGTGCTGAGCGAGTGAGCAATCTCGATATGAATGGCTCGCGACGTCATGCAGGTGAACAACGCTCCATATCGCTTCTCTTTGTGACGTCCAACGGTGACTTCCATGGGCCCAAAATAGTCCAGGCCAGTAAAGGTGAACGGACGTGCGTGATGAGCTAGTCGTGCAGGTGGCAAATCTCCCGTCACTGGATGTAATGGTTTTGTTCTTCTTATCCTGCAGAAGATGCAAGATTTGATGACACTGCGAACTTCTGGCCTGATTCGGATTATCCAGACTCGTTGCCGTAGCTCGTTCACTACCAGCTCAACTCCGCCGTGATGGAGTTTCTCGTGCACATATTGAACGTATAACTTGGTGTAGCGATGCTTCCCGTCTAATACTGGAGGGTTGATTTGGTCTTCACTTATGTTTCTCGCTGCAGCAACTCTCCCTCGGAGTCTCAAGATGCCTTCTTCGTCGATATATGTGTTGAGACTAGCTAATCTATCTTCTCCGGCAGGTTTCTCACCGTTTCTCACCCTGATTTTTTCTTTACGGAAGGAATCCTCTTGGCTGGCTTCTATCCACATCTTTTCGGCTCTCATTAGTAGATATGCCGACAATTCTTCGTATTTCCTTTGATGGGTCGAGCTGCTTTTAGGTCTAGGCAAGGAGACTTCTTTCTTCTTGTTTCTCGCCCAGGTAGGATCCTTCTCTGCTGTCTTCTTGGTCCTTTTCCTTGTTGCCATTGCCCTCTTCGTTGACAACTTCTGGATGAATAGCAGGACGTAGGCTGTTGCTCTTATCAGTCTTGTCCACTTTGAAAATCTATCTATCTGTGGTAGATAGGGATATTGTTGTTCCCTCTCCAAGTGACATCTCAGTGGTTTCCTTTCTATGTCGTCTTCAGGAACTTCACTTGATACTTCTACTGGCCATTGGTCTTCTGGTAACGTGAGAAACGCTGGTCCCTTGAACCATCGATGATTATGATCAAACTCGTTGGGTGTTGACCTCGTCGCATCATCAGCCACGTTTTCCTTTGTCGGCAGCCACCTCCATTCATTTTTCTTAGTGGTATCTTCAATCTCTGCCAATCTGTGAGCGACGAACGTTTTGTAGGCTCTTGGTTCCGATCGTATCCACGCTAAGGCCGTGCGTGAATCACTCCAATATATTTTCTTCTCCACTTCGAACTCATGCTCCTCCAGGACAGTATGCGCCAATCTTGCCCCCAGAAGTGCTGCCTGTAGCTCCAGCCGTGGTATGGAGATAGGTTTCAGCGGTGTCACCTTGCTTTTCGCGGCTGCCAATGCTACCGTTATACTGCCATCGTTGTTCTCGGAGCGCCAGTATACAGCGGCTGCATAAGCTTCCTCACTTGCGTCAACAAAGGTGTGTAGTTGACGGCGCGTCGATGCTCTGTAATCGTAGCACCGCGGTATCCTCAGGTTTTCTATGCTGAATAGACTTCTCATCCACTTCTGCCATCTCGGCCAGAGTTCTTCTGGAATTGGTTCGTCCCAACCGATGGTATATCGCCAAGTGTCCTGGAAAATCCTCTTTGCTGGCATGGTTATCGGAGATATATAACCCAAGGGATCGAAGAGCGCCATGATGATGCTGAGTGCTTCCCTTTTGGACGGTTTTCTCTCGTTCTGGATGACTTCTTCTGGTGTCTTCATCCTGTTGATTTTGAAGCTAAAGCAATCTTCTTGGACGTTCCACTGAAGCCCTAGAGCTTTCTCTGTTTCTTTTCCTCCGATTATCACGTTGAAATTGGAGTGTTTCTCGGGTTCAACTTCTACTAGTATCTCTTGTTTGTTCGAAGTCCAACCGTTGAGCACGAATCCTGCTTGTTTATGTACATAGTCAACCGCTTTCGTCGTCTCTATGGCTTCTTCTATAGTGACAAAACTTTGTAAGTAATCATCCATATAATGATTCTTCTTTATTGCCTCTGCTGCGTGCGGGTATTGTTCCTGGTAGTCCTCTGCATTCCTGTTTTTAACATATAGAGCGGTGCATGGTGACGATGTTGCTCCGAAAATGACCGATGTCATGCGATATTCATCTGGTTCGCCCTCCCGCCGGTCATCTCTCCATAGAAACCGAAGTGTGTCGCGATCTTCTTCTCTTATCTTTATCTGCATAAACATTTCTTTGATGTCCGCCGATACTGCATAAGGATATTGACGGAACCTCATAATTACCCCTGGTAGGGACTGGAGTAGATCTGGCCCGGATAGAAGCATGTCGTTGAGGCTCATCCCGGCGAACTTGGCTGCTGCGTCGTGAACCAATCTTGGTGGTTTGTGAGGCTTGGCTGGATTGATCACTGGAAAGTGAGGAAGGTACCATGTTCTACCTTGTTTTGGAGATGCGGGTGCCGGTTCAGCATACCCTGACTTGAGTAGGTTCTGCATACGATCTTTGTATTTCTCCTTGAGGTCCTCATCACGGTCTAGCTTTTTCTCCAATAAATGAAGCCGTTTCTCAGCCTGTGGATAGTTGTTGGGAATAACGAAATCTTTATCCTTCCACAGCATGCCAGTCTCATATCTCCCCTCGGGTAGGCGACGACTCTTTTCTTCTAGAATGTCGAGGGCTTTTCTCTCAGGATCTTCTCTTGGCTTCTTAGCTTCTATACCAAGTGACTCCAGCTTGAAATGTTCTTTGATAAGCTCTTCCATATCTTCATCCCTTTTCATCTGCTTCAGGTTTCCACAGAAGGCGATAGTGTCAGTAGTAGAGCTCTGACACCCATGCAGTACCCATCCTAATTGAGTGTAGGACGCGACAGGTTGATTTTTCTTCCCTACACGTAGCTCCCTTGTCACTATCAGGTGCCAATTATCCTGACCAATAAGTATCTTTGGCGTCGCTCTCTCATACACGATTTCTTCTGCTATGTCTGTGAGGTGAGCGCAGTCTTCAATGTCTTCTCTTCTTATTGTGTCAGACGCGAAATTCAGACGATCCACCGTACGAACCGCTTCGACTTCATGTACTTCTTTAACATATTTCCCTTTGATCTTGAAGCTAAGCATCTTGCTGTTTTCGTGTCTCACTTCTGTGCTTATTCCCTGCAACCACATTGTCTTCTTTGGCCCATCTGCTCCTATGACTTCAGCAATGGATGCATCTATCAGTGTGACGGTGCTTCCTTCGTCCAGCAAGGCGAATGTCTCGACGCTTGTGAGTGGGCCAGTCAACACTACGGGAACAATCTTCAAATATGCCCGTCGATAACTCGGTTGATCAGTAGCCATGGTGACTTCCCTCGCTGACGTCACAGCTTCTGGCGTTGCTGCCTTCTTCTGATAGTGTAGTAGTTTGTGATGCCTCATTTGACAACCATCTTGTCCACATACTGGAGCTTTGCAGACGAATCTCTTGTGTTTGCTTCTTATACACCGAAAACAGACGTTATTCTTCTTACATATCAACCACCTTTCTTCGGTTGTAGCTTGCTTGAACTTCTCACAATCTGTTAGGTAATGTTGTTTCTCACAGGCGGGGCACTTTTCTGAAACTTCTTTCTTCAGTGTGAAGGCTTGTTCTTTTCTCTTTCTCCTATCTTGAAAGTTTCTATCTTCCTTCACTATTTCAGGCAATGCGTATGCTCCGCACTTGTCCGCTTCTTCATTGAGAAAGTTAGACAGCTTCTTTATATCTGGAATATCTTCTGTCTTGACCGCCACATAATCATACCACTTGTTTCTCAGTATCGGCGTTAGTTTCTCAATCACTATCCGGACTAATTCTGGATTATACAAATAGTGAGACTTCTTTAAGGCTTCTATTGTTCCCACTATGTTATCTATTGCGCCTGCAAAGACGCACAACTCTCTTGGACTGTCACTTATCTTATGCAGATGCTTCAGTTTCTCTATTTCCGCATGTATGAGTGACTCCGGTCGACCGAATCTTCTTTCTAATGCTTCTATAATCTTCTTTGGGTCAGATTGACTGAATAAGAGGCACCCAACGGCTTCTTTAGCTGTGCCTTTCAAACTTCTTCTTATTCTTGACACGTTTTCACTCGCTGAGAAAAACTTATGTGAGTCTTCATAGGCCGCCTTAAACCCAAGCCACTCGCTGCTATTGCCGTTGAAGAATGGTAACTCTTGCAAATACTTTGGAGGGTCTCTGCTTCCTTTTGCTGCCTGAACCAGAGCTGTAGCGAGCGTCGCGACGTCCACATTAGTTTGAGATTGACGAGTAGGCCCATCAGTGCATTTCTCTATCACTGGTTCCCGAACAATCTCCCGCACATATTCATCTTGTCGCTGCGGCGCTGCCTCTACCTCCTTAACCTTGTCTTCCATTGGCGGTGCAATATCTTGACTCCTTAATGGCGTCCTTTCAATCCAATTCTGAATTCTCACTGACTCGAGTTCATCATCTTCTTCTTCCTCAGATGTGTCATCTAACCTCTTTTTGAAGCTTCAGTCTTTGCAATTCCTCCTCAGCTTTGGCCTGCTTTAATCTGCTTTCGGCTAGCTTCTCTTTGGCCTCCAGCTCCGCGAGGAGCTTCTTGCGGGAGGCCGCCGATCGGCGTGACCGAACGTCGTTAGGCCTCAGCGTATTTGATCGCCTTGATCCTTCCAGCAACGCCTGAGACGATTCTGTTGCCCTGGACGAGACGACCTCTTCTTCTGACTCGCCTATTTCCATGCGAGTAGGGTTAGCAGTAATACCGCTGCCCGACGCTGCCAAAAAAGCTTCCAATACAGGCGGACGTGGCACATTCTGTACCCCCTGTATTCCTTGAACGTCTATTAATACTTGTTCGGCAGGTTCTTGATGAGTCCGGTGCTCTCCGGGTCCCGCCGGGTTAGAAGAACCTGATTCGTCACCCTTCTGGCTTCTAGTGACCACCATTTTGCCCTCACAGTATATAACAGCACTAACAGTTACTATTCTTTATTATTTTTATCACTGGTTACTATTAACAGTCACTTAAAGCAGCAATCAGTCTATAGAGTCACTATTGTTTACTAATATCAGTCTTTAAATTCGCGTACAGTCTATATGCCAGTCCATTTATTTACTTTGACACTTATTTGTTTATACACTGGATTATATACTCACTGTTAATACTTGAAGTCAATAAACATCATGTCTCTATGCGTATTCGTGTAATTCAAAAACACAGGGCACAGTATACAGTCTTAACTCGAGACTTCCCCCACCTTTCGGACCACTGTACATCAACGCGCTACTTTACACTCGAATCGCGCCACTTGGGGAAACTCACAGACTGTAGTGTTTATTTACTTTACAGGCATCGGTCTATAAACTGGACTACTATTTACTTTTAGCACTGGTTAGCCTTAATGTAAGGTGTAGACGACTGTTACTTTCTCTATGCCAATCTGGCTGACACTGGACTGATTACTTTCTTTAAAATACTGTTATATACTATACTGACACTGTTATGCACTGTTATTTATTTTAAAATTAAAAAACACTACTGTACTGTCCATTTATTCACACTGATTCACTACTTTTTTATCCGGCTCGAAGGACCACTTTGTACGGGAGGGCCTAATTACCGCTCCCGTTTTGGGTGTGCGGTGTGACTAGATACTGTCGCACTAGGACTACAGTAGGTAACTAACACTGGGTGGAAATAAAAGCACTATTGAATTCACTATGAAAACCCCAGGGTGAGGGCAGGGTCACTAGCCAGGCACTAGGTACTTTTCACTATTTCTGGATCCCGGAGAGCACTGAATTGAAACTGTGCGGTGTATGAAACCGCGCGTTCTTTTATACATTTTTAATTAATGAGCTGGCCAGCGGTCCCTGCCTACCCCTCTAGCTTTCAAATTTATTTTCTCTTAACCCTTAGATCTAGGTACATGTGGCAGCTTAAACCAAAGTGTATTTTACTCTAGGCTACATTCTAGGACTAGTTGTGTCACGCGGCGATGCTCAGGGGAGGCTCAAGCGAGCGCGGAGTAAATGACTATAAATATGAACTTTCCCCCACCCCTTCTTAATAAAACCACGCCTGCCATTCGGTCGGCGCGGCGTCAGAGCGCCCGTGTTCATCGCTACGCTAACATCGTGTGCAGTTGCTGTCTACAATGAGTGAAAACAGACCTTTTCAGGTCTCTACCTATCTGTTTCTAGTGTTTCTATGATTAGTTTGCCTAAATATATGAACTAAAATGAAACAACAGAAGGAAATACTCTTTAATACTTAACAACTAGTACATATTTAACCTATATTAGCCTAGTTCGCTAGTCTAAGGATGAAAAAGGGTATCTTTATTTACATTCAATCAACTTATTACATAAAAATATCCTATATACTGAACGGCTATATTTACATTTAAAGATTTTACTTATTGATCCGTAGAAAATCAGCAAAGATATACAAAAACAAATCCGTTCAGTATGCCGTCTAAGTGCCGTCGTGAACAAATACATTGAGTTTTTGAAACATACATAGACTCAGGTTTTTATCCCTTACTTGGTAGACAGAGCCAAGAGTCATGAGACTCGATGGCCACGCTTAGCTGAATAGCGGGCTTTTGAACGACGATTTATTAATTTTTTCAATATCGACTAACCTAAATATATTTCTAAAAATATACGAATTGACAATACTTACTTGGTAAATAAATCATAAAAATGTCTACAATCTTAAGTACGTCGTGTGGGTACAGTTTGAACTACAAAACCATTATTTCAAAATATTTTTTTGACGTAAAGTAGCATAATGCTCGGTTTTCAAAATGCAATTTGCATGACCGCGCAAAATTATTTCCGATAATGTCATTTTTATATCGCGATTAATTTCCATTTATGCTTTGTTGACCAGCACGCATTATATCTTCATCAATCAAGCAAGCGGTGGCAGGCAGGTCACACGGGCACGCGATTATTCAATAACCTATAAAAGTCTGGCCGTGAATAGCCGGAGGTATGTAGATTGGGGTATTTTCCCAGATTTTAGGGAATCGTGGACATGTTTGGTATGAGTTTATTAATTGCGCAACTTCTATAGGACGGTCACAAATCGCAAGTGGGTTTTGATATAAGTATTTTATAAATAGACTCTAAATAGACACGAAATAGTCTCAAAATCACCTTATCAAAATAAGTCGAGTAAAATTACCGTTTGAAGAAAATTCATGAATATTTAGCTTATTTCCTCTAAGTAAATTAATATAGCCAAAAGTGATACTTTATAAGGATATGTGTAGATACTTTTGTTAAAACATTGAATTTTTGTGAGTACGTTCTTTTTGTCTAAGTAAATTTCGTCTAAATTATATGTAATTTTCTATGCCCTATAATAATGATCTACAAAAGAGAGGATTAAAAAAGCGACTCAACAAAGTCCACTGCAGCAATCCATTGAATTCACATTTCATTCATCCTATTTTATACAAGCCTACAAGGCAAATTCAAGAAGTGGTAGTGGCAACCCTGTATATTTGAGGATCGATAGTTTGCCCAGGGGTTGCCCCTGGCGCCGCTCCCGTTAACATAATTATATGCAGGCGACATGCAATGCATGAGTGTGATTTTTTTTATAATATTGTTGCGTTAGGTCAGTTTATTGATTTGTTTGTGAGGGAAATGGCTTTGCCCATCTTTTGGGGTGCGGCTGTTTGTTGTAATTTCCGGTACGCCTGGCAGGTTAGTTGAAGACTTGGTAACTAATCGCGAAATTTTCGTGGGATAATATTTTGGAATTTGCTAGTATCCAGTCTTACGTGAGTCTACCTTACTAGCCTACCAATAATACTACTACTAATACTAGTTATATCCGCGGCAAAAAGTGTCTTTTGTGTTTTTTTATACAACTTTCATCCCCCCATCATAGTAGCTAATTTAAGTTATTTTTTGAAAAAATTAAGTGTTATCTATTTATCTATATCCCTTGTTTTGTTAACTTGCAAGTAAATTCACGACTTACTAATTAAATTCCCAAAAGACATTCTATTCAAAATTCTTAAAACAAAATACAAAAGTTTCTTTAAACTCCACAATATCTAACTCGCGTAAATATCTCTTATTAAAACTTTAAAAGGATGAAGTTTTCAATTCTTGGGCTCCATTCACAAGTATGAACTATCGTCCTATTATAAAACCACCCTGTCTTGTCTACAAACCGAGGGTCGCCCGCTCCGGAACTACTTTGTTCTCGAACCGGGGAGAAAATCTAAGGTAGCGCCCCCCTCTATATAAAAAGATGCTAAAGCTATATTCATGCCTAATGCCAGTTTATTTATACTTTACTCACGTGGGATTTCGCTCCCGTGGGATTTTTGGGATAAAAAGTAATGACTTAGGTGAAAATTCATCAATAAAATATCTCATCACTACTTTCAAATTACTAGGCGTCAAATCATCCGCAAATATTTCCTCCGAGGATGAGATGTCTCCCTTTTCAAATTGCTAGGCGTCTAATCATCTGCAAGTATATATGTGCTATTCACAGTATTTTTCTACTCGTGTACCAAATTTCATAGAAATCTCACATCAACAATCTCACAGAAACTTCCAAGCTCACATTAAAAACTTTCGCATTTATAATAGTAAGATGTACATACACACACAATAGTGAATTAGTACAATATGCAGACTTAATGCTAAAAACATTGTCTGACAGTCGAATTCTTAGGTTTAACAGTGAGTTTTTAATTATTCTACAATATTATTCGAGATAAAAAAATCGTGAGAGGATCTTATTTCTAGCGTGGATTCCACGCTCAAGCACCTTTTCTTCAGCCATATTATTTTTTGGCGCCCCCAAAAACTAGTGCTCCATTCTCTCTAGATCCGGAACTGAGGGTCGGTACCCTTCGCAGGGCTGCGTCGCGTAACTAATGCGACTTTATTTAATACACAAATCTACCTTCCTGCAGCCAATTTAACCAAATATATTAGACAGACAGACAGTGCGTGGGAGTCTTAATAATATTAGTAACGTGTGATAGATTACGCAACGCATCTGTAGTAGGTAATTGATTTAGATATACTTAGTTACACATAATTGATCTGACGAAGTAAATCATGATGACTATACTTAGGCTTAGTTACAGCTTTGTTAAATACATTTGTTATCAATAGAAATGTCCTGAAAAGAAGAATTCTAAAATTAATTGTTTGGGTCTCTCAAATGATCTAACATATATTAAACATCATTAATTTACTTGTTATGATTTCATCACGCAATCATGAGGAAATACATAATTATAATACGGAAAAATACACACACGTAAGGTACATATCCTACTGTGAGTAGGAGTGTGGAAAGTAGCCTGCCAAACTAAATCGGAAAGTTTAAAAACAATTGCAAGGTAGTAAGATACTACGGTTAGTACAATTACACTCAAAATTTAAAATTGCCAACCCTAGCCCCCGCAATTTGTGCGAAGGGCGCGACGGACGGTAGGGTTGTCGCAAACTGGCAACTTCAATTTCATTATATACGAGCGCCCCCTAGCGGCCGTAATGTGAATTATACGCCTAACCAAATTGTAGCTTTTGATTTCTTGACGAGAATTTTAAAAGTGATTTTGATGAAGACGTTATAGATCTACATGATTAGTATGCATAGTTTTCTAAATAAGATTTTTCGTAGTTAATTTTAAGTATTTTAGGAAAATTACTCATAGGTGCTTGTTTGCTTGAAATTTATTCTGTGATATTGTAGATTTGAATTCGCAATGAGGGTTTTAAATCGTAAAATGTGACAAATGTTTTTTTCTATGAAAATCTTTCTAAATATGGTTTATATAGGTATGGTTCTACGTAAGAACCATGACTATATAAAAAGCATATTTGATAATAATTCATAAACTGGAACATTTGTTTTTTTAAACACTTTTCTATGTATAATATAAAAAACCCTAAAGAACTATTTAATTTTGTGTTAGATATACACAGCTATTATTCATGCCATACCTTGCTAATAACTGCTGTAAAGGAAACAAAACCATACCTTATTTTTGTAAAGGTATCTAAAAACGTGTGCGGACTAATAGCGGTATCACAGGTAGTATACTTATATTAATTCTGTGTCACAGGTTCTGTGCGTTACGAATTTGTCATAAAATATATTGGTCACAGGGGTACGTTTATTGCGCCACACATCCACTCTCCATCTTTATTACAAATTTATTACGCCCCACAAACATGGCGGCAGAAATAATGTGAATCTTTATTGCCTATGTATTAATGAATTCCCTATTTTTCTCATATTTCTATTACGACAATACATTTACGCGCTGTCTGCCAGAATAATTTGCGCCTGTTACACAAATTGTAGCGCGTGTGTGTTTTTGCTATTCATTTAGGACAGGCGCTGTTAAACGAGCTGGCTACCCAGACGTTTTGGAATTGGTCTACAAAAGCTTACACGGTCGACTTAGTCTGTCGAGTCACTATGTGTTAAGATGTTACGAGCGTCCCATTTACTTTGTACGAGTCTTCCAGAGGCTTCTTTGAGCGTTTGGCGAGTAATTCCAAATGTAGGTCTATCTTTAAAAGATGTGGTTAAGTTAAAGTGCTCGTATTTTATCAGCAGACAAACCTAGTTTCCGAAAGCGATGTACTCGAAAGATTGAAACGGCAGTAAAACGAAAAGTCGTAAGATTGAGACCAAATTGGTCTTCGCCGTTGGAAATGGTCAAGTGATTTTATTGAGCTACAAAATGCGAAAGATTTAAGAGAAAATAAATAATATTTGGATTTGATTTAATAGGATACTGAGAGGAAATTCGATTTTGCTCGAGATTTCCATTAAAGTAACAAAGAGTGCCAAGTTATAATTAATTTGAAGCATCCGTAGGAACAGGCGACAATTGGAAGAACCGGAGGACATATTGCCAATTTCCTTTTAGACAATATCAAAGGGAGGACTGAGAATCGATAATTTCCAATACTGAACGGAAACTGATTGAATTTGAGTCATGAATTATGAAGTCATTATACAAGTTTGAAGGTCAGTATTGGATTTTCAAACTCCTCTAGCTTCGAAATACTTCAATGTGACTTGAATTAATAGTCTTATGTGTATGTCAAGGAGAGCGGTCTTATTTATGTCGAGAGCTTTAAGCGACACGGACTTCCGCTTTCGGAGAGGTCTATGTGTATGTCAAGGAGAGCGGTCTTATTTATGTCGAGAGCTTTAAGCGACACGGACTTCCGCTTTCGGAGAGGTCCGTGTCTCTCGTCTTCGTGAGAGAGTTAATATTCGGGAACAACTAGCAGGAAGCGAGGCCGAAAGCCGAGCTTCCTGCGGTTGGGCCTATATTAACACTATATAATAATAATAAGTATATATAAAGCTACTACAATACCACTGACTGACTGACATAATTAGTTTGTTCTATGGAACTCGGATCTGGGAAAAAGTAATGAAGGGGAAGTATGGAGGGGGGTGAGGAGGCACGGGGAAAAATACGAAAATGGAACTTGGAGCAGTTCTGGACCGGGTACCCCTACTGCCCGCGGAAACTATAATAGATAGGTGGGGGGTGCTCGACCAAATGTCATAGAGAACCCTGGGCGACTACCACAGCCGGTGTTAGTTTATGGTTTTTTTGACTTTTTTTTTCATACAAACTTGACTGGGGATTTTGAGGGGGAAAACAGACTCGCAGAGGTTTACTGTCATAGACAATATCGTAGGGGGTGACCGTAAGACCCCCGACTGACAGGTGTTTTTTTTTTTTTTATTTTTTTTTCGAAAAGTTTTGTATGGGCCAGCCATGTCACCAGCCACGCGGCAAGCGAGGCCGGAGGCCGAGCTGCGTTTAAATCAAGGGCTGGGGGGGCAGGCCCCCAGCCGCGCAAGCGAGGCCGCAGGCTGAGCTGCGTCCAGGCGAGGCCGAAGGCCGAGCTCCGTCTCGTTCGAAAAGAATTGGGCGAGGCCGTAGCCGAGCCATCCGTGTTTATGGATGACTTCATGATGACTACTCATACCTCAAGTTACCAGCCGGGGAGCCGAGGCCGAAGGCCGAGGCTCCGCGGCAAGCGAGGCCGGAGGCCGAAGATTGCGCCTGCGAGGCCGCAGGCCGAGCTACGTCCAGGCGAGGTCGAAGGCCGAGCTCCGTCTCGTTCGAAAAGAATTGGGCGAGGCCGAAGGCCGAGCCATTCATGGATGACGTGATGATGACAACTCATACCTCGAGTCACCAGCCGGGAAGCCGAGGCCGAAGGCCGATCTCCGTCTCGTTCGAAAAGAATTAGGCGAGGCCGCAGGCCGAGCCATCCGTGTTTATGGATGACTTCATGATGACTACTCATACCTCAAGTCACCAGCCGGGGAGCTGAGGCCGAAGGCCGAAGCTTGCGCCTGCGAGGCCGCAGGCCGAGCTGCGTCCAGGCGAGGCCGAAGGCCGAGTTTCGTCTCGTGCGAAAAGAATTGGGCGAGGCCGAAGGCCGAGCCATTCATGGATGACGTGATGATGACAACTCATACCCCGAGTCACCAGCCGGGAAGCCGAGGCCGAAGGCCGAAGCTTGCGCCTGCGAGGCCGCAGGCCGAGCTGCGTCCAGGCGAGGCCGAAGGCCGAGCTCCGTCTCGTTCGAAAAGAATTGGGCGAGGCCGCAGGCCGAGCCATCCGTGTTTATGGATGACTTCATGATGACTACTCATACCTCAAGTCACCAGCCGCGGCAAGCGAGGCCGCAGGCCGAGCTGCGTCCAGGCGAGGCCGAAGGCCGAGCTCCGTCTCGTGCGAAAAGAATTGGGCGAGGCCGAAGGCCGAGCCATTCATGGATGACGTGATGATGACAACTCATACCTCGAGTCACCAGCCGGGAAGCTGAGGCCGAAGGCCGAGCTCCGTCTCGTTCGAAAAGAATTGGGCGAGGCCGCAGGCCGAGCCATCCGTGTTTATGGATGACTTCATGATGACTACTCATACCTCAAGTCACCAGCCGCGGCAAGCGAGGCCGCAGGCCGAGCTGCGTCCAGGCGAGGCCGAAGGCCGAGCTCCGTCTCGTGCGAAAAGAACTGGGCAAGGACGAAGGCCGAGCCATTCATGGATGACGTGATGATGACAACTCATACCTCGAATCACCAGCCGGGAAGCCGAGGCCGAAGGCCGAGGCTCTTTGCGTATATGAATCCGAGAGGCGAGGCGAGGCCGGAGGCCGAGCCCCTCATCCAGCCGGGGCAAGCGAGGCCGAAGGCCGAGCTTGCGCCGCCAGCGAGGCCGTAGGCCGAGCTGCGTTTTAACAGCAAAGAGCAAAAGCCAGAGCAGCCTTTCGGCTCTTCACCTAATCCCAACCGACAACATTTCTTTGTAGATGACTTTTTCATAATTTCCCTAAAGATTTTCAACCTTTCGCAACTGCAAAAAAAATACTGCCCTGCACAGCACGCGAGGTGCTTGCACCTCGCGCAGCACGCGACATCTAGTAAATAAATATATACGAACAAATCACATACAAATAGATTTACGAATAAATCTATGGTGGTCAGATAATTAGGGACACCTGTCGATTTTTATACAAACGAGGTTACTTTGAAGCCTTGGTTCAACGCCAGAATGAGCTGTGATCTGATGATGGCCATCTAGGGATAGAATGGAGGACATGCAGATTCTAAGAGCTACTCAGCTAAGCTTTCTGAGTTTCAGGATTTCCATATATTTTAACGGTATTTTCGCAGTTTTCTTTAACATATCCAAAAACAGATCTTAGAATGCTGACACAGTACACTGACAAGGTACATATACATATAAGTAGGCTGTGATACTGATCTGATTAGTTGGGTGTGTGTGTATAGCGATCAGGTGATCTCTCGAGTGGCGACCACGAACCGGAAAACGTAGTGTTGGCAGGCCTCCCACTCGGTGGACCGACGACCTGGTGAAGGTCGCGGGTTGCGCATGGATGCGGGCAGCGCAGGACCGGTCGTTGTGGAAATCCTTGGGAGAGGCCTTTGTCCAGCAGTGGACGTCTTTCGGCTGAGAGAGAGCGATCAGGATTTCCTCCATTGTATCCCTTTATGGCCATCATCAGATCACAGCTCAGATCAATCCTGGCGTTGTACCAAGGCTTCAAAGCAACCTCGTTTGTATAAAAATCGACTGGTGTCTCTAATTAGCTGACCACTTATGTAGATTGAGTTATACCCAAAGTAAGTTCGAGACTTGCGATATGAGATACTAATTCCACGTCCACGATACTATATTTTATAACAAAACATCCAAGACCCATACTATCTTTTTTTGTTCATATAACATACTAATATAAGTATGTTAAAATTATTACAATCTAGCCTAGTTACAAGCTAATAAGTAATTTTACTTTAACCTAGTTTTATAATGAAATTTTATAAGAATGTGTCCATCGGCACTTTTCTTAATGTCTCTATTAAGGAGAAGTCACTTTGTTGTTGTGTCTTTATTCGCACTTTTATTGCACTATGTTATTCTTAATATTCACTTAATCACTACACTAATTCGAACGGTTTAGTTCTTTTGAGTCTTCGCACTATGTCCGTGTTGTCGAGGAGCTGGATTGCCTCAACGTTTACATGGTGAAGCAGTCTATTCTCATGCGCTTCTGCAAATTTTTGTATGACTTTATCGACGAACTGTATATTCAGGTCCCGATGCAGGTCGTCATTTCTTATATACCAGGGCGCGTTCACAATAGCCCGTAATACTTTGTTTTGAAATCGTTGGATAATTTCTATGTTAGTCTTTTTGGTACAGCCCCACAGCTGTATGCCATAAGTCCATACTGGCACGAGGACTTGCTTATATATGAGTAGTTTATTGTGGACTGATAGCACGGAATTTCTCCCAAGCAACCAATGCATCTTATGAAACTTTAGATCAAGTTCCCCCTTTTCTTTTTGACGTGGGCTTTCCAACGAAGCTTCGCGTCTAGAGTCATACCCAAGTATTTGGCTGTATTTTCATGTGGTATTTGCTTCTCATTTATATAAATGGGATGACAACTACCATGTTTATTTGTAAAGTTCACGTGAATTGACTTTGTTTCATTGAGTTGTATTCTCCATCGTTTCGTCCAGTTAAGAACTTTGTTCACATACTATCTGAAAAAGATCATTTTCCATCTTGACCCGATCGGGGATCGTAACCCGTGACCTCTGGTGTGGCAGTTGATCTTGAGAGATCCTGTACCAAAAACGTTTTTTTTCTTTTGTTGTTCGTTTTTATCAGCCTGTAATATTGATTTAATTACATCAGACATTCTCCCGTCACAAGGGTCTGAGTTATGTGGCGCGAGTCACGCAACCTCCCTAATTTCCGGGAAAGCAAGGAAATTCGGGATAATTAAGTATTTTGTTGCTCTATTAATCTTATTTTATGTTTATATGTAAGTTTTTAATAGCCGTTTTATAGTCGGGCGTGGGTATTTGAACTATTTGTTATAATTAACTGGAAAACCTTTTTTAATGCGCGTTGAAGTTTGGTTTTGTTTTGAAACTTGGACACTGATAGTATAGTCACTTTAATTAATAATGTATTATACGAATATATCTATTATATACTTGGAAACAAAGAATAACAAGTGGAGGAAAGGAATCTGAAAATTCGTAGGGATATAGAGATAATAATTTTAGAATAAACGGCTGGGGGAGATGAAGAATTGAGATGCATACACCAACTATAGTCTTTAGAAGCCACAGTTGTATAAATAGGATATTTTGAAATAATCTAAATGTTGCTAAACTATCGCCTTTTTTAAAAATAAATCTCAATTCATCCCTAATTTATCCTCTGGACAATGCTTAGATGTATTTCTTCACTTTAACACAAGCAAAGAAATAATACACTACTCGAGACCCAAGAGAAATGTTATACCAACCGATCTAAATCTCGATCATGTTAGCGCCCTCAACGATCATAAATCGAGTGACTGATCCTCTCGCACACTCTGCGACATTCAGATTCAAATTCGCCATATCTTGATGACATCTTGAGATATGGCTGTACTGTACTGGAATCGTAAGTGATTCTTGAAGATGTAATATTTTTATGGTACGTCATAATTGATTTATGTGAATTTATATAAATAAAGCTAAAATGATTGTTTCAGATGCTTGGCTTCACTCGCGTGAGTTTCGTTTTTCACCCGTTACTTCCTCTGTAAACTTCGTAAAACGTATATATATATACTAGCTGTTGCCCGCGGCTTCGCCCGCGTGAGTTTCGCTTAGATGAAAAGTCTTTTTGTGTTCCAAACTGTTTCAGATGTTTCGGATCTTCGATTTTTATACGTCTACAGAAAATGCTCATCAGACTAATCAAGTTTTGTTAAGGCACCTTTTCCATATACGTTATAGTATAGCTGGTCTCTTGGAGTTATTCATCAGATGGTCCAGATCTTCAATTTTTATACGTCAGCAGAAAATGCTCATCAGGTTGAACGATTTTTGCTAAGGCGCCATTTCCATATATGTTATAGTGTAGCTGGTCTCTTGCAGCTTTTCATCAGATGTTCCAGATCTTCAATTTTTATACGTCAGCAGAAAATGCTCATCAGGTTGAATGACTTATGTTAAGGCACCATTTCCATATTTCTTATAGTTTAGCTGTTCTGTTATGGTTCTTCATCAGGTGTTCCAGTTTTCAAAATCAATTATAGCCTATATGTTGCCCAGACTTAATAGCTATACAACAAAAAAAGTTTCATTCAAATCCGTCCAGTAGTTTTTGCGTGAAACGCGTACATACATACAGACAGACAGACAGACAGACAGACAAGAAATTCCAAAAAACATTTTTTGCTTTCTATTGTTCTTTTTAGGTCTCCCTCTATCCATTTCAGTCAAAAATACTAAATGTACAGACAAAATATTTTTACTGTTTTATTATATGTATAGATAATATAAAAAATCACGCCATCCATTAGGGTGGATCGCTTTAGTATGGGAAATTTTTTTTTTTCGAATTTCGATTTCGCGGTTTATGGAAAAGATGCCTTTTGGTCGTACAATAATACATGTTCAATATTATTTACATAAAATATTAAGAAGTACTGCCGCAATGCTGGTAAAGTTTTAAAAAAAGACCAAAATAAGACACTTATAGGACCTGCTCCAAAAAATATTTTTAAGCTATTGTGTTACTTAAATATTATTTTATTTGTTTAGTTACGTACATTATAGTAGAATTACGTAACAATTAATTTTATTTATCTTATTTTCGGACGTTTTATTAGCGCGCGAAATGCACTTAAAATATTGCAAATTCGCGCGTACAAAGTTTGGCGAAAGAGCCAGGTTTACAATATATTGAAATGCATCCCAGTTAAAAAAGGGTAATGCCAAGACTATTTCCAGTAAGTTATATCTCTATTTATCGGCTTCATGCAATCTGACCCGTATTATAGCTATTGGATGTGATGTGGCAGCAGTGAATACTGGAAATAAGTTAGGCATTATAAGTCTACTTGAAAAAAAAATTTAACGGCCTCTTTAATGATTCATATTATGTCAGCTGCATGCCAATGAACTATCACTATCATTTAAGCATTTCCACATGATCTCCACGGTACCACCACAGATCCTAGAAGTTTCACAGGAGTTATAAGGAAAACTATGAAATATTGCGAGTGTCTTCCCGTTACAAACTTCTATGCGATAACGCATGTGAGTTACCCGATATTACTAAATCGTTCAGTGATCTTAGTACAGTACAGATCAACTATATTTATTCGAAATCTGTAATGCAATATGATTATAACTTAGAAAAGCAAAACCCTGGAAAAAATGTTTATTCTCCATGGCTTACCACCGCTAAGCTAACAGGATCCTTACTCTACGTGCCCACCACCAGTATCCATTGACAAATTTGCTAATATTGACTGAATTTGTCATAAAAGTATATGCTCCAATGTGGTTTACAATTATTAAAATGCAACCTCACGTTTGTAAACGATTTAAAAAATTTGATAGCCCATGGAACTCTCAAGATAATCTCACTTAAAATTTGAGACATATCTTGGACTTATATCATTCAGCGCAATGGATATTTTAGTCACTGCGAGAATATTTTGATTGGAATGCTGGCTGATAAACGAATCCATATAAAAGAATAAGCGCTCAGACGCATAATAAAAATTAGAGAACAAACTTCAGGCTTAGCTCCAATAAGAGTGTTCGAATTGCCAAAATTTAATTGCAATGCCCCCGAAAATTTATTTTAATTGACAGGAACCACGTCTAAGAGCCACCTCTACTAAAGAAAATAGACAATGATTAGATTTTTGAAGCTAATAAAAACCCAGAGTTGGTGGAAACTTTAATTTTACCGTAATTCCTTCATAATCCATGTTACACTCAAGCTACTGAAAAGTGTATTAAATTAGTCACTGAATTCGTCTTTCTGGTCCGCAGACAGAAGTGTTCTGCTGTTTGTGGACCAGAAAGACGGAAAGGATTTATCAGAAATATATTGGAGTCTTGTCGCATCATACCAATCAATCAAGTTATAAGGCGCTTTGAAACAAATTTTATCATAGTTTTTAACAAACTATAAATAAAAAGATTGTTTTAATTTGCGATTTTCATGTTTCCTTCTATATAGGCTGCTATGTAAAAAGTGATATTATCACAGAAAACACACATTTTTTGTATGTTATATTACTTTTATAAATTGTGGCCCGAACGCTATATTTAAGATATTTTTGGTATATTACATGGGGTGGCGGCAGTAGTTGCAATAATATTTTCACATTACCGTCATAGTAACATTTAATTGTGATCCTATTTGGCACCTTTCCCGCACCCCGCCATTTTAAAAATAAAAAAAAATAAAAAACGATCCACCCTAATATGTATAGATATAAACTATATATCTGTCATCCCAGACATGTCCGGTCACATACAGGTGTCATTTTTACCACTAACTACATTTTCGCAGCAGACTTGGATGATGAAATTGGCTTTCAAAGAAATCTATGTCAAAATATTATTTAAAAAATCTGCTTTCATATACAAATTGTTCGATCTGCTGATGACATTTTATATGGAAAGTTGATGATCTTCTTTTACTAAAGTATAATTGATTAAAATATAAGTTGATATATTCCATGTACTGGTCTATTGTAATATCTTGGTCAGTAATTTGATTTACACTAACGTGAGGAATAGTCATTGTGATAACTTATATTAGATATTGTGGTCCTAACTCACCTTAAAAATGACTTCCGTATGAAGTCAAAACTAGTCGGCGGTTCTGGCTAACAACGCGTGTGATCCGGGGAACCCATCACTTTATCGCAATTTACTTCAACGAATTTCATGTCCCATAAAACCATTCGCAGATATTTTAATACAATATGTAACAAATCCTTAAATCTGTTTACATCGAAATTTCATTTAAACGATTATTCATTACGTACAAACACACTCTATCGTTATTTCTTTTCATATTTTATGTATTTCATCGAAATAATGAAACATCAAAGTTTTGTTACCCATAATTTTATTTCCACGTAAGTTTCAGTTTGCAATATATTTGAAATATCAAATGCAGCAAGCATGCAGCAAGCATGCTTGCTGCACGCTTGCTGCATGCTTGCTGCACGCTTGCTGCATGCTTGCTGCATGTTTGCATGCTTCCTGCATGCCTGCTTGCATATTTGCTGAATGCTTGCTGCATGCTTGCTGCATGCTTGCTGCATGCTTGCTGCATGCTTGCTGCATGCTTGCTGCATGCTTGCTGCATGCTTGCTGCATGCATGCTGCGTGCTTGCTGTATGCCTGCTGCATGCTTGCTGCATGCTTGCTGCATGCTTTTGTGCTTGCTGCATGCATGCTTGCTGTATGCCTCAATCATGTTATACCTTTTTGCATGTTTTAAGCAACAACAAGCGAATGCAGCGTTCGATGAAACGTTACTGCGATTAAAAGTTATGATGCGCATCGTTACATATTGAAACATGTTATTATAAATGGTTACATCGATATCTTAATACATGTGTGAAATGTTAGTTTGATATATCGTTTTTCTTGGAATAGTAAAAATTTTATAACGTTTTTTTTAGGAAATGTTGTTCGATATTATGAAACTGCGATAATAAGTTTTTCGATGTTTTAAGAAAAAAAAATATTAAAAAACGTGGAATAGTTTTCTGGGACATGATAATCGATGTGATAAAAATCTGTATTTTAATAGACACCTGTGTGATCCGACTTGGTGAGTGTTTAAAAATCATTCTGTATAACTGTGGAGGTAAACATATAACCTGCGAATCGTTTGAGTCTTACTTAGTATGGCTTCCGACTTATCCTCACGTGAACAGGTCATTGACATCGCCCAGGGAATGTAATTTACGAGTTACGAGGCACAAACACACGAACAACTTAAATATTTAAATACTTGGGGTTGGTAGTTTCAGGCATGGTGTTTCGAAAAAGAAATATGGTGACAAAGCCTTTGGTCATTCGTATTTGAATGGATAAAGTTGGATTAACTAGTTTTTTTTACATTCATAGCGAATTATGTAATATAGATATATAGAGCCAATTAGTCGATATCCGTCTAGTAGATCTTACGTGATTGAGTTACAAACATACTCACAGATTCACATCTAACTTTAGCATTCATAATATTTAGTCAACTAACTAAAAAAACAAGTATATGACGATTTAAAAGTGTAATTTTTTAACATTTAAATAAAATTATTTTCATTTAATTTCAGTAGTAAGCAGAATAAAACAAAGTTAGCTAAGTTATACCATTTATAACTCCAGAACTATTGGACCGATTTTCATGAAATTTGATACACAGGTTAAGTAAAACCTGAAATAGAATATAGGGTCCTTTTTATATCGAAATTCTTACGGGAGCGGAGCCCAGGGGCGCTGCTAGTTTGGTCTAAAATAAATATGTCAAATTTTATATCATCAGAGACAGTTACCGGTAAATAACTTTAAATTGAAGATTCAAAATAAGACAATATTTACGAAAGTAATTAATAAAGTAAGATTCAAGTAAAACGTAACTAAATCAGAGTCGTAAAGGGTGACAAAGGTCAACAAAAGGCACCGGCCTTGATAATAATTCTACCCTTTGTTACGGCCGCAGAAATCGTTCGTTTTTAATCTTCGTGTTTTTAATATAAATAAGATAAAGTTAAATTGCTCTAGATACTGGCGCAAAATTTTACATATTTACGCGAATGCCCTAAAAAGAGAGTAATGATTACATGGTTCGTGTATATATTATGTGTGAGTTTATTTATTTCATAAAAACTGAAATCAATGAAATCACGTCAAATCGTCAATCATCAAATTAAATATTTTTAAGAGATCCTCGACTGTACCTATTATTTTTAGTTTTTTTTTGCAAGCCATATTCAAATATAAATAAAAACGTGTCTAGTTTTACGGCCAGTAACATGTCTTTTTCCTTTTTATCAATATACCTATAGTACAAGAACGTTCGTCAAAAACGAGCAAAATCAAAGCTGCCAGCATTTAATTTTCGCCAAAGTCTATAGACATTATAATGTTGGCAATGATGCATCATTTATCACGGGGTGTCCACGGTATCATTTATCATGTTAGACCTTCACGTATTTACATATTTTTTCAGGCTGTATCTATTTTTGAAAAATCTTTTTATTGCGTCGCGATGATGGACGCCTCACATGTGGGGTAATTTGCCTAAATCTAGTTTTTATGAGTTTTTTATGTCCAAAAGTGTTAGGGTGCGGTGTAATGACAGAGGGACTAATAGTCACAAACCCTTTTTGAGGTATTTTGAGGTATCATTTGGTGCCTCGAATAGAATGTGATTTGAAGATGTAGTTGGGGTAACAATGATAACTGTAGTATCTATTCAATATTTATTATTTGACGACTTTTGTGACACTAATGTATTTTTAATACATATTTATACATTTTTAACGGTCTTGTAAAAGAAGCACCTTTATTTGCTTGACATTTTCAATTTTCCGGACAAAGGGTACAGTTTAATAGCAATACGTCCGTATTGTCCGTACACGCACATGAAAGGTCTTTTGTTGTTATTTTAGTTATTTATTAAAAAGCCTTTTTAGTTCCCT
Source organism: Ephestia elutella (assembly GCA_018467065.1). Lineage (NCBI taxonomy): Eukaryota > Metazoa > Arthropoda > Insecta > Lepidoptera > Pyralidae > Ephestia > Ephestia elutella. The sequence continues at coordinate 17,495,262 of CM031586.1, read as the reverse complement.
TATTGTTCGTATATACTTATTGGAACTGCTCAATATTTGTATATTTCTGATTAAACTATAAGGCTCCTTATACTTGTATAGAAGTTGTGCAGAAGTATATTTTGTAAGGTACGGCCCGCATGAATTTCCCACGGGAACAGTGATTTTTTTTTACAAACAAATAATAGATAAATAAAAAAACTCACTTCCGCATTTATAATATTAGTTAGGATAAAAAATAAGTCAGTACATATAAGTTTGTATAGAGTGTTTCTGACTTTTAGTTCCACAAATATTTTTAAAGTCTACTTACTCCTCATAAGTAGTGGGAAAGATATAATGAAAAAGAAAATTTAATAACTTTTATTTTATAATTTTCAGACCCTTATGTTGTACTCATGTCTGACCAAAAATAAATGAATTATGAATTATTAATAATTTCAAACTAAATAAAAAAAAAATTTTTTTTTACACATTTTGTTTTATCTATCGGTACGATACAGGCTTTTCGCAGGCAATTTGGTGTTTGTGGACGGTCGAGATACGTTGCTTAGTTTTAGTGGGAGCTATGAAATGACAAAGGGACAAAACTAATGTAGGTTCGTTGAATTTCCGCAAATATGTATGAGAAACGAGAATGGTCTACGCTCTCTACGTAACATGTTATTCGTAGTAGTCGTAGCACCTGAAGAGGCTACGAGACTGCTACGAGTAATGTCACATAAGCTACGAGAGCGCTACGAGAGCAATATGTGCGCTACAAGTGCTACGACTGGCGTAGAGCCTCTTGGTGAATTTCAAGAGGCCTACGAAATCTAATATCTTGAATCTATAAACCAATAAGTCAATGATTTTAATTTCATTTTGCTTTGAGAATGTATTTTTTACACGTTTTCTATATGAAAACTATAGACTATAGTCTGCTCTTTGATTATATGAGATAGACCAAATTATTATTTTTTGTGAATATTCTTGAAATGGTCATGACATAATATTTAGTAAAAAAAATTCATACTTTTTTATCACCTGTTTACCAACTTTTATGTATGTAAAGAATTAAATATAAATAAAATTAAAAATCATACTATTCCACAAGATACCCAATAACTAGTGTTTCAGTGCGTCTCTGATCTCTGTACGCTCAAATGGTCAGAGCAATTCGGCAATATCTCCGATATCTACATCCGATTGTATCTAGTAGGGTTACCAGTAAAATATAATCATTATAAATTGTTTTATAAATTAGCTTTTGCCTTCGGCTTCGTTTGCGTAAAATTTTTCTTTTCTCGCATTTCACCCCCATAAGGGTGGAATTTTGATAATTCAAGTAAAAATTCAAACAAGTCAAAATTTCAACTTTCTTTACTGTATGACAACTACTGGCATCGTTGGAAAAATATACCCAGTTACCTACAACAAATGAAACATTATGTAAAATGATGAAGTCAGTATTTGCCCGCGGATTTCCCACGAAAAAGTGCTTTTTTAGTTAGTTCAGTAGATACTGCGTGAAGAGGTAACAAACAAACTCACTTTCGCATTTATAATACTAGTAGTTCGCCGCGAACTTAGACCTCGCGATTATTACTCGCGTTTTTATTGATATACTCTGATTTCGACTTTTCTAACATAATTCAGTTCCCTAAATAAAATCTAGATGGCGTTATCCAAAGTTAGAACACGCTATGGTTTCGTTTGCTACATAATCGCGGACATTTTTATTAATATTTCAAAAACTACTGAACCGATTTTGATGCCCAACGAACTTGAAAATTCTATTGATATTTCCTACATGCCTACCAAATTTCATCAAAATTGGACTATCGGTTCGGCAGTTATCGCGGTACAAACATACATACATACATACATACAAATAATGTGTTTCGCCCCCAACTCGATTTAGAGACCTTCGCTCGCTTCGCTCGCTCGGTCAATTAGTTAGAATTAGGATAGAATGCTGATGTCAGTGACCCTAGTTCAGGATGCATTCGCCATAACGCCAGTCGTATTGTATTGCTCCGAATATCCAATCTCACTGAACCCAATCTCTGTCTGACAGACGTAACCTAGTATTTCTATTTTTCCGAATTCATTATTCATTCGCCATAGAGTTGGAAATTTATCAGAAAAGAAGGAAATTTGGATAATATGGTGGTATTGGTCGCCTTGCATTGCATGGTTGTAATTTAAATCGAGTTCAAATCGTGTAATATTAGAACTACTTCCTGAAACATAATAGAAAAATTCATAATAATTAACTAATTCATTTCAATCAATTCTAAATTCTACCTCAGGGGAGGGAGCGGGCAAGACATGGCTGTATCCAGGCCAGAGTCTGGTCATTGGCTCCATGCCTATCCCTCGCCTGCACTCGGAACCTTCATAGACCCATTAACATTCCGCATAGCTGTATGTCTCCGACTCGGAACTGATGTATGCGTAAGTCGCAACTGTGCTTCCTGTGGTGCTGCCGTTGATGGTCTCGGTCACCACGGACTCGCCGGCCGTCAGTCCCGTCATGCTGCCCTGAATGACATCCTCAGAAGGGCGCTCGTCAGTGCCAAAGTCCCCGTAGCTCTCGAGCCCCGGATTGCGCGGGACGATGGTATTTAAGCGCCCCGATGGGATGTCTTTAAAACCATGGAATATGGGTAGAGCGCTAGTCTGGGATGCCACTTGCGCGGATACCCTGGCTGCGTCCTACCTCCCCGCAACAAGCAGACAGGCCGGGGCGGCGGCAGACGCCCGTGAACGCTTAAAGACCAATAAATATAGTTGTCTCGGCGCACAATACCAGTTTGTGGCTTTTGGCGTCGAGACTCTAGGCTCATGGGGCAGTGGCGCGCGGGGGCTCCACAGGGAGCTCAGTAAACGCCTGAGGGAGGCAACAGGTGACCCTCGTGCTGAAAGCTGCCCTTCTTGCCCAGCGATTAGCTATTGCTATTCAGCGCGGGAATGCTGCCTGTGTGATGGGCACCTTGCCAACGACTCTAAATTTAGAATTAGATTTTTAATATATAGTATATATTTATAGGTAGTATTAGTATATTAGTATTTAATTTATTAATTTTTAAGATATATCTAATTAGTACAGTGTGACTTATAATTGTATTTGTAACATTTCAAAATAAACTACTAATAGAAAAAAAAATTATAGCATAGGGCAGCAAACGAGCATGCGGGTCACCTGATGGTAAGCTATCACTGCAGCCCATGAACAACTGCAATACCAGGGGTATCGCAGGAGTGTTGCCAGCCTTTTAAAAAGACGTAGGTATTTGGTTCGATCGGTAGGATGAAGCGGAATTACAAATCCTGGTAGTTCGATTAATCGAACCAACCGGAGAATAAAGTTAATGTGGTCCGATTGGTAAGACCAAGGCAGTAGGTGCATGTGGCCAGAGCGCAATTAGATATATTGGTTCAGTTCCGATGAAAACACTAACTTCTTCTTCTTCGTGTCGACTCTTCTTCTTATCGAGTGTATATTACAAACCATAGACATAGAAAAAATCATTCTTTAATAGACCGATAAGCTTGGTTGTCAAATGAAGCCGAAAAACGTTTTCCAAATTTAATGACAGTGTATGAAAGTGATGTGACCTTACAACTAAGCATCGACATTTTGTATCGATACTACATAAACAAAAACCTTTTTTTTTATCGAGGTGAAAATGCCTTCGCATACCGCTTCACATCTCAATAGTGTGGGACTTGGACCCACTAAAAACACCCCGGTGCCTCTACATGCCAATACTGAAGAGGCTTGGGTAGTGCCAGTAGTACCTTTGTTGCCAAATTTCACAATTTTAGTCAATGGGAAGTAGATACCCCATGGGATTTGATTCCTGTCTGAAAAACAAATTATGCGAAAAATCGCAACATTTACGGTTATATATCCTATGACGTATAATTTTGATTATTTTCTACACAATGAGGTTTGTAATAAAAAATAAAGATTGGATTTAATCAAAATTAAATATTTATTTTTATATCTATGTGTACATACATATGGTCTATACATATAAAAAAACTGTAACCAGTCTGTGACTATTCATGAGAGATATGGAAAAAAATAGAAAACCATTCCTTTTTTTTCCATTCGTCTTGATGATATTAATACTCGTATTAACAATAATAATGAATGGGCGGACGAAGTCGTGGGCACAGTAATAAGTCATATCAGTCATCAGTAATGGTAATTGCATAATATAGTCTCAACGAACTGCTCTTTTAAAATTGCAATGTTTTCGAAGAGCAAAAGTCAAAATCAAAGTCATCCAAGACAAGCCAAATAGTCGAAATAAAAGTCATCCAAGAGAAGCCAAATGAAGCGCAAGAGCACTATCTGCCTTTTCTCGAAGCGCTTCGTAATTTTTTTGAACCCTCATAACTAGGGTTTGGAATAAACCAGATAAACAAAATTCTCAGCATATAATAGTAGTAAATCACCCCCACCCTTTAAATTAGGGCATGAAAGTTAGTTACAAACTTAGTTGGTATAGCGGATTTTCTTAATCGTATCTTGCCACCAGCAATGTAAAAGTCGTTGTTGTCGAAGTGTCGACTACATATACGAGATCCTTAATTTGGTTGCATTATCCAAGTTGCATTTTTAATTATTTTAAGCCAAGTGTGGCGTCGCTGCCGATCAGTGGTGATTCTGAAATCGAAGAGAAGTATGTATTTAGCTAAGAAAAATATTGTTTGCAAAATGTACTTGACGATAATTGAACCTTTTCTAAGTTTCGAACTACTTAAAATCCATTTATTCTTACCAGTCCTATCATGTAAACATTCTTCACAGTACTTTTTGTTGAATTTTGTTGAAAATAAATCAAATATTAGTTCAAACCTAAACATTCTAAAGTAAATTTATTAACCACGAAAGTAATTTCCTAAAAAATCTATTTTAATTTATATTGTTGTAAAATCATCAAAAGACATGGTAAGATTGCTTACATGATAGGACTGGTAAGAATAAATAGAGTTTAGTTTTCAGTTATATATTGAACCGAAAATGTTGTTTTGAATTTTTATCGATAATTATAACTCCGGTACTGATCCTACCCTAGCAATTGCCTCGAAAAATGCTAATATTTCGATACTCAATATTTTCTTAAATAGTTCTTTTTAATATGCGATGATACATTTTCTTACAAGAAAACAATACAATACACGAAAAATACATCATTGAGACGAACATATCGATTTATATCAACAGAACAAGCTCACTGAAATTCAACTATTGTAAACAACATTTACCTGTGAAAAGAGTATTGATTGGCATTTCTATTAGAAGATGAATCACAATTCAGATCATAACACTACACCTTTTTCACTCGATGAAACTTTAAAAAGCTTATCTATAATAATAAGGGAATAAATTAACTTATAAGGTTTGTTTACAACACAATATCAGTTCCACATTAAGCTTCGATTGTCAAAGTCTACTGAAAATTGGATTCACAGAAGATATTACCTGTCCTTCACCAACATAGGTAAAAACCATATCTGTCATCCCGCTTCCTCAGCTGTCAGTGCCTCTAAATAAAATTAAAAAATTTTTTGCTACCTCTATGTTACAAACACTGGTGTCAGATTTTATTCAAGTCGTCTAAAGGAATCTGACATGACTTTTACGACTACCGCCATCTAGTGACAGTAGTTTCATGACTTTCGGCATTTCTTCTCAGCAGTGGTCGTTCCGAAATGCTAGTAGTTTGTAGCTTTGAGATTTAATATATTATGATTAAATAATTAGTTTTCGACGTGAAAAAGAGCTTTCTTTGAAGGCCAAGTTTCAATAAAAAAATTGACTTTGACTTTATTAATTTAAATTGAATTTAACCAGTAGTCGGCCACTGCCCGCGCAACAACAACACTAACAAAACAGTAGGTAATTTTTTACAGTGATTTATCACTAGATTTAGTCTGTGATATATCAATGACTGCTCAAGTGCTAACAAGCTGATTATTAAAAAATAAAAAAACACGACTGACAAGTCACATAGCCTCTGGAGGAATGCAAGGAATCTAAAAATATCTCTCACTTCAAATCCGTTCAGGACTTATGGTGGAATAAAGAAACTCACATACATATATGAACCCTGACAACATAACACTTCTTTTGATGGTCAGTCGTGTAAAAAACTACCCATCGACTCACCAGGTGGTCATACTGGTGAAACCAAGGGTAAAACTTCAATTAATAAAAAAAAATAAAAAAAAATTAACCGACTTCCATTACAAAACTTAAAATCATGAAATAACTTTATAGGCAGATTAATCAAAAAGAAAAATGTATTGGCATGTTACCTCCTACTGAATGAGGTGAAGTCGATGCCAAGTGCAGGAGTAAGGATATCAGTTAAAAAGTACAGCTATGACATTGGATCATAGATTAATAATACCTTTTAAACTATACTTTTGACTATACTAAAGTCCTTATAATTTTGATGCAACTTGAATTTTCGTAAACCCATTTTCATGTATTGCTATTTGAACTAAACAGAGACATAACCCAGTCCTGTAAAGGACTCCGCCGCTGATTGATCGCCTAAATAGATTTCCGGACGATTGCCGGCCTCGGAAGTTGATAAACTGCCGCCCAGTCGGGCAAATTGTTTGTTGACGAGTTGACCAACTTCGTGTGGAGTTCATCTTCTACTTAGGCTAGTTTTCCACTAGACATGTGCGATAGACGAGCAAGGAAAAACTCTGCTAATAAAGTTTTATATCTTCGTAACAGGAATTCCTTCTACGAAATATTTGCTACGATTCCTCCAACGATCTTCCTCACAGATAGCCTTTCCACTACAAAAGTTACACTTCGTTATGAATAACTTTTTATAGACGGTATTAGAACAAAACTGTTTCTAGATTAGTAGCTGTTTTAGACATATAAAAATTGAAGATCAGGATCATCTGATGAAGTATTCCTAGAGACCAGCTACACTATTTCATATATGGAAATGGCGCCTTAGCAAAAGTCGTTCAACCTGATGAGCAATTTCTGCTGACGTATAAAAATTGAAGATTATGGAACATCTGATGCGGAACTCCAAGAGACCAGCTACTCTATAAAATAAATGGAAATGGGGCCTTAGCAAAAGTCGTTCAACCTGATGAGCATTTTCTAATGACGTAAAATAGACAGGACACAGGATAGGACAAAGAGAGACTCGGGGTGGGAGTCGTGGTACACGGGACATTGTAGATAACGAGCAGACGAAGATCGTTTATTAAATGAAATATCACTTTTGATTCATTTTAAAACCGCGACTGTACTACGAGTATCTAATATATTCCCGCGGGACACAGGATGACCAAATGGCTGAAATTTTAAGTACTGGAGTTTAGGTTACACAAAAAGATTTTTCATCTAAGCGAAACTCACGCGGGCGAAGCCGCGGGCAACAGCTAGTACTAAATATAAAAATAATATATTCCGTGCATTTTAAATACTCATCACAAATAAACAAATCCATTTCTTCGCTACGCAAAAGATTCTTACAATTCACAGTAATAATTGAACACCACCGTGTGACGTGTTCTCTGACTAGGGGTGGAATTCTGACGTCGCTCTAAACGGGTGCCTATTTGTCTGTCTGTAAGGGTGTTTGTATATACCTACTGTGGGGGAGCGGCCGAGTTTAAATGATCGGAATACCGACAGGGGTCAAACGGAAGCGAAATGTTACTGTGTAGTTGTGGAGCTTGGCTATGTTACATTAGTTTTGTAGGTAGATAGGTGAAATATAATTTTAAATTTGAAACATTAATTCGATCATTATAAGATAAGAACATTCATAGGATTATTTCGCCATAAATTATGTATATTTTGATTGTTATTTGTCATCGAAAAAAGGATATGTTGAAAATAATTTAATATTGAATGATAATAAATTTATCTTCTTGGACTTCGACAAGTTATATATTATATAAAAATAGTTTTTTTTATATACTTAGGTAGTTTAATTAATATATATATTTTTTTTCTTCTAATTTTTTTTTTGGGTCTTTTATCTTTTGAGATATGTCAGCCCCATCGTACCTTTCCCAAGGGATTTACGTCTGAGGAGATGGAACGAAAATTTGTAAAAATCTTTTTAAAATTATAGAACCTGGTTTCGACAAAACTGTCTGGGCAATACCCATATTATTATAATTTAATTTAATAAATACAAAAGAATAAAATATTTAAACTTTGATAAATAAATATAATAAAAAGTCAACGAAAGATTAGAAAAATTTGATAATTCTTCGTTTCTTAAAACTGAAAAGCCTTTTGAAAAACCTCGTAACATGCAAAATAACAAACTAATCATGAATTTTTATACCAATTTCAGTTGTAAATTTTACATTAAGAGCAAATCCGAATAACACGTACGTTGTGGTGTTGATTTACTCAAAAAATATAGAGATCTACAAATCAAAACGTGCAGGGTTCGAAGCCGTAATTCTGTAAAATCGTACAGAAATCCAAAACCATGCACGTCTGAGAACGAAAAGCGTAATGACGCCTTTGATCCTCCAATTTGGATTTCTGTATCGGCACAAAATAACGAAAGCATAGAAATGTACGCATGTTGACTTTAACTCTTATTAAAAACTTTAACTTCCGCTGGAGGGATGAGGTCCTAAAAAATCTGGTGGCTCTCCAAAGAGCCGACTGGCAGGAAGTAGCGCAGAACAGGAAAGAAAGGAAGCTTCTAGTATCGGAGGACCTCTTTGGGTCGTCGAGCCATCGAAGTAAGAAAGTAAAAACTTATATACTCTTTTCAAGCAGACTTAAAATGACATAGACCAATTCTAAAGAAAGAAGCAACAAAATAAATAGATTCAATACAAAAGTTAATTTAGTAAAGCAACGGAAACCTTAGCTTAATGTAGTTTTGCTAGCTTTCAAGATAATATGTTAACTTAAAACGTATGTATGTTTGGGTCAAATATTGCAAGCTTTAAAACTAATGCCACTTGTTCCCCAGAGTTGAAGTTTTACACGTGGCCAAGTACTTATATTAATTCTGTGACGTGGCTTTAGGTCCGATGACAATGCATTAATGATAAACATTACTTGATGGTGCACCTAGCGGAAGCGGTGGTGGCCAAGTGGTAATGATACCCGCCTGGGGTCGGGTAGGAACCGGGTACAAATCCAGGTGTCGCATGAGTTTGTAGACTAATCTGACTCATGTATGGTAGTTATCTCATAGTCCACCACCTGCTTCCGGTGAAGGAAAACATCGTGAGGAAACCTGCACATTGGCTGACTGTTTAGTTTACTAGTGTGTATACGGCTACTGCCACTAGATGGCGGAAGTCGTAAAAATCATGTCGTAAGAATTCGCTGTCCATAAGTTCCTTTCTCTCTTTAGCGTTTGATTTATAAATGAACTCTTCTATATTATTTTTATTTTGTGATGAGGACTGATACGAACGGGAATCATTAAAATACAAATTCGCAAATTAGATTCACGTCTTTAGATCCTGTATCCAATACCATGTGAATAATTTGAGGCTTCTATGTATAGGCATGTGTTACAGTGGTATGGGACAAATTGGTTGGGCATTCTTTTGACTACCGTAACTGTAACTTAATTACTTATAATATAAATTTTTACTTAATTAATGATAATATTAATTCGAAATTATGGATTTACATCCATAATTTGTGATGTAATTTAGTGTACAGGTACGCGCAGAACTTGGCTCGCTTAGCTGTCATAGTTTGCGGTGGTGGACGTTCGCCTTACGGCTGTCAGAAATAGTAGTTTGTAACTTATTCTCAAAATTGGACTGTCAATTGCAAATAGGAATCTGACTGGCAGTTTTAGGAATTAGCGCGTTCAAATACAGATCAGCTCTTCGGTTTAAAAGCCCTTAAACATAAATTGAAAAAGAAAAAATCTCTTCGGCTCTACATAACACTATCTTTTGCCTTCGGCTTCTGCTTGGACGTTTCTTACTCATTTCATTCCATTAGCGGTTGAACTTTCAAAATTACTTTCTATTACTTACTTATGCTGTATAGAAACGGTACGCAAAATTTTAAGTTTCTACATTCAGCGGTTTCGTCTCTGCGTTGATATACTTTTCAGTCAGTTAGCGTACTATTTTATATAGATGGATAGTAAATTGCACGAGAATGATGTCGCGAGCAAAACTTTGTTTAGTATGTTAATTAGCATACACTAACATTAGTTTAATTCGTAGGCTGTCAGTATGGAAAAATGCTTCTTCGGAATATCCCGCATTTTTAAAATTTAATTTTTACAATCTAACCGGGAATCGAACTTGGAGCGTGTGATTCAAAGCCACTGCGCCTCAAGGGTAAACTAAATTGTAAGTAATTTAACCCCAACACTTATTTACATTAACGGCTTAGTAACTAACTAGATGCAGGCAGTTTGAACTAAGCTTAGTTGGCTAAGTTCAGTAACGTACCCGACATAGACGAAGTTTGGATTAGATTCTTGTTTATAGGTGTTAATATACATAATGTAGTATATAGAACGTGTTGGAGTTGACTTGACAGGATTTATGGAATGATGTTACTAACTGACATTACTCTTTGGAGTTATAACTACCTTATAGCAGTGCCTATTATTATGCTTCTTTTGCAATGGTCTTCCACGGCATAGGTGATCAATTTAATATCCTCCATGCATCACTTCTCTGCGGAAAACTGGCGAGAATTGGTGCAAGACCGCCAAAAATGGCGTCATCTCGTGCCGGAGGCCAAGATCCACTTCGGGTCGCTGCGCCGCAGTAGTAAGTAAGTATCACTTCTCCACAAAAAAAAAGTTAATATGGGACTGGGCGGGGTACGTCATCTGAATCTCTCCAGACCAATGGGCCCAACGAGTGACAGGCTGGATTCCTTCTAATGGCAGGAGACGGCCGGGTCGACCACGGATGCGCTGGTGCGACGAATTAAACAAATTGGACAAAGGGTGGCGCGATATAGCCTTAGATCGAGAGTCTTGGAAGGAGAGAGAGGCCTTTCCCCAGAACTGGGACATTAGAGGCTGTTAAATAATAAAGAATGCTCCGGTCATTAGATCATAGATCGTTGATCCCGGCTGTATTTACCGTAAGTCAATAAAACCTATCAATCTTGTTCTAGTCGTTAAAGCCTTGGGCCTGGTGAGTCATGGCCAATCCTCCTTCATCCATAAGAAAAGTCAGTGCCTCAGCAGTGAAGAAATTAAAATGTGATGATGTTGATGTGATGAGGTGATGATGATGGCGACTTAACTATTACGCTTCGTAGGTCTTCTTCTTATTCTTCTTGAGCCCGGTATCACCCATTATTATAGGCCTCTTTCTTCAATCTGTAAATAACTTGGTGGGTTAAAACATATTTTACTTAAGATTTAAGTCTTGACTGTTTGTTGTTCCTTAATTAATAAATAAATTCATGGATTTTCCTCTTTACCCGGTTACTTGCAGATCGCATACAGTTTTTGCCCTAAACTTTATAGATGTCATCGGCCTAGCGCATTAGTGGTTTCCCTACTTTTTTTCGGCTGGTTCTGGGTCTCCACTCCGCAATCCCGCCTATCTGCAGTTCATGTGGCCTGCCCATCTCCATTTCAATCTCGTCACCACCAGCGCAATATCAGTCACTCCAGTGTGCTTTCTTATCTCCGTGTTTCAGATACGGTCTTTGAGTGATAAGCCAAGCATTGCCCGTTCTATGGTTCTCTATGCCACTTGTAGTCTTCGTAGTTCTAAAGAAAGGAAAAAATCGTTCAATTCACCTTAAAAAAGCAAAATTAGTTTAGCCGTCAAGGAGCTTCGATGAAGGATTGTTTTTGAAGACAGAACTGGATACTTTCCTTGTTTATATAATCACAACAATCCATCTATCCGTGGAACAACATTAAGTTATAGATTGGAACATCCCCGTTCTTCCTTGTGAAAATAGACTTGTTCAAACAACTCCGCTTATTAGCTTAGGTCCGCAAACTAAATGGAGGGCGGTTATTTTTAACTGTGTAACTGGTTTTATGTCCGTAGGAGCAAACATCTCGAGTAATGTTTTGTCAAGTTTTATAAAAACAACATCTTGGATATATACTATCTAGATTTTACCATCGGCTTCGTCCGCGTGAATTTCAGTTTTCACGCCCTTAAGGGTGGAATTTCCAAAATTTCTTTTTTAGTCTCGACTTACACTACATATAAAGCTTCTTTGCAAAATGTCAAGTTTCTACGTTCAAAATCTATAAGCTCTCTTATCTTTCCTATCTTTGAAGAGCATTTTTATTAAATTTTATATGGTTTGGCCCCGGGAATGTCACTCAAGATTAAAATCAAATAAATTAAAGTACATTACTTGGATAAAACAACTTATTATCATCAATAGAATTAGTTACACAAAAGTACAAATAGTTGTGGTCAGTTTACACAATTCTAGTAATCTGTTTCCTACTTCCCTATAGCCCTTTAACCGAGGGTCAAGCGATTTAACCGTAGAAAACTTCAGTTTAACCCCATATAGACCTTATTTCGTTGTTATAAATGCCAAATTGCAATGCATTTCGGCTTAAAATGCAGTAGAAATAGCCCACAATCGAATTTACGCATATTGTGTTACTCCCCTAAGGAGCTAAGGGTTGATCCGACTCAGGTAAAGTTACGAGACGTATGGTGAGGATCCCTCTTGCAATTGAACCCAGATTAAGACTTTATTTGGCCTTTGACTTTCAAATATATTGTAAGCAGTGACCGAAGTTGAGTAGTTCTTCAAGATCCTATCAAACAGTGAAAATCACATCGAAATTCGTGGCGTGCTTTATTAGTTAAAAGTTTAATTCACGTTCGTTTTTCGTTCATAAAGCAACGAGGACCTCTACGCGAGCGGGAGTCCTATTGCTTGAAGCACACAAATAATGTAGAAAGGCGGAGAGCTACTGTAATTTATCTCTCTCTTTAGTCGTATTTCCTCATGACTGAGGGTCGTGGTCATTATATAGAATGAAACACACACAACGACTCTCTTGGCAATTTTTAATGGAGTGGTTTGCCATTGCCTTCTCCATTTCACACACTAGCTGATAATCATCAACCAGGGTGCAGGTTTCCTCACGATCTTTTCCTTCACCGGAAGCAAGTGGTGGTCGATGTATTTATACATCGTGAATTCGTGATGTGGTGATTGTAATTTATACTTTTACTAAAAAAAAAAACTTATTTATACACAAACCAACTTTCGTCAACCTAACACAAAAAGTAAATCACATTACTTTTTGCAATATGTAACCAATCCTAGTTGGCATATGGACAAATCACTTTTGTTTAATTATATTAACTTTATTAGTTTTTTGTCAAACTTTTGGTATTAAACAAAAACAAATTCAAAATATATATTTTTAATTATATTTATATTATATTTTTTATTTGTGTTTATTTTTATTCCACAAATAACCAAAGTAGTTAAATTAAATATTTTTGAGTGTTGTTAAATATTGTAAAATTAAATAAAGGCTTGCAAACTCCTCTCAAGCTTTGAAATACTATTTCAAATTTGTCCTCACTAAACTAGAAATAATTCATCAATGTGATGCTAACCACTAAACCACGTAGGCAGTAAACTGGATTAAAGTTTTACGGTTGGTCTTGGTAAATACAGTCATTGATGGATAACGTTGATCTATATACATATATGATACAGTAAACAGCATTAAACAACCTATTCAATGCAATTAAAATCTACCACTCCATGCAATAAAGGGTAAGAGATCCCTTCATGGGATAAGTCCGCCGTTGCCATTTTCTGGATTTGTAATTAGTAGATATCTATTGTATTTATGTTATTGTGCAATAAAGTTATTACAAACAAAAACAAACAAACAAAGGTCCTGGTAGAGTAAATAGACCTGTGACTATACTTAATCCTCGCTTAAACCCAGACGTAGTTATCTTTCATAAAAATCTCCAGCAATATTACTAAAAGGGTATTCAAATGAAAAACGGTTTATTTAGCGATGTCCGACGTAATTTTTGCATAGACTACCAAATTAACATGGAAACACACGGGAAAGAAAAATGTTCTGTCGCGCTTTGATATCAGCATTTAAAAGCGCCGCCCGCTGATTATTTAATTAAAATTTAATTATATTTGAATTAGAATTTATAACAAAGATATAACGCGTGTAAAGTTGTTAAGATAAAGTTAAAATATTAAACTAGGTCTCGGTAGAGAAGCGCATACTGTAGAAATATGATACTGTAACAAGTTTCAAACTTTCGTACATGAAATTTTATAGGTACTTCAGAGTTTTAAGTGCTTTGATAGTAAACATGGCTATAATTCTCCTCGCTGTAATGTATCAAATAAATAGCTATGTTAAATTTCAGTAGGTATCAAGATTTCAGTATCATTTTTTTATTACCCTCTATACTATTATAAAAACTTTTCATATGCCTTCCCTGTCCACTGTTAAAACTATGAAAATTTGTTGAGAATCCGAGTTTATTGCGAACAGACAGACAGATGAGGCTTTATGTGACGAACAGACGGAAGACTTTGTGACATAATCTGTAGTGCTTAAAAGGATGAATACCGTGAATATGTATTTTTTGAGGTTTCAATTGTTCTATCGGTAATGATATGGTTTTTGAAAAATACGTCTCTCGAACAACTCTTAGCATTATTTCCATTCGGGGTCAGCTTAGCTGTCCTAACATATCTTATCAATGTCATAGTAATTATGTGTCTCTTCGGGCGCTATAGTTTTCTATATGACACTTGGCTTTGTGTCTTTTCGGGTGTTAGTTGCGGTATCAAAATAGCTTAATAGGTGTTTGTTATAGAATAACAAGCACTTAAGAATCCTCACAAATCGAATATTAGTTAGTTGAACAGTAAAATGTTCTATGTTTTACTTACTAATTTTGATGAAGCGGTTAGACTCACAAAAGAGCGTCGTATGTTTCCACTCGAACCCTAGGGGACGACGAATACATTTGCATGTGAAATGCTTTGAAATGTTATATTTTATGATATTTTGCGAGCATGGCTTCCATCCCTCGGGCGCTGCACCTGTGCAGTTATGAATGAAAAATGTCTATAACGAGTCAGTTCGAGGTTTAATTGCTCTGGAAATCATTAAAAAGGCCTTTTAATTAACTGTCCTGTGAGAATCTCATTTAATGTCACGTCGTTATATATCTTTTGATGCAAGAGCAACCAAAAAAGATCGTTAATTTATGTAGGAATATCACAGATATATTTTTTTAGGAATATAAGTATAATACCATAGATAGGTATACCATAGACCTTCTTAATCTATGAATAATATTGTATTATTGCAGAATACAGAACAACTACGCGCGCGAAAGTCAGTGTTGCTCGAAGATTAATTGTAATTTTATAAGCACTGTTGTACAAAGTAATAGTACATTGCAAATATGATTGATAATCGTTAGAAAAAGGAAGAGCTTTTTAAAAGCATATTTTTAAGCAAATCATATTAATAAGCTGGGTCATAAAATAACACATATAAATAAGAGACCAAAAAATCAAACGAACAAACGATACAGTAATTTAATCAAAGGTAACCTCATTCAGAGCCGGGTGCGGTGGTGAGGCTCGCCACAGCCAGACCACAGCGAGGCAAATAACTTGATGGAATGAAACCTCGAGTACCGAATGTTTCATAGTTGTTTCAAATATTTCTGGCTTTGTTTGTGATTTATTATATTTAAATTGAACTGAAAATTAAAATAATTTTATTTAAATGCGCTAAAAATAGCACTTTTAAATCGTCGTATACTAGTTTTTTAGTTAGTTGATTTCAAAAAATTACTAAAGCTAACGTTACTACCGCCTCCAAAGCGTAAGTGGAGAAAAGGCGGCGCAACAAACTCCACTGCTGCATTTTCTCCAAAGACGTCACTTTACAACATATGTCTTATCTATGTGGACTATCACTACATTTTCTTATATCTAGCTACAATTTCGTACGTCTCCGTTAAGAATAAAGCCATTAGTGTAAGGTACAATAACATGTACTCACTCACGTCATAACCTAAGTAGATCGGCTCAGTAATGAAATGGCGCGCTCTGTGAGCTTACAATTTTAATCCTTTAAAAGCTCGGAGGCTGAGATAAAACTTTGTTAGTTCTGGAAGTTCGTTACAAAGCTTTCTTCGTGTCGCGTGTATCACTGTAATGCAAGGATTATATCCTCTGTTCTCGTGTAGATAAATGGAAATTAATTTGACTTTGATGTTAGGGATTCTATGTTTAGGTTGGGGGCTTAAAAGCGTCTTAGTGGTTACTTGTGTTTAATTCCATTTGAGTTTGATTTTCTTCAATCTAATAAGACCAAAACAAAACATTAGTGTCTTCAGAAAATTAAATTGGATAGGTATAATACCTAATTAAAATTAAAGAAATTATAAGTAGAATAGAATAAGACAAATAATAGGTAATGGAAATTGTGCACAAGTTTTTCTTTAAAATCATTTTCAAAGCTGAAGTATGATTCTGTGTAAATACATGCATATCACGCTACCCTTAAAAAAACAGTACTCCTATGACCAAAAATTCTTTCAAATATTTAAAAAGATCTTTAAAATTAACCTAGCTTCTTCTCAAATATTTGAGAACGCTGTACTTGCTTGCTATTCTATCTAAAAAAGAAACAAAAAAGGTTTCGAATATTCGGGTGATGATTATAGTTTGACAGCCACTGACTTCATAGTCGAAGGACCACTGTATCTATCGCCGTCCATTTTGCAATACATTGTTTGTTCAATTTATACCCTCGTCCTCTAGAGATGCTTCCGCAAGCAAAAACCACCATATTACATCATCAAACAGCTTTATTACAATGCAATAGAGCTCGCTATTGCGTAACGTATTGGTATAAAATCGTGTGGATATTCCTATAGGAGGGCGATGAACTTTGTTGAAATTGATTAGCTACCTGCATCATTACATTCCGATGGAGGAAAAAATCATTTATTTTTATGATAGCCACTCGGTATTGATAAAAAAGTGTTTCTAAAAATATATATTTGTAAGTACTAATAGGGTCGGACTCGGACCTTCCATGTCAAGATGAATCAAATAAGCCCAATCTCTATGCGGTTGAGACGTTTTATTAAAAGAAAAACATTATCTGATCAGAAATAAAAATTGAAAATACTCAATGATAGGTATTATCTTATCTTGCAGCGGGGTTCGTGTTCACTATAGCACATTGAGTCTTGGACCCTTTTGTACTTGTCACCAAGCCTTTTTCACATACAGCGGGATTCCTGAAGAAGAACTACATGAGCTTCATAATTGGTATTAGAAAAAAAAGATAGATGATAGATAAAAAGACAGATGTTCCACATAGATATGTGGAACATAAATACAAGTCCAGCAGGGCTAACATGCGCGTCACGACATATCTCTAAGACGACATGACACAATTTGTCGAATTCGACAATTTTGTCGTTTACCGTAACATGCGCGCCACGAAAGAGAGCTATCTCGACGTGACTTGGCTTTCTCTTCTCAGTACGTCAAGTTTTTTGTAAAATAGCACAGCCTACCTATATGGTTCATATAGTCGGTCATCGAATGCCTCTACGCGGGGCAATCGTGGGTGGTGTGAGGGGCGAGGGACGGAGGGGGGCGTACCGCACAGCCATACTAATTTCATTTTCGATTTAGTATGGCAGTGCGGTACTAATTTAAGGGTTGTATGTTTTAAAAAAACTTGTGCGGAGCGACGCCGCCGATTAGGCAGACCCCTCCAATCCAACAAAGCTATTTAGATGACATACTCATATCTTCCGTATCATTTTCCACCCGACTCGGAACCGACTACTTTTTTTTACCTACTTTTTTACTTTTTATTTTTGGATCCAAGATGGCCGACATTTTTTTTATAATATAGGTAGGTATCGTTAAAAACATTTATTTAGAAATCCAAGATGGCGGATAATTTTTTTCTTAAAATTTAACATATGGGTATCCTTTATAGGTTTTTGGGGACGCTAATGATGAAAATAACATTTATTTAGAAATCCAAGATGGCGGACAATTTTTTTCTTTAAATTTAACATATGGGTATCGTTTTATAGGTTTTTGGGGACGCTAATGACGAAAATAACATTTATTTAGAAATCCAAGATGGCGGACAATTTTTTTCTTTAAATTTAACATATGGGTATCGTTTTATAGGTTTTTGGGGACGCTAATGACGAAAATAACATTAATTTTGAGATCCATGATGGCAGACAATATTTTTTTAAATTTAAGAATATGTGTAAATTTTTATACTCGAGTATATCATCTGTATCAGAAATAAAAGTGCCAGAAAAAAATTGTCCGCCATCTTGGATCTTAAAATAAATATTATTTTCGTCATCAGCGTCCCCAAAAACCTATAAAATGATACCCATATGTTAAATTTAAAGAAAAAAATTGTCTGCCATCTTGGATTTCTAAATTAATGTTATTTTCGTCATTAGCGTCCCCAAAAACCTATAAAACGATACCCATATGTTAAATAAATAAAAAATATTGTCCGCCATATTGGATCTCAAAATAAATGTTATTTTCGTCATCAGCGTTCCCAAAAACCTATAAAACGATACCCATATGTAATATTTAAAAAAAAATTGTCCGCCATCTTGGATCTCAAAATAAATATTATTTTCGTCATCAGCATCCCCAAAAACCTGTAAAACAATACCCATATTGTAAAATTAAAAAAAAATTGTCCGCCATTTTGGATCCAAAAATATTATTTTTTTATTTTTGTAAACCTCATCCCGAAAAATTGGCCTTCACGGGATGCCAGGCAGATGTATAACATCTTAGCATCCTGGCACGACGGTCACGCTATTTTCTGTCGCGGCATTCGAGTCGATTTTACTGTCTAGCCGCGCCAATAGATGTATTTAAATAAACAAATATCGGCCATCTTGGATAAAAAAAAATCACAATCAACAACTTTAATTACATAGTCGGTATCCAGATATCCCGCACGATTCGAGTACAATTTTTTCTCGTCGCTTGTCGTCGAAAAAATATTTGACGACAAACTTATCATGTATCATGCATCAAAACATTTCAAAAATCGATTCAATTTGGCGCGCATTTGACAGAAGGACATGATTTGACTGGTCTGCCATGTTAGCGACTGTAGACATATTTTTTTTTTTTTTTTTTTATTTTTTTATAACATAGGGCGGTAAAAAGCAAACGGGTCACCTGATGGTAAGTAATCACCGCCACAACAGGTATCGCAGGAGTGTTGCCGGCCTTTTAAAAAGACGTAGGCTCGTTTTTTGAAGGTTCCAATGTCGTATCGGTTCGGGAACACCGCCGCAGGAAGCTGATTCCACAGTTTGGTCGTACGTGGCAAGAAGTGTCTTTTGAAACGCACGGTGGTTGACAGCCAGTCATCCAGGTGGTTTGGGTGAAATTTCAGTTTATGGCGGGTGGTATGGTGGTGAAATTTTGCGGCGGGTATAAGGTCAAACAATTCCTCAGAGCACTCCCCATGAAAAATGCGGTAGAGAATGCACAAGGATCCAACATCCCTGCGCAGAGCCAGAGGATCGAGGCGGCCGACGAGAATCTCGTCGTCGACCATGCGAATCGCACGACGTTGAACGCGGTCAAAAGGGAGAAGTTGGTACTGAGGAGCCCCGGCCCAGAGGTGAGAGCAATATTCCATGTGCGGCCTGACTTGTGCCTTATACAGCTGAAGGCGATGCGCCGAAGTGAAATATCGCCTCGCTCTGCCGAGGACACCCAATTTTTAGAAGCCAACTTAGCCTTATCTTCAAGGTGACCGCGAAATTGAACGTCGCACGAAATCACAACGCCTAAAATTTCGATTTTTGGCTGTGTATGTAGGGAAGCGCCCTGGAAAGAAGGAGATAGGACAAAGGGGCTTTTCTTCGCGGTGAACGCACAGACTTGTGTTTTCTTGGGGTTAAATTGAACTAAGTTGGATTCACCCCAGTTTGAAACTTGGTTTAAGGAAGTTTCAACCTCAGATACAAGTTTAGTTCGACACTCAGAGACGCGTGCCCGAGAAATGTTACCTTGACCGGAATAAAAGGAGTCCACCGTGCTATCATCTGCATAGCAATGGATGTTGCTGGGTTGCAGCATATCATTGATATGCAAGAGAAAAAGCGTTGGGGACAGAACACAGCCCTGTGGGACACCAGCGTTCACGGGCTTATATGCAGAGCAAGAACCGTCAACAACGACTTTAATGCTGCGCCCTGTGAGGAAACTGGTAACCCATTGGCATAATTTCTCGGGCAACCCGTAGGAAGGAAGCTTCGATAGAAGAGCTTTGTGCCAGACCCGATCGAAGGCTTTCGCCATATCTAAACTGGCCGCCAGGCCCTCCCCTTACTCTCAACCGCTTCCGCCCATTTATGGGTCAGGTATACCAGAAGATCACCAGCAGACCGCCCATGACGAAATCCGTACTGGCGATCGCTTATGAGTTGGTGCTCCTCAAGGTAAGATAGAAGCTGGCGGTTTATAATGGATTCCATTATTTTGGAGAGCAGGGAGGTAATGGCAATAGGCCTGTAATTGCCAGGATCAGAGCGATCACCTTTCTTGGGTATTGGGTGAACTAAAGCAGTCTTCCAAGCCGACGGGACAACGCCTGTAGCGTAGGAGTGTTGAAAAAGGCGCGTCAAAACCGGAGTCAACTCAGGAGCGCAGGTTTTGAGCACAATGGCAGGGATACCGTCAGGCCCATTGGACTTATGGACTTCGAGGGAGAAGAGTGTCTTCCGGACAGATTTTTGAGTAAACCGGATGTCCGGCATAGTACTCGCACAACGTGAAATATTCGGGGGTATTTTCCCCCCGTCATCCAAAAGTCGAGTTAGACGCAAAAAAGGTGCCCAGGAGATCGGCTTTCTCTTTTGCATCGTGGACCAAGGTGTCATTTGCCGTGCGCAATGGTGGAAAAGATGGCTGACAAAAATTTCCCTGGACAGCTTTGGCAAGAGACCAGAATGATCGTGTACCCGAAGGAAGTTGGGCCAGTCTCTCACCAATTCTCCCGATATGTTTCGCCTTCGCCGCAGTCACAGCTTTTTTTAGGGATCTGGAGGCAAAATTATACTCCCTCTTAAGGTCGTTTGCTTCTGGATCCTTAGTTGCCATTGCATTGGACCAGGTCTGAAATCGTGTTTGCTTTTGGCTATACGCCTCTTTGCAAGAACGGTCAAACCAGGGCTGAGACTTGCCACCAACAGGCACAACAGAACTTGGAACAAAGAGTTCCATACCCTGCAGCACCACTTCAGCAACAGAGTCGGCAACGGCAGAAGCATCCCGTAGCGAGAAACAAACCCTGTCCCAAGGGTAGGAAGAAAAGAAGTTCCGCATCCCATCCCAATCTGCTGACTTAAAGTGCCAAACACGGCGGCTACCGACAGAACGGGGCCTTAATTTGCGTGTGGATGGCACTATGCTCCGGATTAGGCAATGGTCTGATGAGCCCAATGGAGCATCAACAGAGACTTTATAGCCGTCCGGATGGGAAGTCAGCAGAAGATCAAGCCGTGAGGGCGTATGGCCTTCCACATCTGGTATGCGAGTAGGGGCAGAAACCATCTGTGTCAAACCATAGGCCGCGGCAAAGGCGTGAGCAGATCTACCCGCATGATCGGTTTTTTCCGATTGGAGCCATTCTATATGGTGGGCATTAAAGTCTCCAAGAATTATAATTTCTGCGGATGGGATCTGCTGCAGAACGCAATCTGTCGCCATACCAATATGCTCCATAAGTCGGTCAGTTTCGGTATCACCACTATGGGACCTGTAGAGGCATGCATAGACGCGAGGGTGGTCGTCACAATCTACACGAAGCCATAAAGTAGACAGGTCTTTGCCTTCAAGATTGCATAGACGGCGAACACAGACATCGTCCCTTACAAATACGCATACGCCAGCATGTGGCACGAATTTGTGCTCAATTTTGTAGCCGGGGTAAAGTAGGTATGACGTATCTGCCGGAGACGATATCTGGGTTTCCGTTAAAAAGAATAAGGCCGGCTTTTCTGTCTCCAGATGGTAGTGGACTGAATTAAGGTTGGAATGAATACCCCTGATGTTGCACATATGAATGTGAAGTGCATGGGGGGTGCCGCAGCCTTATCCTGGGCAATGACGAGCGGGATTTTGCCCTCCCCAGAGTACGTAGGGCGGCCCAAGCATGAATGCTCAGGGAGGATTCTCCTGTACGTGACGTACCGGTACCCTCCTGGGGTACTCTGAAGCCATGAAGCTACTACTCAAACGTCGATTTTCTGTGAGAGGGTGGTACTTCCCCGGACGAGCCGGCCCATTCATGCTACCAGCAGAATGAATTTTGCCGGTAGCGTGGCTCTACCACAAATAGCGTAACATATAGAGATATGTCGTCTCATATCGATGTAAAATGCCACGACAAAATTATGTCGTGGCGCGCATGTTAGGCCTGATGGTCGTGTTTGACAGCTGTCAAATTAGACTTAGGTAGTACAAAACAACAAACTTGTCTGGACCTGCCAGCGGCTCAGCCCACTCACAGTGATGACTTCGGAAGTGCCAGCGTGGAAACAAATGACGGCCATCAACTAAATCTCGCGAATATTCCCCTAAAGACGCCTACGTACTTAGCTGACATATTGGCTTAAGTTTTTGCTTGTAGCCTTGTACAGAAATAGAATTAATCTTTGGTACTATTGTTATGTAGCTCTATTTTGTGAGTAGAAAATATTGTTAACATCACGTAAAACTAGTTTTTGCTTTTTGGCTTTACCCGTAAATTAATTTCCAGACTAGGTATCTTACCTAAATCATATAATAATGAGAAAAAGTTTAATTT
The DNA here is from genome assembly GCA_018467065.1 of Ephestia elutella. Taxonomy (NCBI): domain Eukaryota; kingdom Metazoa; phylum Arthropoda; class Insecta; order Lepidoptera; family Pyralidae; genus Ephestia; species Ephestia elutella. The sequence goes on along the minus strand of CM031586.1, from coordinate 17,472,409 downwards.
TTTTTTTTAATTTTTGAAACCTGTAGTAATTTAATAAAGCCGAAGAGTTTGTTTTCTGTAATTACAACTGGCCTGTGGTGTGGCCCTAGAATAGCACCAACCCATCTCTTCCCGTGGGTGTCGTAAGAGGCGACTAAGGGATTAAAAACACCGGAGGATGGGCAGCAGCATCTTTCCGCGTACTATGCCATCACACTGCGATCGCCAACCCGCCTGCAAAGCGTGGCGATTACGGCAAAACCCCCCATGGATAAAATCCTTGGGGGAGGCCTTTGTCCAGCAGTGGACGTCTTTAGGCTGAGAGAGAGAGAGAGAGAATTACAACCGCGCGCCACCGGACCGATTTGAAAAAATATTTCTGTTCATTACATACTTTTAAAATATTCAGTCCTAATCCTAAGTCTATATATTATACTAACTAACATAGTTTGTAAGGTGTGATACTAACATATTTAATTTAATTTATTTTAACAATGTAATGTATAGATACTATGTGTGTAATAACTTGAAATAAATTATTATTATTTATTATTATAAGTAACTTTTAATCGTTTTCCAGGACTTTTGAAAATGCGTAAGCATTATACAGGGTGCTTTTTAAATCATTGGCATCCTTTCTACTGGTGAAAGTACTCAAGAACATAAGCAACTTTTTGTATGGGACCGACTCAATCCGATGGAAAAAAAAATCTGCTGTTCCATACTTTTTTCCAATACCTACTCACCCGAAATGTATGGAACAGCTGATTTTTTTTTCCATCGGATTGAGTCGGTCCCATACAAAAAGTTGCTCATGTTCATGAGTACTTTCACCAGTAGAAAGGATGCCAATGATTTAAAAAACATCCTGTATTTATCAAAATAAAAATAACAAGCAAAATCGCGCTGTCACTCTCTCGCTACACATCTAAACAGAGGCAGCACTACAATTGCTCTATTCTCTATCGAATATTATCTCTATTCTCAACGACATTTGTAAATAAATAAAATTAAGCTAGTTTGTAAGTTCTCATGTACCTAAGTGAATTTCTTCTTATGAGAATAAAGATTTCTTTAACCCGAATATTCGAGGGTCAGCTAAGTTTGAGCACCACTGAACAATGACCCTCTCAATATTTCACGCTACATCGCGTCCCCCTGCAATACCCCTCTGTTCCCCTGACGCACCCTGATAGATATAGGTCCACTTCACTGAGTTGTATTAGACTAGATTCCGTATCTTCACAAAATCCAACATAACCGAGCATGTCAAGTTTTTCTTACCTATGATTATAGGGAATACCCGCCTTGACGCTATTCAAAATTCTTGCCAAAATGATTACTGCACAGTTTGGGAATTTTACATTCGTTTTGTGTGTTTTTGTTTTTGCAATACCGAAAACGAAATAAACCAAACTCTTAAACAGTCCATCTACGGCTTGAAGAGCGTTGAAGAGTGTTTAAGAGTATTGTGCACTCGTTATTGTACGGTAGGTATGCGGTATCTAGATCCTAATAATAATTCTATAGTCTACATTCTTAGCTTCCTCGCGCAAAACGAGGAATGCTATTTGTTGTTTTTTATGGAGATTGCTGGTGTATCAATGATATATTTTGTACTAAGATGTACTGTACCTATGTTATTTAAGACTAGCTTGTGCCCGCGACTTCGTCTGCGCCAAAAAGTTACGACCTTCACCAATATAACTGCATGACTGCATCATATTTCATTTATTAGTTTTTGCTTGATGATACAAACAAACAGACAGTAATTCATCCCAGAACATCGTTTCAAATACCTCAAATTTCATCAACTCCTTGATTTCACTGAGAGCACCATCTAATAAGTCGATATTCTTCTATAAATCGCAACAGACAGACCCTAAAATGGTGATGTTGATATCACGACTTTCATGTACAATATGACATCACATTTACTCAAAAACGAGACGCAATAAAAAACAAAATGGCCATCAGTGTTTATCTCAGCGAGGGCGGCCCTCAAATGTCACTCCACATAAATTAAGTATTGTGCTACTTAGTACCATTTCAGAGGGCGCCACTCGCGAATGTCATATCTACTCATATATTTATGATGTGGTTTGTTTATACTGGTAGAGTAACTAGGCGAGTTGAATACATTTAGAATGTACTTAGCATGTGTGATGCTACACTGTATTGTTATTATAGATATTATATGGGCCATTTACAATTTTATTTTATGTAAGTATAATGGGGTTATTTGTACTAATAGAAGATGTAGGTTTCCAAAAAAAATCTACTGCAAACAGTGAAAAATTCATTTTACTCTCTAAATTAATGTGGGAGACTAAAATTTACACTTTTTGTTATAGATTTCTTTGTCAGTTTCATCATAAAAAACGTGCTGCAAAAATATGTCTGGTTATATTTTTAAATTACTTTGAGATTTTAAGATTAAGTACTTTATTTTTATTCATTAAGTTTTTTAATACTTCATGGGAAAAAAATACAAAAAATTATGTAGGTACGGATGGTGGACTTAACGCCATATAGCATTCTCTACCAGTCAACCATTAGACCAAACAGAGAGTACCTACTTTCTATGTATTGTTTCTTCTCTCTTCTTCTCTCAGCCGAAAGACGTCCACTGCTGGACAAAGGCCTCCCCCAAGGATTTCCACAACGACCGGTCCTGCGCTGCCCGCATCCATGCGCATCCTGCGACCTTCACCAGGTCGTCGGTCCACCGAGTGGGAGGCCTGCCAACACTACGTTTTCCGGTTCGTGGTCGCCACTCGAGAACTTTTCTGCCCCAACGGCTATCTGTTCTACGAGCTATGTGCCCCGCCCACTGCCAGTGTATTGTTTAATTATCTGTAACTATTCATGATAATAAATAAACCATATATCTGGTGGGTAAAATGGTAACCCTTGTATTACTCGCATTCGCCATCCAACTCGCAAAATCTACTAGTACTATATGAATATCTAACGTAAGGGTGTGAAGTGCGTATCAAAGTTTAATTTGGAGGGTGGCTGAAACAGCCAAATGCTTTTAAAAATGATTAGCGACGGTTAAACTTTCTAATTATGTCGCTAATTTACCTGTGGTAACAATTAACGAATTCATAAGATTTTAGAAATTCGATGACAAAATTGCCGCTCATTTTAATCTATTAAAGACACTACACTAACAAACTGAGTGATTTTAAAATTAAGTGTAAATAAATTAAGCTCTATGACGAATCTCAAGAGACCAAAAAATTGGTTTTTAGATACATAAATACACCTGCTTTTATTTAAAAAATGTTACGGTTTATTTTTTATAACTAAAGCGGTTTATTTTCGTTTTTTAATATTCTCATTTCCTATCCACGCTCTCAACCAAGAAAAATTCTAGTAAAAAATATGAAGATCCCACCGAAAATATGAGTTCTCTTGGATTTCTTAATAAAGTCATACTATGTTGCGGGAGATATTAGCTTATTATTTTACCGGAGCATCCTGTTATTGAATTACACAAAGCCACTGTGATATTTTGCGATTTTCTTGAGAATATTGCTTTGATAATGAATGAGGTTTCGTAGGTGGGATAATAACATGATTTTACTTCTAAAATATCTTTTAACTTATAAATACTGATCTCTCGTTTCGGAGGCCAAGATCCACTTTGGGGTCACTGAGCCAGCGGAGTAAGTAAGTAAGTATAAATACTGAATTATGTGTGTATTTTGGTATTCTTTGACGCAAAATCTGTTGGGCGTATTACAACAAAATTTTGTATAGGTACGTATAGAGCTACCAAGACTGTCACAGGATACTTTTTATCCGAAAACTACCTCGCAGGTGGATCTCCGAGACACAACTATTTTAACATAAACTTTAAAATACACTCAGTATATCAGTGCTGGACTACAGTCCCACTGATTTTCTAGTCTAGAGACGTTCACCATGATCACGTGTCACGTCATCTAATTGCAGCACACATTGCGTGTTATTGTATGTTTTTTTTATCGTTATGTTGTGGTATGTGTGTGTTTATGCAAATAAAGAATATACTATTAAAATAAGTATGAAGCATTTACTTACTTCACTCCAGAAGCAGACATCGCTATCACAATATAAATTAATTTACGATCCAACTATTAATGTTCTCCCCATGGGTCCCCATTTACTTGTTAATAGTAGACGAGATTTAGCTCTGGACAACAATCAGTAATTAAGATGTATGGGTATGTACTTAGGTGGACCAATAAGGGTTTGGTTTTGGATGTGGTAGTCAAAAGGCCGATAAAATATATTCAGTAAAAAAAAAATATTACTAAAATATTTAGAAATCTTTGGAAAATGTGTGCAGGAAAAAAGAGCGATGGCACAGCGACCCATAGCTAATAGGGTATTAGATAATCTGTGCCCAAAGCATCGAAATACAACTACTACGATGGCCCAAAGTGTGTCTCTCCGATAAATAAGTGTCGCCATTTTGTCTGTGCTGAGCTACTTTCTGAGTGATTTTCCGAGACCCAAATTTAAAAAAATAAATGCTTCCAGATGACTTCATAGATGGCGCTTAAGTAAAAGGCGAGAGAAAAAGTTCCATACAAAAAGCAAAAATTCACGGTATTAGCACTTTTTTAAAAATAAAACTTAATGAAAAAAACAACTTAAAAGTATCAATATTGTGATTTGTGCAACTGTCTGTTAGGTGATTTTTTTTCTGCCTGTGGTTGACAAGAAAAAGCGCACAATCACAGATTTTGATATACTCGGATATTTTGATATACTACTCTCTCTGCCTAATCTATTTCTGTGCGCACAATATAGGTAGTAATAGGTACAGCTCAGCTATTATTACGAATCGGCTTTTATAAAACTCCACCTGTTAAGACTTTTTTATACTGATTTTTTTTTCTTAATTTAGCTGTCAGAAAATAGCTCATTATTGAAATGAAATTTAAATAAAATAATATAGTTAAATTAATTGTTGAAAAGGATAAGAAGCGCGCGGGAAGCCTTTCGGACAGAAAAATGAGAATCTTTCCCTCCCGAAAATATCGAATAAAATCATCGAGATATTATGTACTAAAGTTGTATTTCGATAAATAAAATGCAATTTCTGTTCCAGGTATCCACCTAGTTGTCAAGTAGACTTGTGTGAGCTGTCACTGGACTTGATACATCGAAAAGGTAAGGGATTATCTCAGATAAAATCTCAGGCACAGCGAAAAAGCAAGGAATTTCTGAGCGAAAATGGTTTAAGAATGATATTTAACCTTGTTTTATTCTGACGCCTGCCAAAATCTGACAGGCAACGCTGCAAAACAACTCAAATGCTGAGAATATAGTCCGATTAAAAGTAATACAGGAAACCAGAAAGGTTTTGGCATGACGTTTTTTTTTATTAAAAAATATCATTGAAGGGGACTAATTACATGAGTAAATGAAGGAAAAAATTGTCATATCAGTTAGAGAAAGCGTTAGCAATTGAAAGAAAAATAAAAGGAAATCCAGCACAAGAGCCTCGATCTTAAATTTAATGATTATATTGACCTTGAGAGTTAAAAATCTGCGTTAATTAACACCTTTAGTACTTATTAAAACTTTTGATAAAACAAACCTGAATCGTCAAAATTATTATCAAAATTCTAAGCAAGATAACAGCCGTAATTCATAATTTTACGTCGGAACAATAAAAAGTTTGCGGTGCATATTTTACGCGTCTTGAATGTTTTATTTCGTAATAAAAGCTCCTGAAGGACGCTTTTAAAATATTAGACACTTTATACACTTATTGTATCTTTTGAGAAAAGGTATGATGTCTCTTGAGCGTTTCAATAAAAAACAGTACATTATTTCTCTTGGTCAAGTTTTATTAAATTATATTATCTCGTTATCTATAAATTATACTAGCTATGCCGCGGGGATTCGCTTCCGCGAGAATTTCGGATGGACCTCCTTATGACTCATGAATGTAACAGCTATCATTTTATTATTTTATATTATCATTATATTTTATACACAGGTAAAATCAGACCGGTAGTTTCAGAGATTAGTGTGTTCAAATAAATATATTCTTTAGCTTTATTTTCTAAACTTTAATACGCTGTCTTATTGACACAGGATAATACTCAATACTCATTTATTCATAACCATGTTATACGTCAATACAAATAAAAAATAATAATAGGAAATATTCATGGTAAAATTTACAAGTTTGTATCAATATATACCAATGGATATACCAATAGCCAAAACAGCTGAACGTAGAATATTTGAAATTTGGGAAATCACGCGGGCGAAACCAAAAGCAAGTGTAAAAGAAGAAGCTATCGATCAAATGTTCTCGTCGAAATAACCGATCAAACGTTATTCGAGTCTACGTAGGGATGTTTTGTATTTTGTCAACACATTTGTGCAATAGAGCTATTTCAAACAAACAAATATTAGATATGGAGCAATGCCAGTCGTCGGCAATCTTCTGTTTGACCTCATTTGTCGAGCTCCGACTTTAATGAAACACATTTGTTAACAGACGCTCTTGAATCTATTGGGACGCCGGAATTGTTATTATTTTGAAGATACATGGTTTCTTTATATTCTTTCTCTTTTTAACGAGTAATGTTCTGAGTTTTTGACTTGAAGTTACTACGCAAATGGAGTAGAGGGGTTGAAGTTGTTGTTTAAATCATAGTTCGTTCTGGATTTTTTAGCCAACCCCTCTAGAATTTTTTCTTGAAGTCAAAGTCAATTGATTTATATTTAAAAACTAGCCAGTGCCTGCGACTTCGTCCGCGCGTAATTTACTATTGTTTATATCTCCGGTTCTTAGCGGCGTATCAAGATGAAACCTACGCCAGATTTTAAGTGAGACCTTCAATAATACAATAGTGAAAACCGCATCAAATTAGGTCCAGTAGTTTTTGCGTGATGCGCGTACAAACATACAGACAGACGGACGGAAAGACAGACAGACAAAAATTCTAAAAAATTGTTTTGGCTTCTATTGGCCCTATAAAGACTCCTCGTAGTTTTTTTCTTAAATATTTCCTAAGTACGTACGTACACCAGTTACAGTTTTATTATATGTATTGATTGATTGATAGCACTTTTAAATCGTCATATATTAATAAACTAGATTAGATAGTTGACGTCAGTAAATGACTTAAAGCTAAGATTATTACCGCCTCCAATACGCAAGTGGAGAACAGCGGCGCAACTCCATCCAACTTGTATCCTTCCTATTCGTATTAACGATTTCTACTTCTACACAAAACCTAATTTAAATTCTAAACAGTATGATAAAAACTCCGCTAAACCCTGTAAAAGATTCGCCACATTTTCATTAATAAAAAAGTCGCATAGAACATAAAGAACAAAAGCATAATAAAGCAAGCTTGCATAATCATAAAAGCTCTTGCGGCCTGTAACACGCGCCGTAAAGCACCTGGCTTTGTACACACAGCTTTATCATATTTTGTACACTTTATAATATTTTGTGCAAATTTTTGTATATGTAAATTTGTAGTTCGTTTAGTTCTAGGCGTAGAATTCGGATTTTTTTGTGTATTTTAGAAATAAAGAAAGAACGATCATTTTGAGAAGCTTCCATGTTGGTCTGAGCAAAAAAAAAGCATAGGATGTCTCAGCTGCTTCTCTTCCGGAGATTGTCAAAGTAAATCAAGGTAATGGGGTTTAAACGGATCGAACAGTCTAACCAACATGTCACTATAGGTATCTGAGTTTTCAATCCACCAATACGCCCACTTTTCAGTTAAGAGTGCCTTCGAGTCTCACGATTCTTGGCTCTATCTACCCCGTAAAGGTTAGGAACGTGAACTGTGTCTGTATTTTAAGAAGTTTTTGGCTTTGATGATGAGGGTTATACTGTTCTGTTGGGATCTAATCTAAACTTTATTCATAAAACTAACTAACCTTAATTTCCATCAATTTCGGTTGTCTGGTTTTATGTCAGTATCTGCTTTGTTTTACGTTAAACTATAATAATAATAGTAAAACTTATAGAAAAACGTTAGGAAAAACGTTAAGTTTGAAAAATAGATATAAAGAAGGACTATAAACTTGTTATATTTTGCTGCCGCTTGATATAAGTTGCATAGGACTCCGAAGTTCCATCGTTCATTCACATAGAATCAGTCCAAACGTATTGTTATACCTACGGATACGCTTGCTTTTCTAGTTGTAAGTATTATAGTATTTAGATCTCTATGGTTCTTTGATTTGGTCGTTCTGTGGATTTATTATCTTTAAATATCTGAAGCTTTAAAAATTTGGGCTTAAGACCTCTTAAAATAACTAGCTCTATACTGGGGTTACATTTTTGCAGAAATTTCGAAATAAAGAAGTCAGCATTTTCTTTCTAATAACTTACGGGATATTATGTACCTAGGTAGGTATTGCAACCCCTAATGAAAAGACGATTTTATAACACTCTTTTAGTCAGGGGTTACAATAGATAGAGTAAGTTCTCTAAATATGGACTACCACATCGTCTTTGTTAAATAAAACTCAGAATTTAAATGCTTATAAAGATTTATTATCGTAAATCTATGAAGAAACTAATATAAGTTAACAAAATAGACTCAATTCTCAAAAAATAACAACAGTTTTAACAATTTCCTTTTTTTTTATTAAACCTGCACTTTCGCCTTTTTTTAAAATGGTCATATTATATGGACCACAGCGTTTACAATACGGACCATAAAATGGAATTCAGGTTTCTCGGCAAAATAAACAATGGAATCGGCCACTGTCCACGCCATCACACTCATATCGTTAATGGTGGTGTCGATGCAATTTCCTAAAACAAAATTATGCATTTTAAAACGTAATGGACCAGTCCATATTTAGGACTTAAGACGTAATGCATATATAGGACTTTAGACGTAGTCCATATTAAAAAACGTCATACTTTTATGTTATGATATTTGTATCATTTTATAGTAAATAACTAGAACAATCCGGTTTATCTCTACAATACAGACATATAATAATGGCTCTAGAATTAAAAAATGAAAGCTTAATAGCGGAAAAGATAATAGTAATAACCTTACAAAACTCACCGAAAAAGTACATCCAGCGACGCAAAAATTCATAATGGCGATCAGTGACACAAATACGCCGTGTAAACTCTCTGTGATCGACTGGAGGTGCGAGGCGGGGCAGAGAGCGTCGAACGTAATTATCTTCACTGCAGTTGTAGCGACATTTAGCGAAATATCACCGTAGTCCATATTGTATGACTAGTCCATATTTAGGGAAATTACTCTACGTAATTTGCATTCGGCACAGCCGTGTGTCCCGTTATCTTAAACGGGCGAAGATGCAATTAATCGTGAGGCAGGTGTGAAAGCTCGCGTGAAAGCTTAGCACATCAGCGCTGGGACGTGCCTACCCTCCTTAATAAGGATGTGAGCTTATATTATGAGCTTTATTGCTCTTTTAAATCTCTATAATTTGTAATGACTCCTATTGTATCTTAACTTATTTCTGAAGGTTGCAATAGGAAATTATTCAAATATTTACGCAATTCGTAAAAATAATAAATTTTTATTTCTTACTTACTTAGATGGCTCGACGACCCAAAAAGTATCTCGGCCTTTTGAAATTTTGATTTCTGCCTTAAAATATTGTTTTCCTCCAAATAAATAACATTATTTTAATGTATTAAAAGTTATTATTTTGCCAAAAAACTTTATTATGAATTGACATAGGACTTAACTTTAATTTGACATATTGCATTTTCAAATCTTCATTAGGTACACAGAGTAGAGTTAGTAGACTTGTATTGTACTTGTATTGCAACTAAACCATAACACAACATTTAATACGAGTACAAAGTGATGGCAGTCAACGCCTTGCTAAGAGATCGCAATCTAAAGCCTCTCTTATACCACAGCGACGACTACCCAATTCGTCGTTGCAATTCAGCAACCATCATTATATCACAGAGTCCACTTAGGGGTAGCAATAGGGGGATATCTTGTACAACTGCGTGGGGTCGTGAGACAGACCTACATTGATTCCTCAAATTGTGTGACACGCCGGGTGATTTTCCACAATGAGTTGTTTAAGGGGCAGACTATCGTTACACAAGCATCCCTATGAGAAAATATTAATTATCTATTTGTTTATTTCTGTGATATTCTCTCATTTGACGCCTAGTGGTCATCATGCGATGATGCGAGGCTGTCACATCGGAGATCCCTAGTTCGATCCCCAGTCCGATCAAGTGAAAAATGATATTTTTCAAATCGATCTATGTCTTGGACATTTAACAATATATGAAATGAAATTCTCTATTCTCGATATTGATATATAACGATTTACTTATGGTTAAGTTTACCACCGCTTCCAAAGCGCAGGTGAAGAAGAAGCGGCGCAACAAACTTCACCGCTGCTTTTTCTCCATGTCTCTCTCTCTCTCAGCCGAAAGACGTCCACTGCTGGACAAAGGCCTTCCCCAAGGATTTCCACAACGACCGGTCCTGCGCTGCCCGCATTCATGCGCGTCCCGCGACCTTCACCAGCAGGGCTAGCATGCGCGCCACGACAAAGATTTATCGTGGCATTTTATCTATTCTAAACGACTAATAGTCGATTTGTCATCTATGCTAACATGGCTGCCCTAATTTGTTGTGTCTTCCTGTCAAATTTCGATAAACGTTTAAATTTTCGAGAAACCCTAACATGACACCATTTTTTTATCTATTTTAATCCACATTTGACAGTTCTACGGTGCTAATTTGTCGTCGACGGTTTGAGCTCACGACAACGAATGTTTTCATAGGTATCTTGTTATAAATAATATTAAAAATTATGCCAGTTCCATATTTTAATTATTTGTTGACGCGATACGAAGAACGGGAGGCTCGCAAAATCCAAAGGAAACGAATTAGAGACATTTGTGACATTTGTTTTCTATATGAGAGTACTTTAGTACTAATTGCATCTGAGATCGTTGGGGATCATCGTGGCGGAACACTTTTCGGGAGCAATTTGATCGTTGGAATGGCATCGCATCGACACGCCAAGAAGAAGAAGAAGATCTGAGTTGCTCCTAATCCAAAAAATAAAACCTTTGTGACCCTTTTGATGTCCCGGACAACGAGTTCCAGCGCCTCTGGCGCATTTCAAAGCCCATGGCGTTTTATATTATAAACAGGCTTAAGGTGGACTTAGAACCTCAAAACGGCCAGGTTCTTCCAGCCCATTTAAAGGTAAGTCATGCATCATTCAATCCAATTATCACTTTGACATCATTCCTACTACCTACTCATCCTATCATACGTTAAGATTTTTATTGTGTTAGTAGTAGGTACCTACTAACATCAACTATAATATAAAAGAAACTCGAGTTTATATAGTACTAGCTTTCGCCCGCGTGAATTTCCCACTGGAACAGTGCTTTGTCCCAGGATGACAGGTAATCTATGTCCTTCTCCGTACTTCCAGCTATGTGTATACCAAATTTCAGGAAGATTGGTTCAGAAGATAAAGCGTGAAGAGGTAACAAACAAATAAACAAACTCACTTTCGCATTTATAATATTAGTTAGGATTAGGATTTGCTAACATGTATCTAAGCAAAAACTTTAAACTATTTTCATGTTTTAGGTCCTTTGTTCCATACAATTTTTGGACAATGGTGGTTATCAAAGGCAAATTGGGCAAGACCACAGTGTATGCCAGGGTCAAACAACTGATTTTTGGGCCAATTTGTCAAATCAGTTTATTTGAGGTAAGTACCTATTATGAGATTGCAAATGTACTTTTATTAAGATCCAAATATATAGATACTAGCTATCGCCCGCGGCTTCGCCCGCGTGAATTTCCCATGGGAACCGTGCCTTTTTCCCGGGATGAAAAGTACCCTATGACCTTTTCCATACTTCTAGCTATGTGTATGCGAAATTTCAGAATGATTGGTTCAGTAGATAAAGCATGAAGAGGTAACAAACAAATAAACCAACAAATAAACAAACTCACTTTCATAATATTAGTTAGGAAGTTAAGATTAGGATATATATTATGCCCAATACCCTGGCAGAGTACACAATGCATTTATTGGGGCCCACTGTGCTGTAAAAGCAGAAATGTAAAGATTATTTCATGCAATAATAGGAAATTACTTTCTGTTATGCCAGTTCAAATAAACAAATTTTACATTAAACAATTTAATCAAATAATATTTTCATATATATCTCAACTATCTTTGTAACTCTCCTTAAATATAATTTTGAAAAATCTTCTTTCAGTCTTGCACGGACTCGCCTTCGCATCTCTGGCTTAGAGAGCATTGGAATTGGAGGTTTTGCAGATGTAATGGTGCACGTACTAGCACTGACAGCATTGGAAGTTGAGGTGGTGCAGATGTAATGGTGTATGTAACCGGCACTGGTGCATCCATTGCAGAAGTTGGTGAAATAAACTAAAAGCAAAAAATCTTGATTTGCAAATAAATTTATTTCTTCAAATATCCAATCTCTTTATTAGTTCATATACTATATATAACTACAAGCTTTTGCCCGCGGTTTCGCCCGCGTGAATTTCCTACGAGAACAGTGCTTTTTCCCAGGATGAAAGGTACCCTTGTCTTTCTCAGGACTTCTGACTATGTGTATGCGAAATTTCAGGAAGATTGGTTCAGTAGATAAAGTGTGAAGACATAACAAATAAACTCACTTTCGCATTTATAATATTAGTTAGGATTTTATCAGATGATAGGTAATATGACATCGGCTCACTTGCTCACTTGAATAAGATTACAGTTAGTTGCAGTTTTACACCATACATGCAGGACCATTTAAGACCCCTGGCCAACTGAATACTTATTTTAACTCACTACAGAAAATATCTAAACTCCTGCACCGAGGTTTCCATTATACTAAGACCAACTAGTTGAAAAAACGAACTAACTTTGAAGTTCAATCCCTAGAATCATACTGCATCAAGCGTTATAAGTTTGATTTATTTATTTTTTGCTGAAAAAGACTATAAATCCGAATCCTAATAATATTATAAATGCGAAAGTTTGGATGTGAGTTTGTGAGGATGTTTGTTACTCAATCACACTGGACAGATCACAAATTTGGTATATGGGTAGAAAAATACCGGGAATAGCACATAGGGTACTTTTTATCACGAAATTCCTACGGGAGCGAAGCCCCGGGGCGTGGCTAGTATTCAATATAATTTCAACTTGATACGAGCCTCTTAAGTGTTCCTGAGAAAAGTTTGACAGACAAGACGGACAACAAACTGATCTTATAAGGGTTCCGTTTTTGCCTTATGAGGTACGGAACCCTAATAATATTTACACAGGAGTTGCAGTGATAGGAAATACTAGTTCCGTAGTATATAATGATAAAACTTACAATTTTCCACTCCTCAACTGACCTATCGGGCCCACTTCGTCCAACGCAGCTTGGAGCTGCACCCATTGGCGGTCAATGTGTGCCGCACCTTGCGGAGATTTATATTTCCCAGCAACAAAATCTTTATTTTGATGCACGTAGTTGCAAAGGTAATCTATTTGCTGTTTGTTACTACGTTGTTTTCTGCAATGCCATTTGTTGTTAACTTTTTTTGGTAGTCTGTGAACCTACACACAATTTTCCATTGTTACTTTTGCCATTAGATAATTCACTACCTTTTTTCTTCAACTTTTAAACTTGTAAAACGAATAACTTGACTCGACTCAACGTTTACTTTACAACCACAAACTAAATAGAGAACAACCACAAACAATGGTCAAAGTCGATTTTTTTTTTTTAATTAGTGTTGAAAAAGAAAAATATCTTAATCGAGCATAAAATTGAACGAATGACTGTAAAAAGTACTGATGTTGCCACACAGAAAATAGTTCATTTTTTATTATGGCTACATCGATTTGTCGTGTCGATGAACGTTTGTCACGAAGACAAATTTTGTCGGAAGGGGATGCCATGTTAGGGAAAACGACATAATAGTCTTCGTCGGCTAATTTTGTCATGTCTATCGACAAACTTGTCATGGCGTGCATGCTAGGCCTCAGGTCGTCGGTCCACCGAGTGGGAGGCCTGCCAATGCCAACATGTATGTTTTCTAAAAATAGTTCCTTCTTTGAGTTAGTATCCCATTACACAAGTCTTGGGCTGACTTTGGTCTATCTTTATTATTATTTATCATAATCACATCGAATACTTTATTGATACACTAGCTGTCGCCCGCGGCTTCGCCCGCGTGAGTTTCGCTTAGATGAAAAATCTCTCTTGGAGCTTTTCATCAAATGTTCCAGATCTTCAATTTTTATACGTCAGCAGAAAATGCTCATCAGGTTGAACGACTTTTAATAAGGCGCCATATCCATATATGTTATGGTGTAGCTGGTCTCTTGCAGTTCTTCATCAGATGTTCCAGATCTTCAATTTTTATACGTCATCAGAAAATGCTCATCAGGTTGAACGACTTTTGTTAAGGAACCATTTCCATAATTCTTATAGTTTAGCTGTTCTGTTAAGGTTCTTCATCAGGTGTACCAGTTTTCAAAATAAATTATAGCCTAAATGTTGCCCAGGCTTAATAGCTATACAACAAAAAAAGTTTCATTCAAATCGGTTCAGTACTTTCGGAGATTAGCGTGATCATACATACAGACAGACAGACAAGAAATTCCAAAAAAATTTTTTTGCTTTCTATTATTCATTTTAAGTGTCCCTCTATCCATTTCAGTCAAAAATACTAAATGTACAGACAAAATATTTTTACTGTTTTATATGTATAGATAAAAAAATATGTAAACAAACAAAATGTTAGACAGCGACGGCAACAAAGTTGTTGCTTGAAACATCTAAACTTGTACAGAAATACTGTATCTCAATCATAGACAAGTAATTCTCCAAATATCTTCCTGTCTCTTTCTGTCAGATTTCGTTGATACTGCGCAAGAGTTGATGAGCATTAGCAAGACCAAAATTTTCTTCGAATATTTGGCCATAAGCTTATGTAACTTGCAAACTGCAGAATAAATTTAATAAAAATAAAAACAGTTTAAATGCTCTCAGGTCAGTCACTTTAAAATAAATCTTAAATACTTCTATTAAATACTATTATAACGTTGCACCCACAGCACCACAGTGAATTTTTAATCCAGTGATTAAGTTATTTTTCTGCCTGCGCCTTAAGTATCAGTCACATCATTAATAACTTAAATACCTTAGTGATTAAGGCTACAATCCCTTACAGGGGTAGTTTTTAGGGGTTGCCTTCTTATGGAAATGTTTGCAAAGATAACACTTGGGCGAAACTCAGCGTTTTGATTCTGAACAACAATATTGTCGTATTTTACAATGGCAGCCATTTATTTTGTCTAGAAAGTGTAATCAATAAAAGACTACGTCTCATTTGGCAAAAAGTAATACGAGTATTGTTAATGTTATCTCGTTCTACTTTTTCGCGAATTATAGGTAAACTCCATTTATTCTTACCGGTCCTATCATGTAAACAATCTTACCATGTCTTTTTATGATTTTACAACAATATAAATTAAAATTGACTTTTTAGGAAATTACTTTCGTGGTTAATAAATGTTTTACTTTAGAATGTTTAGGTTTGAACTAATATTTGATTTATTTTCAACAAAATTCAACAAAAAGTACTGTGAAGATTGTTTACATGATAGGACTGGTAAGAATAAATGGAGTTTACACCAGCTGTGCCCTGCGGCATTGTTCCCAGGGGAATGTTTTGATCCTAAACAGCTTATAAATTTTCCCATGAATATCATACACAGAAAGAATTTTTCAAATCGAACTTACAAAGTTCAGTGCGTTCAAACAAATATACAAATTATTGTAATTTCCGACTTATTTAAATAAAAGATAATGTTATTATGTTTTTCAATAAATAAATAAACAATAAATAAATAAAAAGGGCAATATGGCTGTATAATAAAGTAAAAACATTTTATTGAACTATATGAATTAAAGAATAAAGATTTATTGTAGGCGGCCTGATTCTATCAGAATCATGCTTGCAGTAAGTACCTATATGAAAAACGTAAATAATTACTATACTTAAAATATTTTTTACATTAGTATGTATCTTGTAAAAATTAACATGTTCTAGACTTCATTGATAGAATGGAACTCCAGAGTATTCATAAATACTCTTCCAGAAGGCGATGACGTCACCATCCAGGTGGTTGCCCGGGGTCAGCCCCTCTCCGATATCCAAATAACTCTCGTTGTCACCGAACTGTTTCCATGTCACGTCGGGCAGGGTCTGGGTTGGGTTTCTGAAACAAGACATTATTATTATAGGCACGAATCTAACATTATATAGACCAGATATAATTCCATTCTGACTGTTTGGCCCGAATCACTTATTTTTTGTACAGCTACTAAGTAGGCAAATAGGCAAGTAGGCAAATAGGCCTCAGCCTTCGGCCTCGCATCGGCGCGGCGCGGACATCAGCGATGACATCATTAGCTCGGCCTTCGGCCTCGCATCGGTGCGGCTCGGACATCAGCGATGACATCATTAGCTCGGCCTTCGGCATCGCATCGGCGCGGCGCGGACATCAGCGATGACATCATTAGCTCGGCCTTCGGCCTCGCATCGGCGCGTGGACATCAGTGAGTTCTACATGAGGCCCGGCCTTCAACCAGGGGAACAACAACATGAAGACTTGGACACACATAACATCATCGCAGCCTATTTCCTTTCCATATATATATTACACACCAAGTATAGTATCTATCTTCCCCATACTGATTTGATGCTAGAATTCGGTCGGTTCTAAAAACATCCCATCACTCCTATCCTGGCTGCCCCGCCCCACATTCCCAATCTCGTCTACGTGCCCAACTGGTTTCTCGAGCTGGGGATTAGGGATTCACGTCTGAGTGGAGCACTCCTCCACGGCACGAGAACGAGAATGTACATAACGTCCAGGCTCAGCTCTCTCGTGGAAAGTGCACCCCTCGGAGGTGGACCCAGCCCTAAACTCTTGCAGTTTAACCACTGGCTGGGAGGGCACAGAACAGAGAACAGAACAGAACAGCTACTAAGTAGGCAAATAGGCATGCGGCCCACCTGATGGTACGCAGTCACCGCAGCCTAGCCTTCAATACCAGTGGTGTCACGCGCACAGCGCTGTCTCTAAATAATCTTTACGTCTTTTTTGAAGAACCCCATATTGTATGTAGCCTTTAAAATAGATCATCGCTATTAAGTCAGAATAGACTTGAGTCTGGTCTTTTGACTACAATACATTTCGCCTTGCACTGAAGTTATAATCTTCTTTATTCATATCTGATGCGAGATTATCGTTGCGTGTATTCCATTCTACATAATGACGACAAAAGCATAAAGCTCTTAAATGGTAAGAAGAAGAAACGAGAAAAGTTATTGATTTATTTCTGATAATACTAATATAGACAAAGAATTTACTTACCCATATTTAGCAAAGTTGGTGAACAAGGTGCAAGTTTGTTGTATCATTTTGTAGGCTTTCTCGGTCTTGTCGATCGGCAGGCTGGCGTGCTTGGCATCGAACAGATACATCAGGTCCTCCAAATGGGATGCTCCGGATATCCCATACTTGTTTTTCCCGTAAATATTCCTTTCGGAGACACAAGAAAATCTGTATTGGTATAGTTTACCAGTTCCTTTAGGATAAAGTTTGAGGAATCTATACACATTGTACGAAAATATACTTTCTGAAGAATATTTCACAAACTCCTTCATAGACTCATTAGTTATTGGTTTCTCGCTGAAGTAGTATTGCTTGATCTTTTCAGCGATATCCAAAACTTTAATAGGCGGAATTTGATGTAAAATATCTCTTGGAACGAGGGCTTCATTGAATCTATCATAATTGGCGATGAGTTCAGATTCGAAAAATGGAAGACATACCAATAATTCAGCGTTCGTGTATCCTATAAGGACGTCTACATCATTTATTTTTCCATTACGTAAAACATTCCATGGAGTGTCAGTCAGGAAGTGATTCTTGCCAAAATCTTTCTCTACGACTGGCGTGAAGTGGTACATTTTCGTTAGGTTATTGTTAACTTTTTCCAAACTCAAAACTGTGGGGTTCTGGTTTATCAGTTTCTCGGCTGGCACGCTTTGGAGAAATTCGAGTAGTTTAGCATCATCTGTTGTGTCGAATCCCAGGATTTTACCAAGAACAAATGCTCGTCTTCGTGGTTCAAAAGCTAAAGACCAGTCACACACTGGTACTCCGCTCATAGGGATGGCCCTTTGGAAAAGACCTTTAGACATTGGAGACAGAATATGGAAGCAAGTCGAAGCACCTCCGGCACTCTCGCCGAAAACGGTAACATTTTTTGGGTCACCACCGAATTGGGTAATATTTTCGTTCACCCACTTCAGAGCCAGCGCTTGGTCTTTCAGACCAGCGTTGCCAGGTACGTCAGGTGTGTCTAAACATAGGAAGCCAAATGCTTCAAGTCTGTAGTTGATGGTTACTAAGACGACGTTATGATTGACCAAAAAGTCTGGACCATAATGTTCGACATTTCCTGAGCCACTTTTGTATCCTCCCCCGTGAATAAAGAACATTACTGGTAGAGGTTTGCCTGGTTTAAGGTTTGGGGAGTAGACATTTAGGTACAGGCAATCTTCTGAGCAGCCAATTCTGATTAGGTTGGAGAAGATATCTTGTTGGGGACACATAAGACTGTGTTCTGTTGCTTTTCGTACACCGGTCCATGGTATAGGAGGTTCAGGCGCCTGAAACGAAAGTAAACATTTTACTTTCTTTTTGGTTTTCAAGATTCGGGAACGGGTAAATGGGGTCGATGGCAAATGGAGGTACAAGTATGTTTTGAGATTGTATCTAAAGTGAGAAAATATAAAGGTAAAAATATCAAATAAAAGTAACAAAGTATTCTCCATGAAGATTCCCAAGAGAAAAAATTTCTAAGTGGGTAAATGCCAATATCTTTAAATTTCTTGTGTACATGTTTTATTAGCATACACGGATAATATAAAATCTAACTAACTGAGGTGATTATTAATAAATATCTAATTGATAAGGCATTGATTACAAAGGAAGATCAACTTTCGTTTATATTTAATGCATAGCAATAAAATTATCAGTATCCTCAAAATTAGACCGATTCTATGTATGAGTATTATTATTTTATATAGGTACTAGCCTGTGCCCGCGACTTCGTCCGCGCATATCTCAGGTTCTATCAGCGCATTAAGATGAAACTTACGCCAGATTTTAAGTTAGACCTTCTATAATACAACAGTAAAAACTGCATCAAATTTGGTCTGGTAATTTTTGCGTGATGCGCGTACAGACAGAAAGACAGACAAAAATTTAAAAAAAAATTGTTTTGGCTTCTATTATAAAGACCCCTCGTAATGTTTTTTCTGAGATATCTCTTCTCTCTCAGCCGAAAGACGTCCACTGCTGGACAAAGGCCTCCAAGGATTTCCATAACGACCGGTCCTGCGCTGCCCGCATCCATGCGCATCCCGCGACCTTCACCAGGTCGTCGGTCCACCAGTGGAGGCCTACCAACACTACGTTTTCCGGTTCGTGGTCGCCACTCGAGAACTTTTCTGCCCCAACGGCTATCTGTTCTACGAGCTATGTGCCCCGCCCACTGCCACTTAAGTTTCGCGATTCTGCGGGCTATGTCGGTTATTTTAGTTCTCCTACGGATCTCCTCATTTCTGATTCGATCACGCAGAGAAACTCCGAGCATAGCGCGCTCCATCGCCCTTTGGGTGACCTTGAGCCTTCTTATGAGGCCCATAGTAAGCGACCACGTCTCTGTTCCGTATGTCATTACTGGCAACACACACTGGTCAAAGACCTTAGTCTTGAGACACTGCGGTATTTTGGACGAGAAGATATCGCGAAGCTTCCCGAACGCTGCCCAGCCGAGTTGGATTCGACGGTTGACCTCTTTCTCGAAGTTGGACTTACCTAACTGAACTGTTTGTCCCAAGTATAGATAATTGTCAACAACTTCGAGTGTAGAGTCTCCAACCTTCAGAGGAGTGGGTGCGACACGGATATTAAACATAATTTTCGTCTTGTCCATGTTCATTTTTAGACCCACTTGTTGAGAGGCTCTACAGAGGCCATCGAGCATTGTGCCTAGGTCTTCCAAGGTCTCAGCCATGACTACGATATCGTCAGCGAATCGAAGGTGAGTGAGGTACTCGCCGTTGATATTGATGCCGAGTCCGCTCCAGTCCAGAAGCTTGAAAACATCTTCCAGGGCGGCGGTGAACAGTTTCGGAGATATCACGTCTCCCTGTCTCACCCCTCGCTGCAACTGGATAGGTTTGGAGCCTTGATCCTGGAGACGGACCGACATGGTGGCGTTTTCGTACAAACACTTCAGCGCTTCGATATATCGATAGTCAATTTGGCACCGTTGGAGAGACTGTAGCACAGCCCAGGGCTCGATAGAATCGAAGGCTTTCTCGTAGTCCACAAATGCCAAGCATAATGGCTGATTATACTCCTCAGTCTTCTGTATAATCTGCCGCAGCGTATGTATGTGGTCTACGGTACTAAAGCCTTTTCGGAAACCGGCTTGTTCGGGAGGCTGGAAGTCGTCAAACCTGCGAGCGAGACGATTCGTAATGACTCTCGAAAACAGTTTGTAGACATGGCTCAGAAGTGAGATAGGCCTATAATTCTTCAATAGGGTTTTGTCACCTTTTTTGAAGAAAAGTACCACCACACTTCTGTGCCATGCCGTAGGCGTTTGTCCCTCGAGTATGACGGAATCAAATAGCTTCTGAAGAGCTCTTAATACCGGCGTTCCACCTGCTTTCAGAAGCTCAGCCGTGATTCCATCATCACCCGGTGCCTTATTGTTTTTTAACTGTTTGAGAGCCATTCTAATCTCATAAAGGCTGACGTCCGGGATATCTTCGGTGTAGTGTCGGGTCAATCTGGCTCTTGGATCTTTGGCCAGATTACTGACAGGTGTGCGTACGCTGGTGTATAATTGTCCGTAGAACTTCTCAACCCGAGGAGATATCTCTTATGTACAGACAAAGACCAGTTACAGTTTTATTATATGTATTGATGTTGATGATATTGTATATGATAACAAAATCGAACATGATAGTGTTATCATACCACCCAGATATACAAGTATATTATGTCATTGAAATCATAAAAAGTGTTTTTACGTTTATAAAGAAGTCACAACCGGTTTATCATATAAATAGTCCTTACCTTGAATCGTAATTTTCCGACCGGTGGCGCTGCATACGGCACTCCTTTAAAACTATAATACTGTCCATCTCCAGTAACTAAATCAAGAATTTCCCCTTCTAATACCCCTGCTTCACTTTGACTTGCACCATTTTTAATTCACCAATTATTTACTCCACTTCCAACCGTTCAAGATGGCTACTCCAGCCAGAATAGTAGTTTTTTGCTAAATCATGTTTGTGTACTTATATCAATTAGTATCGTATACTTAGAATAAAACTGTAACTGGTCGATGTATGTATTTAGTAGATTAGTAGATTTTAAAGAAAAAATGTGTAAGGGTAAGGGTTCTTTATAGGGCCAATAGGAGCTAAAAATCCTAATCCTAACTATAATATTATAAAAGTGAAAGTGAGTTTGTTTGTTTGTTTGTTTGTTTGTTTATTTGTTTGTTTGTTTGTTACCTCTTCACGCTTTATCTACTGAACCAATCTTTCTGAAATTTGGCATACACATAGTTAGAAGTACGGAGAAGGACATAGGGTACCTTTTATCCCGGGAAAAGGCACGGTTCCAGTGGGAAATTCACGCGGGCGAAATCTAGTAATTTCATATGTAAAATCTTTGCAGTAAAATCGAATGCCGGGACGAAAAATTGTATGATGCGCAGTGGCGTAGCGTGCCTTGTCGGGGCCCCGTATAAAAATTTTTTTGGAGGCCCTTATATGGAGGTAAAGATTTTTCACAAAAGAAAAAAAATATTGTGAGAAGAAATATTTATTTATCACATAATTTACCCATTTTACAAATAAAAATCGAATTTTAAATATTCACTCTCCTTGCCTTTTTTTCGGCAAACCGATTTATTAAATCATTTATGGCTGATGATGATTTTAGTTTTTCTAAAGTTTTTTGCTTTTGAACGCACGCTTAAGGCGGGAAAAAAAGGAATTGCTTTATAGAATTTTGTCATTTGTAAAATAAAATAAATTAGTACCTACCTACTTATATGAAAGTTAAACATAAAAAGAAAAAAGTATAAAGCATTTTTCAAAAGAAATTTTCATTAAATAGCAATCAATTTCATTGATAGAACGGAACTCCAGCGTATTCATAAATGCTCTTCCAGAAGGCGATGACGTCACTATCCAGATGGTTGCCAGGAGTCAGCCTCTCACCGATGTCCAAGTAACTCTCGTTGTCACCGAACTGTTTCCATGTCACGTCGGGCAGGGTCTGGGTTGGGTTTCTGAAACAAAAAAAAAAACATGCTAGTCTCAGCCATAGATACAAGCCATTGGCTTTCTCCATAATTCTATCGTGACTGCTTGGATACTACTTAGTATCAAAGTTATTTTTCTTTAATACAAGATGAATTTGATCTTGACCACAGTCTTTTAGTAAGTTAACCCAGAAGCACAGCCTGTTCACATTCACATCAATATATATTGTATGCAATAAAGAATTTGTATTGTATCGTAGGTATCACTCCGGTTTTGAAGAGAGTCAGGTTGCATGTGCTCGGAAACACAGACGCAGGCAGGGAGTTCTACTCTGTTTAAATACAAACCACTGGATAGAAAGCACATAAGATATTTTATTAATAGAAATCCACTATCCATCAAATCCCCTGACAATACCTCCGACCACCGTACCATAGACCCAACCGTAAACCCTTATCCAACACACTCCTTCGCTGTGCGTATTGTGAATGTGGATAAAGAAAACACAGAACTAAAACAGTGTGTATTTAGTTTTTTGCAAGTTGTATGGACAATTATGGACAATTGAGGAGACGACCTTGTTGCCAGTTACAATAGGCCAGCACATACTATCATTTATCTACATATGGCATGACAAGCGGGAATTTGAGATAACTTTGGCCTATGCTGTCTATCCAAATTTGATAAGAGTAATCTATATCTATATACATATAATAAAACAGTAAAAATATTTTGTCTGTACATTTAGTATTTTTGACTGAAATGGATAGAGTGTCCCTCTATCCATTTCAGTCAAAAATACTTAAAAATAATAATAAAACGCAAAAATTTTTTTGGAATTTCTTGTCTGTCTGTCTGTCTGTAATTCTGTATGTATGATCACGCTAATCTCCGAAAGTACTGAACCGATTTGAATGAAACTTTTTTTGTTGTATAGCTATTAAGCCTGGGCAACATTTAGGCTACAATTTATTTTGAAGACTGGAACACCTGATGAAGAACCTTAACAGAACAGCTATATTATAAGAAATATGGAAATGGTGCCTTAACAATCGTCGTTCGACCTGATGAGCATTTTCTGATGACGTATAAAAATTGAAGATCTGGAACATCTGATGAAGAACTGCAAGAGACCAGCTACACTATAACATTATGGAAATGGCGCCTTAGTAAAAGTCGTTCAACCTGATGAGCATTTTCTGCTCACTTATAAAAATTGAAGATCTGGAATATCTGATGAAAAGCTCCAAGTGAGATTTTTCATCTAAGCAAAACTCACGCGGGCGAAGCCGCGAGCGACAGCTAGTTTATATATAATTTTAAAGGAATTTTATACTGATATTCTCCTTAAATGTAAAGAAAGACTTATACAAGCTACAATAAAGCTATGTGATAGTCTCTTGTCAATCCCCGACTTTGCTGTGGGCTTCACTATCAAATATATATTTTTTTCTTAATTACCTTTTTTTAACCCTTGACTATGTAAGTAGATACAAAATTAAATTATTAGTAAATTAATTAAGTTGAGTTTTATAATTTATCATAATTACGAAGGAATTAATTATTTACTTACCCATATTTAGCAAAGTTACTGAACAAAGTGCAAGTTTGTTGTATCATTTTGTAGGCTTTCCCTTTCTTGTCGATCGGCAGGCTGGCGTGCTTGGCATCGAACAGATACATCAAGTCATCCAAATGAGCTGCTCCGGATATCCCGTACTTGTTGTTCCCGTAAATATTCCTCTCGGAGATACAAGAGAATCTGTATTGGTAAATTTTACCAGTTCCTTTAGGATAAAGTTTGAGGAATCTATACACATTGTACGAAAATACACTCTCTGAAGAATATTTAACATACTCCTTCATGGACTCATTATTTACAGGTTTTTCGCCAAAGTAGTGTTTCTTGATCTTTTCAGCTATGTTCAAAACTTTAACAGGCGGAATTTGATTCAAAATTTCTCTTGGAACAAAGGCTTCATTGTATCTATCATAATTGGCGATCAGTGCAGATTCGAAAAATGAAACACCTAGCAAAGATTCACAGTCCGTGTATCCTATAAGGACGTCTACATCATTAATTTTTCCACTACGTAAAACATTCCATGGGGTGTCAGTTAGGAAGTGATTCTTGCCAAAATCTTTCTCTACGACTGGCGTGAAGTGGTACATTTTCAGTATGTTATTGTTAACTTCTTCCAAACTTAAAATTGTGGGGTTCTGGTTTATAAGTTTCTCGGCTGGCAGGCTTTGGAGAAATTCGAGTAGTTTAGCATCATCTGTGGTGTCGAATCCCAGGATTTTACCAAGAACAAATGCTCGTCTTCTTGGTTCAAAAGCTGTAGACCAGTCACACACTGGTACTCCGCTCATAGGGATAGCCCTTTGGAAAAGACCTTTAGACATTGGAGACAGAATATGGAAACAAGTCGATGCACCTCCGGCACTCTCACCAAAAACGGTAACATTTTTTGGGTCTCCACCGAATTGGGCAATATTTTCGTTCACCCATTTCAGAGCCATCGCTTGGTCTTTCAGACCAGCGTTGCCTGGTACGTCAGGTGTATCTAAACAGAGGAAGCCAAATGCTTCAAGTCTGTAGTTGATGGTTACTAACACGACGTCATGATTGACTAAAAAGTCTGGACCATAATGTTCGACATTTCCTGAGCCACTTTTGTATCCTCCCCGTGGATAAAGAACATGACTGGTAGAGGTTTGTCTGGTTTAAGGTTTGGGGAGTAGACGTTCAGATACAGGCAGTCTTCCGAGCTGCTAATTCTAATAAGGTTCGAGAAGAGGTCTTGGTGGGGACACATGGGGCCGTGTTCTGTTGCTTTTCGCACACCGGTCCATGGTGAGGAGGTTCAGGCGCCTGAAACAAAAATATTTTGGTTTATTTTGGTCAATAGAGACTATGGAAAATGTGAGAAAATTGAGACACTTGGATGTAGCGTGCGTGACGCATTTCTTTTTAAAATCCGATCAGAATATGTAAAATATGTTAAGTCATTAAATAAACCAACGATTTGGAACGACTCAACTGTACACTCAGACAATCCAGGACAAACCGTCCTGGCACCAACGTACTAGAAAGACCGACTCCAAATAAAGGGAAAGAAGAAGATGTAATTCCTATTTCTTAATCTCAACTTTGCATATCAATCAATTACCAAAATTCCTAAAAATAAAGCTAGTATCGCTGTATCTTTATTACGTGAACATTTCCAACATAATATTGTTATCATTACCACCCAGACACATTATTTGAGATCATAAATATGAGTATTAATAAAACTGGTTTATCATATAAATAGTCCTTACCTTGAACCGTGCAATTTGCCGAACTGGTGGCGCCGCATACGGCACTCCTTTAAAACTATAATACTTCCCATCGCCAGTAACTAAATCAAGAATTTCTCCTTCTAATATCCCCTGCTGTACTTTGACTTGCACCATTTTCAATTTGCCAATTTTTTACTCAACTTACAACCGTCCAATATGGATACTCAAGCCAGTCTGTTAATTTTTCCAATCATAATTGCTATATAAATTCTTATATAGCTGAATCATGTTTGTTGTCTACTTATCTCTACTAGTATCATACATAAGTAAAAAAAACTTGTTACTGTTTGTATATATATAGGAGTTATTTAATGGGTCATGGGTCTTTATAGGGCCAAAAATGATTTATTTGTCCGTCACGTGATGCAGGTAATGACGAAAAAAATGCTAAATAAGATTTGATGCATGTTTCACAGTTGTTTTTATTGAAGGTCTAATTAAGTAACTGGCAAAGGTTTCATCTTGACTATTCTTAACACGTCTATTAAAACGTGAATAATGACATTAGTAAATCGAGGTGACGGGGCCGTTGGAAAAAAAATACCAACGGCCCCGGCGTGCTTTTTAAATGGGATGGATAGCATAAAAAAATTATAGCATGCGGCTCCGGTAGAGCTTAAAGTGTGGGGAAATTGTGTATTATTTTGTAGACCTTAAATATGAAATGAAATTAAAAGAGTTTTTTTTATGATGTAACAATCAGTTTTTATTGTTGATAAAAAAAATAAATATGAGAATAGAATAGAATGATTTATTTTGCAGCAACATGGTAAATTGTTACATGATGTATATGATCAAAAAAAGGAAAGTCCAGCACGTTGCACCATCACTGGCATTGCAAAAATTAATTATACAATTTAAAAGTTTAAAAATGAAGTGATAGATATAAATTAAAAATGTCAAAACAATAATAAAAGTTAATGTCAATTCACATACATAATATAAATGCATATATATATTTTTTAAAATATATTTTATAACTAGCTTTTGCCCGCGGCTTCGCCCGCGTGAATTTCCCCACGGGAACAGTGCTTTTTCCCGGGATAAAAAGTAGCCTATGTGCTATTCCAGGTCATTATCTACCTCTGTACCAAATTTCATCGAAATCCGTCCAGTAGATTTTGCGTGATTGAGTAACAAACATCCTCACAAACTCACAAACTCACATCCAAACTTTCGCATTTATAATATTAGTATGGATAAGATTATTTTCCAAATGCCATAAACTCATCCATATTATGAAAACAATTCTCCAGTAGCCAGTTTTTAAGTTGTTGTTTGAATAATTTTGTTGGCAACGCCCTTATATTAATAGGAATATTATTATAGGTTTTTATAGTCATCATATACCAATTTTTGTCAAATAGAGCAAGCACTATGATGTACAGGGGCTCTTAGACGGTATATATCTAATGGGCGGAGTCTTGGGTCTCTAACCAATTTTTCAAAGAAATTGGGATGATCTCTCACAAAGCACCCAATCTCTAGTATGTACCAGTAGTAGTCCAGTTAACGATAATAAATTCATTTTCTTGAACAGAGGGCGACAAGTGTCAAATGGCCCTGCTCCGCATATAGCCCTTGCACATTTCTTTTGCGCAATAAAAATGTCATTAATATCAGTAGAGTTTCCCCATAGTATGATTCCGTATCTGAGTATGGACGCCACATAACCATAATATGCCGTGAGTGCAGTTTTTTCACCGGCAATATTGCGTAGTCTCCTTAGCGCGTAAACGAAACTATTAAGTCTACCACGAATATTTGTTATGTGCGACTTCCAATTACAGTATTGGTCTAACAATATCCCTAAGAATTTTGTTTCGCAGGCCTCTGTTAATCTTTGACCTTGACATATGATTTCTGGGTTCAACCTTTCACTTTTATAATTAGAAAATTGTATGAATTTAGTTTTATTTACATTAAACTTTAGACCGTTTTGGGATAGCCATTTGTCAACATCTTCCACAGTTATATTTAAATAATTATTATAATTCAAAATATTTTTTTCTTTAGGAATTATTACAGAAATATCGTCAGCAAACAAGATTGTCTGGTTTTTTAATGAACTTGGCAAATCGTTAATGTATATGAGAAAAAGCATGGACCCAATATACTTCCCTGTGGTACACCCGATCCATTTTGCCTAACCGAAGATCTGTAGGTCATTACTTCTTTTCTAGAATTTATTTTGCTAATTTCGACGCTTTGTTTGCGATTTGAAAGATAGCTTGATAGCCAGACAACTAGGTATCAACAATCATATATACAGGGTTGTTTGTAATAAACGCAAAACCTTCCTAGGGGTGAAAGTACTCATAAATATGAACATCTTTTTGTATGGGACCGACTCTGAAATCTCAAAAAAAAAAATCAGCTGTTCCATACAATTTGCAATACCTACTCGCCCAAAATGTACCTATGGAACAGCTGATTTTTTTTTGAGATTTCAGAGACAGTCCCATATAGAAAGATGTTCATATTTATGAGTACTTTCACCCCTAGGAAGGTTTTGCGTTTAATACAAATAACCCTGTATAAGAAAATAAAATACATGATGTTTGTTTTATATCATGACACAGAATACATAATAGTACAAGTATTAAGATAACAATAATATTTATTTTATTCATTTATTTATTTAACCTTTATTGTACAAACACAATGTATGGCACAATAGGTGGACTTAATGCAGAAGCATTATCTAACAGTCGACCTTAATAATACATACAAACTCTTTTTTTAATTTCATTTCATATGTAAAGTCTACAAAATAATACACAATTTCCTCTTTAAACACTACCGGAGCGCTCGAGCGTATGCTATAATTTTTTTATGCTATCGGTCCCATTTAAAAAACACACCGGGGCCGTTGGAATTTTTTTTTCCAACGGCCCCGGCGGGCCTGCCCCGGTGACGGTGAAGTCACTCATTTACTGACTTGACGGGGCCGTTGGAAAAAAAAATTACCAACGCCCCGGCGTGTTTTTAAATGGGACGGATAGCATAAAAAAATATGGCATACACTCCGGTAGTGTTTAAAGGAAAATTGTGTATTATTTTAAAGACCTTACATATGAAATGAAAAAAAAGAGTTTGTATGTAACAATCAGTTTTTATTGTTGATAAAAAATAAATATCAACTAGGTATCAACAATCATATAGATTTCAGTGTCGGTCCCATACAAAAAGATGTTCATATTTATGAGTACTTTCACCCCTAGGAAGGTTTTGCGTTTAATACAAATAACCCTGTATAAGAAAATAAAATACATGATGTTTGTTTTATATTACGACACAGAATACATAATTATACAAGTATTAAGATAACAAACTGTCAACTACTAAATATCTTACTGTCCGCGTGGCCCGACACGCGACAAAGCGACTTATTATTATCTATGGTAAGATATGACGTAGCTCTAGGTATGTTCGCTGGTCAAAACATTACCTAATTAATAATGATAAGACGTATCGCATGTTATTCTATTTACTGTTTATACAACAAGCTAATTATTAAAAATAAAAAACACGACTGACAAGTTTCTACTCAAAAAGTATATACAAACATATAAGTTATATACATTTTTAAAATCGCCTTTTAAAGCCCTTCAATTTGATACCCCACTCGATAAGATTGATCAAATTTTATTTTTTTGGTCTGCTATTTATCGCCTATATAATCCGCCATTTTGTTTTTATGATGACGTCATATAGCCTATGTCAATCGGAGGAATGCAAGGAATCTAAAAATACCTCTCACATCAAAATCTGTTAAGCCGTTCTGGACTTATGGTGGAATAAAGAAACTTACATACATACATACATGAACCCTGAAAACATAACACTCCTTTTTTTGGTCAGGAATGCAAGGAATCTAAAAATACCTCTCACATCAAAATCTGTTAAGCCGTTCTGGACTTATGGTGGAATAAAGAAACTTACATACATACATACATGAACCCTGAAAACATAACACTCCTTTTTTGGTCAGTCGTGTAAAAAATCTACATATTAACAAAATCATGAAATTTTAACTGTAAAAAATCAAATAATATGCAATATTGAATTTGTTGTTCCTTGAAAAGCCCTATTCTCTAGCCATACATCTCCACACCCACCAGGAAGGCCATCAACAATCAACAGGCTAAGGATTCACGTAGGTCGCTGCAATAGTGTGGTCACAGGGAGGGCACTTCATAGAAATGGGGCGTCATATACTACTACTACTACAAATGAAACTGTACATCCGTAACCACGTCAATGTGTGCGTTTTCATAGTCATAGCGTCCCAATCCGCAAACCAACGGAGGAGAAGTGCGGGGTACGCCATATTGCGGGAGGGGCAGGGAGCTTCCTTTCTGTACGTAGTACATAATATTAATTCTGTGGTGCGGTGTTTCTTCTCAGGAAGCACTCAGTGCTTGTATGGAGACCCCTTGCAGAAAATTTCTCACCTTCTAGACTGCCACCTTGCCGACTAATGCACCTTGGGAGACAGGTAACAAAGAAGACAAGATTGAGGTCAAACGCACTCAAATCTCTAATAAAAAAAAGAAGAAGATTGAGTATGTTCCCGTGGGAATTTCGAGAAATCGTCTTAGTGTTACTCTAACAAACCTACATGCTACATTTCTAGGTAGGAGTTTTGGCTGTACGTTGTCTGTCAGTCACTCAGTAACGGAAGAAATTTATATGTACTGAATAGCAGGAATTTCGTTATAATAAAAAGAAGTTTCCCTATCCCTTTCCCTATTCCCTTCAAATCCTAGGCTTTGGTTAAACATTAACCCAGATAACCCTGAAACTATTTATCATCACAGATTTTCATAATATCTCAGAATGTTAGTGCTCAAGGATTATAATTTCCAGAAAAAATAATAAAAAAATTGAAAGCTGTCAGGGAAAGCCGGAAAATGGGTGGTGTTATAACACCTGGTAGGATGATGCACTACTGTAATTAGTACTAAGGGTAAGGAGGGGTAAGATCAAGAAAAAAACAAAATTAAAATAACATAATTAAATGTTTTTATTTCTTCTGATCATATAAACTTAAACTGCTATATGATACATATATAAGTATATAAATTGCAGCCTTGACCACTGTACATAGTATGACACCATTGCCTCATCAGTGCTATCGACTTCCTCCAAAGGAGCCATACGTAAAAAAGTTTTGTTTTAGGAATCAAATAGGGGTCTTACTTTTATAAACTTGTCGTTTTGCTCTTGTAGTAAAGAATTGTCACAAAAGTGTATATGACTCATTATAAAACTAAAACGATCCCGCGACATAGCGTTATAGGTAAGTCAAAGGAAAATTGGTATTGAAAGATTTTTCACAACACATTATCTTACGAGGCACTACAAATACCCACTATACAACAATATGTCGAGAAATCATTTCATTTCTTGCTTCAGTTATATTATCAGTTTTATTTTTATTATTTTTTTATTATTAGGTACCTACCAGCTTTTGGTGACGATCAATATTTGTTTTACGCACAAGCAAATCATCTCTCTCCTTTTTCACGCAAGTTTCGTTATAATACACTGGCGATTGTAAATATTTAGGGGCTTAATCATTTCGCAACTGATGATATTCTTTTGGATTATGCCGATTGCGCCATGTACATTTTTGATTTTTTGATACAGTTGTAGACATACTAGCCACAGATGTAGATATACTAGCGTTAGGGGAATCATTGATGTTGGTTTCATTTCTGACCAAACCTCTTATTTTAGCTAAATGATATAGTGGCATAATATCTTCGTCATCCGAGGAAGACTCGCTATAAACGATCTCAACTTCTCCAAAAAAAAAAGGACGGACAGACTTTTTAGTTTAAGTCAATATTTAGTTATTTAGTAACCTGGAAGATTGTGAAAATTCACGATGTTTTCATCACCCGATTATTCGTCGTTATTTGTACATTTGAATTATCTGGTGGTAAAATAGAAATAATACTAGGCAAGATTATATCATCCTCCGCATTCTCTAATTCCACTTTTATTTCGTTAAATTTTAACACTCTTCTTGGTCGTATCCTAAAAGTTCATACAAAAATGTATTAGACATTGATATTACTACCAGGTGTTATAACACCTCCGACATTTAAACTGAAAAAATAAGTTTAATATGACATTATTATGATCAATTTATTTCTGTTTAGGTAAATAATAGTTACATTATTAATAATCTATGCATAAAAGATAGAAAAAATACAAACATATTGTTCGGGATAGAACAAATAAAAAATAGTGAAATTCAACACTATGTATATTGGAAACAGAAAATACAAAGTTTAGCTTAAATTAATGGAAAGTCTATACAATTAGCGAGTCCGTGAGAGGAGCAAGTAATAAATAGAAGAAAAAGAAGGGCTATCACATGGCGACGCGGGTTTATATATACGAATGCGGGACGCGGGGGGAAGATCGACAGTGACTGGAGACGGCTGTGGCTATCACGCGATATTTCTTGCTTCCCCATTGGTCGTCACGGTACGAAGTGGCGTTGACATCTTCCCGGCCGTTGAAAGCTCTAGTAAGCTTTCAAGTTTCAACCTTCATTGTTTATTGGCAGTAGGCACAGACGATTAAGGGCGCGCCGAACTGTTCCTTTGGCGGTGGCAATGTCTGCGACTCTTGGCACTCCATCGGAGCCGGGATACAGTCGACTTATTCGACCCATCCGCCAGCAGAGGGGTGGTGTCTGATCCTCCTTTATGAGGACTAAATCGTCTAGTCTGAGTTCCTTGGCCTTCTCTCGCCATTTGGTCCTCTGTTGTAGCTCAGCCACGTATTCGGATGCCCATCGTTTCCAGAAGTGTTGCCGCGCTTGTTCTAGGCGCTGGTACTGGTCCAGACGGTGTGCGTTGCAGTCTACGTAGCTTCTGGTGGGTAGTGACGTCATCGACCTGCCGATCAAGAAGTGAGCCGGGGTGAGAGGTTGAAAGTCATTGGGAGAAGGGCTGAGAGGACAGAGGGGTCGGCTATTGAGGATAGCTTCTATTTGTGTGAACACAGTAGCAAGTTCCTCGAATGTGAGGTGAGATTGACCTAAGATTCGGTGTAAGTGAAACTTTGCCGACTTCACGCTTTGCCTCCGCGAGGCCATTGAAGTGAGGAGCGTATGGTGGGGAGAAGCGAAACTCTATGCCTCGACAAGTTGCAAAGTCATTAATAGAGTCACAATTTAATTTTAAAAAGTTGCCAATTTCATTAGCGGCTCCTACAAAATTACGGCCGTTATCACAATAGATAAGCTTAGGTAGTCCTCTGCGTGCAATAAATCGATTTAAAGTTTGAGTAAATGCATCGCTAGATAGAGAACTTACAGCTTCAAGATGTACACATTTATACCTAAAGCAAACAAAAATGCAGAGATAACATTTAGTTATTTTACATCCCCGACCCTTACGGTCCTTTATTAAGAAAGGGCCCGCAAAATCTGTAGAGACTGTACTAAAGGGAAAATCTGGCTCTACACGCTCTGCAGGTAAAGTACTCATTATGTTAGACAAGGCTACGCCTTTAAATCTGCAACATGTAACACAGTTTCTAGTAATGTTTCTAGCCAGCTTTCTGCCAGCCAATGGCCAGTAGCGCTCTCTAATAGAGGCGAGCAGATGCTGGGGTCCTGTGTGGAACA
Source organism: Ephestia elutella (assembly GCA_018467065.1). Taxonomy (NCBI): domain Eukaryota; kingdom Metazoa; phylum Arthropoda; class Insecta; order Lepidoptera; family Pyralidae; genus Ephestia; species Ephestia elutella. The sequence continues at coordinate 17,439,004 of CM031586.1, read as the reverse complement.
GACGTAAATGCTCACTTTGGAAAATTAGTTTGGTTAAATAATGATCTGATTTTAGTAATATAGGATGACGCTTGTCATAATGATAACTAGATGAGTTAATACGTCCCCCAACACGTAGCAGTCCTGAGTCATCAAGAAATGGGTTCAAAGACAAGAGTGGGTTTTTTGATTTGAGGGGCTTATTTGATTGTAAGAGATTAATTTCTATTGGAAATGATTCTAACTGAGCTGTCTTAATTAGTGTTGTAAGAGAATTTTTAAGTTCCTGGGCTTGTAGAGTGCCTGTAATTTTTTGCTGAGGACTTTTACAATTATGAACATATCTTAGGACTCTAGCATAGACTCTTTGTATGAAAGAGAGTTTGGAGTGTCTCTGAAAGTCAACGTTAGGTACCGTTGGTAGCGCTTCTGCCATCAAAGCCGGAACGGCTTTAATTTCAGGTAGCTCTACATTCTCAGCTGAAAGCACAGGCCAAGACGACTCTGGCAGCTTAAGGAACGAGGGTCCTTTAAACCAGAGCCTAGAATTGAGGAGATCTTGGGGCTCTACGCCTCGAGAGGCGAGATCTGCGGGATTTTCGGCGGTAGGTACATAACGCCAGGTTTTGGCATCTGTGAGTTCGCCTATGGCTGCTACTCTGTTGGCTACAAACGTTTTTGTTTTGTTTGGAGTTTTGAGCCATCCCAAAACGACGCTAGAGTCGGTCCAGTAATAGACTCGATTAATATGGCAGTTGAGAGCCTTGGAAACCGCAGAGCCTAACTGTGCAGAGAGTAAGGCGCCACAAAGCTCTAATCGGCAAATAGTAGTAGGTTTGAGAGGGGCCACGCGAGCTTTTGCGCATAATAAGCTGACTTGGACATTATTGTCAGCATCTATAGACTTTAGATAAATACAACTACCATATGCTAGTTGCGAAGCATCACAAAAGCAATGTAGTTCGATATATATACGGTTATCTATCAAAACCTTTCTTGGTATAAATATAGAGGAAATTAATTGTATTTGAGAACTGAACTTGAGCCAGGAAACTTGAATGGAGGGGAACGGGATCATCCCAGTCTAATTTATCTGCCCATATTTTTTGTAATAATATTTTAGCCTTTATAGTGACAGCAGACAATAGCCCAAGGGGATCAAAAATTTTAAAGGTAGAAGATAGAATTGTCCTTTTGGTAAAATTAGGACTAGGAGTATAATTGATAGGAAAATTAATTTTGTCATCAGTTGGGGACCAGCCAAGGCCGAGGGCACTTGTAGAATTACTTATAATTAAATCAGAATTTTCTATGTTATCTGTCAATATAAGATTGGATAGATTGGAACGATATTTTCTCAAATGAAAACAGCCTTTTTTTAATTCTGCTGAGACCGACTTTTGTATAAGTCTTAAGTCCTCTTCAGAATCTGCTCCTGTGAGTAGATCATCGCAATAGAAGTCCCTTTGAATTATATTTTTTATTTTAGGGTCTTCACATTCTTCAGCAACTTGCCAAAGACATCTGGTGCTAAGAAAACTTGCACTAGCAAAACCATAGGTTACAGTGTTTAATCTAAGGGTACTAAGAGGAAGATTTTCGTTATCACGCCACAAAATCAATTGTAGGTCGCGATCAGAGTCCCTCACAAGGACTTGGCGGAAAAATTTATCGGATAGTACATATCTGTACTGCCGAAAACGTAGTAATATATTAAATAAAGAATCTTGGATACAAGGGCCTACCATTTGGAGGTCGTTAACGGATAGACCAGAAGTGGTGGCCTGTGAGGCGTTGTACACAACGCGAAGTTTGGTACTTTCACTTTTTTCTCTGATGACGGGATGATGAGGTAGAAAGTAAGCATTGGGGGGTTTTGGTATGATTGAAGTAGAGAGATGTCCGCATTCGGCGTACTCATGAATAAATTGAGAATAGAGATTTTTAAGTTCAGGATTTTTTCTAAATCGAGCTTCTAGATTAAAAAATCGTTTTTTAGCAGTGCAGTAAGAGTCTCCTAGACAATCTACATCGTCCTTTAGGGGGAGAGCTACGCAGAAACGACCATCGCTGGTACGAGTATAGTTAGAGAAAAAATGTTTCTCACAAAGTGTCTCTTCCTCTGAATAAGGTCGAGCTTGAGGGATATTTTCTAACTCCCAAAACTTGGAAAGCTCATCATTGAGCGTGGAAAGATTTTCTTCTTTAAATAAAAGATTACAAATAATAGGTTTAGACTTAGAGGACAAGTTGGGTTTGAAAGCAGGGATAGGCCCAGCAATGAGCCATCCTAATTTGGAACTTCTTAGACTAGGATTATTCAGATCTAGGGAGTGCTGATTGTTGCCTATTATGTCCCAAAACAAATCGGCACCAATGAGCATATCGATAGGGGATGAATCGTTAAAGCTGGGGTCTGCAAGTTCAAACTGTCCTAAGTTCAGTTGGCTAATGTCAAATGATGATTTAGGAACATTATCCGATATTGTTTTTAAAACTAGACAAAACAATGAAACATTAAATGAAGTTGTATTCGATTGAATATTTAGAGCACAGCGTTCAGGACTTAGGTTTAATGGATTGTTGCCTAACGCAACAATACTAACATTTGATGGCTGAGGAACCAGATCTAGTGTCTGCTTCACACTCTCAGTTATGAAGGACGATTGGCTCCCGCTGTCTAGTAAGGCCCTAGCAACGATAATTTTATTGGTATTAGGATTAGATAGTTGTACCTTTGCTGTACATAATAGAACTTGTGACGAAGACAGAACTGACATGGAAAGAGAGGTGGTCGTAGTAGGCGCAGAAGCTATTTCAGGCTTAGGCTGTAAGTGAAAAAAGGGAGTTGTGTCTCTTTTTGCACTGTTTACAAGTGCCTGGGAGCTTGCAAGTTTGCACGCTATGACCTGGCCTCAGACAGTTCGGACACAAACCTAATTTCAATACTGCTGAGTTCCTATCTTCTGGGGTTTTAGACTTGAATGAAGTGCACTCATAGAGGCGATGAGAGCCTTGGCACATAGCACATTCAAAATTAGGTTTGGGGAAGAAGGTGTAGTCTCTTTAGAAGCAGCAAGAAAGGTCTTGGTCTGCGCCTTAGGCTGAGTGCTATGGTAAGTTGACTGTTTATTTTTATCTAGCCGCTCAGACTTGTTACGATTGACAGTCTCGAGAACATCGGCACGATCTTTTAGAAAAGAAAAGAAATCATTTAAAGTAGGAATTTCGGGCAAGCTATTTTTATGCTCCTCCCATTTGAAATTAGTGTTGTTATCTAATTTAGAAGACAAGATATGGATAATTAGTACGTCCCACTTATCAGTCGGTAGACCTAGTGTGTTAAGGGCACGTAAGTTTTTATTAACATGGTCAATTATAAATCTTAAAGCTTTGTCAGACTCGCGCACAAATTCTATGGTTAGTAAAGATTTTAAATGATTATTGATTAGTTGTCTTTTATTATCGTACCGGCTGCAGAGAAGAGCCCAAGCTTCCAAATAATTTTTATCAGAAACTTCAAGGTTACTAAGAACGCGCGCAGCTTCGCCCTCTAAATAAGAACAGAGATAATGAAATTTATGAACGTTTTTAATTTTATCATTATCGTGAATCAATGAACAATATATTTCTTTAAATTCCAACCATTTGTGGCTGTTGCCATCATATTTGGGTATGTTAATAATAGGCAATTTAAAACCTAAGTTATTGCAACCATCATTGCTCTGATGATGGCACCCATGGGAATGAGAACAATTGGAAGTACCACTATCTTCTACTTTAGACGGCGAGCTGTGTTTTCGAATAAATTCTTGCGCAAAAGAAATGGAAGTATCAAATTATTGTTCAATGAGGTCGCGCGTAGTTAATTCACTATCTTGATTAGTATCACTATGGACTTCTATTTGGCTCTGCAACCCGTCGAAATCAATAAGTAACGCTTCTATTCGTGATAACTTCATAACAAGCTTTCCGATTTCTATAGGAGAAACGGTTTCTAAAGGTTCTAATGAATCTAGATAAGTTTTAAATTTAGTGACGCGTCCCTTAATCGAACCGCGTTTGACAATTAAATCTTTCAGCGAGTCAGTAGCCATCACGATAAATCAAAACAATTGGTAAATAAAATAAAATTTAACGAACGATACGCTCCTCAATTCGCCGGGTCGCGTCGCGCAGGCATGTGACAGGCGGCGAGGCGGTCGCCCGACCGGCTGCGCTGGCCGGCTAACGGTAGTTTAGTAGTGCACGCGCAGCGAGGCGAAGGCAGACGTATGTCGTGTCGACTACGGCGCGTTCGTGTCACCTGGAATTGAGACGACGAAAACAAATACACAATAGTTCACGACAAGCGTTTTAAGGAGGGAAACTATATAAGCTGCAATATAGCTTAGAATTTGATGAAATGGAGTATGCAATAAATGATTGGGTAATAGAAGTGACACTAAAGATTCTGTAAATAAATGAAACCTTTAGTATAAAAGTACAATCTCGAAATTAGCTGCCTATTTGTAAATAATTGGATTTTGAAGTTGTAGTATTTAAACTACAGGTAGATAGTTGGCTTATAGGTGGACTGGAGATTTAGGTACAGTGATAGGTTATTGATAACAAAGGGAAGAAGATCTCCAATTGAAAGCCCAATCCCTTGATTGACTCTTACAATCTGCGCGGGAGGAGAAGCAGCTGGCCTATTCTATGTTTTTCTCTCACTTCCAGGCCAGCATAGAAGTAGCATTACAAAATTTAGGAGTAATGAGTGATATAGGCAGGTGAATAGGCCAATGATACGGTAGGTGATTGGCTTGCTAAGCTTGGTGACCTTTAGCTAGGCGAAAGGGCAATTGGCACTGTGAGACTGGATTTTTCACCAAGCACTCGAAAAAGATTGCAAGCGTTCACACAAATAAAAGGGGATAGAATTAGGAAAGAGACAGGAACAGGCTCACAGTTAGACGGGCAGGTAGCTGCAGTGCGGGAAGTCGCGTTGTCTGCTAGGCGCTGGCTGCCACGTGGATGTGAGTATCCTTGGCGTCTTTGGTCTTGGTGGTAGCTGGAACGGGCCGCTCGGGACACGTAGTGGTCTTGATGCTGTTTGAAGCCTCGGCGTTGTAGCCTCCGAGTTGACCTCTCGTTGACTTTGTCCACGTGTCCACGTGGGCTTTGGCGTGGACCTGAACTCCGACAAAAATTAGGCTGTCCGAAGCAGGTCCTGTCACGGTCGCCTTTTTGTTCGGGATAGAACAAATAAAAAATAGTGAAATTCAACACTATGTATATTGGAAACAGAAAATACAAAGTTTAGCTTAAATTAATGGAAAGTCTATACAATTAGCGAGTCCGTGAGAGGAGCAAGTAATAAATAGAAGAAAAAGAAGGGCTATCACATGGCGACGCGGGTTTATATATACGAATGCGGGACGCGGGGGGAAGATCGACAAAGTGACTGGAGACGGCTGTGGCTATCACGCGATATTTCTAAGCTTCCCCATTGGTCGTCACGGGTACGAAGTGGCGTTGACACATATTATAATAGTAAATTGCTTACCTTTTTTACCAGACATGAATGTTTCTGAAATATCTCTTGCTACAAAATATACTATATTGACTTAAAACCAACCATTTTCATTAAATAACTTTTGCACACAATTCCAACCTATAATAAGTACTGATAGAGATAACCGAAAACCGATTCTTATAATTTTTATTTGAGGGTACATATTAATAAATTTTAGCGGTGTTATAACACCTAGTGGGGTTAAGTGGGTTAATTAACTCATTACGTGTAACAGAAGTCGGTTTCACACGTGTTTCATTGAACAAAAGAACAACAACCATAATTAAACTTGTTAACTGACAATACGCTTTTCAGGGTTTTCTCAATTACAGGGAACATTCGCTTACAAAACCAAACTTTGTATTTGTACAAGTGTTTTGTTTGTACTTAATATACTGTATCAAGTAAAGTTAAATATTTAAATCGAAATTTATAATGTTTATTTAGGAATTAGACCAATTCACAACACTTTTACTGCGAATAAATTTTTAATTAGGAAGTAAATAACTAACAGCTTTTAAACGCGCACGTACTTTTTCTTATTGTTGCTTATTATTAGACTAATGAAGTCACGAGAATTTTCAGTAACGATCAGGGAATCGGATAGACTTGCTTTTATGGGTTGTAGAGTAGTTCCTTAATGTGAATAACGGTCTGCCGGTTCTCAGTGGTTGCCTCTTCGAGCTATAGGGCCTGGAAGGCGTTTCATTGTTGCATCCATCCATCAATACTTTTTGCATTTATCATCATTGATATAGACTAGTTGCGCCGTTGCAAGATTTTCCTTCTTTCGTTGAATTTATGAGAAAAATAGTACTTACTATAAACTATAGTATTTAGCCTTGATTACCGGGTGCAGTTTTCAGTGCAATTTTCAGAAATCTTTTGGTGCAGTGTTATATCCTAATATTAAGAATGGTACTCTTTAATTCATGTATAAGTTCGTTATTGTACGATTGTAATATAGTAGTTTTTGATACAAGTGCGGAAAGTGTGTCATTTTGCACGAGTCCCGACGTCTTGGCCCGAGCCGAAGGCGAGGGTCAAGATTCGGGACGAGTGAAAATGACACTTCCGCACGTGTGCCAAACAATGTTCTTCAATACAGTTGTGAAAAATAGTAAAAAACATATGTATCAAAGGATTCAAATCAATTTAAAACACAACTCGAAGCACACAACAAAATACCAAATGCAAATTTTCAAATAATGGCGCGTTTTTGCATTTTTTTACGAGATTCTTAGCAACGGACTGGTACGCGTATACAGCCAAAGTATTCGATTTTCGATAAATGTTTATGAAAAAATAATTAAAATAAAACTAAATGTTTGTATAATATATTTGATAATAAACAACTAAGTATTTAAAATAATCATTCGTATAAATTGTATCCAATTACAATTTGTGTATGAACACTCAAACTTACTTTAAATTGATTTAAAACTAAACTGCAAAAGTAATGATCGAGCTTGGAAAAGTAAGTCACGACCACGGAAAAGTAAGATGCCTGTGCAAAATATTCAATTTTCGAATCATAGATATAGGCTCAGAAAGTACGCCATGTCATACAACTGTATTGAAAAAATATTATAAGATCTAAACTAAATCAACATAATTATGAGTATAATAAAAATTATTCCTTAACATTTTGCCAAAAATAATGGTAGTTTAAGTCTAACATTAAACTTACGTCGCTAACTTCAATTTAGTGAGTTATATCAGACAAGATTTGCATACTGAATAGTCTGGTAACTTTCTAAGGGTAAATTGGTTTCGGTGAATTGAATCAGTACAGTTTCAATTTATTTTTCTTTAGTAAATGTAAGTAATGTTTATTACTAGTATACAATTTAAATCAATTTGTAATCGCTGTTTCTTCTCTGACTACTTTTTTTATTTTTTTTTAATGTTATGTTACTGTACACATGTGTGTACGTTTAAACCTAATAACTTGGTTTTTGTACACTGTTAGCAGTTAAGTTTTGTGACAATATGTGTTTGAATTAAATATAAAAAAAAAAAAAAACATAATGTTCATCTTCTTTCAGTCGGTCACTCTTGTCAGAGTGGTCGTGGTTGTGCAGATGGTGCTGGCCTGGGATCTTTTGTAGGTATTGCCCGTCGAAGGTTGTTGCTTTAGCAATGGCACTCCACCCTCTCTATTACTGGCATTCCGAGCGCACTGGACTATTGAAGAATATGTTCATACATATCTGCAAAAAGTCCCAGAGGCCGGAAGAAAAATAAAATTTAGCGACTCGGCCCGCGGGTCGAGCGAGCATCGGTCCGAGTCGCTGGGATCCTCACATAGCTACAAACATTCTATTTTTTTAATTACTATAAATCATGAGAGGTGGTCTTATATTAATAAATTGACTACTTTTTAATCCCGACTAACGGAACTCTCAAAAATAAATTTGCCATTAAATATACTGAATTGTTATCGTGTAAATTATTAGATTGGGGGTTCGTTTTTGGACTTATTGTAATGTAATCAGTTTTCACCAATGCTTTTAACCTTTTTGTATATTTTGCACAAGCCTATCTTTCGAGATAATGGGTATTGGGATAAAGGATAAAAAATGTTAAATGAATTAAAAGGAAAAAAGAATGAACTTTTTTTCAAGTCGCCAAATTTTGTGTGAGAATGGCTTTCGTTATCGTTGGTGGATGGATAAATCATACATCAGTCTATGGTCTCCGAAATTCAAATTCAAGTGCCTCGTAAGTTTATAAACTTTTGGTTGGGTAAATGTAAAAAAAGTACTAAGTAATTAATTACTCTTCTTCATCCTTGCTTTTATCCCAAATTGTTTAGGGTCAGCTCTCATAGTAAATTTGCGCCATGCTGTACGGTTGTGGGTTGTCACTTTATCTGGATTAGATGCTTTCAAGTATTTTTTGGATTGTTTGTGTCCAGTACTGTCCAGGTCGTTGGAGGTCGGCCAGGGCCACTCTTTTCCATTCTCTATGGCGAGCACCTTTCTAGACATATAGTCCTCCTTACGTCTCATAACGTGGCCGTACCAGCGCATAGTTCTACTTATATTATAAATGCGAAAGTCTGGATGTGACTTTGTGAGATGTTTGTTACTCAATCACGCAAAATCTACTGGACGGATTCCGATGAAATTTGGTACACGGGTAGAAAAATACCGGGAATGACACAGGGTACCTTTTTCCAGAGAATTCCACGGGAGCGAAGCCCCGGGACGCAGCTAGTAGTAATCTAATAATTGCTGGCATTAAAATATGTTCACGAAAAATAAGTTAGAAAGGTCATATCATTATCTAATCATGATTCATATCACGACCCGCTCGTAAAAACACATCAATTGTCATTCCGCCACACGAGAAATGTACCTACGCAAATATTTTGAGGTTATCCTCAAAATATTGGGAATGCGACCTCGCACATGTTATCCTTGATTTCAGAATGTTTGATTCCAAGATAAAAGGAAAAGCTTAGAAAGGATATTTATTACAGATACGTGGAAATATTCCTACTCGTCTTTTCAAATATAATTATAACCTACTTCTATTTCTTCTTAAAATATGGACTTCGCTCCCGTAGGAATTTCGGAATAAAAAGTACCCTATGTGTTATTCCGGGTATTTTTCTATCCATATACAATTTTTTTTCGAAATCCGTCTAGCAGATTTTGCGTGATTGTGTTACAAACATCCCTACAAACTCACATACAAAATTTCGCATTTTCAAATTAGTAGGATTCATATATTTTCTTCTTTTCTTTATGCATTAATACAAAATCTAGTTACACCAATAAAGAGAACATCATAACCAAATTACATGAAATTTGGTACACGGGTAGGTTATAGCCTGGACTAGCATATAGGCTACTTTTTTGTCTCGAAATTTCCATGGGAGCGGTGTCCCAGAGCGCAGATAGTTGTACAACGTACATCGTACTCGCATACTACGACTTTGGGTACTTTAGAACTACCGTACATCGGCATTTCATACTTCGCTCTCGTAAACTTTAGCACTGGAGTACGTAGTACTAGGATACTTTAGAACTAACGTACATCGTACTTGCATACTTCGACAGTGGATACTTTAGAAGTAACGTACATAGACATTTAGTACTTAGATATTCCGTGGCGGAGTCGTACATAATACATATAACGCTCTTGTTTAGTTCTGCTGTCAATGTCATCTGTACACTGTACTTGTCATTGGCTGTCAGTCAGTTCAGTTGCATTAAACAACCCTCAAAATGAAATAGCGTGTTCTCATTCCAATTATCTTTATTAAATTAAATAACGTTATAATCCATATATAAATCGACCTAACTCACTAACAAAATGGTCCTATTCGAGCCACATTATAACACTAGCGCATAATAATCGGTCGACAAAAAGTGTGTTATGGATTGTATTTTTCATGAAGATCATTAGGAACAATGGACGAACTGTGCCTCGTGCAAAAGTGCAACGCATAGTTTTATGGTGCATATTTTTGACTATTGCTGTGTTAAAACTACAAAGTAAACATTTTAAAACGCATAATAAACATAATAAATAACCATGGCGTCCATCGAAGAAACTATCGAAATTTTAGATGATTTGTCCACCATGTTGTTGAAAACTAAAACAAACTACAAAAAAGCTCCGAAAACAAGGTTAACTAAAGGATTTATAGAAACTAGATTGCAATGTTTGGAAGATTACTGGAAATCATTTAGAGTAGCTCATCAGACATTAATAAAAATAACCAACAAGGAACAACGGAAAAATATTGGATATTTTACTGGAAGAAACTTACAGTGTGTTTGAAGAAATTTATCTAGATTTGAAATCAGAAATGGCGGACACGCTTGAGTCATTTACTACCAATAACAAAGAAGAAACAACACAGCAGGAAAATGTACCATCCAAGTCATCGTCCAAATCAGAAGGCTCACATAACACGGAGGTCAAGTTACCTAGAATCAACTTACCTACATTTGCAGGTGCATATGAAGAATGGCAATCTTTTGAGGATACATTTAAGGCGTTGATACATTCAAACAAATCACTGAGTGATGTACAAAAACTACACTACTTAAAATCATGTTTAGCGGGTGAGGCGAAGAATACTATCAAGCATATACAGGTGACAGACAAAAATTATGAGCAAGCGTGGAGCACCTTGAAGAATAGATACAGTCATAAACGACTTATTGTGAATGCTATTTTGAAGAGGTTATTTTTGTTGAGAAAAGTCAATACATTTTCGCCCGGACAGTTGAAGTTTTTGATTGACAATACCAAAGAGTGTTTAAACAGTTTGAAGTCAATGGACATTAATACTAAAGAATGGGATCCTATTATTATTTATATAACTGTGCAAAAATTGGATTCTGATACACACAAAGAATGGGAAGCTCATGTAAGTAGAGAATGTGAAACAAAATTACCTAATTTTGAAAAAGTTAATTACCTTTTGGAAAATAGAATACAAACACTCGAGTTAACCTATCAATCTTCATCTAACACTCAAAGAACAAACAAAGAACGTTCCTTTCACATCTCAACCACCCAGATGATTTGTAAATTATGTAATGGACAACATCTTCTATGCCACTGTAAAGAATTTGCAAAACTTGACCCAGAGAAACGAAGCGAGGTTGTCAAAACCAATCGATTGTGCTACAACTGTTTATCACCAGGCCATCCTATATATTATTGTAAACAGAGGACTTCTTGTCAAATATGTGGGAAGCGTCATCACTCACTTCTTCATTACTGTAAGAAGGAAGAGAATTCTCAGGACACCGAGAAGATTAGTTCATCACCTGGAATTTCCTCACTGCACACAAATGATGACGATACACAAGAAAATCTTCAGGATGAGTCAATCATAGTTAACTTTGCGAGAAAACATAAGAACTCTCTATTAGCAACAGCATTAGTACCGGTCAAGAGTGAGAGCGGCCGAGAGACTTTGCTTAGAGCATTAATCGACCCTGGATCCCAGGCATCTTTCATAAGTCAAAATGCAACTCAACTCATACAACTTAAGAAGACACCTGTGAAAGGTTCAGTCATCGGAGTAGGGTCCACCACAACTTCAGTTCGTCACGCAGTCCAATTTAATCTTTTATCACGATATGAAGAAGATTTTAACCTCACTGTCAGAGCGTACGTCTTGAAGTCCATCACATCTACTTTGCCATGTTCTACCATACAACCAAAGATGGATTGGTCACATTTAGATGGTCTTACTCTCGCTGATCCACAGTACTTCGTGTCAAGTAAAATTGATTTACTGCTTGGCATTGATGTATATACAGAAATCGTGAAAAACAATTTAGTGAAAGGTCCACAAGGTACACCAACAGCACAAGAAACCAACCTTGGCTGGATATTATTTGGAAACATTCACGAGAACACTCAAAGCAATACTAACCTTGTCGTCATGCATCATCAGCTGGATATAGACATGGATCACCTGCTGAAAAATCTTTGGGCTATAGACGATGACACCAAAAATAGAAAATTGACTTCTGATGAAAGAATTTGTGAAGAGATTTTTGAAAAGGAACATTATAGAACTACAGAAGGAAAATATGTTGTCAAGCTACCGTTTAGAAAGTCACCACAAGAAGTAGGACAGACAAGAGATATTGCACTGAAAAGATTAGAACAAATAGAAAGAAAATTAGAGAGAAATCCTAAGTTAAAAGAAGAATATGTAAAAGTCATGGAAGAATATATACACTTAAATCATATGGAAAAGGTTCCCAAAGAAGACACACACAATTTTTCAATTTATTTACCACATCACGCCGTTGTAAGAGATAGTAGCGAGACTACCCGCGTCAGAGTTGTTTTTCGACGCGTCCTGCAAAGGGTCAAATAATGTTTCCCTCAATGATTTATTGTATGTGGGGCCTCAGCTACAAGAAGATTTGAGAAATTTAATTATGCGATGGCGAATGAAAGAAATATGTTACATAGCAGACGTGCAAAAAATGTATAGAATGATTTTAGTAAAGAAAGAAGATGCAGACTGTCAACGAATATTATGGAGAAGTGAATATTACAGATGAAGTTGAAGACTATAGAATGCTACGAGTCACTTTTGGTACTGCCTGTGCACCATATTTAGCTATCAAAACGCTAAAACAGCTGTCTAAAGATGAATGTGAAGAATTTCCAATCGGCTCAAAAAGTACTCGCAGAAGATTTCTATGTCGACGATTGTCTTAGTGGAGATTTCACGCTAGAGGGCGCTGTTGAAGCCAGTAGACAACTGCAACAATTGTTAGATAAGGCTGGATTCATACTGCAGAAGTGGGCATCAAATAGTAAAGAATTTTTAGACAACATTCCACAACATTTGAGAAGTAAAAGCGTTGAGAAAGGAATCACTGATGAGAGTATTATCAAAACTTTAGGATTATCTTGGAACATGACAACCGGATTCTTTTCAATATCAGACAAAATTGCCTCCAAAACCAATGTTTACTACGAAGAGAAGTATCCTAGCTGACGTTCAGAGTTTATTCGATCCGTTAGGATGGATTTCACCTGCAATTATTACAGCAAAAATGTTAATACAAAATATATGGAAACAACGACTAGATTGGGATGAGATTATAGATCAGAAAGATGAAGAAGATTGGATAAGATTAAGAGAAAGTTTTGATGACATGGATAAAATACAAATAAAGAGATGGATATATACTGACAAAGATATACACAAAATAAATTTACATGGTTACTGTGACGCATCAATTAAGGGATATTGTGCTGTAGTTTATTATAGAGTAGATACACATGATGGAGAAATTAAAACCGGAATTATTGCATCCAGAACTAAAGTAGCACCCCTTAAAACTATTTCACTACCAAGGCTTGAGTTATGTGGCGCTGTACTTCTGGCAAAGCTGTTAACACAAGTCAGAGATGCTATGAGATTGAAAGAAAGTCAAATATTTTGCATGGACCGATTCGACAATAGTTTTATCATGGCTTATGGGTGATCCTAACAGATGGAAACCGTTTGTCAGCAACCGAGTAATTGGAGATTTTGGATAATGTTTCCGTCAGTCAATGGTTTCATGTCAGATCTAAAGACAACCCAGCCGACATAGGTTCAAGAGGTACTAATTTAAATAATCTCATAGATAATAAATTATGGTTAGAAGGGCCAGAATGGCTCAGAGATAAAAATATAGAATTTACAAAACCTCATATTACAACTACAGATTTAGAAATAAAGAAAATAGCTGTTAACATACAATTAGAAGAAGATAAATCAAAATTAATTACCGAAGAATTTGATACATTACAAGAACTTTTAAGAACAATAGTATACAGCTTAAGATTTTTAAACTCAAAGAAGAATCCACAAAATATAGATAGGAATATAACAACAGATGAATTAGAAATTGCTTTTAATAAAATGTTTAAAAATAGCACAAAGAGAAGAATTTAATAAAGAAATAGAAGCATTACTCAAAGAAAAAGATGTAGCAAAAGATAGTACTTTACGAAGTCTTTAATCCTTACCTTTGACGAAGAAAAATTGATCCGCGTGGGCGGTAGACTGAGAAACGCTGATGTAAGCAATGATCAAAAGCATCCAATCATACTTGGTACACAGAGTCATCTCGCATATCTTATTGTTGCCGAAGCGCATAAAAAGACGCTACATGGTGGCATCCAACTAATGCTTTCTTACATCAAGTCTAGATACTGGATCATTAGAGTGAAGAACATGATTAAGACCTACAGAAATAAATGCATTGTATGCGCTCGATACAAATCAATGTCAAAGACTCAGCTCATGGGAGATTTGCCCAAGGTTCGCACCACACCAGCTAGACCATTCATACACAGTGGAATTGATTTTGCCGGCCCTTTGCAAGTATTGATGTCAAAGGGCAGAGGAGCTAAAACAAATAAAGCCTACATCGCTTTATTCATTTGTATGTCCACGAAGGCCATACATCTTGAGTTGGTCGGCGATCTTACTTCTGAGGCGTTTATCGGTGCTTTCAACAGATTCGTGTCACGACGTGGACGATGCTTACAGATCTGGAGTGACAATGGCCGAAATTCTCGTTGGAGCCAATAAAGAACTTCGAGAGGCATGGAGAGAAGCAAATCTTGAGTTACCTGGACACTTAGCAGATATCTTAGCAGCAGATGGGACAGAATGGAAGTACATACTCCCTTATAGCCCAAATTTTGGAGGACTGTGGGAAGTGGCTGTCAAATCTACCAAATTTCACTTAAAGAGAATTTTAAAACCAATCTGACATTTGAGGAAACAGCCACCGTACTCTGCCAGATTGAAGCATGTCTTAATTCAAGACCATTGATACCGATAGACTCATCTGATACAGATTTTGATATTTTAACCCCCGGACATTTCTTGATTGGAGAAGCACCCATATCTATACCAACCCCAAGCCTTCAAAACATCAGCATGAGCAAATTATCTCGATGGCAGCATACACAACGCTTAGTTGCAAGTTTTTGGACTCGATGGCAAAACGAGTATCTGACAAGACTCCAAACTCGTCCTAAATGGGTGACAAAGCAGAAAGAATTTGAGATTGGGGACATAGTCCTTTTGAAAGAAGACCAGTTGCCACCAGGGAAATGGGCTCTTAGTCGCATCATAGCAAAACATCCCGGAGAAGACAATTTAACTAGAGTATACAGTATAAAATGTCGTAATGGCATAGTTAAAAGATCCCTTTCCAAAATTTGTCCTTTTATAGATAAAGACTGATCTCTAGTAGTTTCAATTTTGATCTCTTATATTAATTTTGTTTAATTGTCATTAGTATACTTAGCTATCAAATTTTGGATTTGCTGACATAGCTACTTTTTGTTTTGTATAAAACTTACTAGATTCTTAACTATTTTTAGTAATTACAGTTCAAATAGCACTGTGCATTGTTTATCTACAATTAGCAACACATTATAACACATCAGTATTTTTTTTAACATTTCATGTTTGTTGCACAGTGCATCTTTTAGTACTTTGATAGGTACATAACTTAGTTTTTTTTGCCTTTAATTAAGGACTTCGCCCTTCGGTGGGCGGGATGTTTAGTTCTGTCAATGTCATCTGTACACTGTACTTGTCAGCTGTCAGTCAGTTCAGTTGCATTAAACAACCTCAAAATGAAATAGCGTGTTCTCATTCCAATTATCTTTATTAAATTAAATAACGTTATAATCCATATATAAATCGACCTAACTCACTAACAGCTCTAAATATACGACCATTATCATTAATAGACATATTCAATACTTATTTCGACTGAAGGTATTTATGACAAGTCAACCCCTCTTCGATTGCTGCACCCGAAAGGTTCCTTAATTGTTACAATTAAATATGACAATACGACCTGTTACCTACTCTGGTTCTGTGGGAATTTCAGAATAGGGGACCGGACAACTTTTTTTATTGATGCTTCTTTGAAATATCTCATCATCCGTAAAAGAAACACACCCATAACCAATAGAATTTCCCAAGATATAGCAAAAAAAATTCACATTTTTATGCGATGTTTGGACGATACCAAAACGCCCCTAATTAAACGTACATTCATATATTATGACGTCACGCGTAGAAAATGGACTTTCCCTAAAAGTTTGAACTCTAATAAATTAGCTCTGGAGAATAAACTCGTGCTAAAAAGTCGCAAAATGAGTTTAATTACATGTATTCTATCATAATATTACAAATTTTTTAACAATTCTCATACCTTGTCCGGTACCCTATTCTGTAATATAGTCACAGGTTTCAGCTATCATACACATAAAAAATTGTTCAAATCGGATTGGTAGTTTCCGAGATTAGCGCGATAAATTTCTCAGCAATTTTTTTCATCTTTTTTACATTAGCCGCGGGGCACCGCTAATAATAGACGTGTATGTAACTGTAGCTATAATGTATGACAAAGAAACAAATGAGGAATAAGTCGGAGAATACAGTAAACTGTAATGAGAACATAATCTGACCATGCTCACGAGATAATGAAGCGGGTGTACTGTTGGGAAATACAGGAGTGCGAAGGCTGAGGTCTGAGCATATAGCGATTTCTTCTAACGGAAATATTTTCATCCCACCTCGGCTTCGCTCGGGAGGTACATACTTCAATTGTAGCCTATGTCACTCAGGTATAATGTAGCTTTCTATTGGTGAAAGATTTTTTGAAATTGGTTCAGTAATTTCGAAGATTATCCCTTACAAACGATCTCACAAACTTACAACCACTTCCTCTTTACAATATTAGTGTAATTAAAAACATAATTTAGTGCAGTGGCGTCCAGATTTTAACCCCTCAGTCCGGAAGTCGAAATGTAAACAAATGACGTCACCTACGTGCGAGTGCGAAAAAAATGGCGTCGTAATTACTGCAAATTACGCAATTTGCAAAAAATATAATTCCTTTGTAATCAGACCATATTTTATCATTCTGTAAATGACAATGTACTAATTGATTTATTTCCTATCTATCAGGCAATAAAATAAAGTAATGATTGAAAAAATATTTTTTTTTCTACTAGTTCAAAATTTGCAAACACTAGATTGCAAAAAATAAATGACCACTGCAGACCACTGAGTCAAAATCGAAGAATACTCAAATAAATTCCAAACAACAAGGGTCTATGCTATTTCTTTGTTATTCAGCATGGTTATAGGGCTTGTAATATAAACAATAAGGTACAGCTGTGCCCCGGGGCTTGCATCGTGTAAATGGAATAAAAAGTAACAAATTAGTTGGTTAGCTGATCGGATTTTGATAGAGAATTTTTTTTTGTCTATATGTGTTGTCGGATGGAGAGGCTTTTGCCCAGCAGTGGGACATGTTATAGCTACAAAAAAAAATGTGTTGTCGGAGGTCAAGATGCACTTTGAGCTCACTGAGTCAGCGGAGTAAGTAAGTATGTAAAAAATTCTGCAAAGTAACAGGTAGATTCAATGGGTCGCCACCAACGTGAGTTACCAGGTAACTCAAAACCTTATACGGGTCTCGGGGAATTGGGTGAAATGGTCCCAGCATAAGTGGACTGATCACCCGTCTGGTGCTCGCGCTGGCGTCCCCACATAGTAAATAATAATAATAATGTAAAAAGGTGGTAAAAAGTCATTCTGTATGTAAACGAGATTTAGCATGAAAACGCGATAATTTAAAAGGCAACATTGAAGAAGCTACCAAACCGCCTATTCCTCCTCGCCGTCAGTAAAACCGCGTACAAATTCCATCTTTCATTTAGCCCTTGCCTCTGTTTGACCCGGCTTACTGTCCGGCTAAAGGAGCAACTCTACCGCGACAATATCCTGTTTTATGACGTCATACGCCGTGGCCCCGGATTAAAGATATTCAGAGGTTTAATAGTTTGTAGTATATTCAGTAGTATTAAATAGATAAGATCTTTCCCGAAAAAGACTGACGATCTCCATGGCCTAATGGTTATCAAGCCTGGCTGCCACAACAGAGGTTCCGGGTTCGATCCCCGGTCAGGTCAAGACGGCAAATTATTTTTTCCAGATTGATCTGGAATCTTGGATGTTTATCTATGTATGTATCCTAACTAATATTATAAAAGCTACAGTAAGTTTGTTTGTTACCTCTTCACGCTTTGTCTACTGAATCAATATTCCTGAAATTTTGCATACAAATAGTTTTAAATACTGAGAAGGACATAAGTTACCTTTCATCCCGGGGAAAAGCACTGTTCCCGTGGGAAATTCACGCGGGCAAAGCCGCGGGCAAAGACTACCTATAATATACCTATAATATAATAGTAATACCTATAATTGGCCGTGGATCAATTTGGGAGATCAGACGGCAATAATGGGTAAACAAAAAAAAGGTGAAGGGCACAGACTTATAATAAGGGCTTTATAAAGGTTGAACAGGTTAGGTTGTCTCGCACCATTAGGTAGTGACGTCATAATTCAAAGGTGTCAAAATTTTGACGTCATTTTCTCCACCTGTTTCATTTCCTTAATTCAAACGTCAAATATTAATATCATACTGCCTAGCGTATATTATTACTCTATGATTATGGTTTGAAACGATATTATAAATTATAACGCCTGAAAATGAAATGTGAAATTTTAATCTTTATTAAATAATATAATAGGTAAGACTGACTTAATGAAACAGTGTGTTTCTAATAGGTTGTTGGAATAAAATTAATCCAACGATACGCTATATATAGAAGCCTATTAGAAACAAAAGTTACTTTTTTTTAAATACGTAATTTTACGTTCATAAAAAATTGGCACCGTATTTAATTTTGTAATAAATAATATAACTTAATTAATTATGTGCTCGAAATTGATAAATTTTCCCTCAGGGAAAAAGGTGTAGTGGAAAAATATAATACAAATTTTCTGATTGAAAAGCGGTTTTCAACAAATTAATCTTATTAAACTTAGTGAGTTTTACAGGGTATAATGGTAATTTGAAATATACAATACATATCTTTGTAATTCTTTGTTCTTTGCTACATTTTAAACCAGCTTTATAGCCCTTTTATTTACTTTCCATAATAACCTGTAGGAAAGTCTCATATTTTTACTAAACCTGTAGTTACTAATCACGGAATTATAAAAAGCTAGTTAAAACTAACATCATCATCATCCACAGCCTTCCGTGACCCACTGCTGGGTATAGGCCTCCTTCTGTCTACGCCAACCTTCTTGGTCCTGGGCCATCCTACTCCAGTTGTTGCCAGCAATATTCTTAACATCGACGACCTATCTAGCTGCTGGATGCCCTACACTCCGTTTTCCATAAACTAACATAAGTGATACTTTTTACAGCTTTATTTCAAAGAGAAGAAGTAGCTATGACTATAACATTGACAAATCATTTCTGATGCAAAAAAGAGCGATTAGGACTATGTTTCGTATATCCCAACAGACCTCCTGCAGAGAATACTTAAAAAAATTAGGAGTACTTACCGTTCCCAGTTTATTTAATCTGGTACTTTTAACATATCTTGCTAAGCATATACGTAGACATGAAAATGAAGAGCAGAGACACCAACGAGAATCAACCAGAAGAAAAGACTTGGTAACGGCTGAAGTACCGTGTTTGAACATAGTTAAACAGAGTCCCTTTCATAAATCCATGATTTTTTTTAATAACTTACCAATTGATCTTAAATCATTATTATATAAGGCAGAATTTAAAGATAAACTCAAAGATTTTCTTCTGGACAAGTGTTATTATTCAATAGAGGAATTTTTATCTAGGTGACATTACATAGAATTACTTCTTGGACTAAATTTAATTTGAATCTCACTTGACATTTTACTAAGTTAATTTTAATTTATTTACATTTGCTATTTTATTATTTTATTGCGTACTCTATTTAATAATAACTTCTAATTTCAATAATTTAATACGTTTTAATTATTTAATTATTTTGATATTGTATATTTCAACACAAATTTGTTTTGTACCGAATAAATGAATTAAATTGGAGATCCACGTACCCATAGCTAGAAGAATAATATACAAATCCAATTCTATATTTTAATACGTGTCACTGACATACATACAATATCTGAACGTATGATTGCTCCCCCGGCTTCACACCTGTTCAGCAATGATTAAAACCTGCAATTTCATTACGTTTGCACGCATATTGCTCGCTGTGAATGTGACATATTGCTTTATTACTGCTTCCTTGCTTGCTTTATTACTGCTTCCTTGCTTGCTTTATTATTGCATACTAGCCACGCCCCGGGGATATTTATTTATTTTCACAAAAATAAAATACATTTAACATATTAAAAATTTTTCCAAATTGTTAATACAGTTTAACGGCATATGCTTCGGTGGAAATTATAAGAATAATGAAACCCGTGTACCAAATGTCGCCAAAATCTTGGATCAAATTACGTCTAATTTGACGATATTTGGTACATGGGCAAATATTAATAATTATCCCTCCAAATTACTTATTAATAACAAACTATCGCATTAAGAATATTGCTAACATCAATAATAATTCTTAGATTTAGTAAAGTCCATTTATTCATAATTGTCCTATTATGTAAACAATCTTCACAATACTTTTTTTGAATTTTGTTAAAAAGAAATCAAATAATAGTTCAACCTAAACATTCTAAAGTAAAACATTTATTAACCACGAAGGTAATTTCCTAGAAAGTCTATTTTAATTTATATTGTTGTAAAATCATAAAAGGACATGGTAAGATTGTTTACATGATAGCACAATTATGAATAAATGGACTTCATGGACAAATGAAGGTCTACGCTTGAGGATCTATGATAAATCTATGAAATAGGAACAATAGATCGCAGGTTTTTGAATAAATTAAAAAAAATCGTTAAATTAGTGCACTGTCTCATGTGATTCCACCAGTAAAAAACTTTTGCTTAAAATAGGTTAATGAGCTCTAAGTTTTGTTTAACTTTTGTTAGAACAAAACATTTATCTTTTGTTCCTGTTCCAGTTTCAATTCAATTAAAAAGAAAGGCTTTATCTTCCTCTGTTTGTAATCTTCAAGCTTTTGCCCGCGGCTTCGCCCGGGTTAATTTCCCACGGGAACAGAGTTTTTTTCCGGAATGAAAGGTACTCTATGTCCTTCTGAGTACTTCAAACTATGTGTATGTAAAATTTCAGGAAGATTGGTTCAGTAGATAGAGCCTGAAGAGGTAACAAACAAACAAATAAACAAACTCACTTTCTCATCTATCTATACATATAATAAAACAGTAAAAATATTTTGTCTGTACATTTAGTATTTTTGACTGAAATGGATAGAGGGACACTTAAAAAGAATAATAGAAAGCAAAAAATTTTTTTTGGAATTTCTTGTCTGTCTGTCTGTCTGTCTGTATGTATGTACGCGTTTCACGCAAAAACTACTGGACGGATTTGAATGAAACTTTTTTTGTTGTATAGCTATTAAGTCTGGGCAACATATAGGCTATAATTGATTTTGAAAACTGGAACATCTGATGAAGGACCTTAACAGAACAGCTAAACTATAAGAAATATGGAAATAGCGCCTTAGCAAAAGTCGTTCAACCTGATGAGCATTTTCTGCTGACGTATAAAAATTTAAGATTTTGGAACATCTGATGAAGAACTCCAAGAGTCCAGCTACTCTATAAAATAAATGGAAATGGCGCCTTAGCAAAAGTCGTTCAACCTGATGAGCATTTTCTGTTGACGTATAAAAATCGAAGATCAGGATCATCTAATGAAGAACTCCAAGAGACCAGCTACACTATTACATATATGGAAATGGCGCCTTAGCAAAAGTCGTTCAACCTGATGAGCATTTTCTACTGACGTATAAATATTGAAGATTTGGAACATATGTTCCCATTTATCAACATATATTCCCGCGGGACACGGGATAACCAAATGGCTGCAATGTTAAGTACTGGAGTTTAGGTTACTACAGTTTGGAACACAAAAAGATTTTTCATCTAAGCGAAACACACGCGGGCGAAGCCGCGGGCGACAGCTAGTTTATAATAAAAGTTAGGATTACGCGCAGTCTTAGAGCATCATAAAATTATTCCCAAAATTCTCACTAGTGTAACCACTCGCGAAAGCTAGTCTAATAAAGGGTTAAAAATATTTCGTCATTGTCGCAAAATAATTTCCTGTCGCCACTTGATGCCATTGTTGAAAACAATTAATCAAAGAAAATCCAGTGGCACGAGAAAACTGTAGACAAAAGGCCGCGAGACTATAATGGTTATAAATTTACTCCCAAATTGATGAAAGAGATGGTTACACGAAAAGTTTAATGATCTTTGTTTTCTATACTTCCGTTGTTAAGGAGATTGGCAATGAAGGCAATTGTAATAGAAAACATGTAAAGAGTTTTGTAAATTTAAAGGTTTTATTTTTGAAACTTCTGGTATCGGCGGCCAAGATCTTCTTTGAGTTGTCGAACCATCGATGTAAGTATTTTATCAGTAACCTAATTCTACCTAATCTACACTTCTACTATACTAATATTATTACGATGAAATATTTGTATTTTTTGAATGATAACATAAAACTACTGGACTGATTTAAAAAAATACTTCCACCTATCTCTGAGTAACATCTTAAGATAATTAAAAGCGATGCTGGGACGGGTTGCTAGTATATTTTGTCTAGCAAGTTGTCGTTATTCCAAAATACTTATTTTTTTTTAGATGAACTTTTGTTTGAATTAGTGCTAAAAACTTAGCAGGATAAATTTAAGAAATTTTATTTTTAAAACTACTAAGAAAATTATCTCCGAACATTGTAGAGCGCTGCAAAAAGTTGCAAAACTCCGCCAGTAAGTAAGAAAGAATAAAGTTAGTAAGTCAACCAACTTTACCTACTGCAGTATGGCCAAGTTAATTTTCTGAAAATTCCATTTTAAAAACAGTTTTTTTCCTATTTTTGACTGCGTTTTTGAATAGTGCACTCGGGGTTGGTAAAACTTAGAAGAACTGTAAGCGGTGTAGTGCTTAAAGTATTTTAATTAGGTTATCAAATCAACTTAAAAATTATTAAAATTGCGGTGTTATTTCTACTATGCATTCATATTTCAGTTAAAATCGATATCAATTTAAAAAATACTGATCTTTCTACTAAAGAATATTAATCGGTGTTATGAAGATTAGCTAGGACCTATAATTACAGTCAGAGCTATTCCTCAAATAGAATCAAGACGATTCCCAAAGGCGAATACCTCAAAAATTTCTATCGAATTGGTGTTTAATTTTGAATGGCCTATGATCAGCAGTACACTTCTTATGGTTGCGATAATCCCTACTCCCATAATAAATATTATTCACCTTATTTCACGTCAAAACGGAGCAGCAGATTGATGTGTTTTTTATGTGGATATAGTCGGACGGCTGGAGAGTGACACAGGCTACTTTTTACACAGTTAGTGATGAAATTAATGTGTGACTTTTCTTCGGCTAACAATACCCTTCCAAATTAGCTTCAGTGCGTTCCGTTTCATAACGTTCCGTTCAATAACGGAACACCTGCACGCTGACACGTTCATCACGGTGTCGCAGGTGTCTCACAAAGTTTACGTTAGGTGTTCGCGTGAATTAGAATATGCAAGAACATTGCTTTATCATTTACATTATTTTTTTACTTCCATGCTGGTCTAGGAGCGATGAAAAAGCCTAGAATGTGTCAGCTGCTTCTCTTTCTGCGCGGATTGTAAAAGACAATCAAGGAAAAACTTTAAACTGGGGATTTTTCTTCGATGGGCTAGCAACCTGTCACTTTTTTTTATAATATAGGGCGTAAACGAGCAAGCGTTGGTAAGCGATCACCGCTGCCCATGGACAACTGCAACACCAGGGGTATCACAAGAATGTTGCCGGACTTTAAAATCTCTGTATCTGAATCTCAATTTCACTTAAGTCTACTATTCAACTAAGCCTGGCCTTCAAGTCTCACGTTCCTTAGTTCTGTCTACCCCGTAAGCGATAAAGATGTACTACAGTATCTGTGGATTTCTTCTGTACCTTGGAGGACCTGAATGAAGCCAACGATGACGCGGTGGAAATGGCCAAATACTGGTCGAAAAAATCTATTTTTTGCCATTTCGACTCGAGATATGATGTGGATTTCTGTTAGTGATACTAAAGACATAATAAAACTCTAAACATTTTTACACTACTACACTATTAGTTTTTTAACGTTAATGTACTTGTTAATCCTAGTTCTGTCTGCGCCGTACCTGCTGATCTATGATCTATAAGTCCTACCTGTCACTTGCCTGTAAGAAATTGCTGTAGCGATAAGGCCGCCATTGTACTAATGTACAATGTGCAATGCCCTTAAGACACATTGTACTCCTTTTTCTTTTTTCATGGTGCAATAAAGAGTTACTTACTTATTTACTTACTTACATTTGGAAGTTTTGTTAAATATTTCTCTAAACAATTTCCACCCCACGGGTATGAGAAAGAGGTTGAACTACGCTAATAATTCAACCAGTTTTCGCTCACGATGTAAATGAGTTCCTTTTCCGACCAAACTAATACATCACCCGGATTTTAAGGCGGCTTTCACAAATGGGCGTTTCTGAATGCGCAATTATGTAATAAGCTTTATTATGATGAATGAACGCAGTATTTTTTATTTAAGCACGGATTAGGATAAGGTGAGGCTCTTGAGAGATAATTGGGACCGTTTTTTTCTTAATAACAGCAGATCTAATTACTGTGCTATATTTAGCACTCGAATAGTTCCAATTTCATACATACATATAATCTTTATCCCTTACGAGGTAGACAGAGCCAAGAGTCGTGAGACTCGAAGGTCACGCTTAGCTAAATAGTGGGATTTCTGATGGAATGGAGATTCAGATATAGTGACAGGTTGCTAGCCCATCGCCTATGAGTTTTCAACTTAGATCAACACTTTATCGCATCATTTATAGAAAATAACTTACAAAGTAGTAACACAAAGTAAATACATAAATGATTCTTCCAGACAACCTTTTTGATTATATATTAATCATTTATACTATAGACTAGCTTTCGCCCGCGGCTTCGTCCGCGTGAATTTCCCACGGGAACAGTGCTTTTTCCCGGGATGAAAGGTACCCTATGTCCTTCTCCGTACTTCCAGCTATGTGTATGCGAAATTCCAGGAAGATTGGTTCAGTAGGTAAAGCGTGAAGAGCTAACAAACAAACAAACTCACTTTCGCATTTATAATATTAGTTAGGATTAGGATTAATATATTTTTCATGCAAAATTTAATCGCATTGATTTCTATATATATTTTTTTAATAAAATATATGATTCTATAGATGCTATTCTAATACCATACTTACCTCGATAATCTGATATGAATGAGTCAGTCAGCGTTTCGCTTGACGCACGGAACCCTAAAAATCAGCATATTCCACAATCGTTAGCTATTTTATCAATTTTGAATTAAACTAATAGCAATCCATTTCCAAATTACTCGAACAATCGGATGCTTGTTAACTAAATATTTGGTTTGTGAAATACATTTTCAATACTACTTAACGAGGCTGGTTTACACGAGTACTCAATGAAATTGATTTTACCGATATTATTATAAGTATTATTAAATGGTGGTGGCCGAGTGGTTAAGGCACCCCTTGTGGCTGCAAAGTTCCCAGGTTCGAATCCTGCCCGTGCTACATGAGTTTGTATACCAATCTGACTCATGTACCTATGTTAGATTTCATCGACCACCACTTGCTTCCTTGAAGGAAAACATCGTGAGGAAACCTGCACTCTGGTTGATGATTATCAGCTAGTGTGTGAAATGGCCAAGAGAGTCGTTGTGTGTGTTTCATTCCATGTAATGACCACGACCCTCAGTCATGAGGAAATACGACTAAAGAGAGAGAGATTATTAAATGGTATATTTACTAACACGCTACGCTTGGGATTCGATTCAGTGCAAGATATATATATATATTAATATCAGAAAACTGTGATCCTGAACCGTCTAGTCCGTAATATTTTATCTCCAAACTTATAAAGTTTCTTTGGTTGATTGCGCTTGGCCATAAGCCCGCGTAATCAATCAGTAACCCCAAATTGGGAAAAAAGGGAATAAAACTATAAATAATGCTAATCCTATCCTAACTTAAGCCTATACCTAGATAGATAGATAGATAGATCAATATGATTTTGATACGGATACTCACGCGTCTTGTTAGCCGGATTTGCCGACTAGTTTCGACTTCATACGGAAGTCATTTTCAAGGCGAGTAAGGACCGTCTTTCCGACGTGACGTCTGTCACGTCGGAAAGACGGTCCTGACTGGTTGACTGGGCCGTCTGGCCCAGTACTGCTCGATGCAACGGCGATCGATGTCGGCGCGGGCGGCGACGCGAGCGACGTTGCATCGAGCAGTACTGGGCCGTCTGTCACGTCGGAAAGACGGTCCTTACTCGCCTTGAAAATGACTTCCGTATGAAGTCGAAACTAGTCGGCAAATCCGGCTAACAAGACGCGTGAGTATCCGTATCAAAATCATAATGAATATTTCTCACGTTAGTTTTAATCAAATTAGATAGATCAACACTTTATTGCACCATTTACAGAAAGAACATACAAAGTAGAGACAAAAGTAAATACAAAAATGAGCGCAAAGGCGGGCTTATCGCAAATGCAATTTCTTCCAGCCAACCTTTGGGTGGAAGGAAATATACATGACAAAAAATGTAGGGTGCAGTAAACACTAAAGATAAAGGATAAAAAAAATAAATTAAAAATAAACTGAACATTGATAAACCAAATATACACATTCATGAAACAATCAGGACAAAAAAAATGCAGTTTCTTCCAGCCAACCTTTGCGTGGAAGGTAATATACATGAAAATAATGCAGTAAACATTATTAAAAAATACTGGAAAAAAAAATACAATAAAATAAACATTGATAAAAGCTAGTTTAAGCCTATGTTTTTTTTATTGTTTTAGTGTCTGTGGCAATTCAAATAAACGTATTCTATTCAATTTTAACTAATATTATTAATGCGAAAGTGAGTTTGTTTCTTTGTTTGTTACCTCTTCACGCTTTATCTACTGAACCAATTTTCCTGAAATTCCGCATACACATAGAAGCACTGAAAAGGACATAGGGTACAAAAGGTACCCTATGTCCTTTTCCTATGTCCTATGCACTATCCCCGCGTGAAATTCACGCGGGCGAAGCCGCGGGCAAAAGCTAGTAATAATAATATAATTATTAATTTATTTCAGAAAGGAATCATATTCGTTCTTCAAGTGTGAACTTATCAGACATTTTTTGAAAAACTCTATGACGTAGCCTCTAGCTTGGGAAAACCATGACATTTAAATACGTGTATTTATTAATCCACTATTACTATAACAATAAGACTATAAGAACTGGAAACTCGGGAGTCGCGTAACAGGAATCGGAATAGTTCCGACAATAACTGTTCCGACGTAATAACAGTGAATACGAAGCCATTCAGATACCACGGTAAACTGAGCGCCATGGGAGTGAGCTCAGACGCCATTACACCGATGTTATGAGCTGAAGACTGTCATATTCAATACTTGATTCAAAACAAAATCTTTAGAAACTGTAGTAAATATTCTTTCTCTATTATATTAGAAGCGGTGGTGGCCGAGTGGTTAAGACCCGCCTGTGGCTGCAAAGGTCCCAGGTTCGAATCCTGCCCGTGCTACATGAGTTTGTATTCCAATCTGACTCATATACCTATGTTAGTTTTCATCGACCACCACTTGCTTCCGGTGAAGGAAAATATCGTGAAGAAACCTGCACTCTATAGTTGATGATTATCAGCTAGTATGTGAAATGGAGAAGGCAATTACAAACCACTCCATTAACATTGCCAAGAGAGTCGTTGTGTGTGTTTCATTCCATATAATGACCACGACCCTCAGTCATGAGGAAATACGACTAAAGAGAGATTCTTTCCTTTTACAAAATTTTCAGTTTGTCAAAAAAATCTTTTTACCAGGCGATAGGTTACATTTTACATTACATTAGGAACTAATTTATTTGGATAAATAACACCTATTAATGGCATTATGAAATTTTGATGTTGTTAATATTACAAATAGAAATTGAATCTCTATAATCAAAATACATAAGATCCTTTATTTTCTTTCATATTAACCAGCATGTGTAGAGGTATACAAATACATATTTAGTATATTTGTTTACCTCTTAGACATGCTGGTAAATAAGAAAGAAAATAGTCACCGAAATTGGAATAATATTTACCAAATAGAAGTGGCATAGACTCGTTATTTTGTTGGCGCCTGAACTCTGAAGTAAGTGCTTCAGCTTTTACAGCTTCAGATTTGTAGCTAGTTCACTCACATTGTAGCTAGTTCACTCACACACTTGTTTAATTCGTTTCAGAGCGACAGATATTTTTATACAAAAGACAGCAGACAGCACTTCTTTTGCCTATCATTCAAAATTCTGTGATTGTATATGGATACATGACAAGAAAATGCCTCGAAGTGAAAGAAGTCCCAAGATGATTGTGCAAACAGAATTGGGCTACAACCGTTGTTGTCGATACAATTTGTCACATTTGGAAGGTGGCAAGGGAAAACAAGGGAAAATAATACTTATGTACTCGTATTATGATACGAGTACATAAGTATTATTTTCCCACATAAATATTATTACATAAGTATTATTACATACATATATTACATATATTACATAAGTATTATTTTTTCATAATGAAATGTTTCAAATGTCACCAAACTGGTCACAAAGCCTCGGAGTGCAAATTCAAGAAAGAAAAGAAAGATAGTGTAAAGTATGTGTCTAAATGTGATATAGCTTCTAAGAGTGATGACGAGTTTATAACTTTTAACTCTTTTACAGATAACTGTCTTGCTGCAAACTGCGAGCAGGAAAAATGGATCTTAGATAGCGGCTGTACAAGTCATTTGTGCGGTGAAAAATCATTTTTTGGAAATACTTTACAACCTACTTCTGGAAAATTGAATTTGGCTACTAATCAGAGTGCTCTCGTACAAGGTAAGGGTACGGTAAGATTGTACGCATGCAACGATGATTCTAAGTACGTAATCGAGTTATTAAATACGTTATTCGTTCCTGATTTGAGAACTAACTTGATCTCGGTTGCTAGGATCACTGACAAGGGTTTCTATGTAACTTTTAGAGACGACAGTGCCATAGTAACAGATTCTAAAGGGGATGTTAAGCTAGTTGCAAATCGACAGGGTAATTTATATTACGTTAACGAACGATGTGCTCGAGCTTTTGCGATTTCCAACGACAAAGTTGATGTTTCTGTGCTCAGAGAGCAAGAGTTGGAAGAGGAAATTGCTCCTGTGCAAACAGAGCAAGAGCAAAAAGTGGAAGAGGATAGGTTAGAAATAGGTGAAAATAGAGAAAACAATGATAACACACAGTCACATGAACAATTTCTCGATTGTGAAG
Organism: Ephestia elutella; assembly: GCA_018467065.1. Lineage (NCBI taxonomy): Eukaryota > Metazoa > Arthropoda > Insecta > Lepidoptera > Pyralidae > Ephestia > Ephestia elutella. Next base: position 17,409,509 of record CM031586.1, on the reverse strand, counting down.
ACTTTGTTGGTACGGCAGGAGAAGTGACATTGAGAGAAGCACTGACCAGTAATGAGAAAAAATTATGGGAAGATGCGATCATGTCAGAGATCCGAAGTCTCGTAAAAAATAATACGTGGAAGATTGTTAAAAAACCTCCTAATAGAGATATAGTGGGATGTCGCTACGTACTCACCACGAAACTTAACATAGACAAGACTGAAAAGAAGAAAGCCAGACTAGTAGCAAGAGGTTTTAGTCAGCACTACGGTATTGACTATCGTGAAACTTTTGCACCTGTCATGAGGCTTAGTACAGTCAGGTTACTTGCCGCATTGTCTATGGAGCTAGATATGGAAATACATCAGGTAGATATCAATACGGCTTACCTAAATGGATATCTAGAAGAGGAGGTGTATATGAAAATTCCAGAGCTTCCTAGAAGACAGTTTAAATAAACTATTGAAAACTGAAGAGGATAGTTTGGTCAGGGAACGAGCTAGACAAATGCTTACTGACATAGCGGCGGGTGGTAACGTTTGTAAGTTATCAAAATCTCTATATGGTTTGAAACAATCGGGCAGGCAATGGAACATAAGATTGGACGAAAAACTGAAGAAAATGAAGTTGAATCAATCTTTGAACGAGCCTTGTTTATACTTCAAGAATCTTGAGGACGGAAACAAACTCTTTGTTTGTGTGTACACCGATGATATTTTAATCGCAAGTCAGAAAAAAGTTTTTATTGAAAGCTTTAAATCTGAATTGGCCAAGGAGTTCGAATTAAAGGACTATGGAGTTGCAAAGTTTATTTTAGGCATAGATATTGTCAGGAGTGACAAGAGTTTGAAGTTGTCACAGACTTCATACATTGATAAAATTGTTGATAAATTTGGACAAAAACATTGCAAAGAAATACATATTACGCCAATGGAGGTGGGTTTAAAGTTACAACCCATGCAGGAAAATATCGATAAAAGCTTTCCGTATAGGGAATTGATAGGCTGTCTTATTTATTTATCCGTAGGTACTAGGCCGGATATAGCCAATGCTGTAGCAAAGATGGGTCAGTATGTGGATAATGCTGATAAAGGATGTTGGAAAGCAGCTATACGGATTTTAAGATATCTTAAAAGAACCAGGGAATATGGTCTTATCTATAAAAAGACAGGTAAGTCTTTAATAGGGTATTCAGATAGCGATTTTGGAAACTGTCATATAGATCGAAAAAGCTTTTCGGGAAATGTTTTTATATTGGCAGGTGCTGCGATTTCTTGGAAATCACAAAAACAAAAGTGCGTTGCTACCTCAACGTGCGAAGCTGAGTATGTTAGCTTAGCTTTAAGCATGAAAGAAGCTATTTACCTTAACAGCTTATTAAGTGAGATAGAGTTACATAACTTTAGTAGGGTGACGTTGCATGCGGACAATCAGGGAGCTATTACACTTGCAAAAGATCCTGTTTTTCATGCCCGCAGTAAGCACATTGACATAAAGCATCATTTCTTAAGGGATACATTGAGAAATAACAAAAATATTGTATTGAGATTTATTTCTACTGATTTGATGCTGGCAGATATCTTAACGAAACCGCTGCCAAAGCAGAAATATTATTTATGTGTTAGCGGTTTAGGTATAGGTTAGGATATTGTTAGTGCTTATTTTTTTGGTCATGTTTTTTGTTATTATTTTACTTTATATTACTGTTAGTTTTATATTAGGTATTAATTAGAGCTTCTACGGTACAATTTAAGGAGGTGTGTTGAATAGGAACTATTTCAATAGTAAATTGTACCTCATTAGAACGTATGTTCTATGTTGTTTTTAAAATGTTTGACACCTTCGCTTTTATGCTGTCTAACAATAAATGCACATCCCACAGGATCAAGATATTTTATTTAATTCCATTGCTATATACTCTGCTACAATGGTTTTTCTTCATCTGAAGATGGAGGTTGAACTGGTTCTACTGGTATTTCTCCGTAATGTTCAACTTGTGGTAATACTGGCTGTGGATTTATCTCTATTTCAACAAATCTCGTCGGATTCAAAGTAGATGACTCCACTTGAAATGGATCACCGGGCTCGTCGTTCCCAGATTTGTCGACATCTAAAAATCTAACATCCCTAGCAACAATTACTTTCCGATCTTTTGGTAACCATACTCTGTAACCTTTTTGATTCCTAGGATAACCTATAAAAATCCCGCGTTTGCTACGATCTGCAAACTTATCTTTATTTAAATCTTTATCCAAAACATATACCTTTGCTCCAAAAGATTGTAAATAATGAATTTGTACAGGTCTATCAAAAAACTTCTCATATGGTATATTACCATTGATCGCGCTAGATGGACATCTGTTTCTAATATGGCATGCAGTAACCACTGCATCAGCCCAAAAACCTGGTGACAGCCCTGATGATAACAAAATGCACCTTGCCATTTCGACAAGTGTCCTGTTTAATCTTTCTGCAATTCCGTTCTGTTGAGGGGTTCCGGAAATTGTAAGTCTCCTAGTTATCCCTTCCTTTTCCAGGAAGTCGTCGAACTCCCTACTACAATATTCGCCACCATTAATTGTAGCAGAGTATATAGCAATGGAATTAAATAAAATATCTTGATCCTGTGGGATGTGCATTTATTGTAAGACAGCACAAAAGCGAAGGTGTCAAACATTTTAAAAACAACATAGAACATACGTTCTAATGAGGTACAATTTACCATTGAAATAGTTCCTATTCAACACACCTCCTTAAATTGTACCGTAGAAGCTCTAATTAATACCTAATATAAAACTAACAGTAAGATAAAGTAAAATAATAACCAAAAAACATGACCAAAAAAAAAAATAAGCACTAACAATATCCTAACCTATACCTAAACCGCTAACACATAAATAATATTTCTGCTTTGGCAGCGGTTTCGTTAAGATATCTGCCAGCATCAAATCAGTAGAAATAAATCTCAATACAATATTTTTGTTATTTCTCAATGTATCCCTTAAGAAATGTTGCTTTATGTCAATGTGCTTACTGCGGGCATGAAAAACAGGATCTTTTGCAAGTGTAATAGCTCCCTTGATTGTCCGCATGCAACGTCACCCTACTAAAGTTATGTAACTCTATCTCACTTAATAAGCTGTTAAGGTAAATAGCTTCTTTCATGCTTAAAGCTAAGCTAACATACTCAGCTTCGCACGTTGAGGTAGCAACGCACTTTTGTTTTTGTGATTTCCAAGAAATCGCAGCACCTGCCAATATAAAAACATTTCCCGAAAAGCTTTTTCGATCTATATGACAGTTTCCAAAATCGCTATCTGAATACCCTATTAAAGACTTACCTGTCTTTTTATAAATAAGACCATATTCCCTGGTTCTTTTAAGATATCTTAAAATCCGTATAGCTGCTTTCCAACATCCTTTATCAGCATTATCCACGTACTGACCCATCTTTGCTACAGCATTGGCTATATCCGGCCTAGTACCTACGGATAAATAAATAAGACAGCCTATTAATTCCCTATACGGAAAGCTTTTATCGATATTTTCCTGCATGGGTTGTAACTTTAAACCCACCTCCATTGGCGTAATATGTATTTCCTTGCAATGTTTTTGTCCAAATTTATCAACAATTTTATCAATGTATGAAGTCTGTGACAACTTCAAACTCTTGTCACTTCTGACAATATCTATGCCTAAAATAAACTTTGCAACTCCATAGTCCTTTAATTCGAACTCCTTGGCCAATTCAGATTTAAAGCTTTCAATAAAAACTTTTTTCTGACTTGCGATTAAAATATCATCGGTGTACACACAAACAAAGAGTTTGTTTCCGTCCTCGAGATTCTTGAAGTATAAACAAGGCTCGTTCAAAGATTGATTCAACTTCATTTTCTTCAGTTTTTCGTCCAATCTTATGTTCCATTGCCTGCCCGATTGTTTCAAACCATATAGAGATTTTGATAACTTACAAACGTTACCACCCGCCGCTATGTCAGTAAGCATTTGTCTAGCTCGTTCCCTGACCAAACTATCCTCTTCAGTTTTCAATAGTTTATTTAAACTGTCTTCTAGGAGCTCTGGAATTTTCATATACACCTCCTCTTCTAGATATCCATTTAGGTAAGCCGTATTGATATCTACCTGATGTATTTCCATATCTAGCTCCATAGACAATGCGGCAAGTAACCTGACTGTACTAAGCCTCATGACAGGAGCAAAAGTTTCACGATAGTCAATACCGTAGTGCTGACTAAAACCTCTTGCTACTAGTCTGGCTTTCTTCTTTTCAGTCTTGTCTATGTTAAGTTTCGTGGTGAGTACGTAGCGACATCCTACTATAAATCTATTAGGAGGTTTTTTAACAATCTTCCACGTATTATTTTTTACGAGACTTCGGATCTCTGACATGATCGCATCTTCCCATAATTTTTTCTCATTACTGGTCAGTGCTTCTCTCAATGTCACTTCTCCTGCAGTACCAACAAAGTCTTCACAATCGAGAAATTGTTCATGTGACTGTGTGTTATCATTGTTTTCTCTATTTTCACCTATTTCTAACCTATCCTCTTCCACTTCTTGCTCTTGCTCTGTTTGCACAGGAGCAATTTCCTCTTCCAACTCTTGCTCTCTGAGCACAGAAACATCAACTTTGTCGTTGGAAATCGCAAAAGCTCGAGCACATCGTTCGTTAACGTAATATAAATTACCCTGTCGATTTGCAACTAGCTTAACATCCCCTTTTAGAATCTGTTACTATGGCACTGTCGTCTCTAAAAGTTACATAGAAACCCTTGTCAGTGATCCTAGCAACCGAGATCAAGTTAGTTCTCAAATCAGGAACGAATAACGTATTTAATAACTCAATTACGTACTTAGAATCATCGTTGCATGCGTACAATCTTACCGTACCCTTACCTTGTACGAGAGCACTCTGATTAGTAGCCAAATTCAATTTTCCAGAAGAAGGTTGTAAAGTATTTCCAAAAATGATTTTTCACCGCACAAATGACTTGTACAGCCGCTATCTAAGATCCATTTTTCCTGCTCGCAGTTTGCAGCAAGACAGTTATCTGTAAAAGAGTTAAAAGTTATAAACTCGTCATCACTCTTAGAAGCTATATCACATTTAGACACATACTTTACACTATCTTTCTTTTCTTTCTTGAATTTGCACTCCGAGGCTTTGTGACCAGTTTGGTGACATTTGAAACATTTCATTATGAATTGTTTTTTCGTTTCAAATTGTTTTTCGTCGATTTTTGTCTTTTCCTTATTATTTCGACCCTTTCCTTTTGCGATGAAAACCTTATTATCATTTCCCGCATTTCTTGCATTATTCTCCTCAATAATTTTAATTTTCAATACTTCAGGGTCCGGAAAATTGTCTCTCGACTCTATAGCACAGCGAAAATTTTCAAAACTTGGTGGCAAGCTATATAATAACATAATCGATGCTAAGTCATCATGAATATCGATATTCATATCATGAAGTTTATTTTTCGCATCGAAAAAGTTAGCCAAATGGGTGTGAATATCATCACCTTCGTTCATTTTGTATAAGGTTAGCTGTTTTAATAAGGACGCCTTTCTGGCTGGTCCTTTTGATGCATAAATTGCTTCCAATTTCAACCACAATTGACGAGAAGTCTGGCAGTCTCTAATGTGTCTAAGTTCACTCGGGTTCATCGTTAGTACTAACTCAGCCCTCGCTTTCGCATCCTTTGACAACCACATCGCTTCCTCTGCGACTTCTGCTGGTCTTGGAATCTTTCCGTCTACGTAATCCCATAGATCATTCTTGACCAAAATCGCCTGCACTTGAATCCGCCATGAGTCATAATTTTCCCTACCGAGGTTTTCTATACTCATAGTAGTCATTATTATCCCTCAATACGGCAGTACGGGCAGGGCAGTCAACAAAAAACTTGTACTTTTTTGTACTTACGTTTTTCCGATATTTTATTTCTTCACGTTGGATGAAATATTTAGCTACCAATCCTGGTTTATGCGCCCATAACCATTGTAGCAGAGTATATAGCAATGGAATTAAATAAAATATCTTGATCCTGTGGGATGTGCATTTATTGTTAGACAGCATAAAAGCGAAGGTGTCAAACATTTTAAAAACAACATAGAACATACGTTCTAATGAGGTACAATTTACTATTGAAATAGTTCCTATTCAACATGTAGCAGAGTATATAGCAATGGAATTAAATAAAATATCTTGATCCTGTGGGATGTGCATTTATTGTAAGACAGCACATAAACGAAGGTGTCAATCATTTTAAAAACAACATAGAACATACGTTCTAATGAGGTACAATTTACCATTAAAATAGTTCCTATTCAACACACCTCCTTAAATTGTACCGTAGAAGCTCTAATTAATACCTAATATAAAACTAACAGTAAGATAAAGTAAAATAATAACCAAAAAACATGACCAAAAAAAAATAAGCACTAACAATATCCTAACCTATACCTAAACCGCTAACACATAAATAATATTTCTGCTTTGGCAGCGGTTTCGTTAAGATATCTGCCAGCATCAAATTAGTAGAAATAAATCTCAATACAATATTTTCGTTATTTCTCAATGTATCCCTTAAGAAATGATGCTTTATGTCAATGTGCTTACTGCGGGCATGAAAAACAGGATCTTTTTCAAGTGTAATAGCTCCCTGATTGTCCGCATGCAACGTCACCCTACTAAAGTTATGTAACTCTATCTCACTTAATAAGCTGTTAAGGTAAATAGCTTCTTTCATGCTTAAAGCTAAGCTAACATACTCAGCTTCTGCACTTTGAGGTAGCAACGCACTTTTGTTTTTGTGATTTCCAAGAAATCGCAGCACCTGCCAATATAAAAACATTTCCCGAAAAGAAAAAATACATACAATACATAAGTACATATATTACAATACTTAAGTACAGTACTTAAGTATATCTTGTGCAGAGCAACTACGCTCTGCTGCCAGAAAATGTGGCAGCGAGAATCCGGACAAACGAAGCGGCGGGAAGAATTCTGTACCGGAACTTTACCGGGAAAAAATCTACCGGTAAAATTAAGTACCGGGAAAAAATCTCCACGCGACACCACGCTTGTCCGACTAGAATCTAACTAACTTAACGCAGTCTGCTACCACCGTAGCTTATGAAGGGAGCTACAGGGCCCTATATGATAACCTAACCTATAAATTAACTAGAATTGAACACTTACCAAACTAAATCTTCTTTCTCTTCGGATCCAAACTTGAGTGTCTTCGGGAAGGGGGAATTCCTAATTACCCTACCTAACCCTTGAGATCTCAATTCCCCATAACAACTAAATAGATTTCTTCCCGTAGTTTCACTCGGGAACAGCCAGATGTGAACAGCCAGCCACGTTTCACCTCTCACAAGAAAAAGTCACAATAACAGAGTTTTTCACAAACACAAATTCAATAGTTATTTAACAAACAGGAAATTCACAATTATCACTCAAACTAAACAACAGGCAAAAGACGCGAGACCGCTCCGCGTATTAAAATCAAACCGATATCGCCCTGGACAATGCAATGGCGGACACCACACGCGACGCCATCCACGCTAGCAGTGTGAAAACCCCGAACGCCCTCTGGCGGCAGCAATGCGAAAACGCCTGCGTTTAGTTTTACCCAATATATTACAAACATCCCCCCGTCCCGGTCTGAGAAGCAGACCGCTAGCTTACTCTACGGGAAGGCGGGCGAGAGAGGTCACACCTCTCCTTAAAATCGAACCGTCGACCAACACCTCAGCCACACGCGGAGTGCCATCTCCGCCAAGAATCAAACGTAATATGCGAGCTCGTCGCCAAAGCAATGAGGGCAAATTTGCCTCTTTTAACAATACTAAATCACCCTCCCTGGGAGGCTCAGTCCTGTCTGTCCACTTCACTCTTTGCTGCAGCAAATGCAAATATTCAAGCGACCAGCGACGCCAAAAGTCCTGGCTCATTTGCTGCAACATTTGAAAACGCGACAACCGATATACGCGTTCATCCTTCCACGGGTATTCGGGCAGGGCATTCAACGGCTCCTCCCACCAAAAAATGACCAGGGGTGAGAGCTTCCAAGTCATTTGGATCTGGAGATAGCGGACAGAGAGGACGAGAGTTGAGGACCGCCTCAACTTTACAAAACACTGTGGCCAGCTCTTCAAAAGTTAGAGCCGTTTCTCCGATAATGCGGCGGAGGTGGGTCTTTGCGGATTTCACAGCCGCTTCAAAAATCCCTCCCCAATGGGGGCAACTTGGGGGACTAAATTTCCAGGTTATTCCCCTTTGGGCAGCAATTTGACTTAAACTAGTACAATTTTTATCAATAAACACGGAAACATCCTTAAGATAATTTACAGTTCCTTTATAGTTTGTGCCATTATCAGACCTAATAAGGGAAGGTAGACCTCGACGCGAAACAAAGCGATCCAACGCGGCGACGAAGGCCTCCGTAGTCCAGAGCCGACACCACCTCCAAATGGACAGCCTTGGTGGCCAAACAAACAAATACACACAAATAGCCCTTCACAATACGGGCATTACGAAAGGGAGAAGCCTTGATCGAAAAGGGACCGGCAAAATCGGTTCCAACGCCGTCAAACGGCCTCGAAGGTCGGATTCGATCAGCGGGCAAATCACCCATCTGTGGTTGCATCGTGGATGCCTTCAACCTATAACATGCAATACATCGAAACAGGACACTACGGATTGCTCTTCGGGCAGACAAAATCCAAAATTCGCGTTGCAAAATAGCCAACAAAGCATTGCACCCAGCATGGGCGTTACGAATGTGTCGATCAGACACCAAAAGCTGCACCAAGGGTCCGCCCTTGGGCAACAACAGAGGATGGCGAGTCTCATATGGAAGATCCGCCTTCCGGAGCCTGCCTCCAACCCGAAGAAGCCCATCCGAGTCGATGTACGGGTTCAAACGAGCGACCGCGCCCTTCAACTTAGCGCGTCCGTCGCGCAAAATACGAAGCTCTGACTCAAACCGTCCGGTCTGCACGACACGGACCCAATGCAACAATGCGCTCCGGCGCTCTTCTGCACCTGCAATCGGCTCCAACCGCTTTGCCTGTGGGTTTCTACAATTATGTATGAAACGCTTAATCCAACTGGTGACACCCAGAAGCTTATCCAAGCTGCTATACCGAGCAAGTAGCCAATCCGGCTCCGACGTCGTCTCAGCGACTACAGCATGTACACGGAGCCCGGTCAAACTCAAAGAAGTAACATCTGTCTGACAGACAGGCCAAGAAGTTTCTGATCCCATCAGCCACTCTGGACCCCACCAGAGCGGGTGTGACACCAATTCTGGTGCCGTACAACCTCGGGAAGCACAGTCCGCTGGGTTAAGCTCTCCCGGCACATGTCTCCATGTTATATCAATTCCGATATTCTGGATTTGGGAAACCCGATTTCCCACAAAAACCTCCAAGGTATGTGGGGCCGCGCGCAACCATGCAAGCGCGACCTGGCTATCCGACCAGGCGAAGATGTCCCGTATCTCGACCGTGGCCGCCAGCTCACATGCAACGTGATGCAACAATTTAGAGAGAAGGTGAGCTCCACTCAACTCAAGCTTGGGAATAGTCAGCCTAGTCCTGATGGGGGCGACCTTGCTCTTCCCTAACAAAAGCGAGACATTGACCCGGCCATCGGCGTCAACTGTCCGCATATAGACTGACGCGGCGTAGCCTCGCTCCGACGCGTCACAAAAGCCATGCAGGCTGGCTCGATATTTCCCGGGGGGCAATATTCGACGAGGCAAGGCAATCCGATTGACTTCCTTAATCGATGAAAACAACTCGAGCCAATCATCCAATGGAGAGCCAAACAGCGGCTCGTCCCACGAGACGCCCAAAGTCCAAAGTCTCTGAAGAAGACACTTTGCAGAGAATATCACTGGACTGATCCAACCGCTTGGATCAAACATACGGGCTATTACGGACAACACCGTTCTCTTAGTCCAGACCTTTGGTATTTCCAAGTCCACTTGGAATGTAAAAATATCGGTTAGCGGCTGGTACTGCATGCCCAGCACCGCTATCCTGTTGGGATCATCCACATCCTCAAACAGGTGAGGGTTCTGTTGGTGATCCTCCGGGATCCCTTCTAGAACTCTAGGCTCATTGGACAACCACTTACGTAGCTCGTAGCCACCTGTCTTCAATATTTCGATCAATTCATCCCGCAGTAGGAGGGCCTCCTCAATACTTTGGGCTCCGGTGCACACGTCATCAACATACAAGTCACGTGACAGCACGGAAGCCCCACGGGGAAAGCGGATCCGTTCCCGCTCTGCCAATTCAAGCAATGATCTGATGGCGATATAGGGACTAGATTTCAAACCATAGGTGTTTGTATTGAGTTCATACACCGTCACAGGATCCTCAGGGCGCTCACGCCAGAGTATCAACTGGAATCGCCTGTCCTCAGGATGTATGACTGTCTGGCGGAACATCATCCGGATGTCCGCACCAAAAACCACTTGATGTCTTCTAAAGTTCAAGATGATGTCAATTATGTCCCTATGCAATTTGGGACCCGAATGCAAACACAGATTCAACGAAACCCCGTTCGAAGTGGGTGCGGACCCATCGAAGACGGTCCTCAATTTGCCTGTTGAGGCCTTCACCACCGCGTGGTGGGGCAAAAAATAATGCTCAGTTGAGCTCCAATCAACTCGAGCCGGAGACATGTGACCCAAATCCTCGTACTCGCGCATAAATTCAATATATTTATCGCGAAGTACGTGGTCACGCTGCATACGTCGCTCCATGGACAGCAGTCGTTTCTCCGCAAGCGCCCTACTTTGCCCTAGGCTAGGACGAGAGGCAACAAAGGGTAACCTAGTTACAAACCGACCGGAGGGCAACCTCTCCGTGGTCGATCGAAAAAGGGCTTCGCACTCAGCGTGTTCCGGATCCATCCTGGAACTCATAGGTGGCTCCTCCACCTCCCAAAACCTTTGCATGGTCTTGGCCAAGGACGCAGATGCGACAACCGGTGGCTCCTCCGCGGTGCCATTATCAAACACAGGGCCCATCAGGGCGAAACCAAAGATAGTAGACACTGCCATCAGTGAAGACGAACCCAGAGCCTTCTGTGTACCCAACAAAATCCAACCCAATACGTCCGAGCCCAGGAGCAAGTCCACTGGGCCGGGATGAAAGACAAAGGGGTCGGCCAAATCCAGACCCGAAACCAAAGACAACACACCCGGCGGTATGTCTGTCGAGGGGTGCCAACCCGCAATGGTATCCATTACCATAGCCGAAGTCGTGATCCTCATTGTGGAGGACTTCAGCGAAGAAAAGGTGACAAGTGTCTGGCCCGTCAGACACTTCACTTGTATGCCACCAACTCCAAGAAGTGGCACAGGCGAGTCTTCCACGACTAAACCTAACTGGTGTGCCACTCGAGTGGTAACCAAACTGCTTTGAGCCCCTGAGTCCAACAGAGCTCTCAAATTAATGGCTTCTCCCCCACGACCCCATACGCGGACCACCGCGGTAGGGAGCAGAACCGTCCGCGGCTCTGTCCCAGCAAGGGAGCAAGCTAGTTACGGGCTCCCCACTCTCTCCAAACCAGGGGGCGCCACTGACCCGGATAATATGTCGGGCGAGTGCACATCCCCATCTGAGGGGGGCATAACCCGCGGCCCGGCCATACCTATGGTACGGCGGGTGGTACTCCAGCCGTGGGTACTCGTGCAGCGGTGGAGAAAACCGCTGCGGCTGCATGTGTTGGGCATTGGTAACCCGCGTGGAGGGGTGTCCCCACTCTCACGTCCGATCTAGGGCCCCCGCCCATGGGGGCCCTATCCGGGCCTGGCCAGCTATATACTGGCCATGACCTTGGGGCGCGTGGTCCCGGTCCGCCAAGACCCGCGCAGGTACGCGACCCCCTCCCGAGGGGGTGCGACGAGCGAAGCCGCGTCCTCCGTCCGATGGTGGAGGGCTTCGCGCAGGAGCGCCCCCGCCCATAGGGGACCCCTGCCTCAACAACCGGGGGCCATCCCCGTTCCGGTTCATGCAGAGCATCACGTGGTGCAGCCCACGGCATGCACTGCATGGTATGGCTCTGGGACAGTCACGTGCATAGTGACCGCCCAAACAATAAAAGCAAAGTTCATGCCGCTTTGCCATGCGGCGCCTATCTTGTACTGGCAGTCTCTGCCAGTCCCTGCATTGCAGCAGGCTGTGGCCCATCCGGCCACATTGCAGGCAGTCCGCGTCCCTCGCGACTGCTGCCGTGTGTGCAACCCGCACACCAGCTCCACGCGGTGGCGGTTGCCGTCCCTGTTGGGGCTTCCCTCGCCATGAGGGTTCCAAGGGCCTACGTTCAGGCGCTCTGGATGGCGCTGAGTCCGTCATGGTATTCTCAGCAGCCCGTGCCTCAAACTCCAAAAACTTCACCAAGTCAGTGAATGTTGGTAGGGTGGTGCTATCCCGCTCCGCATTTTCGCGCTCAAACCGCGAGCGGATGTCATTGGGCAATTTGCCCAATACAATGTGCACCAACAAAAAAGACCATTGGTCCACCGGCAGCCCCAGTGTGCGGAGCGCGTTACAGGCCACTGTAACGGGCGTGAGCAACTGCAGGCGCAACTGTGCCCTGTTGGCCACCTTGGGCAGGGCCATCAACTGTGCGGCGTGCGCATCCGCTAACAAACGTAAGTTTTGGTAGCGGGAGTTCAATAACTCCCAAGCCGTATCGTACTGGTCGTCCTCCACCCGGAGGTGCTGGATGAGCGACCGCGCTTCATCCTCAAGAGTGGAGAGGAGGTAGGCCATCTTCTGGGCCTTCGACAAATCCTGTCGTGCTACGACCAGGGACTCAAACATATTTTTATATGCTACCCACTCCTCCATCCTACCCCCAAAGTGTGGCCGGGACAGCTGAAGGGTGGGGAGCCGACCAGTAACCGCTGGTCCTTCCTGTCTAACAGGTGTGCGAGGGGCTGGTCCGCCAGCCTGTCTCGCCCTTATTGCGGTCACCGCCTCCGCGATATCATCGTGCAGACTCAGGATCTGGTCCATGTCCGCCATGTGACCTGCGTAGGCCTCCGGGGTAAGATCGGCTTCGGTAAGCGCCGCCATGGCCGCTTCCGCGCTAATCAATCGTGAGTGGAGGTGATCCGCTCTTAGCAGTATGGCGCCCTCCCTGTCCTTCCGGGACAGGAGTCCTCCGGCCGTCACAAACCATCTCAATTCGTTGGCGAGTGTCGCCCTAGCATTGGAGGCCTTCGCCATCGCGTCAAGTCACAAACAAAAAATAACAAAAGGTAAATAAAAAACAACAAAATCAAGCAACTACACGAAGAACCGCGGTAGGTATGAGAATGGCACAAACCCGGAACGCACGGTACAAACCGCAAACAAATACAAAAAAGGTTACAAATATTCTTATACAAACAAACTAAGAAAAATCTAATAATTTTTACAAACAATTAATTATTTTTTACAAACGAACAAATAGAGGGTAGATAAACTACGCTCTGCTACCAGAAAATGTGCAGAGCAACTACGCTCTGCTGCCAGAAAATGTGGCAGCGAGAATCCGGACAAACGAAGCGGCGGGAAGAATTCTGTACCGGAACTTTACCGGGAAAAAATCTACCGGTAAAATTAAGTACCGGGAAAAAATCTCCACGCGACACCACGCTTGTCCGACTAGAATCTAACTAACTTAACGCAGTCTGCTACCACCGTAGCTTATGAAGGGAGCTACAGGGCCCTATATGATAACCTAAACTATAAATTAACTAGAATTGAACACTTACCAAACTAAATCTTCTTTCTCTTCGGATCCAAACTTGAGTGTCTTCGGGAAGGGGGAATTCCTAATTACCCTACCTAACCCTTGAGATCTCAATTCCCCATAACAACTAAATAGATTTCTTCCCGTAGTTTCACTCGGGAACAGCCAGATGTGAACAGCCAGCCACGTTTCACCTCTCACAAGAAAAAGTCACAATAACAGAGTTTTTCACAAACACAAATTCAATAGTTATTTAACAAACAGGAAATTCACAATTATCACTCAAACTAAACAACAGGCAAAAGACGCGAGACCGCTCCGCGTATTAAAATCAAACCGATATCGCCCTGGACAATGCAATGGCGGACACCACACGCGACGCCATCCACGCTAGCAGTGTGAAAACCCCGAACGCCCTCTGGCGGCAGCAATGCGAAACGCCTGCGTTTAGTTTTACCCAATATATTACAAACAATCTAGTACGTTTGCCAGATATGTCTGGCAAACGTACTAGATATACTTAAGTACATTAGTTATGCGGCCAGTCGTCGCCATGTTTTGTCACTATTAAGGTAGAGACAAACTAAGCCCACGCCACGTACACCACACACGCTACGCGACGCGACGAGAGTTGGTGTTCACACTAGACCCACGTACACTACGCATGTTGACGTCAGACTCGTTGTTCGTCTCCCATTTTTACACGGTTGACCAAAAAGGAGTGTTATGTTTTCAGGTTTCATGTATGTATGTTTGTATGTATGAGGGATTTTTAGAATGCCTTGAATTCCTCCAAGTGACATAGGTTATGATAAAATTTGATCAATCTTATCGAGTGGGATACCAAAATGAAAAGCTATAAAAGGCGACTTCAAAAATATTATAACTCATATGTTTTATGTACTTTTTGTTGTATAAGTTGTCTGTGGTGTTTTTAATTGTTTTAATAATTTAAACTAGTAGTTCGCCGCGAACTTAGACCTCGCGATTTTTTCTCGCGTTTTTATTGATTTACTCTTACGTATGTATGTATAGTATATGACTGAAGAGTGCTGATGAGCAGGGTAAAACACAGTTAAAGAAATAGTATAATTTACAATATAAAAAAATTGGAAGACCTCTTAATAGCCCAGGCGCTAAAATAGTATTAATCAATCGTATCTCATATTACAAATTATTGTTTAAAAAACAATCATTTTATTAACAACTCCAAGTCTTTCCGGGTGGTCATAAAAAAATTACCTGAACCTAACTTTTTTCCTCCGTCAAAGTCTTTCCGTGTGGTCATAAAAAAAATAACCTAAACCTAACTCTTTTCCGCCTTTAAAGTTTTTCCGGGTGGTCATAACAAACCTAACTTCTTCTCCGCTCTCCAAGTCTTTCCGGGTGGTCATAAAAAAATTACCTGAACCTAACTTTTTTCCGCCGTCAAAGTCTTTCCGGGCGGTCATAAAAAAATAACCTGAACCTAACTTCTTTTCCGCCCTCAAAGTCTTTCGGGTGTTCATAAAAAAAAATAACCTGGACCTAACTTCTTTTCCGCCCTCAAAGTCTTTCCGGGTGGTGGTAAAAAAATAACCCGAACCCAACTTATAATCTGTCCTCAAGTCTTTCCGGGTGGCCATAAAAAAAATAACCTGAACACAACTTATTTTCTGCCCTCAAGTATTTCCGGGTGGTAATAAAAAAAATAACCTGAACCTAACTTACAGCTCAGATCGTTTGGAGACTGAACTTTCTTTTTTTTTATTAAAAAAATAAAAAATGTTTATTTACTCCACAACAAATGACCTTGGACTACATTACACAGGTATGTGATAAACATTAATTAAATTTAATACCATAAAGGACAGTATCGTTGTAGAGATCTGGTACCCACGCTAGGTATCAAAGATCCTGTGTTGCAGATTATCAGGTCCCTCACCCGGTGTGACACAATAAAAGGTATTAGCATGTTGATATCATGTCACAATACGATTTGTGAGTTAATTTATAAATAAAAGACGAGTAATGACTTCTGTACCTAACCCTACGATGAAACTCTTGGGATCAGTAAGTTTAAACTTGAAACTTCATATCTTCTAGTTTTGGTAAATAATATTTATCAAACGATGTATTTGCCATAAGATATTTTGTCTAATGTTGTTTTACCAATTGAAAATTTAGTTAAATAATTTGTTTGTAAAATGATAATTTGAAAAAAAAAAAACAATATTTGTCTAGTAATTAGTTTGTAAAATGATCCATTTTTAAAAGAATGAGTTTGTCAAAGCATATGTTTTTCAAATGTATAGTTTTACAAAGTTGTTTATAAAATTATTGTTTTTTTAAATAATAATTTGTAATATGAGGGTGTACCTCGCACTCGCATCTGGTCACAACTGAAAATCAGTATATTGCCCCCCGGGTAATAGTGCCACTGAGGTGTGACCTTTTTGTATTGCTGCAACACACATTTATTTTTTTTCGTTTGTTTATTTTTCGTTGTTTGTTCTAAGAAACTGTATGTGTTGTTGTGGCTATGAATAAAATTATTTATCTATCTATCTATCTACCTTACAAATCATCTACAAGTCTACAACCGTTGCTTAGATCTGATTTCGACATTTCTAACATAATTCAGTTCCCTAAGTAAAATGTAGATGGCGTTATCCAAAGTTAGAACACGCTATGGTTTCGTTTGCTACATAATCGCGGACATTTTTATTAATATTTCAAAAACTACTGAACCGATTTTGATGCCCACCGAACTTGAAAATTCTATTGATATTTCCTACATGCCTACCAAATTTCATCAAAATCGGATCATCGGTTCGGCAGTTATCGCGGTACAAACATACATACATACATACATACATACATACATACATACATACATACATACATACATACATACATACATACATACAAACAATGTGTTTCGCCCCCAACTCGATTTAGAGACCTTCGCTCGCTTCGCTCGCTCGGTCAATAATTAGCTTGTTTTTGTACACATCCCAACGCAACAAACATCAATTCATGACTGACGCGCTGCGAACGTAAGTTCCTAGAAACACACTGGCTCTACGCGTGTGATGGCATAATATGACTAGTCGTTCGCTGCGAACGTAGACCTCGCGACTATTAAAATACAATATTTATTTTCACAAAAAATTAAATATCCCAAAAACGGCTGGACCGATTTTGATGCCCAACGAACTTGAAAATTCTATTAACCATCCCTACATATATTCCAACTTTCATCAAAATCGGAACAACGGTTCGAGAGTTATCGCGGAACAAACATACATACATACATACATACATACATACATACAAACAATGTGTTTTTCGCTCCAACTTGAATTATAGCCCTCGCTCGCTTCGCTCGCTCGGTCAATTATTCCCTCCACCTTCCCACGCCGATCTGGATCGACAGATCTTACGTTTCGTGGGACGCGTGTGTAGCGTCGCGTATGATAAATATGTTTCTGATTCAACTGTTTCCATACAAAATCAAGAGTCCAGATTTCATAATGCGTAGCGTGCGTTGCGTACGTGTTTCTACCTTTATTAGTATGCGCAGGCCGCCATTTTTCATTTTAATTTTAATTTCTTTTATACCAAATCCGGGTACTTTTTGAATTTTCGATATCTAAGTATGCGAATTCTTTAATTTTTCATTTGTTTATTTTTATAAAGCTAGATACCTATATAGAAACAAATTTTAATGTGGTTTCTTCACTCCAGCGAAACGACATTTTTGCAGCATTTAATGAACTCGTCTAAATTAACAGATCGGATTTGTTTTTCCGGTAAGCCAGTTAGCAGGGATGCGTGGTGGGAGGTGTTACTTGCCCGTAAAAATTGAGTATGTAAGTGGATTGGTTCGACTAAATTACTTACTAACCTACTCGACTAAATGTTTGATGTTCAGACACATTTAGTTACTAAATTACTCGCTACTCGACTAAAATACTGGCCTAATGCAAACTAGGCTTAAGTTATGCTAACTAGGAGTTCGATAGCGGAGTGGTTCGCAAGCTTGGCCTGCGATAGTGGCGGCAACTTTGATACTGCAATGGTCGGTGTTTAGGTCAACGCCTGACGATTAAAAAAAGCAACAAGTTCAACAAAAATAATGTTACTGCCTACAAATTTAATAATATTTCTTTTATTTTTTGACATTCACTAACACCGCCACGGTACTGTGCTCTTTACCGAATTTTATTATATTTAAGTATTATTCAGAGTTTGAGCATTTATTCAATTCCATCGTGTCCACTACGAGACAGTCAGTGACTAAAAATGCTCGAGCTCCTTCGTGCTTCGGAAAGTAGGTACGTTAAGCATAGACGTATTTCCGACAGGACGTACCTAGGTACGTCCTCTATGACGTTAAGCCGTTGGTCCCGTCAGTATTTGCAGTCGTAGAAACCCACTAACCCACATTGGGTCCGCGTGGTGGGTCATGGCCCATCCGCCTTATCCATCCAAAAGGAAGGCCAACGCCCAGGCAGTTACCTACATTAAAATACCTGATGATGACGATATGCTAACTAATAAAATATGGATAGCTGTGGTATATGAAGCGGTGGTGGCCGAGTAGTTAAGGCACCCGCCTGTGGCTGCAAATGTCCCAGGTTCGAATCCTGCCTGTGCTACGTGAGTTTGTATACCAATCTGACTCATGTACATATGATAGTTTTCATCGACCACCACTTGCTTCCGGTGAAGGAAAAGATCGTGAGGAAACCTGCACTCTGGTTGATGATTATCAGCTAGTGTGTGAAATGGAGAAGGCAATGGCAAACCACTCCATTAACATTGCCATGTCGTTGTGTGTGTTTCATTCCATATAATGACCACGACCCTCAGTTATGAGGAAATACGACTAAAGAGATACTGGCCTATTGCTGGGCAAAGGCTTTCCCTCTGGTTCGCCATTCCTGTCTATTTATGTGCATGAGCCCCCCACGCTCTATCAGTCGCGTCCAGATCATCCGACCATCTCGTTCTGGGGCGGCCCCTTTTCCGGCACCAGCCAGCAGGGACCCATTGTATGGCTATTTGAACCCACCTGTCCTGCGGCATCCTGCAAACATGGCCTGCCCAGTCTTGAGCTTTGCTGCCTTCTATTCCACATCAACTACTCCAGTTTTAGAGCCAATTGTGGAACTTTTCCATCATATAGAGAAAATATTTTTGTTTCTTTCTTTGGTCAGAGAATATAATAGGTGCAGCCATCACGACAGTAACAATTAGCATTCTAATAGGTTCCTCTAGTCGATCTCTGACGTACTCTATGTTTGTGACCGGAATCCTAATTAATTGGTTCAGATATCACTTTGTTTAATGGCCGGACTACAACTGGGCCCTTTCAAAATGCCCAGTTTCAACCTAGTAGGTTTAAATTGGACGTTTTCAATAAGTTTGATTATGGTTGGACCATTTGTCTCTATTCTCAAATGACGTTAGGGAGCTGAATGGTTTGAAATGTCCGGATTGTGTCCTTAGTTTGTAACATAATTCGTTCACTGATTTGTTTTTTAATTCACTTCTTGGATTAGATAATAGAGCTTCGAGCAACAAGGCCTTCCGCGCGCGGCACGGACTCCCTGTTGCTCTGTGTAACAGAGAGGTAATAAAACAACTGAGTCTAATTATACGATTAAAATAATGCAGTTCTTGTAATAATACAGTTTTATTATTTGACATCTATAAATGGAGCCAAAAAATTTGAACTAAAATCGGTTTATCGGTTTATAAAATATCGTGCTATAGTGGAGACAATGCAAGTTTAAACATACAGACACCTTTAAAAACACTATGCTCTTTTCTTGGGCAGTCGGTTAAAAAATTAGAAGAATCGTGAATTCAATTTAATATTCCAGGAAGTTAGGATTAATTTGGGAGATAATTTTGTAGGTCATTTATTCCGTTGTGGTCTCGAGTAAGTATAAGGAAAAACCATTAGTTTTCCGCCTGCTTAGGCACATTTCCGTAATCATTTGTAGAATTAGGAAAACTTGAAATTTAATCCAAATTTTGGACTCAGGAAAACTAAGTAAGGTCAAGGGAAAAGTTGCAGTTTTAACAAATGATGTAAAAGGTATATTAACTTGTTCTAGAGGCTGTATTCAGTAAATAAACTGAGAAAACCTATAATAATTATTCATTGTCATAAGAACCGAAGCAATAAGTGAAATTTCAACTATTAGAAATGTAGGACAAGCTATAGGTAGTAGTTCTTATGACCTCCTCTTTGCAATTTGACCCGATAATACTTACTCCGCTGGGTCAGTGATCCCCAAGTGGCTTCCGAAACGAGAGAGCACCATAGACTTCATTCTGAGCGGTGAGCCGATCATACAAACATTTATTTTATTTAAAAGGTTGGTTGGAAGAAATTGCATTTGCGATAAGCCCGCCTTTGCGCTCATTTATATATGTATTTACTTTTGTTACTACTTTGTATTTCTTTTCTGTAAATGGTGCAATAAAGTGTTGATCTATCTATCTATCTATCTCAACCCTAAGGTTTGACTGTAAGATATGCTTTTAGAATTTAGTCCACCTTTTGTACTGTACTTTTGTATGTGTGTACAATAAAGATTTTATTAGATAAATAAACATTGTTAGTTATATTAAGGCTTGTAAAAAGTACTTACATAGAACCAGGAGTTTTTCCACATTCTTAATGCCCAAAGTAGGACAGACTGACAGCGCGATTGATATGAAAAACGGGCTAAAATATATAACTGCATTTCATATTCACCCAAAACTGCGGGTTGTACAGCCAGCAGAATATTAACCTATACAAATTCATTGCAAATTTGACGTTATTACCGCAGCATAGAGTCCATACGTGACGGCTTGGTCTGAAGTTTACTGTACATATGCCGTAAAGGAATCCCTTTGCTCTTTATCAAGTCGTTCCCAACTAACCCTACCTTTTACCGCTCACTAAACTAAAACTAAAAGGCACGTTTAAACTAACCCCCAGACTAATACCTTTTGCGAGCTTGTTTATTAGTTTTGAAATATTGAGGCGTCGTCGGCTGACGGGTGAAGCTTTCTACTAATATTGTAAAAGCGAAAATTATGAGCTTTATTAGCTTTAGTCCGCTGCTTCGCCCGCGTGAATTTCCCACGGGAACAGTTGCTTTTTCCCGGTATGAAAGATACCCTATGTCCTTCTTAGTACTTCTAACTATGTGTATGCAAAATTTCAGGAAGATTGGTTCACTAGATGAAGCGTGAAGAGGTAACAAACAAATAAACAAACTCACTTTCGCTTTAATAATACTAGTTAGGACTAGTTTTATTTTATTTATTTTATTTTTATTTTCAACTCTTACAGACTATCATTACAGGATATTCTCCTAATACAATAGTTGCGACAACATATCTTCCGGTTCGACTAAATTTAACAATTAATTACTTTGACTTTGATAGCAAAGAATAAATAAGGCCACTTAGTTAGGATTAGGATGGAATATGTGCTTTGATGCGTTTGACCCTCCAGTTGAGAGGTTCTAACGCGCTGTTTGTTTGATTGAACCACGTGGAACTTTCATACAAAGATACCTACTGAATGACTTCCCGTATGAAGTCGAAACTAAGTCGGCAAATCCGGCTAACAAGACGCGTGAGTATCCGTATCAAATCATTATATCTACTGAAAATATAAAAACGCATCGAAGCTCATTTTTTCCATATGATTTGGGTAACAAATTTCATAAAAAAGTTATTTTCATTTCTCTCACAAAGTTTTAGGGGTGCACCCCAAGGTGCAGTTAATACTTAGTATTGCAAGTTTTTAAACTTTCATTGACTATTAACAGGTGAATCTTTTTAGTCTTTAGAGACATCATTACTTTGGTAACAATTTTACATTTTCGGATTGGAGTTATGAAAAAAGGAATTACTGATTAATTTCTTCTCAAGATTTCCTTATCAATACTTACCCCTCATTATCTGAACACCAATTAATTAATGTTAATTTATTTTTCAGATAACATACGCTCTGGATTCGGTGAGTAATCTTTATACTTTTAATGAATGTTTTTTTTCGTGTAAAAAATGTTACAATTTTAACGTTTTTAGGGTTCCGTGCAAAAATGAAACCCTTAGCTTTAGTATCACTCGTCTGTCTGTCCGTTCGTCTGTCACAGCCAATTTTCTTCTAATCTACTGGACCAAATCAGATAAAATTTGGTAGGATGGCGTAATCCTGTGACCCAAACACAGATGTGCAAAGAAAATACATATTTTCATAAAATAAGGGTAATTTCCGGGGACAAATTAGAAATTTAATAAAAAGAAAAGTATTGCAAACCTTACAGTGTTATATATCAAATGAAAGGGCTCCTTATGAGAATCACAAATATATTTTTGTTATTATTGTAAAATAAATAGTTTTGATTTTATTCATGACAGAAGACGAAAATTGATTTCGGAAACGACTGAGCCTAAAATTTTGAAAAAAATAATAAATATAGTAATTGCCTGTAGATTACAGGAAAACCTATAAGAATTGGCATTGTATGGAACTCTCTCCACGCGAGTTCAACTCGCACTTGGCTGGTTGTTGTTTATAATAAATGAACTTGTTGTGTTGCCGATATCATAACATTTTTTCACCTAAAAGCGTCTCAGCGCAGTCGCTTTCCAAAGTTGATAATTATGATCGATCCAACAACTTGATGTCTTATCAATCATTGATATCAATACATCAGGCTACAAACCTGTTATCTTTAAGTCTATATTAGCATTTTTCTGCATACAATACAATTTTTTAAACTTAATTTCCAGGAAAATGTTAACAAATTGATACCCAATTTTTTTTGACGATTTTAGTACTGTACTTATAAGTACAGTACTAAAATCGTCAAAAAAAATTTTGACATTGACATATATGTCAAAATGGGAAAACTTTGAGTGATTTTGGATGTGAAATTTGATGCGGTTTTCACTTAAAGCCAAAAGTTTTTCCGCACAACAAAGTTGCGGGCAAAAGTTAGTTCTACTAATTTATTACAAATGCGAAAGTTTTGTGTGAGTATGTTTGTTACTCAATTTCGCAAACACTACTTACTGTACGGATTTCGATGAAATTTGTTAAACCGGTTGAAAAATATCAGGAATACTATACAAGATAAAATAAAAAAGGGAGATATTAAGAGCACCCATAACCGGAGAGCATGTATGAAGAGAGTGATGAGTGTAGAGGAAGCGAGAGAGATCTGTAAGGATCGTAGCAAGTGGAAATCGCTAGTCTCTGCCTACCCCCACGGGAAAAAGGCGTGATAATATGTATGTATGTATGTTCTATATAAGATACTTTTTATCCCGAAATTCCCAGGGGAGCAAAGCTCGGGGCGTAGCTAATATAGCAATAATGGATTTTGAGTAATTTACCAGAATTTCAATATCCAATTCCACCCCTATTGTGATATCACTAAGATTTAATCATAGCACCACCGCAACTATAGAACACATATAACATACATATATAGTTATCTAATAATACGTCTACAATGTCGTGTTAATATGTTTGTTTGCAAATTTAGCTGTTTCACTGCTACTATAGTGTTTATCATGAGCAAATATACGGTAATTTGAACACATAGAGCAATTGTGTACCAAAATGTTCCATAATATTGTGTTTTGGTGCACTCGGTGATTAGAAAAGGGATTTGATAATGATATAGAGTCTATCTTTGGGTATGAATCAGCAATATACTTATTGTATTTTGGTGATTTATAGATTCCAATTCTAAGATAAGCGACCTAAGGCGTATAAGTACTTCAAAAGATTGGATGAAAAAAATTGAAAATATAAATCTGAATTATCCATTTAGTATAGAGGTAATGAATAGTTTTAGTTTTCAAAATAAACTTTATAGAAAAATGTGGATACATAAAGAAATTTATTATTTGTTTTCAATATTATTACAATAGAATGTATAATATACCTCCCAATATATCGATATCTTCATTATTATCATCTAATAATTAAATTGAAGCCTGTCGCATCCCAATTAGCAAACAATAACTGAAGCAAAACTAACAAGTGGCTACTGACGTTACAATGACAATTAATCACAATTAATTAATGCGATCACGTCTAATCATCAATGACATTGAGACGCATCACCAACCATTACCAGGTCATTGCTAGTCAAAACGTGATAGGCCTACCAACCTCACCGAAATTATCCTCAAACCAGGACCTTATCACACCATTTATGACACGACAAAGCACCATAAACTATCTCAAGTTAGTATAAATTGCAGCCCAAATTCGTCAACAGCATCAGTCAAACATCAACTAACGAAGATGAAGTTTGTTGTCTTTGCTTGCTTATTTGTGGTAGTGGTAGCTGAACCACCACGATCAAGAGCTGAGCTACCTCGCTTCAGGCCAGCGAGGTTCAGATTTCAGCGACAAGAATTAGCACCGACTACTACTGACTCGCCAACTGAAGCTACTACAGAACCGAGTGGTCCATATCCCCCGTCAGGATGGAGACCAGCTGGCGAACCTTTCACGTTGCCTAAACAGGAAGTTGATACAACTTACGGAGCTCCAGAGGAAGGACCTTACCCCCCATCGGGTTGGAAGCCTCAAGGTCAGCAGTTCAGTCTTCCAAACGAACCACCAGCAACAAGCTATGGAGTCCCTGACAATACTTACGGTGCTCCAACTACTGACGCTCCCAGTACTGATAATCCTCAAGCAGAAAAACTAGATGGACCTGTGGAAGTACAGAAAAGTGTAGGATCTTACTATGTTCTACTGCCAAATGGACAGCTCCAAAAAGTGGAGTTCATGACTGAAAATGATATTCAGAATATGAAGTACACCGCAAGACTGCAGTTGAGAGAGCCGGCGCCACTGCTTCTGTTTCGTTCTTAAGTGATATTTTGTGTATGTTTTGAGGTTATTAAAGATGATACAATGCTATATAATGTTTTAATAACCCGCATCAAAAAGTAATACGAGATATCTTTTTGTTAACTTAAACAATGTGGTGTGGGAATAATTAAATTTTTGCCTAAATGATCATAGGTATAGCCAGTCTATCGATAAAATAGCCTAACGATTACGTTATATTTTAAAAGTGCCCAAATTTATATCTCTAAATAAAACAAAAAATGAAAACGAATGTACAAAGCTCAAACAAAACGTTGATAAAACAAAACTTTAGTTCGTTTTCAAATCAATTTTAAAAGAGAAGAGAAAATATATTGGTATCGTAAAATGGGGGCGGAATCATAAACTGCGAGGGGCATAAAACACCCAGCATACGACGTGGATGTTTTTGTCACTTGTTTTGCCTAATAAAAAAACTGTGAAATGTTTTGTTTCTATCGGCAGTTAATTATTTTTTTTTTAATTAAATTAATACATGAACACAAAACACACAGATTAAGCTAGCGGCTCTCACGGCACTATATTTTATACATATACTAGCTGTCGCCCGCGGCTTCGACCGCGTGAGTTTTGCTTAGATGAAATATCTCTCTTGGAGCTTTTCATCAGATGATCCAGATCTTCAATATTTATACGCCAGCAGAAAGTGCTTATTAGGTTGAACGACTTTTAATAAGGCGCCATTTCCATATATGTTATAGTGTAGCTGGTCTCTTGGAGTTCTTCATCAGATGTTCCAGATCTTCAATTTTTATACGTCATCAGAAAATACTCATCAGGTTGAACGACTTTTGTTAAGGCACCATTTCCAAATTTCTTATAGTTTAGCTGTTCTGTTAAGGTTCTTCATCAGGTGTTCCAGTTTTCAAAATAAATTATAGCCTAAATGTTGCCCAGGCTTAATAGCTATACAACAAAAAAGTTTCATTCAAATCGGTTCAGTACTTTCGGAGATTAGCGTGATCATACATACAGACAGAGACAGACAAAAATTTTAATTTTTTTTTTTTGCTTTCTATTATTCTTTTTAAGTGTCCCTCTATCCATTTCAGTCAAAAATACTAAATGTACAGACAAAATATTTTTACTGTTTTATTATATGTATAGATGTATAGATAATATTTAGGTACCTAAAAACAAACCCACAAAATGTAAAAGTTTATTTTTCACTCAAAGCTTATTTGCATAAATACAAATACAATAAAGGTTTTAAAAAAATTGGAAGTCAGTCCCTCTAAAACTAACCGAGAATCAAACCCCGGAACTGTATACTATACTTAGATGATTAGCATGTTAATTATAATAACGCATCAGAACGTTATACTCTTAATTAAAAGTTTAAGTGATATAAACCATAAGCCCTGTCTACACCGTAAGTGATAAAGACGTGAGAATAATATGCTGCAAAGTATCCAAAGCAATTAGGACAAGGAGTGTTACGGCGTCATTATCCCGAGCTTTCGGGACATTAAAGATGGAGCTTTCCCTTATTTGCTTTCAGAACAAATATTCATTATAAAGCTTCACGCTTGGTGGAGTAGACTTTGATATTAAAACATGGACGAGTAAGTTCGGAATTTAGGGCTTACGTGTAATTTAATATTAATTTTAACATCAATAGACAGACTAGCTTTGCTTCCGTAGGATTTTGGGATCTTCTTCTTTTCAGCCTTTCTCTACCAAATAGTTGGTGTAGGCCTCCTTCAATCCTCGCCATCTTTCTCTGTTTTGGGCAGTGAGAGTCCAGTTGCTGCCTGCGATCTTTTTGATGTCCCATGGTTTCCAATCTAGAAGACGCTTGCACTATGAGTCCGTAAACCGGAAAACGTAGTGTTGGCAGGCCTCCCACTCGGTGGACCGACGACCTGGTGAAGGTCGCGGGATGCGCATGGATGCGGGCAGCGCAGGACCGGTCGTTATGGAAATCCTTGGGGAGGCCTTTGTCCAGCAGTGGACGTCTTTCGGCTGAGAGAGATTTTATTTTTTAATAGCTTTTGCCCGCGGCTCTCGCGTGAATTTCCACGGGAATAGTGGTTTTTCCCGAGATGAAAGGTACCCTATGTCCTTCTCAGTACTTTTAACTATATGTAAGCGAAATTTCAGGAAGATTGGTTCAGTAGATAAAGCGTGAAGAGGTAACAAACAAATAAATAAGGAATAGGATAGGATTTCTATGGAATATTTGATAAAGCATGCTGCTAATAAGTTGTGGAGATATGACGAAGCGTGTTGCTAATAATCCTATGTACTTCTTTTTTGGTAAGAAATTAATCTGAAATGCTACAATATCTTTACTTGAGTCGTTCATTGAATTCAAAGATACCCAAGGATTTCATATATTTTTTAATTATACTTCATTATTTTTAGGCGCGTTTAGAAGGGCTCGTTTTGCATTAAATCGACCTGAAAATAAACAAAAGTTACGTTGGGTTACTTGCAATAAGTAAATACCACTAAAAGATAAGGTATAACTATGTTTTTTTTACAAATAAACAAATAGACAACACTTAATGGCCCACAGATGCTCTAAAAAAAAGCAGCTGAGAAGAAATTCCGAAAGAAACTCATTAAACAGTCTTGTGGGGACATTAAAATGGCCGATGACTTACGGAACAGGGCCAGTCCTTCATAAAAGTTGTCCTTAATCATCCAGAAGTTTACGACCCACTGGACGATCCCCCTGGAGCTGGAGTAAGCCATGACCAGGGCTATCCAGGATATGTCGTCTGTGGGCTGCAACTTGTTATACTCCTTGTCCATGATAGTCAGGTTTACAGCACTGACGTCATTGATATACATTAGAAGTTCACCTGGAACAAGTAAAATAAGTGACTTTGAACTGTGGTGTGGGTGCATTAGACATATCTTATCGGATGAATTCATATTTAGGAGGCGTAAACCGCCTTTGTTTAGTGCACCTTCCTTCGCGTACTAAATTGTATCGGTTGTCTCCTGTGGCCAGAGCTCTAAATATGTTGAATTCCATATGTCAGGAAGCTGATGTAGACATATTCCACTGTTCGTTGGAGAAATTCACAGACAAGGCATTGTTATGTGTACCAAGTTTGTAATTTTTCCATATGTTTTTAGCCATGTTGGAGTAGGTTAAGCCTGTAATGACACACTGTATAAAATGAAATAAATGAATAATAATAATAATTATCTTTTTGGTAGGAAGTTTTGTTCATAATCGGCCCACGGAATTTGTTCCACAAAAAGTCCTTTATCTCAATTTGGGACGAAGGGAGCATACGAGTACATTTGGGATGGACGCTGATAACATGCTTACTCTATCCGTGTACGAAATATCATCAAATTCCGTTCAGAAGTAAGTTTTTGCGTGAAAGAATAATAAACATACATCTAAACATCTGGATGTTTAGATGTATGTTTGTTATTCTTTCACGCCTTTCAGGTTTCTGTGGTAGGTATGGCTGGCCATACCTACCACAGAAAACCTGAAAGGTGAATCTCACAAACTTTTTCACAGAGAGACCAAATTTTTTTCTCTTTATGAGGATTGGACCATGTCATGGCAAGAAAATAGATTTTTAAAAGACATGCCATTAGATTCATAATGTATACCTCGTAAGTATAAAGACGTGAGACTATATAGGTATACTAGCTTTTGCCCGCGGCTTCGCCCGCGTGAATTTCCCACGGGAACAGTGCTTTTTCCCGGGATAAAAAGTAGCCTATGTGCTATTCCAGGTCATTATCTACCTCTGTACCAAATTTCATCGAAATCCGTCCAGTAGATTTTGCGTGATTGAGTAACAAACATCCTCACAAACTCACAAACTCACAAATTCACAAACTCACAAACTCACATCCAAACATTCGCATTTATAATATTAGTATGGATAAGGTAGATGGGTATTATATTATGTAACGTTAAGTTCATGTTAGGTAACCAAAATTGTAAAAACCTCCCTTTAGCAGTTGAGTAAATATAAACAAGTTTGTCAGATTACATTACCGAAAAGTATTCCTCAAACAAAATCATATTTCAGGCGGCTTACCAATATTGCCGCTGAAATTCTGAGTAGTCAATATTTGGGAACGGATCCTACATTCTTTTTTTTTTTAACTATCAGGCGGTTCGCGTGCCTATTTGCCTATAATGAAGTATAAAAAGTTTTTTCTTTTAGCGGCATTTTGGAAGCAAAATTAAATTCATTATTTTATCAACAGTGAATCGCTTATTGACATGAATAATTTACCTTTTCCATTTATTCCTCCGAAAATCCATACTAATATTATAAATGCGAAAGTTTGGATGTGAGTTTGTGAGTTTGTGAATTTGTGAGTTTGTGAATTTGTGAGTTTGTGAGTTTGTGAGGATGTTTGTTACTCAATCACGCAAAATCTACTGGACGGATTTCGATGAAATTTGGTACAGAGGTAGATAATGATCTGGAATAGCACATAGGCTACTTTTTATCCCGGGAAAAAGCACTGTTCCTGTGGGAAATTCACGCGGGCGAAGCCGCGGGCAAAAGCTAGTGGTTTATATTCGATGCAGTCGTATAAAATTGTAAAATATGATCTGCTAACAAGGGGACGGATAAAGTTTGTAAATAAAACCACGGAGGAAGCTTTTGTTTAATTATTTTAATTTTTTCCTGTATGTGTCATACGAATAGATAAACATATTTTTCCTTGTACGAGCATATGACTTACCATTTAGTACAGTTACCTATTAAACTGATAGATTTACCTTACCTATCAATTAGGGACCAAAGCTGGCCATCTAAGGTCATCAAGCTTCTATTGAAGATTGATGGCCTTAGAATTGCCTATGGCAATTAGGTCAACAATCTCAGCCACTTCAATTCGCAGGTTCCACTTTGATTCTCAGATTACCTCGAGAGTCCCAAACGGGTGTGTGGTAAATGCTGAGAGACTTCTATTTATACTGAAGTACAGTCAGCTACGGAGCACAACACCACCTACACAGCACAAACTGACACCACGACAACATTTCCGTGAATCCATTGTGCAGAGTATTTATCTTGTTGTAGGCATGTTTCCATCCTTTTTTTTATAGTTTTTTTTTTGATGTGTTGTGTTTTTAACCTGACCCCCTGAGTAAGGATTAAGTGAGACAGGAGGTTTCTCTGCAAATGACTGTTCATGGCGAAGAATGACGAGAAAATCAACCCTAAATTTAATGGGATAAAGCTGGGCAAAGATGGCGAGTTCTAAAGGTGTAATCATAAGTAAGAGTTCTAATGACTAACTTATGATGCCTTTTTCTCTCTCTCTCAGCCAAAAGACATCCACTGCTGGACAAAGGCCTCCCCCAAGGATTTTCATAACGACCGGTCCTGCGCTGCCCGCATCCAATGCCTTTTTCTATAACTGATAAATTTTCCTTAAAAAAGTTGTACACTATAGAAACTCAAAGGCTTTTTTACCCTAATAATAATATCAATTAGAGAAAAAATCGCACATATTGACCATTTTTGCACCCAGATACATTCACCGTTTTATAGGATAGCTGTTGCCATTAATCAGATGTATAACCGTATATAAGGTATGACATACGTTTGCTACAATTAAACACATAACTTTACTACACAAAAAGCTCTCAAAGTATCAGAATTTCCAACACTGAACAAAACCGTAACAGTTTCGGAAACACGAGTACTTCCGAAGAGTATACAGTTCCAAGCTGTTGCTACACTCGCTACAGCTTGCGACACGAGCTAACGAGCACAGCGATAGGGTATCGCTGTGCCATATCGCCAGTAAACACAATGTTATTTCGATCTGCATTTCCCAATAATGGCGACACGTTTTATCTATACTTCAAGAAGTAAGATTTTATCCTTCTGAGAATGTTTCTTTGCGTAGACATTTGCAACCCTTCCACGCAACAAATGGATTGATTTCTATGAAATTTGGGGTTCATTCTACCCGTGTAGAGTAGAATGAAACCTGAATTTGATATTGGCAAAATCATCGTTTGTCTGAATGATGTAGCCAGAAATGTAAAAAGTGAAGTCAAAAAGGGAGTAATCTGCGTTTATACAAAGGGCATATTTTACATCGAAATCTCAACAGGCGAGGAAAGCCTTGAAACTTAAAATAAATAAAGATTAAATATCTAATTGGTGGTTAAGTTGATGAGATAAGGAATCGAAATCTGGGTTTAAATGCTGAAACTGATACCTTCAGTCCTGGTGTATCTGGAGTCTTTAACAAAGACCGTCATCTGAACGAAGTCGACCACGAGAATGACGGCGCCCGTGAAGGTGAACGGCAGCAGGATTGCGTAGAACTTGCAAGGCTGTTCGATAGAGATCAGGTTCCCGAATGCGAAGATCACCCAGAAGATGTGGAGACTCAGCCAGAGTTTCAGCTTGCTAAAACAAATATAGAAAAGTCTTCTTCTTTTCTTCGAAGCAATGGCGTAGCTACACTTTCGGTTTTTTGCCACTTTCGTGGCAAACTCATCGGCCTGGGCCCTGCCTCAAAAAAAGTTGATCCCAGTTCCTGATGTGATACATTGGTTGGAAATGGCACGGGGTGCTCTGAGGGCTTACAATAATTGATTAGCTTTAATGCACGCACGCACGGAACTGTCGACACTGTAGTCATTAGCTCCAGCAGAAACAAAGTGAATAAAAATAGTGCGAGCCGTCTCAGGATATTGATTCCATCTGATTTCTGCACAACAACTTTTGTGAAGTGTCTACAATTAATTAGTTTTGTGTAATCTTCGAATCCTGCCGATCAATTAAAACCGCAAGATCATCGAGAATTGAGGTTAGAAGACACTATATGACATTTGACATTAGTTAGGCATCTGTCTGACTTTGACATACAACGTCATACGTCAACGTCACTCAAGATTCAGTACAGACAGTGTTGCCATCCTGGAAAAAACATTTCTTCCATATCACTTTGTTCCTTTCAACGTAAACAAACAATAGAAATGGAAGATCAATTTCAAATGTTATTTGACAAAATGAAAATAGAGATGCAAAACCAAAATGCCGAATTGAAGAATTCTCTCACAAAAAGTATTATGGAAAAGATGGAAGAAAAACTAGTTCCTATAGTGGAAGAAAATAAAAATCTGAAAATTAAAGTATGTAAATTGGAAAAAGAGATCGCATATCTAAAGAGAGAAGAAAGGAGCAATAATATCATAGTATTTGGTTTAGAAGAAAATGAGTCATCCACACCAGACCTTATCCAAAAATTAAAAGAGGTATTCAAAAAATGATTTAAATATAAATATCGAAGATGCGGAAGTAAACAAAATTCGCCGCTTAGGTAACAAAATCAGAGAAGACAACAAGCCGAGGCCAGTACTATGCTCAATCCTAAACAACTGGAAAAAGAACGAAATTATTAAAAACAAGAAAAATTTGAAGAAAATCTACATAACAGAGGACTACTCAAAAGAAGTGTTGGAAAAGAGAAAAGCACTACAAGCAGAGCTAATTGAGGAGAGGAAAAAGGGTAATATAGCCTATTTGAAATATGACAAACTGATAGTCAAGGAGAACAATACCAACCAGGACAAACGAAAAAGGGAAATCTCCACTTCACCACCCTCATACAACAACCAGGCAAAAGAAGCAGCAAACACAACCGGCAACCAAGACAAACAGATCAAACGCCTTTGACTTGATGCGGTCTAGGTCTAACTCTCTATCTCAGATAACTACAACCAAGAAACAATAGCAATTAATAGTCGGCAAACGGAATCCAAAACCAATTAAAAGAACTGAATACGAAAAAACAACGAATCATCAAGCTCTCCCAAGCCGACTGGTCCTCGTGGGAGAAAATGACCACAACCCTCCAAACTACGAATTAAAAAACAAATTAAAAATAGCAACATACAACACCAGAACTCTGGCAACAACTGAAAAACACATAGAATTAATGTATGCCATAAAAATATAAATTATGACATCATAGGATTGGCAGAAATACGACGCTTGGGATGCAATATAGAAGAACATGACAACCACATCCTGTGTTATATCGGAGAAACTCCCGGCCATCATGGAGTAGGCTTTCTTGTAAAAAAAGAACATAAAGAAAATATTGTAAACTTCGTAGGCCTATCTGAAAGAGTGGCATTACTCCAATTAAAATTAAAAGACAAGGAATTAAGTATAATACAAGCCTACGCACCTACAGAAAAGTCAAGTGCATGCGATATCGACCAATTCTATTGTACACTGAATAAAGCCCTAGAACTCGCAGGAAAAACTATAATATTAATGGGAGATTTCAACGCGCAAGTCGGACAGCCCAAAAAAATGAAAGCAAAATTCTGGGCAATTTTGGATACGGAGAAAGAAGCATAAGAGGAGAAAGACTCATCCAATTCGCATACGAACACAAATTCAGTATTATGAATACGTACTTCAATAAGAAAAACAAACGTAAGTGGACGTGGATCAGTCCAGACAAAAAACAAAAAATGAAATAGACTACATCATTACTAACGAGCCAAGCAATATCACTAACGTAGAAGTCCTAAATAACATTGAACATCCTTCTGACCATCGGATGGTACGATGTGAGTTTCTGGTAGAAAATATAAAAAAGTGTCGAAGAAACTACTCAAATACACTAAAAATACCGACAACGGAACACGAGATCAACTTATATAAAACAAACTTAAAAGAAAAGATACCTACCATTGATAAAGATAATGACATTCAGACAATGTATGACAAACTGGAAAATATTATTAAAGATAGTCTCACAATAAAATATACAAACAAATCTAACAAAAGCAACATTTTATCCGAAAGCACATTAGATCTTATGAGGAAACGTGCTATACTTATACACCAACCAACCAAAACTAAAGAAATGAAAATGGAATTGAGTTGCCCCTTTAAAGTTACAACGAAAGCTATAAAAAAAGATTATCAACAACATAGAAAGAACATTATCGAAAGGAATCTAAAACGCTACAGGAGTACAAAAAGAGCCTTTAAACAATTAAAAACCCACCGAAATTGGATACAGAATCTCAAGTGCGGAGATCAAGTCACTAAATCACGAGAAGAAATCCTAGATTGTGCAACAAAATTTTACAAAGATCTCTATGGAAAATCGAAAGTTACATCTCAAGAAATAACCACTATGATACAAGAACGCAAAATAGAAACACAAAAAGAAATAAGTATATTAGAAGAAAGTGAAGTTATGGATGGGATCAAAAAACTAAAAGCTGAAAAGAGCCCAGGCCCTGATGGCATTCAAAATGAAGCTCTCCAAATTGGAGCCAGTCTATTGTTGACACCGCTGACACATCTATTTAACAGGGTCATTAGTGAAGGACGGGTTCCAAAACAATGGCGGTGCTCGGACATTATACTGTTGTACAAAAAAGGAGATCCTAGAGATATTGCAAACTACAGACCCATCAGCCTCCTCTCCAGCATCTACAAGTTATTTTCAATAGTTTTATTATCTAGACTTAGCCCGACAATTGATACACAACAACCTAAAGAACAGGCAGGTTTCCGGTCAGGCTTCTCCACCATAGATCATATACACGCAATGGAACAAATTATTGAGAAATACAGAGAATTCAAAAAGGCCTCTATACATTTGTTTCATCGACTACTCAAAAGCTTTTGACAGCATCTCACATGCATCTATCTGGGAAGCGCTGTATTCGTGTGGAACTAACAACTCTTATATAGATGTTTTGAAGGATATATATAACAACAGTACCAGCAGAGTCAGGTTAGAAACAAGAGGCAGCGAAATATCAATACATAGAGGAGTAAGACAAGGAGACCCGATGTCACCAAAACTGTTCATAGCTGTGTTGGAGCATATTTTTAGGAAATTGAAGTGGCAAAACCAAGGTATAAAAGTAGGCATACAACATCTAAGTCATTTAAGATTTGCAGACGACATCGCAATTTTCGCGGAAACGAGCCGAGACGTTGAATCTATGATCCACTCACTAGATAAAGAGAGTAAGAAAATTGGCCTGACAATGAATGAAAGCAAAACAAAAATCTTAACTAATTCCTCAAAACGACCAATACTCTTATATGATAAAGAGCTGGATTATGTAGACAGTTACATCTACTTGGGTAAAAGAGTGTCTTTCAGTGAGAAGAACGTGGAGGAGGAGGTGGATAGACGCATTGCCATAACCTGGAACAAATTTTGGGCAGCCAAGGAAATACTCAAAGGTGACTACCCAATGCCTTTAAAAAAAGTTGTTGTGGATACTTGCCTTCTACCAGCCCTGAGCTACGGATGCCAAACTTGGGTATATACCCAAAAATTAAAAATAAATTGAATACTTGCCAAAGATCCATAGAGAGGAGTATTCTGAACATTAGGAAAATTCACAAAATTAGATGCAAAACTATAAGAAAAAAAACAAAAATAATCGACGCTCTCTCCCATGCTAAAGGATTGAAATGGCGATGGGCAGGACACGTGGCACGGTGTGGGGATGGGCGGTGGACAATCCTAACGACTGCTTGGAAAGGTCCTAGCGGAAAGAGGAGCCAAGGGAGGCCTAGGGCCCGTTGGATGGATGACGTCGTGGCCCTGGCGGGAATGGATTGGATGCAAAAGGCACAAAACAGAGAGGAGTGGAGGATACTGGAGGAGGCCTATACCCTGGAGGGATCCATTCTCAACGAACACTAACACCTATATACTTAACAAAATCATTACTAAAAAAGAATAGACTAACACTATTATATAAGAAACAAACAACTGTGAATCGGATCAATAAAGGCTTTTTTATTTTTATTTTTTTATTTTATTTTATTTAATGCACGCACGATATGATGATGATATGTGTATGTGTATGTTTCTTACTATGCGAAAACTCGCCGCAATATTGTTTTTCGGAGGCCAGACAATATTAGAGTAGACTTGTTTGAAATCCCTGACTTCAGTGTAGTTGTAGAAGTAGATCCTGGAGCAGGCCTGAGGGTCGTACAGGTACAGCAGCTTCATGAGAGTTAACTCATGTAGTTCGTGTCGCTCTGGCTTGAGTTGGCAGCTCAGTGTCGCATACGAGATCACGGTTATTATTACAGCTAGAAGTCATTATTGATGATATTATTATATATTCAAAAACTAAATGACTTTTGTTAGCCTGTAAATGGCATATCATTGCTCTGCAAAACTCCCCTTCTTTTATCTCAATCCATTGGTCTTCTAAGTTTATAACTCAGAGGAATATGCCTTTTGTACCATTCTTCAAATAAAAATATTCAACTTGATGTACATGCTAATCTATACCAATGGCTATAATGAACCTGAATAGCACTTACTTTGATAAAAAACTACAACCAAAGTCCAATAAACCAACGATCCCATTGTAGAAGATTGTTTACAATACCAATCGTTCCTTGGAGTTGTAACCCTGTTCCCGATGAAAACAGCGCTGACAGACGGACAAATCGAGTAGGCTGCGAT
This sequence comes from Ephestia elutella, assembly GCA_018467065.1. NCBI lineage: Eukaryota > Metazoa > Arthropoda > Insecta > Lepidoptera > Pyralidae > Ephestia > Ephestia elutella. The sequence continues at coordinate 17,373,372 of CM031586.1, read as the reverse complement.
CCAATTATCTGACAGTACAAAACACTATAGTACAGAGGTAGAGCCGTATAATTTTGAAGTTCGAAACAAGTCTAAATATTATTATTGAGAAAAGATTTGTTTATGAACAAACTCAAAATAGGAAAAATACAGTATACCTACTATTCCCAAAGTTGATAAAGAGGAGAAAGTTACAGGGAAAAATAAATATAAAGTAACGATCGGCCAAAATTCAAGCGGTCAATTGACTTTGCTAGATAGTAAGAAAAATGCTGATTTAAAAATTATAGCGTAGTAATAGTGGAAAAAAAATTATGCTTGAGTTTGATGTCTACCATCAAAAACCCTTCATTTCATGGATACGAATATAAAGAAATTCTCTGCAAAATTTCAAATTTCTACGTTCAGCAGTTTCGTCTCTGCTTTAGTAATAATCAATCAGTTAGCGTCCAATTTTATAAACTAGCCTGTGCCCCAAACTTCATCCGTGCGTAATTTACTATTATTAATATCTCTGATTATTCTCTAAGCGGCGCATTAAGATGAAACCTACGCCAGATTTAAAGTTAGACCAACAATACAAAAGTGAAAACTACAAACATACAGATAGACAGACTAAAATTAAAAAAAAATCATTTTGGCTTCTATTGGCCCTAGAAAGACCCCCATAATTTTTTCCTTAATATCTCTTAAGTACAGACAGAGACCTCTTATAGCTTTAATATATGCATTGATTGATAAAATATCACATAATAAAGTCTTTGGATCAAGCCAATGTGCATTAGCCACTTCGGCAAGTAAACTTCGTGATTCGCTTCGTGATTGTATTTCCGTACTTACAATGTTCCGTGTCAGTTGTGAGACGCTATTTTGATTACAGGTAAAGTCCAAAATTAATGGCCCTCCTAGCGCGACGATAATGAAAAATTTAATACCCTCCCTTCAAATTGGATTTTCTTTAGAATCGTCTCATTTCATTTCGCATTACCGAAGTTTAATGTTCCTGATAAATTGTCCACTTTTAATCTAAACGGGTAGAATGGAATGCCACAAGTAATTCCAAACAGAGTGTGAATGGAATTTTATTTGATAAAAAAGTTTTCAAACACAAATGAAGCTATTAACAAGGATATATTATAATAACCGTTGTAACAACTTGATACAGTAGTAGAAAGAATAAAAACAAAAAATATCACTGTAACTTGCATTGACTGCGTCCAAAAGGCGGTGGTTCGAATGTGGTTCGAATCTTGGCCAAATATGTACTTCTGACTTTGTACATCTATTACTGGTTGTAACATTGGTAATACAGGCAAGCAAGGATAAATTCAACCTGATTAGATATCTTACTTCTTACTAATTAGAAATGCGAAAATTTGTGTGTCTGTTTGTTGTTGTAGGCTAGAAGCTCCGTAACTCAATATCACAAATACTGAATTAAATCTAATTTTCTTTCAAATACGAATTTTCAATTACGTATTGTTGTATACGCACCTTGTTTTTAGAATATAATCAAAGCTATATTTTTATATAAAAGACAGCAAATGGTATTTCTATTTGCTTTACTATATAAATATAAATTAATTATAATTGGGATGTTGTCAAACGACGTTTTAAAATGCTATAGAACTGCTGTGTTAATTCTGGATTATCAGGATAATATTCTCCAGTTCTATAATATAAAGTAGCTCCGTCCTTCTCTCTCATCGGATCCGGTTCAGGAATAGGTAGGTTTGATTTCTGTCTCAACTTCCTTCTTACTTCGCGTCGTTTGATCTTGGCTCTCATGCGGTAGATGAGATTGGAGCAAAAAATGTTCCAGAATAGTAAAACAATGCCTCTAAGCCAAAAAAAGCAAGCTAAAAGTGGTAGCCAACCAGCGAATTCGTCTGGATTAGAAACTTGGATGTTCACACTCCATCCGCTGTACCTTAGAATCATTCCTTTGGATAGGCTCTGTTGGATGTGAGCAACGTAGACTATTGCCATGGAGATGTCGAAGAGGATGACGAATATGTTGGTGATGAGGAATATAAGAAGCACACTTTTGAGGAGTCTCACGTTGGTACTGGCCCGGGTTACGAATTGGAGGAGAATCGCGGTGAACATCCATATGACATGGATGACTAGGCTTAGCTCGATGTACCTGTAAAACAAATTAGTTTTTTGTACTTATACATTTATTTTTAAATATTATTATTTATACTAGTTTTACTGTTATTAATTTATTTATACTAGTTGTTCGCCGCGAACTTAGACCTCGCGATTATTATTTTAAAATATCTCAAAAACGGCTGAACTGATTTTGTTGCGCAACGAACTTAAAAATTATATGGATAGTTGCTACACGTATTCTTCATATCATCGAAATTAATTCAACGGTTCGAGAGTTATCGCGGAACAAACATACATACATACATACTTACATACATACAATACATACACACATACAAACAATGTTGTTTTCGCCCCAACTTGAATTATAGCCCTCGCTCGCTTCGCTCGCTCGGTCAATTATTTGCAGCAGTGGGGTTTGTTGCGCCGCCTCTTCTCCACTTGCGCTTTGGAGGCGGTGGTAACCTTAGCTTTTAGTAATTTTATGACGTCAACTAACTAAAAAAACAAGAATATGACGATTTATAAGTGCTATTTTTAAACCTATATAAATAAAAATAATTGACTTTGACTTTATAACAATAAATAAAACCAAAAAGTGATGAAAAACGACAATCCAAAAAGTAAGCATGTGTCAACAATATATTGTTGCGCTGACACCCATTGAAGGTTTTTCTGTGCCATGGGAGTCAGGCTCTTTCCAACAGACAGTTATAAAATGTAACAACACATAAATTTAATATATAATTAAGTAGGTACATACGTACCTACTTCAAACAAAAATTGATACCGCAGTTACACTTATACGATGAATTATCCTATAGAGAATGAAAAATCCAAGGTAATGCGCAATATTATAATAGAACAGCTGTTCGCGCCGCTTATTTGAATTTCCCGCTATGTTATTGTCCTAATCCTTTCCAATCCTCTCTCCCTTTTATATGCACAACGAAGGAGAGAGATAGATTCTCCGAGCGTTATATGCGCCCGAACGCAGCCGAAGGCTTCCGAGGACAGACTTCGGGAATTCGAGTTGGAACCACGATCGAGTGACGTGTATACGGTTTCCGTCGGCTCCGCCATATCTCAGCATTTTTGGCTATAATCCCGCTTTTAATCAGACTATCTCGTGCTAAATTAATGATGTGCTTCTAATTGCATTTGGACAAATGTTATAGTGCGTAATACTGTGCGATATTTCGAAGAAAGTGACCCCAGTTCGGCACGTGCTATTGTGAAGACATCCCCCTGGCCAGGGTCAAGAGAAGATCTTCGAAGACAAGGTATTGTGCATTTCCTTTCATTAACCACCTCCTTCAGCGACCTAAAATACTAACCGCACCACCAACAGCAAAGGTGAGTAAGCGAGCGAAACGAGGGCTATAATTCAAGTTGGGGCGAAAACACAATGTGTGTATGTATGTATGTTTGTTCCGCGATAACTCTCGAACCGTTGAATTAATTGCGATGATATTAAGAATACGTGTAGCAACTATCCATAGAATTTTTAAGTTCGTTGCGCAACAAAGGGTTCAGTCGTTTTTTAGATATACGCATTTTTATGAAAATAAATATTGGTCTATAAATAATAATCGCGAGGTCTAAGTTCTCGGCGAACCACTTGTTATATTAATATGTGTGTGTACTCATGTCAAATTAGCACTTCAAATAACATACATACATAGAATCACGCTTTTAGCCTTCACGGGGTAGACAGAGTCAAGAGTCGTGAGACTCGAAGGCCACGCTTAGCTGAAATAAACTACAAATAAGTCTATCAAATATCACTTAATACACTCACTTTCTAGTTTTAGCTGACAACCGAGTTGAAACCTTCACTTCAGCTGGCTTCTGCACAAGAGGTATTATATTTTGGTAGGTTCCTGCACTATTAGGCAGGTTCAAATTAGAAACAGAACGAGCTTGTTCTAGCGCGTAGTTACATGATTCGTAGTCAAATAGGTACATGATGCGAGCCAGCTTGTCTGCTTCAAAATATACTCTATGAGGAGACCAGTAGCAGTAAATGATGGATATAGCGCCGACGAATACGAATAAACCTGAAGGCAAATTTAATTTATTTTCAGTCAGTTCCCATCCCAGTAGTCCGAGTAGGGCTCGTGCAGCGTGCCGGCGATGTCGCGCGACTTCGGTAGCACCGACTCGCGGCAACTCGATTGAAAGTGTGTAACTAAATGGCGCAGTGCAGCGTGCCCGCGACGCGATATCGCGCGAGCCATTTAGTTACATACTGTCAATCGAGTTGCTGCGAGTCGGAGCAACCGAAATCGCGCGATATCGCCGGCACGCTACATGAGCCCTAACTTGAAGACAAGTGCGAAGTACTAAGTGACGACCTTGGCGATAATTACTGGACTTTTGATCATTGTGTTTGGACAGTTTGGAGATCTTTGTGAGGACCCCTTGTAACTTAAGTGTGGTGTACTCAATAAATCTCATCAGTATCATCAGGTGTTTTTATCCAAATTCACAGACCAAGTAGCCTGTAACATTAGTCTTACCAGTAGGACTACAGGGAATTTCCATCCCAATAGACTTACTAATAGTAAAACTTCGCTGGTGTTATACCATTAGCACAGGGCGGGCGCTTCATAGAAACGGGGTGACAAATATACGTACTACCTACTACAAATGAAACTGTATATCCGTGAACACGTCAGTAACACGTCAATGTGTTCGGTTTTCATAGTCATAGCGTCCCAATACACACAAGAACGGGGGGGAAGTGCGGGGGATGCAGGGAGCATTCCCGCACTCATATTGCGGGAGGGGCAAGGAGTTTCCTTTAAGTAGTCCCAGTAGTTGTCGGGATCCTCTCTATACGTAGTACTTATATTAATTCTGGGTCATTCGTTTAACAGTAACATATTTTTTTATTGCATGAAAACATAGCCCTAGTAATTGATAGACAGTATCTATCTTATTTAAGTTTAAAACAAAAAAAAATTGCAAGATTCCCAACTTGTTGTTTTTTCAAAGTTCTATTACCATGAGAATTAGGGAAGTTTGTTGATGAGGACGTCGAACAGAAGGTCCAAGAAGATGGCCATAGTAAAAAAATATAATTTTAAAACTATTTCTCTTGATATTTGTGTACTCATATAAACCTATAAGTGCAATATGAATACAATAAATACAATTTATGTTCGGAAACTAGACCACCTGTCAAAAAGCGAGAGCAAAGCATTTCGAGCTCCCGCTCAGGTGCAATAAAGTTATGTATCTTTCTCGAGTTTGATTTATACATGGTTAGATGTTCGCATAAATTAGCTGTTGAAAAAAAAAATTCCACCAAAAAATTTATTACGATTTTAATCATGTCTATTTCTTACGTTACTTTTAATCTAAATAAATTCATTGTTGTTATTTTGTTTATAACAGTGGGTGAGGTTCTTCACTTCCCTTTCCTTCCTTGTCAGTCTCTTTATATACCATAAACAAGTTACAGTAAACTAAACCCGACGTGATTATATTTAATTATGTTAATTTGTTTCGGGAAGCGTGTTTCCAAACTCGGAGGTGATCGTGTTAACAAAATGTAAAGTTCACTTCAATTAGAGGGCGAGCTTTAAGCTTGTTTGGTGGACTTGGTGATAATTTCGCACAAACTTCCAGGAAACATCATTATATTTGTTACAAGTTTATCTTGATAGAACTTTGCTAATGATATTTCTTAAAATAAATCATTAATTTTATTATCTGTAAGTTTAGAATGAGGGATTATCCGAGGCCCAAATTAAAAAAAAAAAATAGTTCCAGATGACTTCATAGATGGCGCTTAAGTAAAAGGCGAGTCCATAAAAAGCAAAAATTCAAGGGATTGGCATTTTTTTAAAATAAAACTTAAATATAAAAAAAACATCTAAAAAGTATCAATATTGTGATTTGTGCAACTGTCAAACTGTTAGGTGATATTTTATTCTGCCTCTGGTTGACAAGAAAAAGCGCACCATATAGGTTCAGCCATTATCACGACTCGGCATTCATAAAACGCTATCTGTTGAGACTTTTTTATACTGATTTTCTTTTTCTTAATTTAGTTGTCAGAACATCGCTCATTGCTTGCTGACTGATTGGTATATCAACGCAGAAACGAAACCGCTAAACATTACATATTGAAATTTTGCATAGAGATTCGTTATATAGCGTAAGTGAGCGCTAAGAAAGTCATTTTGAAAATACTAAAAGGAAGAAATGGGTGGGAAATGAAATTTACGCAGGCGAAGCTGAGGGAAAAGCTAGTACATAAATATTTTTTCGAAAACTATATTTATGGTACAAACTTTTTCAAAAACTTTTTTCAAAAACTATATTTATGCTGCGTAATGTATTTATGGTGCATGGAAGCGGTGGTGGCGCAGTGGTAGAGCGCACGCCTGTGGCTGCAAAGGTTCCAGGTTCGAATCCTGCCCGTGCTACACGAGATTGTATACTAATCTGACTCATGAATGGTAGTTTTCATCGATAACCACTTGCTTCCGGTAAAGGAAAACATCGTGAGGAAACCTGCACTCTGGTTGATGATTAATCAGCCAGTGTGTGAAATGGAGAAGGCAATGACAAACCACACTATTAAAATTGCCAAGAAAGTCGTTGTGTGTGTTTCATTCCATATAATGACCACGACACTCAGTCACGATGAAATATGACTAAAGAGAGAGATTTATGGTACAAGCTAATGGAAAGATTTTAATACATGAAATGGCAATGACTAGGTGAAACTATATAAATAGAATTTAATCAGTGACGTTCCAATATTAATATCAAAGAAGCAACAAATCAGAAACAGATCAGAATTGTAAATCAAAGCATCGATACTATAATCACCGCATAAACAGTTTTAAACAAACAGAAACCTAATCGAAACATAGATTACCTAACTGTTTTGATTCAACTTTGATAAACTCGAAACTAACGGGCGGTAATGATGTGGCTCTATCGATGATTAACTATCGAATGGTTGACCTCGAAAATCACTTGAACTATTGATAATTTTAGGGATGGTATTGTGTTATATCGATAGTATTACCAATTATAGTAGACTGATAGCCAAAAATGATTAATATGGTCAATTTTCTCAGCGAATTCAGCAATAAAGTTTATTGATTAAATGAAAAATAAATTCACAATCTACAGCGTGATATAATATTTGTGTAATTTTTCTGGTTATAATAATAGTTTATCTTGATCTGTGTTCAATAAATCGTTATATTCTGCTGTCAAAATTTTACTTAAATCTTGACAAGAGGTCTTTAATAAAGATGTAAATATTATTTTTGTTCTCCTAAAAGCATTAACCTCAATCAATCTTAAATATCTATCGCTACCATACCAAATTTTACAATACCGACTGGTGAATCGGGATGGAAGTATTATCTAATCTCTTTCAAAATCACTCTGGCTGATCCCAAGGCGATCCAAAGCAAGTTAGTCGATATCGATAGATAGACCTATTCGTTCGCAACACTAACAGGCGGAACGGCCGGCAATTTTCCACTAAATTAACAAGCTATTTCACAGCTAGCTCGATGCTCTGTGGTCACAGCTTGTGCGAATAGCTTGCACAAGCTTGGCTGGAGTCTAGACTTTAGGGAAATTGGCTACGTTGATTAAGTCAACCTATTTGTACTTCTATTTGGCAAGATAGCATTTCCTTTGCAAGCTAATTGATCTGTCTGGATCCCGTCGTTTTTATATTTAGACATCGAGAACTATATACTCTACCGAGAACTATATATATAGATGTACTGTATCTAGATATTTTTATACTCACATTGCAAAATGACCAATAAAGATATCCATTTACAGCGGTGTCTGTCTTTCGGAAGTAAGGAGAGGTAGATATGATCTATCATAAGACTTTTCCTTAACATTTCTAATTATCTTTTTTGCCAATAAATACTATAAATAATATTAAGTTATTATTTTATTTAGGAAAATAATCTTACTTTATAGAAAAGTCATTGACATATATTTTTTTAATAGGTAGTCAAAGTTTTATTTCATGCAGTTCATGAAGGCTTGTTTACTAGTACAGTAAAAACTCCCTCAGAAAACTCCGTAAGGAATATTCACTTTATGGTAAATCATGGAAAGTTCTTTTATTTCCATAATGAAGATGATCTGTATACATGGAAGTAAGAAGTAGTTGTACGGAAGTACTTATTACTTCCATGAAACTAAAAAACCCAAAGAGTACCTACACACCATAGAGTTAGAATATTTTTTTAATGAAATTTTTCATATGTCAATGGTGTACTATAAAACCATGGAAGTAATAAGTACTTAAGTACAACTATTACTTCCATGTATAAAACTTGCAAGTTTATACGCCAAAGTACTTGCAAGGTATACACATATAGTTATGTACATAATTATCTGTACACACTCCAAAATTACTTCCATGATATTACAACGTAGAAACTGTCAGTCTATTATACTCATGTCCCTTTTTGCCGGTAAAAAAAGCGCCTCACTTCAAAAGCCCCTCCAATCCTGAGTGTCTGCCGGTACCGTATAGACCTGATTGCTTTATAGAACTAGAACACTTTTGGCAGCTGAAAATTCACTTTTTATGCTAGGCGTTAACAACTAGCCCTTTTTGGGTCCTAGAGCACAAAACATAAAATACTATACGCACGCAATGCATGATACTTGAAACTTAGAAACATTTAATTATTACATTTACTTTATTACTAGCCGCGCCCCAGAGCTTCGCTCCCGTGGGAATTTCGGGATAAAAAGTACCCTATGTGCTATTCCCGGTATTTTTCTACCCGTGTACCAAATTTCATAGAAATCCGTGTAGTACATTTTGCGTGATTGAGTAACAAACTTCCTAACAAACTCACAACTTCACAATCTTACATCCAAACTTTCGCATTTATAATATTAGTAGGATGCGAAATTACAGATGCATATATTGTTGTCTATGGATTGATATTTCTACCAACAACGACGCCGATATAGTTCATTAAAATCAGCAAATGAATCATGAAATGCACATGCTCTATACGCACAATACCCAACATCACAAAGTAAAAAGATCGTAGACAGATGTTCTTTTGTACTGTTAATCTAAGAGACAGATCGTCGAAACATAGAACTTATTACTAAAGCTAATTATAGACATAATAACGTTTAAATTTTTATCTTTGTAGGGATAAATATATCCCTACAAAGATACTTAATTTGGGGCTATATCTATTAGTGTGATTCGTCCGAATATAATTATTTGTAACCGCACCTCCTCCTGCTTTATCTTGCGAACCGTTAAGGTATGGAATTCTCTCCCCGCGTCGCTGTTTCTTCACTAATATAATTTAAGGGTTTTCAAGGCAAGAGTGGATATATTTTGAGTTTGCGTGTACCACCCTAGATCTCATTTTTGCTTCCTATCAGACAAGATAGAGGTCAAACGCACTCAAATTTTTAATACTAAGTCCATTCTCTTCCAGTTAACTATAAAAAGAAGCAGATACAGGAAATTATGTGGCTAAATTGTATTTATTCACGTGGACTTTCGCTGGTGAATAATATTGTAAAAGTTCCATTATATGTGTCCTTTTTATTTGATGCCGGTTATGCATTGTTTTAATATCATTGTTGGATTACAAAAGCAGCTATTCACATCATATTTATAGTGCTTTAATGAAAGGCTTTTCATCAATGTTCCATTTTTTCCTGGAAAATGGAAAAATCTGACAGAAATTAAATGAAAGCTCTTTCAATGAGACACAAGGATAAATAAAAAATAATGGAAAGCTTTTCTAACATGATAGGGACCAAAACTGTTGAAAGAGTTTCTTGAGGCGGTTCGTCTTTACAATGATCGTTACAAGATGCCAATAGTTTGTAGCTTAAAGAGCTATGAGCTATGAGATTACTATACCTTCTTAACTACTTTGTGGCTATGCTATTATTATAAATGACGTGAAAAACTGTCTGTCAAGGTCTAAATTCTGAATAAACGTTTAAAATTTCGAATTTTTCGAATAAAATATAAGCTTATTTTGCTCCAATTTCTTATCATAATTTGTATGCTCTCTTAAAAAAAAATTGTAGTGTTGCGAACTTGCGATATTTTAACACTACTTAATTATTTGGTAAAGTACCTAGTAATTATACTAAAGTTCCAACCAAGTTTAAATAAATAATAAAAACGGTAGTTATTAAGCATTGTCCAAAACGCTAAATTTTTATAGCGGTGACACGCTACGATGAATAGATAATATCATTTTATAAATTAAGTAGTTAAGTTTTACCAACACTCTAAAAATAATAAACAAAACCGATAGTTATTTTAGTTATAAAACATTGTCCAAAAACGCTAATTTTAGTTCATTTGTATTATTGACACATGACAAATATTGTCAAATTAGATAACTGTCCTTCATGTATATTACGTTTTGTTACAAATAAGTTATTATAATAACGTGGCGACTCCTAACCAAACAATAGATAATTTCATAACACAGAAGTAGTAAATACCTAACTGAAAGTAAAACGGTTCAAAATTACCAAATCAGTTCAACTTTGTCATGCTAATCTCCGACAATTAGCGTTAAACTTTTCAAAGAAACTATTTTAAACTCAGTTGAAAAATGAATACCACATTACTATGTAAATCATCTTTTATTTCAACATTCTGGTCGAATAAAATAAATAAGCAAGAAGGAATGAAAATGCGCTGTGGTGTGGTGGTGGTGTGGTGCGTTCAAGATAACATCATTTAGAAAAGATTCGGAATTCGTTTTGAATTGGAGCTAGATACTCTTTGCGACTGGTTGGATGAAAGGAATAATCTTTAAAATCTAAATTGCATCCATTTGTGACATCAAAGGGATTTTAAGCATCATTTGTATAGTTGATAATAGGAGGAGGAGGCTGCTGCTGGGTATGCATACTCTGCTACTGGCATTGTGTACTGTGGGACGGCAGAGTATACAAATAATGGTGCACGATCTTCATCTCTGTACTGCAGACGAGCAGTGTACGCCATGTTGCTGATGTCATTCTCAGTTCGAAACTGTACCCTCTGCAGTTGAGACCCTGGCAGCAGCACGTAGTAAGCTCCTTGGGTGCTAACAATCTCGTCATAATTATCAGGTGCGACTTCAAACTTTCCACTCTTTTCACCTTTCCTTTCTTTCTTCCTTTCGCCTTCCAATTCTTCAACTTCACCCTTTTCCCTTTCTTCGCCCTCACCTTTTCTTCCTTTGCCCTCACCTTCGCCTTCCCTACGTTCACCGTTTTCTTCCTCCCTGCCTTCTGTCTCTTCACCTTCCCCCTCTTCCCTCTTTGCCATTCTTGGAACACCGTATTCTACTTCAGGATGTGAATAAACTCTCATAGGAGCACCATAACTGCTATCGGGAACTCCATAAGATGTAGATGGTGGAGCAGCTTCCTGGCGTGAGGGCAGCCTAAATTCCTTGGAAGGTCTGTATCCAGCGGCTGGGTAAGGCGATTCTTCAGCATTGGCACTTTCCTTTCTTTCATCTGGCTGTCTTTCAAGTTCTTGTTTCTCTAACCGATATCTAGCTAATCTGTACCGCGGAGGCTCAGCTAAAGCCACAGCACCTAACAGTACAACACAGATAAAAATCTTCATTTTTGGTTGTTATCACTTGGGCTGACTGATGTCGAATGATGCTGGAGACACAAAAAAGTCAGCTTTTATACATATTCCCCAGACACCTAATATTTCCGTCTATGTTTCCGTCTTCTCAGGATGTGTCATGCTCTCCTTCATATTGGATATTCCGAGCGAGTGGGCCACGACATTGGCCCCTTAACGCCAAGATCATCGATTGTGTAATCGATGCCGATTAGAAGCTGTCATTGTTCCCCGCGTGCGTGACTCGACTCCCAACGCGTTATGGTGACGAACTTACGAAAACGGCTAATGTGGGGTTTTAATATTCATGACTTTTGGTGAAATCGCTTTCTTTGGCCGTCGCTAATTAAGTCTTTGGGCGATATTTGCCTCATTGTGGACGTAATGGGACAACGCTCGTGCAATCTCTGCTCCATCGGATTTGCACTGTCTGGTAGACCAGAGGCAATTAAAACACTTGGTTACATTGGAGCCTTATTGGCGACGACTGAGGACGATGTCAGCGAATACATAATTTATGATGCACTCGCCTTGCCACTGCCATTACAGAGCTCATTGCCTGTGCATAAATGTAACCACGTTGTAATGTTTCACCAATATTTTCGTGGAAATTACAGGCGATAAGCTTTTTGAAGATACTTGTGTCATGTAAGTGTTAAATGACATTGCAACAAGTAGATTGCAATGTCATTTAACACTCAGAAAGAATGAAAAAATGCGATGCGTACGTGAGTTCATTTTGTATACAAGAAATGTATTCTCCAAATTTTATAGATAGTTTAGCCTCTCATTGAGGACAAAGTATTTATTTACATTGCATTTCTTATAAAAACTTCTCAAGTCTTCTACAATATTCTTCAGGTGCGCTCGGAAAATTGCTTTCTTGTAATGTGTACTTTGAAAATTTTAAACTTTGAATTCAATTCTAGTAAGAAATTGAATGAAACTTTTGCAAAATTTCATTCAATTTCCTAAAGTGAAGTTGGTTGTGATTCCCGACGCGGTTTCTTGAAGTTAAATGTCCAAGATTTCTACATTTGCATTGTTACAGAAGAATTTGGTGCTCTCTTTTTTAATCAAAGTTTTTTCTTGTGAATTAAAAACTAAGATTGATATGTTTAACTGCTGAAATATGAAAAATTTTACTCCAAAAACTAGCCATTCGTATTTTTAACTAAAGAAAATAGTATTAAGTAAGTTTTATCAGATACTATATAAACTCTAGCGAGTTATACTTACCTACCTATCTTACAATATATTGTAGGCACTTACAAATTACAATAAAAACTGGAGCCACGAATCCCAAATTACAGAAATCAAAGCAAAAATCCAATCGCAATCGGCAAATTCCAATTTAGCCAAAACAAAGTTCAAAGCTATATTTTTTTTGTAAAATAATCACGTATCTACGAGTATTGTTTGTATAAATCCCAGATGTGTGTTCGTTTTGATAAAACAAGTAAAATAAAAAATCTACGTATTATTTAAAAAAGTTATTATAGGTACTACGTAATTTGTTCTTAAATTTAGATGTTGAGAAATTTTAACATTTTAACAGACAAAAATCCATACTAATATTATAAATGCGAAAGTTTGGATGTGAGTTTGTGAATTTGTGAGTTTGTGAATTTGTGAGTTTGTGAGGATGTTTGTTACTCAATCTTTTATTATATTTTAAACAAATATTTGAAATTCACGCGGGTGAAGCCGCGGGCAAAAGCTAGTTAGTAATATATATTTTTGAAGTGGACATCGAATTTGATCCGGATTAAAAAAAAACATTTTGATATTTTTATTTAACAATAATTGTTAAATAAAAATTATTTGCCTAAATTCAGTTTGTATTTGAGCAAATTGTAACTAATTATAAAAAAAAATCATATCGTCTCAGTCACCAGTTTGCCTATTATTTGCGCCATGCGCCTAAAATCCTTTTTGTATTCTGTTGATAGCTTCGCTCGAACGATCAGAAGCCATTTTCCTGATGTTTTCCCGCGTAATTAAATATCAGTCGTCCATTTTGTGAAATAAACAAACGCCTGTTATTCCATGAAGTCATCGAGCAACATTTTAAAGTTCTGTTATTTTTTCTTGGAATGGTTATTTAATATTTTTGTTTTTTTTTTTCTTCTTTTTAAGTATGATAAAAAACTCTGGTGTCATTTTTTTTAAGTGCCCCAAATTTAGATCCACACGTACTTCCGTGCACAGTCCGTGTTTGTCTATAGCAAAGGCATCTGATATAATCTTATATTTTAAAAAAAAATATTTCTGTGGATATAATGTGTCTGAATAAAACCTAGTATATACATATAGTATTTGATTATACTCACAATACTGGATGACTTTTTATCCAAATTTTCGCATCAGGCTGATGAGGACGTTAACTAAGTAGGTTTCCAAAGAAATATAAGTATAATAAGTGACGTAATTTTTGGATTAAACAGTCAGCCAGTATAATCTCATTAGGAAGCTGTTGAATTGTTTGGAACGTAAACGCATTTATGATATTCGCAATGAAACATTTAAGCTCCGTAAATATCAAACACACGAGTCCATTAGCTAACAGCTGCTGATTTAAATACAGACGGAGCCGGAATATAAAGTTAGCTAGGGTAATATTTTAGAGGGCGTACGTGGAGGGAAAATTTACGGGCTCATTTCCGAATGTCAGGTACGTGGATTAAAGGATGCAGCCAGGGTTCAACTCAGCCGACATATTGTATCATTTTTAATATAGATTTTCTTTTGTGATAAATAAATACGGATTTAATTGTTTTTGAGGGCATTTAGGTGATTAAGCCTAATTCTACAATGCACAACTGAACAAAAACTGGACTCGGTGAATAAAATAAATAAATATATACGGACAAATCACACAGATTGAGTTAGTCCCAAAGTAAGTTAGAGACTTATGTTATGGAATGCTAACTCAACGATACTATATTTTATAACAAATACATATATAGATAAACATCCAAGACCCAGGCCAATAAATAAAGATCATTTTCCATCATGACCCGACCTGGTATCGAACCCGGAACCTCCAGTGTGGCAGTCCGGCGTGATGACCGTTGGGCCACGGAGGTCGTCAAAAAGTAGTGAACGCTAAAAGTATTTTTTTCTAGTTTCACCAGCCGAAAGCTCTTCATATAGTGAACACACGATATAAACCACATAACTAACCAGGAAATAACGTGACAAAGTAACTGCATCTTGGGTGCTTTTAATCCAAAAAAGTGACAAAGAAAGTCTGCTTCATTAGATTAAATTCATCAGCTTCGGTTCAATAAGGTTAACTCCTAGACCACTGGATCAAGGTGGCAGTTAACTTCTTCTCTTTTGCATCTGCAAAGAAGATAACTCAGCACAGAATATTGAAAATTTATCCGATTTCTGTGGAACGCAGGCAAGCATCTGCGGAGAAAGGAATGTATGAGAGATCTGTAAGGAACATAGCAAATGAAAATCCATAATCTCTGAATACTATGGGACGCACACTAGCTGATACTCGTTAATCATAAATCAGTGTAGTAAGGTATGTTTCTTCATGATATTTTCCTTCATCTGTATATGGAACCTACAATAAATGAGTCAAATAGGTATACAAACTCTTGAGGCACTAGTAGCAATCAAGCTTTCTACTAGTTTGGAGGTTTCCTTACTATGTTTTCCTTCATAGGAAGCTAGATGTGGTCGATGAAAATGCACCTGCAGTCTTTGGGTCAGATATCTCAGGGGAGAGATAAAATTCGGTGAGATAGAGGAGGTAGGTTTCTCTACAGCTAACTACATACATTGGTCTACAAACACAGAGGTACATGTTACGCTTCAAAGAATACCAATACGATACAAACAAAAACAGAAGCGTGTATAAAAACAATTACCCGATGAAACGGAAAGATATTCTGCGAACGCGTGTGTCTGACATCCGACCTTCCGATATTAATACCAGTGGCTAAAACAATGTGGATTATCCGATGGCCGGACATGACAATATTATTGAGGAGTATTATGCTGGACTAGTTCCTGTCTAGGGCTTCGTTTGTGTGGTAACCTCGAGAAAAAAATTATGATTTTTTTTTATAACATAGGGCGGCAATCGAGCAAGCGGGCCACCTGATGGTATGCGATCACCACTGCCCATGGACAATTGCAACACCAGGGGTATTACAAGAGTGTTGCCGGCCTTTCAAGAAGACGTAGACTCGTTTTGAATGAAAATGTTTATTTGAATAAGCTTAGCACACACATGCTTATGAGAAGGTACATAACTAACTTAAACGCACAGATACAGCAAGTGTGCGCTGCAGCAATTCAAAAAGGCCATATAGCTTAATGAAAATCTTTGCTCACAGCTGTGATGAACAATTGAACAAAGCACTGGATTAATGTTGCTAATTATTGTGACTGTGGATGGTTCAAACGCTTATTCTTATTGAGTGTGTTAGATACACTACTTCAGACCCACCATACCTCTGGCCATACCACTGGTACGGTGGGACTTGTAAAGTTAAACGGTAACACCAAGGATATAACCCGACTAGTGTAAGATTTTTAGGTTTATTCGATCGATTACACAATCGCGATTCTTCTTATTCGTGATTCCCATACAATATGGATTCAGCACAACTGCAGTTTACTTCATAGGAGTGAAATGTGGAAATCTTTATAGTGCTCACTTATGTTATGTAAAGGAACTCTGCAAAATTTCAAGTTTCTTCGTTCAGCAGTTTCACCTTTGCGGTCATTATCTCAGCCAGTCAGCGTCCTATTTTATTTCATTCTCTACTAGCAGCAGTGTGTGTTGCCAGTAATGACATACCGAACAGAGACGTGGTCGCTTACTATGGGCCTCATAAGAAGGTTCAAGGTCACCCAAAGGGCGATGGAGCGCGCTATGCTCGGAGTTTCCCTGCGTGATCGAATCAGAAATGAGGAGATCCGTAGGAGAACTAAAGTAACCAACATAGCCCGAAGAATCGCCAAACTTAAGTGGCAGTGGGCGGGGCACATAGCTCGTAGAACAGATAGCCGTTGGGGCAGAAAAGTTCTCGAGTGGCGACTACGAACCGGAAAACGTAGTGTTGGCAGGCCTCCCACTCGGTGAACCGACGACCTGGTGAAGGTCGCGGGATGCGCATGGATGCGGGCAGCGCAGAACCGGTCGTTATGGAAATCCTTGGGGGAGCAGTGCAGCCTTTGTCCAGCAGTGGACGTCTTTCGGCTGAGAGAGAGATACTAGCCGTGCCCCGGGGCCAAGCTCCCGTGGGAATTTTGGGATAAAAAATACCCTATGTGCTATTCCCGGTATTTTTCTACCCGTACACCAAATTTCATCGAAATTCGTCCAGTAGATTTTGCGTGATTGAGTAACAAGCATCCTCACAAACTCACAAATTAACATCCAAACTTTCGCATTTATAATATTAGTAAGATATATAAAAGTGGCGGAACACTTTTCGGGTACAATTTGAATGGCATTCGTTGGAATGGCATTAACACGCCAAGAAGAAGAAGTAGGATAGGTAAGTATATAAATTTTATGGAGCCTGTAACTGAAAATTGCACGTCAGCATAGGAACATAGTCTAGTCAAGCGTGATGTTCAATATGTAGTATAATTAAATTCTGTATCGCTCGGTTCAATATCCAATTTTCTTCAAGCAAGCCCTTAGGCCCTTTCTAAGCTCACCTTGGTATTACAATTCATAGATCAACGATCCCTTGACGGGCGAGAGACTAAATTAAGGATCGCAATAGACTATATTTTATTAACATTTTAAGGTGTAACTTTATAAAATACTAACGCCCCGCCCTGGTTTCGCTCGGAAGGTACGTACATAAATTGTAGCCTATGTCACTAAAGTATAGCTTTCTATATGTGAAATAATTTTTAAAATCGGCTCAGTAGTTCTGAAGATTATCCTCTTCAAACAAACTCACAAACACTTCCTCTTTATAATCCTAACTAATATTATAAATGCGAAAGTGAGTTTGTTTGGTGGTTTGTTGGTTTGTTTGTTACCTCTTCACGCTTTATCTACTGAACCAATCTTCCTGAAATTTCGCATACACATAGTTGGAAGTACGGAGAAGGACATAGGGTACCTTTCATCCCGGGAAAAAAGCACTGTTCCCGTGGGAAATTCACGCTGACGAAGCTGCGGGCGAAAGCTAGTATTAGTATAAAGTATGACTTTAGAAAGTCATATAGAACAGAACATTTTGTTCAGAATATTTTTTTATTTTTACCGAATAGATGTGCCCGTGACTTTGCTCTCTTAGGTTAATTTCAGTGTTTTTGTGAGTAGTTGCAATACATTTTATATCCTTTATCTATATATATAACTAGCTGTCGCCCGCGGCTTCGCCCGCGTGAGTTTCGCTTAGATGAAAATTCTTTTTGTGTTCCAAACTGTTTCAGATGTTACGGATTTTCGTTTTTTATACGTCTACAGAAAATGTTCATCAGATTAATCAAGTTTTGCTAAGGCGCCATTTCCATATATGTTTTAGTGTAGCTGGTCTCTTGAAGCTTTTCATCAGATGTTCCATATCTTCAATTTTTATACGCCTGCAGAAAATGCTCATCAGGTTGAACGACTTTTACTAAGGCGCCATTTCCATATATGCTATAGTGTAGCTGGTCTCTTGCAGTTCTTCATTAGATGTTCCAGATCTTCAATTTTTATACGTCATCAGAAAATGCTCATCAGGTTGAACGACTTTTGTTAAGGCACCATTTCCATATTTCTTATAGTTTAGCTGTTCTGTTATGGTTCTTCATCAGGTGTTCCAGTTTTCAAAATCAATTATAGCCTATATGTTGCCCAGACTTTATAGCTATACAACAAAAAAAGTTTCATTCAAATCCGTCCAGTAGTTTTTGCGTGAAACGCGTACATACATACAGACAGACAGACAGACAGACAGACAAGAAATTCCAAAAAATTTTTTTTGCTTTCTATTATTCTTTTTAAGTGTCCCTCTATCCATTTTAGTCAAAAATACTAAATGTACAGACAAAATATTTTTACTGTTTTATTATATGTATAGATAAGAGAGTAAAAATATTTTGTCTGTACATTTAGTATTTTTGACTGAAATGGATAGAGGGACACTTAAAAAGAATAATAGAAAGCAAAAATTTTTTTTTATTATTTCTTGTCTGTCTTTCTGTATGTATGTACGCGCTTCACGCAAAAACTACTGGACGGGTTTGAATGATTTTTTTTTGTTGTATAGCTATTAAGCCTGGGAAACATATAGGCTATAATTGATTTTGAAAATTGAAACACCTGATTAAGAACCTTAACAGAACAGCTAAACTATAAGAAATATGGAAATGATCCCTTTGCAAAAGTTTATCAATCTGACGAGCATTTTTTATTGACGTATAAAAATCGAAGATCAGGATCATCTGATGAAGAATTCCAAGAGACCAGCTACACTATTACATATATGGTAATGGCGCCTTAGCAAAAGTCATTCAACCTGATGAGCATTTTCTGCTGACGTATAAAAATTGAAGATTATGGAACATCTGATGAAGAACTCAAAGAGACCAGCAACTTATAAAATTAATGGAATTGGGCCCTTAGCAAAAGTCGTTAAACCTGATAAACATTTTCTACTGACTTATAAATAGACAGGACACGGGATAGGACAAAGAGGGACTCGGGGTGGGAGTGGTGGTACACGGGAAATTGTAGATAACGAGCAGACGAAGATCATTTATTGAATGAAATATCACTTTTGATTCATTTTAACACCGCAACTGTACTACGATACGAGTACCTAATATATTCCCGCGGGACACGGGATAACCAAATGGCTGAAATTTTGAGTACTGGAGTTTAGATTACTACAGTTGAATAAAATAAAAATAAAATAAAATACAGTTTGGAACATAAAAAGATTTTTCTTCTAAGCGAAACTCACGCGGGCGAAGCCGCGGGCAACAGCTAGTCTAATAAATTTGAAATCTAATTCATATTTCTGTATGATAACTTTACTGTTATGTTTAGAATATCAAAAATGAAATGAAACCGATTTTGACTTCAAAGAACCTACCTATAAATATTATGATCGCAGCTTCGAAGCCGTGCTTATTCTTTCAGTACTATAGAGTCGGTTTAAACTTTTCATAGCGATAGATCCAATATGTATTCAATAAGGAACGGCCCAATAACGCTTGTGGTAGTAGCTCTACGGATCTAAATAAACGTTTTTTGTACTATCAGGCCGTATTTGAGCAACACTACGTTGTTTTATTTGAGGTAAGGTAGTTTGTTTGCAAATTTTATTAGGTTCGGCCTTCGCATTATCCTAAAAAGGGGTAAATTTTGGGATATTGGACTTTGTGTTGTTGTGATACAGTTAGTGTTTCCGTTGGGGTGGATTTAGTTAAGCTTCGCTTTTATCACACTTCGGATATTGTAATTACGGAGTGAAGATATGAAGTCCCTGGCTTATGAGATGAGTTAAACTATACTGAGAAAGTTAAAAATAGTACCGGCTAAGTGCGAGTTAGACTCGTATACCTAAATAATGGAGTATAAGATAATAAGGCCCGGATTCCAACCATAGTACATGTACGTAAGATATACTGCATTCATTTATGCTATAAAGTTCTAATTTGATATGAAATTTATTGAAAAGCAATTAAAATTTTACAATTTTACAGGCTTAACCTTTATTAAAAAGAAAGTTCGATTTCATATCTGATCCAAAGGTTCCCATAACCCCAACA
Source organism: Ephestia elutella (assembly GCA_018467065.1). Classification (NCBI taxonomy): domain Eukaryota; kingdom Metazoa; phylum Arthropoda; class Insecta; order Lepidoptera; family Pyralidae; genus Ephestia; species Ephestia elutella. Next base: position 17,352,884 of record CM031586.1, on the reverse strand, counting down.
GCATTGCTTCGCTGGATGAACCGGCACGACGATCATACCCGCTCAAAAAAATACGACAACCTAATTCTCGAATGAATTCATTTATACTACATTTCAATAATAAAATAGGAAAGAGACGCAATCTCTCCTGCTTAGTATTACTTGAGTTTTCCTCAATTGCTGCTCGCCACCTCTTAAACAATACTTACCGGTACAACAATACTCGGAGATATTTGAGGAAATGCCACTCATGAGTTTGTATACGAATGAGGAGAGTTGTTTCAGAGATTGTTGTTATTTAAATAAATGAACAGGACAATGAAAATATAAAATTCCGTTTTTAGAGTATCTATATATATATAACTCAAAGGTGACTGACTGACTGACTGACATAGTGATCTATCAACGAACAACCCAAACCACTGGACGGATCGGGCTAAAATTTGGCATGCAGGTAGATGTTATGAAGTAGGCATCCGCTAAGAAAGGATTAACGCGAGCGAAGCCGCGGGCGGCAGCTAGTCGTTATACTAGTCTAGTCGCTTCACCCGCGTGAATTTCCTTCGGGAACACTGCTTTTTACCGAGATGAATGATACGCTATGTCCTTAGATAGATAGGTAAAGAACTTTATTTGTAGCCACAACAACACATACAGTTTCATACAACAAACAACGAAAAATAATCAAACGAAAAATAACTGTGTTGCAGCAATATATAAAGGTCACACCTCAGTGGCACTATTATCCTTCTCAGTACTGTGTATGCGAAATTTCAGAAAGATTGGTTCATCTCGTATCGGAGGCCAAGATCCACACATGACTACTACATAAGACTTTTACTGAAATTCTCTTTTCACACTGAACTCTTTGTGCTATCTTTCATCAGTGCAAGCGCCATAAAGGCATTCCTTCAAGAGTTAACTTAAAGAAATTGTCGGGCGACTCATTTAACGAAACGACCTTTAGAGGGTTGAAATACTTCAGGCCATATCTTATTAACACGATCTTATGACTGAGGACTGATGTGATGACAATGCTCATTAGATTTTGAGGTCTTGCATCTTGCACTAGTTTTAAAGATAAATCTGAACTGCGAAAACGTACATCATATTTTATTCAGTAGTTGTTGCGATGTGTACATGTACAAACATACTGTTTGTAATATAATTGCTTGGAACGAAACGCGGGCGTTTCGCATTGCTGCCGCTAGGCGGCCGCGGGGTTCTCACACTGCTCGTGAATGGCGTCGCGGTCGACCGCCATTGTCCAGTGCTATATCGGTTTGTTTTAATACGCGGAGAGGTCCCGCGTCAGTTTGTCTTAAACCACGTTGAGTGTTAATTAGTTTGAGTTATAATTGTGAATTTCCTTTTTGTTAAATAACTATTACGTTTGTGTTTGTGAAAAAACCTGTTATTGTGACTTTTTCTTGTGAGATGTGAAACGTGGCTGGCTGTTCACATCTACCTGTTCCCGAGTGAACCTTCGGGAAGAAACCTACGTATTTATTCTGGGGAATTGAGATCTCATGGGTTAGGTAGGGTGATTAGGGATCCCCTCTTACCGAAGACATTCAAGATTGGATCCGAAGAGCAAGAAGATTCAGTTTGGTAAGTGCAACCTTGAGTTTGTAGGTAGTTGTAGTTATTAAGTTAGGTTTAATATATAGGGTTCTGTAGTTCCCGTTATAAACTATGGTGGTAGCAGCCTGCGTATAGGTTAAGTTAGTTAGGGTCTAGTCGGACAAACGTGGTGCCGCGTGGAGATTTTTTCCCGGTACTTATTTTTACCGGTGGGTTTTTTCCCGGCAAAGTTTCGGTACAGAATCTTCCCGCCACTTGGTTTGTCCGGAATCTCTGCGCACATTTTCTGGTAGCAGAGCGTAGTTGTTCTACCCTCTATTTGTTCGTTTGTAAAAAATAATTAATTGTTTTTTGTTTGTGACTTGACGCGATGGCGAAGGTCTCCAATGCTAGGGCGACACTCGCCAACGAATTGAGATGGTTTGTGACGGCCGGAGGACTCCTGTCCCGGAAGGACAGGGAGGGCGCCATACTGCTAAGAGCGGATCACCTCCACTCACGATTGATTAGCGCGGAAGCGGCCATGGTGGTGCTTACCGAAGCCGAACTTGCCCCGGAGGTCTACGCAGGTCACATGGCGGACATGGACCAGATCCTGAGTCTGCACGATGATATCGCGGAGGCGGCGACCGCAATAAGGGCGAGACAGGCTGGCGGACCAGCCCCTCGCACACCTGTTAGACAGGAAGGACCAGCGGTTACTGGTCGGCTCCCCACCCTTCAGCTTTCCCACTTTGGGGGTAGGATGGAGGAGTGGGTAGCATATAAAAATATGTTTGAGTCCCTGGTCGTAGCACGACAGGATTTGTCGAAGGCCCAGAAGATGGCCTTCCTCCTCTCCACTCTTGAGGATGAAGCGCGGTCGCTCATCCAGCACCTCCGGGTGGAGGACGACCAGTACGATACGGCTTGGGAGTTATTGAACTCCCGCTACCAAAACTTACGTTTGTTAGCGGATGCGCACGCCGCACAGTTGATGGCCCTGCCCAAGGTGGCCAACAGGGCACAGTTGCGCCTGCAGTTGCTCACGCCCGTTACAGTGGCCTGTAACGCGCTCCGCACACTGGGGCTGCCAGTGGACCAATGGTCTTTTTTGTTGGTGCACATTGTATTGGGCAAATTGCCCAATGACATCCGCTCGCGGTTTGAGCGCGAAAATGCGGAGCGGGATAGCACCACCCTACCAACATTCACTGACTTGGTGAAGTTTTTGGAGTTTGAGGCACGGGCTGCTGAGAATACCATGACGGACTCAGCGCCATCCAGAGCGCCTGAACGTAGGCCCTTGGAACCCTCATGGCGAGGGAAGCCCCAACAGGGACGGCAACCGCCACCGCGTGGAGCTGGTGTGCGGGTTGCACACACGGCAGCAGTCGCGAGGGACGCGGACTGCCTGCAATGTGGCCGGATGGGCCACAGCCTGCTGCAATGCAGGGACTGGCAGAGACTGCCAGTACAAGATAGGCGCCGCATGGCAAAGCGGCATGAACTTTGCTTTTATTGTTTGGGCGGTCACTATGCACGTGACTGTCCCAGTGCCATACCATGCAGTGCATGCCGTGGGCTGCACCACGTGATGCTCTGCATGAATCGGAACGGGAATGGCACCCGGATGTTGAGGCAGGGGTCCCCTATGGGCGGGGGCGCTCCTGCGCGAAGCCCTCCACCTTTGGAAGAGGGACGCGGCTTCGCTCGTCGCACCCCCCCTCGGGAGGGGGGTCGCGTACCTGCGCGGGTCTTGGCGGACCGGGACCACGCGCCTCAAGGTCATGGCCAGTATGTGGCTGGCCAGGCCCCGGATAGGGCCCCCATGGGCGGGGGCCCTAGATCGGACGTGAGAGTGGGGACACCCCCCTCCACGCGGGTTACCACTACCCAACACATGCAGCCGCAGCGGTTTTCTCCGCCGCTGCACGAGTACCCACGGCTGGAGTACCACCCGCCGTACCATAGGTATGGCCGGGCCGCGGGTTATGCCCCCCCTCAGGTGGGGATCTGCACTCGCCCGCCATACTATCCGGGTCAGTGGCGCGCCCCTGGTTTGGAGAGAGTGGGGAGCCCGTAACTAGCTTGCTCCCTTGCTGGGACAGAGCCGCGGACGGTTCTGCTCCCTACCGCGGTGGTCCGCGTATGGGGTCGTGGGGGAAGCCATTAATTTGAGAGCTCTGTTGGACTCAGGGGCTCAAAGCAGTTTGGTTACCACTCGAGTGGCACGCCAGTTAGGTTTAGTCGTGGAAGACTCGCCTGTGCCACTTCTTGGAGTTGGTGGCATACAGGTGAAGTGTCTGACGGGCCAGACACTTGTCACCTTTTCTTCGCGGAAGTCCTCCACAATGAGGATCACGACCTCGGCTATGGTAATGGATACCATTGCGGGTTGGCAGCCCTCGACAGACATACCGCCGGGTGTGTTGTCTTTGGTTTCGGGTCTGGATTTGGCCGACCCCTTTGTTTTTCATCCCGGCCCAGTGGACTTGCTCCTGGGCTCGGACGTATTGGGTTGGATTTTGTTGGGTACCCAGAGAGCTCTGGGTTCGTCTTCACTGATGGCAGTGTCTACTATCTTTGGTTTCGCCCTGATGGGCCCTGTGTTTGATAATAGCACCGTGGAGGAGCCACCGGTCGTCGCATCTGCGTCCTTGGCCAAGACCATGCAAAGGTTTTGGGAGGTGGAGGAGCCACCTATGAGTTCCAGGATGGATCCGGAACACACTGAGTGCGAAGCCCTTTTTCGATCGACCACGGAGAGGTTGCCCTCCGGTCGGTTTGTAACTAGGTTACCTTTTGTTGCCTCTCGTCCTAGCCTAGGGCACAGTAGGGCGCTTGCGGAGAAACGACTGCTGTCCATGGAGCGACGCATGCAGCGTGACCACGTACTTCGCGATAAATATATTAAATTTATGCGCGAGTACGAGGATTTGGGTCACATGTCTCCGGCTCGAGTTGATTGGAGCTCAACTGAGCATTATTTTTTGCCCCACCACGCGGTGGTGAAGGCCTCAACGGGCAAGTTGCGGACTGTCTTTGATGGGTCCGCACCCACTTCGAACGGAGTTTCGTTGAATCTATGTTTGTATTCAGGTCCCAAATTGCATAGGGACATAATTGATATCATCTTGAACTTTAGAAGACATCAAGTGGTTTTTGGTGCGGACATCCGGATGATGTTCCGCCAGACAGTCATACATCCTGAGGACAGGCGATTCCAGTTGATACTCTGGCGTGAGCGCCCTGAGGATCCTGTGACGGTGTATGAACTCAACACAAACACGTATGGTTTGAAATCTAGTCCCTATATCGCCATCAGATCATTGCTTGAATTGGCAGAGCGGGAACGGATCCGCTTTCCCCGTGGGGCTTCCGTGCTGTCACGTGACTTGTATGTCGATGACGTGTGCACCGGAGCCCAAAGTATTGAGGAGGCCCTCCTACTGCGGGATGAATTGATTGAAAAATTGAAAACGGGTGGCTACGAACTACGTAAGTGGTTGTCCAATGAGCCTAGAGTTCTAGAAGGGATCCCGGAGGATCACCAACAGAACCCTCACCTGTTTGAGGATGTGGATGATCCCAACAGGATAGCGGTGCTGGGCATGCAGTACCAGCCGCTAACCGATATTTTTACATTCCAAGTGGTCTTGGAAATACCAAAGGTCTGGACTAAGAGAACGGTGTTGTCCGTAATAGCCCGTATGTTTGATCCAAGCGGTTGGATCAGTCCAGTGATATTCTCTGCGAAGTGTCTTCTTCAGAGACTTTGGACTTTGGGCGTCTCGTGGGACGAGCCGCTGTTTGGTCCTCCATTGGATGATTGGCTCGAGTTGTTTTCATCGATTAAGGAAGTCAATCGGATTGCCTTGCCGCGTCGAATATTGCCCCCCGGGAAATATCGAGCCAGCCTGCATGGCTTTTGTGACGCGTCATATGCGGACAGTTGACGCCGATGGCCGGGTCAATGTCTCGCTTTTGTTAGGGAAGAGCAAGGTCGCCCCCATCAGGACTAGGCTGACTATTCCCAAGCTTGAGTTGAGTGGAGCTCACCTTCTCTCTAAATTGTTGCATCACGGTGCCAGTGAGCTGGCGGCCACGGTCGAGATACGAGACATCTTCGCCTGGTCGGATAGCCAGGTCGCGCTTGCATGGTTGCGCGCGGCCCCACATACCTTGGAGGTTTTTGTTGGAAACAGGGTTTCCCAAATTCAAAATATTGGAATTGATATAACATGGAGACATGTGCCGGGAGAGCTTAACCCAGCGGACTGTGCTTCCCGAGGTTGTACGGCACCAGAATTGGTGTCACACCCGCTCTGGTGGGGTCCAGAGTGGCTGATGGGATCAGAAACATCTTGGCCTGTCTGTCAGACAGATGTTACTTCTTTGAGTTTGACTGGGCTTCGTGTACATGCTGTAGTCGCTGAGACGACGTCGGAGCCGGATTGGCTACTTGCTCGGTATAGCAGTTTGGATAAGCTTCTGGGTGTTACCAGTTGGATTAAGCGTTTCATACATAATTGTAGAAACCCACAGGCAAAGCGGTTGGAGCCGATTGCAGGTGCAGAAGAGCGCCGGAGCGCATTGTTGCATTGGGTCCGTGTCGTGCAGACCGGACGGTTTGAGTCAGAGCTTCATATTTTGCGCGACGCACGCGCTAAGTTGAAGGGCGCGGTCGCTCGTTTGAACCCGTACATCGACTCGGATGGGCTTCTTCGGGTTGGAGGCAGGCTCCGGAAGGCGGATCTTCCATATGAGACTCGCCATCCTCTGTTGTTGCCCAAGGGCGGACCCTTGGTGCAGCTTTTGGTGTCTGATCGACACATTCGTAACGCCCATGCTGGGTGCAATGCTTTGCTGGCTATTTTGCAACGCGAATTTTGGATTTTGTCTGCCCGAAGAGCAATCCGTAGCGTTCTGTTTCGATGTATTGCATGTTATAGGTTGAAGGCATCCACGATGCAACCACAGATGGGTGATTTGCCCGCTGATCGAATCCGACCGTCGAGGCCGTTTGACGGCGTTGGAACCGATTTTGCCGGCCCCTTTTCGATCAAGGCTTCTCCCTTTCGTAATGCCCGTATTGTGAAGGGCTATTTGTGTGTATTTGTTTGTTTGGCCACCAAGGCTGTCCATTTGGAGGTGGTATCGGCTCTGACTACGGAGGCCTTCGTCGCCGCGTTGGATCGCTTTGTTTCGCGTCGAGGTCTACCTTCCCTTATTAGGTCTGATAATGGCACAAACTATAAGGGAACTGTAAATTATCTTAAGGATGTTTCTGTGTTTATTGATAAAAATTGTACTAGTTTAAGTCAAATTGCTGCCCAAAGGGGAATAACCTGGAAGTTTAGTCCCCCAAGTTGCCCCCATTGGGGAGGGATTTTTGAAGCGGCTGTGAAATCCGCAAAGACCCACCTCCGCCGCATTATCGGAGAAACGGCTCTAACTTTTGAAGAGCTGGCCACAGTGTTTTGTAAAGTTGAGGCGGTCCTCAACTCTCGTCCTCTCTGTCCGCTATCTCCAGATCCAAATGACTTGGAAGCTCTCACCCCTGGTCATTTTTTGGTAGGAGGGCCTTTGAATGCCCTGCCCGAATACCCGTGGAAGGACGAACGCGTATATCGGTTGTCGCGTTTTCAAATGTTGCAGCAAATGAGCCAGGACTTTTGGCGTCGCTGGTCGCTTGAATATTTGCATTTGCTGCAGCAAAGAGTGAAGTGGACAGACAGGACTGAGCCTCCCAGGGAGGGTGATTTAGTATTGTTAAAAGAGGCAAATTTGCCCTCATTGCTTTGGCGACGAGCTCGCATATTACGTTTGATTCTTGGCGGAGATGGCACTCCGCGTGTGGCTGAGGTGTTGGTCGACGGTTCGATTTTAAGGAGAGGTGTGACCTCTCTCGCCCGCCTTCCCGTAGAGTAAGCTAGCGGTCTGCTTCTCAGACCGGGACGGGGGAATGTTTGTAATATAATTGCTTGGAACGAAACGCGGGCGTTTCGCATTGCTGCCGCTAGGCGGCCGCGGGGTTCTCACACTGCTCGTGAATGGCGTCGCGGTCGACCGCCATTGTCCAGTGCTATATCGGTTTGTTTTAATACGCGGAGAGGTCCCGCGTCAGTTTGTCTTAAACCACGTTGAGTGTTAATTAGTTTGAGTTATAATTGTGAATTTCCTTTTTGTTAAATAACTATTACGTTTGTGTTTGTGAAAAAACCTGTTATTGTGACTTTTTCTTGTGAGATGTGAAACGTGGCTGGCTGTTCACATCTACCTGTTCCCGAGTGAACCTTCGGGAAGAAACCTACGTATTTATTCTGGGGAATTGAGATCTCATGGGTTAGGTAGGGTGATTAGGGATCCCCCCTTTCCGAAGACATTCAAGATTGGATCCGAAGAGCAAGAAGATTCAGTTTGGTAAGTGCAACCTTGAGTTTGTAGGTAGTTGTAGTTATTAAGTTAGGTTTAATATATAGGGTTCTGTAGTTCCCGTTATAAACTATGGTGGTAGCAGCCTGCGTATAGGTTAAGTTAGTTAGGGTCTAGTCGGACAAACGTGGTGCCGCGTGGAGATTTTTTCCCGGTAGGTACTTATTTTTACCGGTGGGTTTTTTCCCGGCAAAGTTTCGGTACAGAATCTTCCCGCCACTTGGTTTGTCCGGAATCTCTGCCACACATACAGACAGGCAAAAGCTGGGAAAAGTATACATTTGTTTCCTTAAACATTTATGTTGTTGAAGATTTTATAATCTCCGAAAAATCCGCACGCCTCGTCGATGTCTCTGGGGACACTAGAGCTGGGCTGGCGAATACTTTGGCCAACGATTAAGTTTGGCCATTCAAAAAGGTAACGTCGCCAGTCTCCTAGGTACCCTACCCCATGACAGCAACGATTTAGGCTCAATTTTTTATTTAATGTAAATTATTAGTTATTATTTTTATTTTTAGTAGGTACCTAGTTTTATATTAGATTTTAGTTTTCTTAGTTGACCGAGGGAGCGAAGCGAGCGAGGGCTATAATTCAAGTTGGGGTGAAAACACATTGTATGTATGTATGTTTGTTCTCTCGAACCGTTGAAATTATTTCGTTGATACGTGTAGCAATTATCCATAGAATTTTTAAGTTCGTTACGCTATAAAATCGGTACAGCCGTTTTTGAGATATACGCATTTTTATGAAAATAAATACTGCTCTATAACTTTTTTAAAATAATAATCGCGAGGTCTAAGTTCGCGGCGAACCACTAGTTAATTACGTGTTAAATGTCATATATTTTTTGTTCTTAAATATTTAATATTTCATTGTTTGATATATCTTTTATAGAGGAAATAAAATCCTTTTAATCGTGAAATTTTATAACCTTTCTATGAGTACGGCTTTCCAACAACCATAACAACTTAGATGAAAAGCCGGCTGAAATCAGCGGACCATCAAACATTAATGGAACATAAATGCCTAAACAAGTTGGAAAGTAATTTAGGCGAAGCCAGGCCGAGCGCTAGCTGATAAATTAAGGTTACCAATTTCCTCTTTGATGGCAACACTGCGAAGTATTCCACTAACTAGCTTAACAAAGTTAGGGGTTTGATCTCAATAGCCTATTGATGCGCGTTTAGAGTGCAGGTAGATTTAATATCAAAAAGTGTTTTTTTTTTTAAATATAAGATTGGTTCGCTCTTGACCACAATCTTGCCCGAGGGCAGACATGAGGTCTACGGTATAGAGAGCTTACCAAGAAGCAGCCTATTCACTGTGTTGACTGTTGACCCTTTTGGGGAGGAAACGCTAAGTCCAGGGGGTTTAAGCTTTCTAAATTTATTTTTTAAAAGTCTATCGAGGTATCCCTTGACCAAAATGCTGAAAGCTTTTTTTGCCAAAGGCTAATCATTGGCAATTTTATATGTAGATTGAATTTTGGGCAGCGAGTTGCTGCGAGGTTTGCTCTTGAGTTTATTTTTGAGTTTGGTTTATTACTAGCTACATGGCGAGCTAATTAAGTTGTAACATCTTTTATTGTACCTAAGTCACAGGGCGGGCGCTTCATAGAAACGGCGCGTCAAATATGCCTACTACTACTACAAATGACTATGATTATTTTTATCAAGAGTAGCGCTCCAAATTAGCAACCTCTTTCCCCGAGCCGGCAAACAGGTCGGTCTAATAAATCACTCGGCTCAGAGAAACAACTATCTCCTGCCATTTGTCCTGGCTCGGACAGTCAATTACCAACGCTCACTAGTGGCAAATTAAAAAAGCTAAATGCGAGCTGGACTCGACCACCGAGGGTTTCGTACAAGCAAATATTTTTTTTTGTGACTTAATAACTTTATGTTTGCGGTCGCATTGTAGAATAATATTTCAACTATTATATTTTTTTTTTCTTGTACAATGAGATATCAATTCTTGCCGAATGTAATGGAACTGGAAGAAATTGCACTAGCGATAAGGCTGCCTATTGTAATGCGACCTTTAATTTAAGTACAATGTTTCTGTCCATAATGTTTGGTGCATTTTTGTAATATCATACAGTCTGCAATAGGCTTATACTATCTCCTTAGGTACCTGTGTTGATAGATGTAAATAAATAAATAAAAAATAGGTTTTAATTTCTATTTTAAATTGTAGGTTACTTTGTTCTTTAATTTGCGAGAAAAAGTGTCTTGACAGGCAGATGGGTAACGCAGTGATTCTATAAGAGGTTTTTCCTTTTGAAGAACGGAACCCTAAAAGTCAATCCGCCGTGCTTTCCTGCAGGCTTTAATTTCGGTAATAATTGACCGGCTCACGAATATAAATGAGCCTATTTTGGTGAACAGATTAAAACGCAATCTGTTATAGTGGCGCGTCATTTTGGTGTATTGTCTGTGCACAATAGCCCAGGAGATCGATGCCATTTTAATGTAATGACTTCCCAGGAACCAGCGAAATAAATGATTTTGAAATGGTGACTTTTCTTTTTATATTAAAACTATTAGTATTTATCGATATTGTATTTGTTAAAGTAGTTCTGCGCCATACCTGCTGATCTATATTCTATAAGTCCTACCTGTCGGTTGCCTGTAAGAAATTGCTGTAGCGATAAAGCCGCCATTCTACATTAGCCGTTAAGATACATATTGTCTTCCTGTATATTGGACAACAACATTTTCTCCAAAGATGTCAAGTAATTTTACAAATAATCCTACTTCCTTATTTTTCTTATCTTCTCTTGCCGTGTTCACGGCAGCATGTCGAGTCTTGGACCCTTTTGTACTTACCCCAAAGCCTTACTCACACACAGCGGGATTCCTGAAGAAGGACGGCATAAGCTTCAGGATATCACTTGCTGCGATGTGCCTGTAGTTCCCCAGTTCCGGAAACGCAGTTCCAAAGAGGGCCAGTCGCTTGTTAGCCAGCGAGTCACACTCACACATAATATGCTCCATAGACTCTTCTTAATTCCTACTTATGTTATAAATGCGAAAGTTTGGCTGTGAGTTTGTGGGATGTTATTTATTCAATCACGCAATATCTACTGGACTGAATTATTTTAACAATACACTGTATTTATTAAGAAATCTGAAAATATGATGATTAAGAAACAAAAGAATAGTGTTAAAGAAATTCCAATTAGGCAACAAAAGTTAGACTTAAAAATACAATTAATGTCTTGTGAAGACACTATTAAAAGTAAGTATTAGTAGTAAGAAAGTAATAAAAGAATTACAAGATAAGATATGTTCTTTGCAGACTGAGTTGCAATCCATATCCAGTAAATATGATGATTTTAAAAAAGCTATGCATGGATATACTCAAGCTCTCAAAATTCTAAATGAAAATAAGGATTTGTGTAGTTGTAGTTCGAATGTAGAGAACCAGGTTACGGAGGACTCCATCACTGACAACACTGCTTGTGCGGTGGCTTCAACCCTGACTTTTGAATTGACTGAATTTGGTACACGGGTAGGATAGTAACGGGAGCACATAGGGTACTTTATATCACGAAATTCCCATGGGAGCAAAGCTCCAGGGCAAGGCTAGAAAAAAATTTAAATACGAAAAAATCAAAACAATGAAAAGTCAAACTAATTCATTTAGCCTTATTTTATGTTTTAAGTACTCAAATAGTTCGTAGTATACAATTGTTATTAGGGTTGTTTGTTATGTACGTTTAAACCTTTTTACCTATTGAAGCATAACCTAATATTCATATTACACGCTTGGCCAGGTTTTAAGACGTAATCCTTGGGACCAATCCAGGGTAGCTGATCAATAGGTCGTTCTCTTTGATGAATCAGGATGAAAGGAACAGGAAATTCACAAGCGAAGTAGCGTATAGTATCCTTTAGTTATGTAGGTTACTGGCGAACTAGAAACACATCAGACTTTTGTGACTTTTGTTTGCGACTTTTTCTGCGCGTAATTTATTTTAATGTACCTACTTGTCAGGTTTTAAGTGGCGCATTAAGAGACACCAGATTTTAAAGTTCTTTAACAATATAACAGTGGATTTCCCTTTAAATTTGATCCGGTAGTTTTTGCGTGATGTGTGTACAAATATATAGACAGACAGGAATTCCGAAAACATTTCATATTTTTTTCTTACATACCTATCTCCCTATATACACTTGTGTAGACTTAGAACAGTTACAGTTTCGTAATGTGTAAGTATACAAATAAAATATCAAAACTACCACAGATAATAATGATATTATACTGTATATAAATTGGCTAAATTCCTATTTAAAGACTGTTCAAGATTTATCCGATAGTCAGGTCATATATTATGAGGACTCCATACTCGATTGAACAATACAATAGAATTAGAGGAAATAGGTTTATCTGAATGAATATATCAATGAAGGGTTCGGTATGACAGGTTTAATGGTCTTAGGAAATTATTAATACGCAAGATAAATATCAAATTCAATAGTCGAATGTATTATGGATGGTAGGAACTGTGCTATTATAATAGGTATTAAATATGAATATGCTTTGAAACAGTGGTTATAAAACATAATAAAATACTTTTACATCTCACTATCCTAATATTATAATGTGAAAGTGAGTTTGTTTGTTTATTTGTTTGTTACCTCTTCACGCTTTATCTACTGAACCAATCTTCCTGAAATTTCGCATACACATAGTTAGAAGTACGGAGAAGGACATAGGGTACCTTTCATCCCGGGAAAACGCACGGTTCCCGTGGGAAATTCACGCTAGTTCACAATAAAAAAAATCAAATTAGTCTGGTAATGTCATATATTAGCGTGTTCAAAAAAACTTTCACGATAATTTCTGGTAAAAAATAGAAAATTAAAATTTCATTTCAAAACCATAACGTATACTCTATACCGTAGCTTTTTTAGCTAATAAAAAGCACTCTTTACGTGTTTTCTTGGCATTTTTCTACAATTCAAGGCGTATGCCGCCCTAGTCAAGCACCTGGCACGCTTTACCTCGAATGGGTGACATTTCTATGAAAACCCCACTTTAATGGCTTCTTTTCAGCCATTGTACCGACAGCAGATACGGCTGTGTCTTGAATAGAACATAAAATTTTATAATGCTCCTCACGGAATTAAATTTTGTAATACCTCAGTACAGAAATTCAATTAATCTATTCCGCATCTTTTTTCTAAATATGTCGTTCTAAAATGTCTTCCTTTCCTTTTAGATATCATTTTTTTTTACCCATCTTTGATTTTTTTTGGATTTATGTAGAGTAGTTTGTAAAAATAGAAACTAGAAGTATATACCAAATTTTGATTTTGAAACGAAACATCTAATGCGGCTTGTCAGTTATAAAAACATGTGTGCAAACTATGCGTGGTAATATTTATCATGGCTAAATAGGCTTACTTCTTGTCGTTGTGAAAATCCTTGGGGGAGGCCTTTATCCAGCAGTGGAAGTCTTTTGGCTGAGAGAGAGAGAGAGAGAGAGAGGCTTGCTACTTATTTATACATCTCCATCTATGTATTATTATCTACCCTATTTTACGCAAATAAATGGTTATGATTATGTATGATGTTTCACATCTGCCAAGTGCCCCGAGACAGCTCACAATTAAAAAAAAGATTTTGTTAATAAGTTTTTAAAATAAGATATTACTTTGCTGACCGTACTCTCGGCTACAAAAACCGCCATTTGAGTCCCGGCATCCTTTAGCGCAGTCTCTGTAAAGTGAGCCATTTTAATTCACCGAGTACAAGACATTGCTCCCATGCACTGGTTTTTACCCTCGACGTTTAATGACAGGTATGTGTTTTGAAATTTCTTCACAGCAACAAAACACGCTAAGAAAAATAAACGTGTAAAATCAAAATCAAAAATTCTTTATTTAAACTTGACCTTCAAAGAAGGCTCTTATTCACGTCAAAAACTAATTATTTTATCATAGTATATTATTTCTTAAAGCTACAAACTACTAGCATTTCGGAACGACCACTGCTGAGAAGAAATACCGAAAGAAACTCATGAAACAGTCTTGGTTTTGTTTGTGATCGAATAACCACAAGAACAAAAAATAAAAATAAAATTCGAATCAGAATTCGAGCAGACCAGTTCCCCTGGCAACTGTATCCCTTTTTCACGCAAAAACTGCTGAATGAAGACGTGATCACCTATCCTGAGACTGACCATAATGACAGTTGCTTAACCGCTACTATCGCAGGCCGAGCACATGAACCATTGCGCCACCGAGCTCCTCAGGTAGCATCTTAAAATTACAACTACTTATTACAAATCACTAAAATCGCAGTTAACAAAACGAGTTGTTAACATTCAGCGAATGTATTCGAGAATTTCTGTTATCTGTTGTGTTTCAAATTAGATTTTCAGTGGAAATTTCAACATCCAAACTTTAGCCCGTCCGTAGGGACTCCATTAACGTTAGGTAATTTGTGTAACTCGAATGTATTAAATCTGTGTTGTTATTTGAGTAACATTATTTTAGATCTCCATCATTGAATTAGAAATAGTTTTACAAGTTCAATGATCTCCACCTATTAAAAAAATTTGGATTTCTCTTTTTAATCAGAAAAATAATGCTACGAATTCCGAAGATGATAAAAGGAAAAATCGCGCGAAAATATAAAGCTATTTCTTAATCATTCATTACAGAATACGAGGAATAATTTATTGACGTTAATAGGTTTTTTCTTTTTACAAAAAAATCTTTTTTGGCACAATTTGTTATTATCACCAGGGAGATCTTGTAACCCAAGTTCTTATCCTACTTCCTACTAATATTATAAATGCGAAAGTTTGGATGTGAGTTTGTGAGGATGTATGTTACTCAATCACGCAAAATCTACTGTGCGGATTTCGATGAAATTTGGTATACGGGTAGACAAATACCGGGAATAGTACATAGGGTACTTTTTATCCTGTCTGATATAAATTTCAAATTACCCCTACGCGTTCTGCTAAATGGCGTTCTATTTAGTAATATTTAAAGCGTGTTATAATAGTGTCGGAAGTTCTTGCTGGTAACTGGGACATTGGAAATGAATCAGAGGTATGCTCATGAAATTTAGTGCTGCTGCAGCCAGCAAGTTGAACGGTTTTAAGTCTGAAGTTAAACTGCGTTTAGGTTTATGGTTTAACTCATGAATTATGAGTATAAAACATTTGGCTCTATTTTTAGTGCGTGCCTCAAAAGAATAGTCGGAACCCTTGTATCACTTTATTGCCCGTCTGTCTGTCAAGACCTTCTTCTCAGGAATGCATAAAGGTATCACGTTGAAATTTGTTGTAAATATTCAGATACTTGGACAGATCTCTATCAGCCAAGAAAAAAAAGTCAACACAACCAAAAGTTATGACCATTATTCGTCGCATATTTTGAAATTTCTGAAAGGAATCAAGCTCGGCTATTCAATAAAGAGTATACAAAAATCTCCACTGCCTCCGCTTATAACTTGAGCTTTCCTAAGAGCCAATGTACTTTCAACTTATTCCTTTCAAAGCTCACTTTTGGTAAATGAGCGACACGGCTGCATTTGCTATGCATTAACTTACTTTTGGACATAAAGCTATTCTGATATCGGCAAAGTTTAAATGAAAATTTAAATTTGTAATGAGCCCTATTGTTTTAAGCTCAAAGCTCCACCTGGGTAGGCTTTTAGTGGGTTATTTTGGGATCTAAAGGATCTTATGTAAACTATTATTCTAAATAGTTAAATTTTATTTAAGCTAATTAGAGGTACCCGAAAATTTATTCGCGTTATGATCGTAAAAAAAGACCTCATTTTTTAATACCTCTTTATATTTTGAAATTCCATGAGAGTAGCGCTCCGGTTTGTTTAGTTTTTAATAACATTTGGATTGTTACAAGTAGACTCTAATGACTGCATAAAATACATACTTATTTTGAATTGATTTAAAAAATGATTGATTTCTTTTTTTTTTTCTGTCCTCGGGCATGATTGTGATCAAGAGCAAACCCATATTAAATTTAAAAAAAAAAATCTTGACTTAGTAATCTGAATGATGTGATAGAAATCAAACAGAAATGTTATACAATCAATGTCTCTCTGACACTCACAAAAAAACTTAGAAATTAGATTCGACTGTGCTCCTTTTATAGTTGACTCGTTTTTTTTTGTATTATTTCGATTTTTGTTTTCATATAAAAGGCTATTTATACCATAAGTAATTCAAGTAATTCATAACAAAATTAATTCTTCCCAAAGCCAACCATTTCCAGGAAAAACAAATTGATGTCATTCTACTGAAGGTATTACGGTATCCTCAATAGGACCTAGAAGGGTTTTGTAAAAAGAAATTTTCGTCATTATTAAGATTTTTCCCTAAAAAGGCAACTTACGAGTATAGAAATAAACAAATCCGTCTTTTCAGAACTTTCCAAAGAATTCTCATTTAATTTTATTAAAATTTAACCTAGCTTTTTCAAATTTAAGAATAAAAGATTTTTTTATTGCGCAATTCTTATAAGTTTATCAGTTTATCCCATGAAAGCAATCTTATTTTACGTTTATTCACTTCCACAAACCCACTGGAGTAATTTCAAAATAACTGCAAATTTTAAATTGCATTGTGCTATTAATTTGTTACTAGTTAATTTAATTTTTTTGTCTGTCTGTTTTAATCTTTGAAACGGCGTATCCGATTTTAAAGAAGTTAGGTACATATTAGAGCCTTTTTACACTTGGAAATACTTGTATCCCTCGTACAATGAAACATTTCTATAGATTGTGGCAAACTCAGTTTGTGAGCAACCCACAAAGTGTTTTCTTATTTTTATCTTCAAAAGAGCAAGGGGAATACTTTTTGAATGCTCACTTTCATTTTTGAATTATTTCAGTGACAGTCTTTTCGTGGAACAGTTTTTGTGACGTCGATGTCAAGGGTCGGACTCGAGTCGTTAGTTAGTCGCCCGGAAATCGATAATTAATCGACAATCGACAGCAAACGACCGGCATTCTTTCGATCGTCGATTTTGGCGGGTAACGAGCGATTTTTCACTGGGAGGAATCGGTTATCTGTGGCATCTGGGAACTTGATATTCTAAACGATACCTAAGTGTTACTTAACGGTAAAACAACTACTAAAATGATGCCAAAAAAGGATACCAATGTTTTTGAATTCACCCTGTATAGAAATAATTTTTCAAATCCGACAACAATTAAATTCTTCAGCGTTATTATAGTACAGCATTATTATTATTATATATAAAATATACACGTAGATATTGTCACGAGTTGCTCATTTATTTCATAAAATGTATAACATTACCCAAATTAACTTATGACAGTGGACTTTATATTGAGACACATCGCAAATCCTCCGGGATTTGGTTTAGATTCTCATTATTTATTCATTTTGTAAAACGAAACAAGTACTTTTAAATCATATACAGTTTTGGGATTAGGTTTGTTATATTCAATAACAAACTTGGATTTCAGTCACATATGTAAATGAGCAAAGCAAATCGATTTAGTCCTGATCTTTATGAACACATAGAAGAAAACGTAGGGCCTATATATATATTTCATATTTATTAATTTGAAATAAATAGGGCCTGCAGACCTACTTTAAGTTATATAAAACTTAAACACATAACTGCCTATACCCAACAACATCTTGATCTATTTCTTCTGATTCTTACAAACAATTTCAGTTCTTCTCTAGTTGACTTTTTGCACAATAATAGCAGTGACTGTGGTATCAGTCTAAATGTCAAAATTGCGTAACCCATGAAATATACGCCATCAGTGCTTGTAATTTCTCCAAGCACGAGCATTATGTAGCAAATTACGAAGGCAAAATCACTTAATATACCTACACCAATTAAAGCTATTAAATGCCTAGCATTTCTATGTGTCAATTCTCTATTAACACAACACATAACAAAAACAAAAATGTATATATAAATTACAACGATAGTCGCTAAGATTGGTGCAAAATTGACAACTTCACGCCAATACTCATGATCGTTAAACTCTACAACATTTATTATTGCATAATCAATAAGAAACAATTTTATATACATGCCACATATAAAAATTGTTGCTTTACATTTTTCTCTAGTAACTTTCCCAATCACTAATACTAATTTCATGTAAGCTACGAAAACTGCGCACAAAGAACAACAGATATTGATCCTAAGAGTAAAATGCACAAAAGGGCGAATACGAAAGTCACAAGAACAGTATCTACAAATATGAATCGTCGCAATGTGAATTGTTCCCATAATTATTTGAATAATACTAACGTAGTGCTGCAAGGTCCGCCATCTTGGAAAAATACACCATAAGATTATTAAAAGGCAGCAACATAATATTGAAATGATTGTTCCAATAAACAAAACGTCCAAATACACAGCGTTCATATTACATCACGTAACTAATAAATTATATCGTATTGTTACACTCTTTGATGGCTTTTTTTCTGTTTGTCTCTCTGCAAATCTAGGCTTTCCATTTAACATCTTCCATTTAAAGCCACTGTATCTACAATCACGACATCTTCGTATCTATCTTGTTTTCAAAATTATCTTCAAGTAGTGTAGTCGTTACCCCATGTGTTGTGAGTATTTGCTCAAAATACAAATTTTCAAAATATTTCAGTTCTATTTTGTGATTCAATCTGTGTGATTTGTCCGTATATATTTATTTATTCTTTTGCTCTTTTCTCTATTTGAATTTTTTATGCAAATTTGTAATCCAACGTACACGTATTATCGCCAAAAACTGTCAAATGGCGCTAATTTATTAAAACGCAAAGTGAATTGATTAGCCTGATAACTAACCAAATTATTATTATCAATATTCTAATTATTGAAAATAATATATCTACTAATCACCTTATCTCCAGAATGAAAACTGAAATGGTCATGAATAAAATTTATATTATGTCATATTGTTAGCATTATTAAAAATGTATGACATTATGGAAAGATGTTAAGAGTCAGGGGTAGTGTATTTTTTCTTTGGTCAGGGCCCAATTTTCATAGATATGAAAACTTTGTCTATAAAAACTGGGCGCCTGGTTTATTGTATTTGCATAATATGTCTTATTAATTTTGCCCCTATTGTGTCGTTTCAGGTCATCTTCCGCATCATAAGTAAAAGTGAGTATTAGTTTAAAGTATGTCCATTTCTCTATAAATACTTCGATCTTTTTTTTACATAGATAAGCAAAGCAACTTCCTCTTCAGTTTTAAAATATATAACGTAAACCACAGAACGTAAACGCACAAAACTCTCTTTTTCTAAACATTTCAATTTAATAATATACTGTGTAGTGATTGTGTGTTTGTATACTGTGTACCTGAATCTCCTTTCCATCAGAGAGCCCACTATTCAGCTAAGCGTGGCCTTCGAGTCTCACGACTTTTGGCTCTGTCTACCCCATAAAGGATATCTTTATCCCTTACGGGGATTGCTTACTACCAGTTGTTACCGTGCGGTACCAAATTCTTATACCGAAAAATACCGATACTTTCCGGCAGTTTATATAATTTAGTACCGGTAACAATTCCTGCTTTGTCCAATTTCCCAACAAGCACCCTTGTCTCCTTGTTAAGAAAATTTTGCGTTCGAGTGTCACAAATACACACACATCAAACAAAGAGATCGCGCGTCTTTTGAGGAGACTTCGTAAACAAAATTAGGTGTTTGCTTTATTACTTATTCTATTTTGGGAAATCCTTTGATGTTTGTTTAGGAAACAATGTTCGCTGTACTTTTTTGTTTTGTTATAAGGTGAGTAAGTTTACGATGGCAGATTTTTTTTTACTATGTGTAACCAACACACGAGGCCAATAAAGTTGAAGCGGTGGTGGCCAAGTGCTAATGACACCCGCCTGAGGTCGGGTAGGACCCGGGTTGAAATCCTACCTGTACCACATTAGTTTATAGACCAATCTGACTATCATGTATGGTAGTTTTCTCATAGACCGCCACCTGCTTCCGGTGAAGGAAAACATCGTGAGGAAACCTGCACATTGTCTGACTGTTTAGTTTACTAGTATGTATACGGCTACTGCCACGAGATGGCGATAGTAGTAAAAGTCATGTCAGGTGCCTTATAGGCCGGTTTACATTTTGACAAGTGATGGTGACACTGACAATGAAATGTGTGTGTAACTTGAATAAATTCTCTCACCAGTGTTAGTAATAACACATTACAAGGCTTACACGAGATGTAGAGGATACCCTGCAATGCTTTGGGTTGTCGACATCAAGCATCACGCAGGCTGCAACTGGATACAAGTGGTACGGGAGAGGCACAAATGGAAGGTTATGGAGGAGGCCTATGTCCTACAAAAGATAAAGTAAATGCTGCGATGGATGGATGGATGGATGTGTAACATCTCTGCTTAGCTCCAGAGACATCAGCTATACTCAGAGCTATGTGTCAGCGAAGCATCCTTGGCGACTCAAGGTTTAGCCTTGAGTGGTTTTGGTCACCACGGACTCGCATTTAGTAATTAATAAGATACGACTTGTTAAATTTCCGGGCTAAATTTGACAATAGCTAAGGGGATAAGACTGTGGGACTTTTGACAGGTCACCAAAATTTCAGCCATTTGCTGCCTATGGGTCTCTTGACTAAGCGATCCTGTGCCCGCTTGGAGTTGTTTGCTTGTAAGCACAAAAAAGCAAAAGCACAAGTTTTTTGAGAAGTTGAGAATTATCTTTATAACTCCATCGAAATCCAACACTGCCAGTTCCACGTTCCCAAGCCAGGGTCCTGCCTGACTTCTGATCCGGGGCGAGTTTTGGCACTTGATATAATGCGTCGTTTGGAACGCCGCCAGCTGAATGCAGTAGTTCAAACAGATTGGACTTTATGTAGTCTTTGTACCTGCTATGGTCATGTTATTGCCCTAGTTGCGATGACCTTTTATAGTCGTATTCCTCATGGCTGAGGGTCGTGGAATGAAACACACATAACGAATTTCGTTGCAATGTTAAGGGGTGGTTAGGCATTGCCTTCTCTATCAGACACTAGGTGATAAATTCTTCACGACGTTTTCCTCGACCGATAGCATACCGCCCGTATATTCTATCCCAAAATTTCTACGGAGTAAGTCACGTTTACCGATTTCAATCATCTGTTTTTATTTTTAGTTTTCTAATATTGTTGTAAATTAATATTTAATAATATCTCTCTCTCTCAGCCGATAGACGTCTACTGCTGGACAAAGGCCTCTCCCAAGGATTTTCATAACGACCGGTCCTGCGCTGCCCGCATCCATGTGCACCCGGCGACCTTCACCAGGTCGTCGGTCCACCGAGTGGGAGGCCTGCCAACACTACGTTTTCCGGTTCGTGGTCGCCACTCGAGAACTTTTCTGCCCCAACGACTATCTGTTCTACGAGCTATGTGCCCCGCCCACTGCCACTTAAATTTCGCCATTCTGCGGGCTATGTCGGTTACTTTAGTTCGTTAGTAGATTCGATCACGCAGGGAAACTCCGAGCATAGCGCGCTCCATTTCCGGGAGGGCGACCAACTGTCCCAGGGTGGTGTCGGGTTTATCATCCACAGGTCCCTCGTCAACGACGTGGTCCAGTTCGAGAGTGTTTCGGCAAGTAGCGTACCTTGTACTCAGAATCACCAAACGGTATTCGTCGAAGGTAATACAAGTATACGCACCGCCCTCATATCGCTCCGACGACGAGGAAGAGACTATGTATGAGGATATTTCTAGAGCCATACATATCTCCCAGGCCCACTATACCGTTGTGATGGGGGACTTTAACGCGAAACTGGGCAAACGAAGCGATGATGAGCTGAGGGTGGGGAATTTTGGATATGGAAGGAGGAATGCACGTGGTCATCTGCTGGCCGGCTTTATGGAGAAGGAGGGCCTCTTTATGATGAACTCATTCTTCAAAAAGCCAAAACAGCGAAAGTGGACATGGTTGCTTCCTAATGGTGTTACAAAAAATGAGATTGACTTCATCTTGTTCACGAAGAGGCACATATTCAATGATGTCTCTGTGATCAATGCCGTAAAAACAGGAAGCGATCACCGATTGGTAAGTACCGCAGTCGGTAGTCGGTGTCCTCGTCGTATTTATTTAATAATATACCTGCATTGATTTTATCATATTGGGTGCTTCATTTTTTTCGCTGTCTGTACGAAAAACCTTACGTACCGAATTTACTATACAAAGAACAACGAGGGATGAATTTACAGAAAGTTTTTAAGTACCTAATTACTTCTAGGGTCGAATTTACAATAACCCATTAGTAAGTACAAATCAGAAAATTAATAATACTATAACATTATATTATGTCCACCTTTATAAAAAAAAATCTCATTTTATAGGTATATTAGCTAAACATGTTTCAGTGTAAAAAAGGGGTTTTTATAAAACGTTGATTTCCAACAAAGGTGCATAATATCAATTTAAATTCAACCATGGCGTGCTTTGCGACGATTTTCGTGTATTGATTTTGTGGATAATATTATGCTGTTACATACATATACACCTGCCTGGCTTTTATCTACATTTACTACACTTATGAGCTAAAAACAAAAAAAAAACAATTTTGTCTGTTTCAACTATAGACATAGAAAAAAGTTAGCCGTCATGGGACACCCGGCAGATGTAAAACAAATGAGCATCGTGGTGTGCTCAATAGTATATACAGGGTTACTGGTAATTAGATGCGATTCTCTCAGGGGGTTGTAGGTAGTGTTATTTGGATTAATTTAAACCTATAATGGGTAATCCAAAAGTTTACCGTTTTCGAGATTTTTGATATTTTAATGTTTGTTTCCAATTAAGTTTCAATTTTTTTTTAAGAAAAAAGTATTCGTCATAATCAGTTTATTTTCACAGTTAATTAAGGGTGATAATGGAGCACTTATTATCAATCATAACATCATAGAAATTTTTAACCAGTTCGGAACAGGAGTACAAAACATAACGAAAATGTGTGTTTTTTGCAACAAATGGAGGACCAATATGGCAGGCTCATAATTTGTATTCTCAAAACAGTCCAGCCGGTTCGATTTTTATCGTGATTTTCTGTGATAATACAATTCCATTATTGAGTTGTTTATACCTCGTTAGAAAGCTGATAAAATGTAGATATTTTTCTAATAATCTGCACAATTAAACACTAGTGATTATTTTGAGAAAATTTGCTTTTAAAAAGGTTATTTGTTGCTAATAACACACATTTTCGTTACGTTTTGTAGTCCTGTTCCGAACTGGTTAGGAATTTCTATGATGTTATGATTGATATTAAGTGCTCCATTATCGCCCTTTATTAACTGTGAAAATAAACTGTATCTGACGAATACTTTTTCCTTAAAAAAAGATTGAAACTTAATTGGAAAAAAACATTAAAATATTAAATATCTCGAAAACGGTAAACTTTTGGATAACCCATTATAGGTTTAAATCAATCCAAATAAAACTACCTACAACCCCCTAAGAGATTCGCATCTAATTACCAGTAACCCTGTATATAATGTGCATCATGTTATTTTCCGTCATGGCATTCAAGTCAAATATACTGCCAAGTTTTGCCAATAGGTTAAAAAAATACCTCACACTTAATCAAAATCAAAACGTTTATTCAGAAACTAAAGTTTCAGAGGATTTAAATGTGCTTCCTTGTTGTACGAGGATCAGGCTGGAATAAAAAATATGTAAATAATGTTACCAAACCTGGTTTACATGCATTTCTTTATATACCTATGCGGTTTGGTAAACTTGTTTTTGCCCAAAAAGGACGCAATTTCGTTATAGTTCACGTAAATAGATCACCTTGGCTTAACCTTATTCTACTGAATGGATTTCGATGAAATTTGGTACACGGGTAGAATGAAACCTGGAAGTTCTTCCAGGTACTTATGTTACTTTTTATCCCAAAGTTCTCACGAGAGAAGAATTTCAGGACTTATTTTGGATTTTCTTGCATCTCAGATACAGTTAGTAGGTACTAAAGTATTCTCATATAGAAATTTGATGTCCTGCTCGAATGGATTTTTTTCACCTTATCTAATTTCTGTATGAGAGTACTTAAGCATTTCAGGAAGTTATTTTTATATTTCACTGGGAGGCAGCCAATTGGCAGCCATTATTTTATTAATACATAGCTACTATTTTTCAAGTAGATAGATATTACCTACCTACCTATCTAAGTAGATTCCTATTTACTTTAACTAATTTCCCTCGAGATAACACAAATGTAAATGACATTGACCTTATTGGAATGCTCCCAAGTTTGAGCACAATTCAATTACGGACGTCATTTGCGTAATAATTGCATAGCACGATATTTTTAAAATTCAAAACATACTTTATGACATCATACTACAAGGTTATTCTAATCCTAACTAGTATTTTATATGCGAAAGTAAGTTAGTTAGTTTGTTTGTTTGTTTGTTTGTTTGTTTGTTTGTTTGTTTGTTAGTTTGTTCGTTCGTTCGTTCGTTCGTTCGTTCGTTCGTTCGTTCGTTCGTTCGTTCGTTCGTTCGTTCGTTCGTTCGTTCGTTCGTTCGTTCGTTCGTTTGTTTGTTTGTTTGTTTGTTACCTCTTCCAGCATTATCTACTGAACCAATCTTTCTGAAAATTCGCATACACATAGAAGTACTTAGAAGGACACAGGGTACCTTTCAACGCGGGAAAAAGCACTGTAGCCGTGGGAAATTCATGCAGGTAACAAACAAACAAATAAACAAACAAACTCACTTTCACATTTATAATATTAGTTAGGATATAGGTACTTACCAAATTAAAAATAAGTCATCGTACATTTTGAAAGATTTTGTCTCTTTCGTGGAAGAACTTAATTAAGTTTCTTCAAAGTAAATAGTAACTTGCAGCAAATAAATCGATACATCTTCTGAGAAATCTAAATTATAATTAATTGATCAATCAGTTTAAATCACAATCGATCAACGCTCGTTAGTTTATGTCATAAATAATCATAATCATATTTACAAAACCGCAATGATAATGGAATTGATATACAATTAAAGTGACAGTTATGCTTAGAACTAGTTAGAATAGGAATGGCAGGGCCTATAGCTGCAAAGGTCCAGGTTCGAATCCTGCCCGTACTTGAGTTTTACTACCAATCTGACTCATATACCTATGTTAGTTTCATCGACCACCACTTGCTTCCGGTGAAGGAAAACATCGTTAGGAAATCTGCACTCTGGTTGATGGTCATGATCAGCTAGTATGTGAAATGGAGAAGGCTGTGGCAAACCTTTTCATGAAAATTGCCAAGATAGACGTTGTTTTTCATTCCATAAAATTACTATGACCCTCAGTCAGAGGAATACGACTAAAGAGAGAGAGAGTATGTAGGTAAAGATATTATAATGTGGTGAGTTGCAGAATAAATTTATAGTTAATAGGTTAGGATTAGTGCATAGGGCTCCGTAACTCCCTATATAAGTTACGGTGGTAGCAGAGTGCATTTAGGTTAGTTTCTAGGCTCGAGTCGGACAGACGCAGTGCCGTATCGAATCGTTACCGTCGGTTACCCATCGGCTTTTTTGGGGACCTATAGGTCTTTTCTTGAGACCCGGTCTTTTTCGGTGACGAACGTTCGCGGCGCTTCGTTTGTCCCAAATCTCTGCCACATAATGAAAAGATTTTGTTTCGCATTTATAATGTTACTTAGGGTATTAGGATAATAAACAAAGCTACACGTAGATGGCAGAATCAGCACATACAGTAAACAAACCACTCATTGCCATAAGTCAGTGTTTGTCATGCTTTAAATGACTTTTCATTGGCTCAGTGTAAAACCTTGTTTAAACTTTAAACAACAAAATATTGGCATACCAAAAAAAGTGCGATACACACTTTAGGTGTTCCGCCATGAAGAAAAGCACGTTTGCTCCTTTTAAAATAAAAAGAAAAACCTTTAGCTTTTGTCACGTTCGGGTACCGGGTAACAGGTTCCTTTGTTTTATTTTTACCTTTGATTTATTCAACTTTTCTTTCACAGCTGCGCGAAATGGAACGTCTTTCAGACATGCAATTTTCCATGTCCCTGCATCCATGAATATTCAATGGGAATTACCAGCTATGGTATAAATTCAAGTTGATTGCCGCGTTAAAAATATGTTTATTACTTCCTGATTAAACCTTTCGAATTATAGGTAACTAGCTTTTGTCCGCGGCTTCGCCCGCGTGAATTTCCCACGGGACCCGTGCTTTTTCCGGGATGAAAGGTACCCTATGTCCTTCTCAGTACTACTAACTATGTGTATGCGAAATTTCAGGAAAATTGGTTAAGTAGATAAAGCGTGAAGAGGAAACTAACAAACAAACACACTTTCATATTTATAATATTAGTTAGGATAGGAAATAAAACTGTGATACAATTTTATTCATTCTTTAATGAAAACTAATCGAAAATCCCTTTGGTAATTTTGTGATTTTTATTCATAGGAATGATAGGAAATTGCAATATGTAGAACAAAAATGTCCAAAAAAACAGATTTCACAATAAGAGTATACAAACAAGAAACATAACACATATATAAAAGAAAAACAAAGGGGCTTGGATGCGAAAAGTTTACGTATTACATGTAATTGTATTACTCCATTTGTCCTCTCATCTTTCTTAAAAGTTTTCATAGAGGCATATTATTTTTCGTTAAGTGTTTTTCTTATTCCCACTTAGGGAATTCTTCTACGAAAAAAAAAATATTTACAATAAGTGCAAGTAGGCTTCCTTGGGGGAGGCCTTTGTCCAGCAGTGGACGTCTTTCGGCTGAGAAAGAGAGAGAGAGGCTTGCTTGATATTTAAGCGGACAAATCTGAAAATCTCTTTTAATTTTTAACGGATATTATATCTTAAAACCTAATATATACCATAACCGCTTTTAGCTATTTACAACCTGTATCCTAATCCTAACTAATATTATAATGCGAAAGTGAGTTTGTTTGTTACCTCTTCACGCTTTATCTACTGAACCAATCTTCCTGAAATTTCGCATGCACATAGTTAGAAGTACTGAGAAGGACATAGGGTACTTATATTCCTGTGGGAAATTCACGCGGGCGAAGCCGCGGGCAAATAGTAGTATACTATATGTTAACACATATAGTATATTGTAAATTTTAAATTTCTTTAAATTTTATTTAAATTTTAATTACTTTAATATAATTCAACTGCTGTCGCTAAGGACGTAAATCCTTATGAGATGCCTTTACAAGAATTGTAAAATCTGACATTAGAATTAACTAACTGGTCTACTTACACACTTGAGAAGAAAGATCATCCTATCTAGTAAATGTATATCATCCAATCTGAACTCCACAACTCTTATTTACTGGTTTGAGAAAATATTAATATTTTCTTCGTCAAGTTTCTTTCATCGCCGCAACTTCCGCAGATAATGCCTTTTTTTCTTTTCTTAACGACTTCCTGATTTTTTCTCCAAAAACGATACGTCATGATTGTTTTGTTTCGAATAAAGCAAGGATATTAGATTTAATGTTAGTTTAACTTACTTTTGTGATAAACTATTTGACTTTTATGAATTTCTTCATTTCTGTTTATATAAGACTTCGTAACCTTAGCTATATGTAATTTTCTGACATCAACTGAATAAGAATATGACGATTTTAAAGTGCTATTTATAAGCATATTTCAATAAAACAATGATTACTTAATTTTATTTCATTTCTTCGTTCATAGTCTTCTAAAGTAATCTCCTTTTATCCTGGCCCACTCCGCGGTGGTACTATAGTAGGAATTTCTGATCTTCTTTTTTCTGAGCCCATAGCTCATGAATGTAACTATCATTCACAAATAGTACATTATTACCCTAGGGGTAAAGGTGTCTTATTTAGTCCCGAGGCGAGGCACCAATTGTTCGAGTTACTAAATAAGGAAATTTTACCCGACGTAAATACTGTGCTTATCATTGCGAAAAATAGGAAAGTAGGTCTGGTCTGAAATAACGTGAAATTTCAGACCTACTTCTGCGTATATGTAATGAAAAATATATTTTTTTTAATCTGACCGGTAGTTCTAGAGATTGGCGGACACAAACAAACAAGCTCAACAGCTTCATCAACTCATATTAATACATTAAACTTATACATCATTATATTTATCAACAACTGACAATTCCATTTACTTCGTCGAAAATTTTTGTATTCTTTCACTTTTAGGGTTCCGTACCTCAAAAGGCAAAAACGGAACCCTTTTAAGATCACTTTTTTCTGTCTGATTTTTGTTTGAGAATTTTATGTTACAATGTATTTACACTACAAACGCGCAAAATACTAAGACTATCATAACCTGTGATCATAACTGTTCTCAAAGCGAGTAGCCCAAAAGTTTCTAAACAGGTAAAGTAAAATAGAAAAAACACTAATGAAGCTTGTTATCTAAATTCACCGGTTGTTGTTCAAATTAACCAGTTATCTAATCTAACGTTTCAAGTTGAGGCAGACCTTTCGTGCAGACAGCATCGATCGTCCGTTTCATAATTCATGTCGTATTTTCCATTGACTCAGTTTGCTGTGGCCACCTGCTTTGTTTCTAAACCCCGACCCAAAAAGTAGTATTATCATACTTCATATCTATATATATATATATAACTCAAAGGTGACTGACTGATGACTGACTGACATAGTGATCTATCAACGCACAGCCCAAACCACTGGACGGATCGGGCTGAAATTTGGCATGCAGGTCGATGTTATGACGTAGGCATCCGCTAAGAAAGGATTAACGCGAGCGAAGCCGCGGGCAAAAGCTAGTTATTATTATAAAGAGGAAGTGTTTGTGAGTTTGTTTGTCTGGGTAATCTTCGGAACTACTGAACCGATTTCAAAAATTCTTTCACCAATAGAAAACTACATTATGCCTGAGTGACATAGGCTACAATTTATGTGTGTACCTCCCGTGCAAAGCCAGGGTGGGGTGATAGTAAGTGGTTTCACATAATGTGTGTGTATATGTTGGTGACGATGAAAATCCCGATTGAACCGATTTGAATAGACATTAAATTCGGTTCATTCATAATTAAATAAATAGCTAATATATTTTATTTACATCATTGTTACAAAATATTGAAAGTAATAATAAAGTAAGAAAATCGTGACACGATGCATCATGCCATTTTCCATCACGGCATTCGATTCGATAGTACTGCCAAGCCGATAGTTGTTTTTCATCAAAAAATTCTCTCATCATGAATGTTAAGAGAATCCTTGAAATTCAGACTTTTTTTAGACAGTATTTTTATTATCCATGTGTGACTTTGACGTCTCTACTTTCGACATTTTACACCCGTATTCACATCCTTACGGAAATAATTTTCGATGTGTTTCGTCTCGCTTACTTCCACCGTTTATTTGTTTAGGTCCATTTATGTTTCAGATTCCACGAAAGTTTTAAATACACATAATTTGATTTGTTGAAAGTTGAAGCTAATTTGTTTAATTAAAATCAAAATTACTGCAAAAGTTTT
The DNA here is from genome assembly GCA_018467065.1 of Ephestia elutella. Classification (NCBI taxonomy): domain Eukaryota; kingdom Metazoa; phylum Arthropoda; class Insecta; order Lepidoptera; family Pyralidae; genus Ephestia; species Ephestia elutella. The sequence goes on along the minus strand of CM031586.1, from coordinate 17,323,404 downwards.
AGCATTTCCTGGATGTCAGTTAAATGACATTAACTTTGTGTTGTAATTAATAAAATACAAATAAGTTGACACATTATTATAAAAACGAGACAGCAAAACTAAAACAGACTCCCTTAGTAAATACAAGGTTTGCGCAAAGATTGGGCAACTTAATTAACATTCATGTTTATAACTATGTATCCAAATGTGATATCAAGCGCAAAACTGCAACTGATGCCCACAAGGTGATTTATAATTGGTTGTCTACTTTAAACTATGATGATACAGATGAAATATTATCAATATAATGTTAAGTCTCTAATATATCTGATAGAACGTTATCTATCTGACTAATCTAGTTTTTATTCTGATTTGTTAAGGGCTCTCAGTAAGTGAAAACGGCAATATTGGCTGTTTTCTATAAGCTGCTGTTTAAAGAATTGAAGAGTTTTCGCCCTGAAATTTCTGATATGTATTGTAGAACGTATGTTTAAAGGGAGGACTGTTTCCAAAACACGATGGGAAAAATTTTGCTCGATAGAAAAAAATTCTGAAGTTACCTCTAAAATTTCATATGAATACAGATAACATCCGTGTTTTATAATAAAAAATGTTTTAAAATCACCAACACAAAGGTATTTTACCTTTTCGATTTCGTGACTGATTTAAATTTTTGAAAAACTAAACATTTCTATTAACTTTTTGATAAAAATGTGAATGGCGCGCAACCGGGAAGTCCCCCCCACCTCAGCCGCTTCATATGAATTTTCACTGACCGCCTAACCCCCCTTAACTTTTGTTGACTTCCTCGATACAGGTTCGCCTAGTGAGGAAGTCATAGATTAAGTGATTTAGATATTAAGAATTTGCAATGTATATTAAAAATGTTGCTAATGTTGTTGTATAGTATGTAGCTAAGTATGGAGGACTAACCCGAATGTTTTTAAAAAGACAAAAGAGTCTGTTCAATACGAGAGTTTATTCAAGACTGACTTTAAAACTAGAGTTACAAAAATGATTTTAATACTAAGTCTAAGAACTAATTCTTATCTCTACGGTTACACGACGCCGGGCCCAGACATAACATCCAGTCTGCTGAATCAGCGGGGATCACCCACGTTGCCCTGCGTCTCAACACACTGTGATAGAGCTAGGGGTGTCTACTACTGACATAACTCCTCCCCCATAACTTCAAAATTATCAGAGGGACTATTAATTTGATCGCTCTGATTATTTTGATACAAGCCGTTAAATTTCATACACTCATATGTAATAAAAATGGAAATAGACAGAAATAGGATTACATATAACGCTATAGTCGCGAATCCAATGCTTTTTACACTATTAGCCTTCTCATAACAATTTTTCACTTCACTTTCACTGATTTTCAATAAATTGTTTAAACTCTGGAGATTCGTCAAATCACTAGTATCCAAATTGAGGGGTTCTCGTTGGGGTTGTAGCTCGGTAACGGCAACTTCTGGCAGGTTAATTATCGGTAGTTTTGTAGATTCAACTCTACTTGTGGAAAAATGATGAGATTTCAGTGTGGTTCCATCTATTTCAACATCACAGCGATCATCGAGAATGAGGAGGTAAGTGCCTTTTATATTATTTTTAGTTATCTCGCCGTTGCAGATTTTGGTAAGTATATTTTCAGCTTTACTGTAGAGAATCCATGTCTGTTTCTCTATTGGCTCTATTTTAACATCATTTAATTCCACCGATATGGGATTACAGGAGCTTGTATTCTTGGAAAACGTCATCAGCGCTTGTATACAGGTATCTGCTATGGATAGCCCAAACTTATCTTCATGGCACAGGTAGGTTTCCTCGTGGAGCTCGAAGCATGGCTGGGAGAGCGAGACCATTATGGAACCTTTTACTATGAGGTAAGGATATTTGGGAATTATAATTTTGGTTAGATTAAAGGAATCGGTAATAGGAATAGGAATAACTTTATAGTATATGTATGTGTCATCTTTAATTAAAGGTATGTCTAAAATAAACGTTATTTGATTTCCTTTAGAATAGGCTTTTAACTCTATACATTCCTCAATATTAACTAAATTATCAAAGCTTACTGGGTAAACGAGCTTGTTATATTTTTCTATCTCTAATAATAATTTCATTAATTCATCTGAATTCATAAGGGACTGGTGCAATGTTCTTAACTTACTAAATGTTATGCAGGTTTCGATCTCATTTAAATGACTATACAACAATTGGAAATTGTGTAAAAATAGGTTATATATAATAATAAAATTATGTACTGTAATGTTACCATCTATTGTTCTATTTATAATTTTCCTTATTTCCCACAATTCTTTATCTATTTGAATAAAATTACTATTTGTGGAATTTGTTATTTTTACCAGATTTTTAGACATTTCAGCTACTAGAGTTATTCTATTTGTTAGTGCATCCTGATGTGTTTGTAGGGAACTAATCATCTTTTCGTACCTAATAGCATCGTCATGGTCTAGGTTACCAGTGATAAGCTTTATAATAGAACCGAGAGGATTTAAAATTCCGCGTTTTATTTTAATTGATGGGGCTAGTTGTTGTAATTTATTAACAGTAGAGTTCATAATATAATCTGTTTGGAGCTTTACATTTGATAATTGGAAGTTTGGGGTTTTCTTAGAAAAGTATTCTTTTACATGCTGATTTAAATTCCTATATCTATTTATATTTAACTCTAATTCATCTTTTATAATACTTAAATTTAAAACCTTAATAATAGTCCACTTATCGTTACTTATTCTAGCTTGACCTTGTTTCACCAGCATTACTCCAGGATTTTTATCGATCTTTTGAAGTTGAAGGCTGTGGATCCTCACGATCAGCGCCGCGAATGCGAGGAGGTACCTGCGAAGGTCGTTTAATGTCCTTAATAGGTACTTTTGCGTCACGATTTTTTATAGTAGCGGGACAAGTATTTCTATTGATTTCACCCGAGACTTGCGCCTTTTGGAAGCGCGGTTTATCCTTACTTCGTCTTGTATTTACGCCTTTTACAAATATAGTATCCCCTTCTTGTATATCAAAAGAGGTTTCTCCTCCACGTTTTTCTATTACCTTTTCTTTACCTTTTATTAATTTATCTGTTAGGTGTTTGTATAGGTATTTTGTACGTTTCATATGGTCTCTTACTAACTGCTGTGTAAATTGTTTGTTAAAGTCTACTTCAAATGTACTATTGGAATCTGTGTGTCCGAAGACAACTTCGAATGGCGTAAGGCCAGTTGCAGAGTGAATGGAATGATTATAAGACATAACTGCGTATGTCATAACATTAGCTGCGTCTGTTATTTTATGTTCGTATTTTGCAATTCGATATATCTCTAAAATAGTCGAATGAAAGCGCTCTATGAGGCCCATAGAATTTGGGTTGTGCGGGGTGCCTATGTGTAGATCTATTTTGTAAAACTGTAGAGTCTCTTTTAATAAATTATTGTTGAATTCCGTACCGGGGTCAGCACTTATTCGGCTAGGTACGCCGTAAAATGAAAAATACTTTATCAGTGCACGAACAACTTCAGGTGTAGAGCGATTCGATATTTCGAAAGATTGGCCTAACTTACTGAAGGCATCTATGATAGTAAGGAAGTATTTGCCTTCTATCGAGAACAGATCTATAAATATTTCGCTGAACGGTTTAGTCTGTGTTTGGGTGAGTTGTAGCTGGGGCTTTAAAGGTTTACGATCGTATTTTTGTGTTTTGCATGTTTCACAGGAATTGATTACTGTGGAAACTGTTAAATCCATATTTGGCCAGTAATAATTACGCTTCAATTTCATTATTGTTTCTCTAATACCGCGGTGGCTCGTTTTACCGCAGTGATATTGAAGTATAACGTCACGCTGTTCATTTTCGTCTTCTATATATATTACTCTTTTATTACATTCATAACATTTTACCGTATCCTTTTTGAATAGTTTAATAACAGCATCAGTGAATTGAGTGCGGTGTCTTTGATCCTCAAAATAAAAGAAATATTTAATTTTTAGGTTTTATATATTCAAGGAGAAATTTCTTTACTAAATCCGGGTTATCTACAGGTAAGTGTATTTCAAAAACCTTTTGTTTATCTCGTGATAGATCTTTTACTAATGTTTGGTTTCTGTTCCAGGTAAAGACAAGAATTTGGTTTGGCTTTGTGTCTATGGCTTCGTCTAAAATTGGGATACCGCTGGTATCGATATCTTCAGCAGAGTGAATAGTTTCAGGTAACGAGCATGCAGTGATTGTACTTGACGAGGGTGAACGAGCTGGGTAAGTCATTGGAGCATCTTCAGGTAAGGGAGTACTAGATGTTTCTGAAGCTGAGGTATCCAATACTATCACCGAACTATTGGATCTTTCAGTGTCATCGAGATTAACCTGCATGGAGGAGTTGTCATTTTTATTGGTAAGTACATTTAATTTAATACGTGATAGTGCGTCTGCGTTACTGTTTTGTTTTCCGTTTTTGTATATAATGTCAAAGTCAAATTCTGAAAGTCGTAGTTTCCATCTAGTCAGTTTACTTCCTGGTTCCTTAAGAGAGTTGAGCCAAGCCAACGGACGGTGGTCTGTGTATATTATAAATTTTCGGCCATAAAGATAAGGGCGGAAGTGCTTTACTGCCCATACGATGGCTAGCAGCTCCTTTTCAGTAGTACTGTAGCGTGTTTCCGCGTCGTTTAGGGTACGACTCGCGTATGCAACCGGCTTGTCACTTCCAACGGAACCTTGTGAAAGGACGGCACCTAGAGCGTAATTAGACGCGTCGGTAGTCAGAATGAAAGGCTTGGAAAAGTCGGGAAATTGGAGTATCGGAGCGTTAACAAGTAGCTCTTTACATTGTTGAAAGGCCATAATGTACTCAGGTGTTATTTCAACTTTATTCCTCTTTTTTAGGCACAATGTCAGGGGTTGTGTAATCTTGGAAAAATCCTTTATAAATTTTCGATAATAGCCAACTAAACCAAGAAAACTTTTGATTTCAGTTGGTGTGCGAGGGAGTGGGAAATCAAGGACTGCTTTAATTTTGTCATCATTTGGTTCTAAACCGTGTTCAGTAATTTTGTGTCCAAGGTAGAGTACTTCCTTACGCAAGAACTCACATTTGTCTAAAGTAACTTTAAAATTCGTCTGTCTAAGTCGGTCAAAGATTTTTCTCAGTTTTTCTATGTGTTCCTGTAGGCTATTCGAGTATATTATTATGTCATCTAGATATACTAGGCAGTGGATCCCTTGCAATCCTCTTAATACGTTGTCCATCGCCCGCTGGAACGTTGCGGGGGCTGTCTTTAGTCCAAACGGTAGGCGTCTAAATTCATAATGTCCTGATGAAGTCGTGAAGGCGGTTTTTGATATATCAGCCTTTTCCACTTCAATTTGGTGGTAGCCACTAGCAAGATCAAGGGTACTAAAGTATGTTGACTTTCCCAATTTGTCAAAAAGGTCGTTTATGTTGGGTAGAGGGTATTTGTCGTCAGTTGTCAGTTCATTTAAACGTCTATAGTCAATTACCATCCTAAATTTCTGTTCTCCTGAGGCATCCATTTTTTGGAACAAGATGCACAGGGGCACTCCATGGAGAGAATGATTCTTGTATTACGTCATCCTTTAAAAGTTTTTCAACTTGTTTCTCTATTTCAGCATTTTGTGAGGGTGGAAGTCTGTAAGGTCGTATAAAAATCGGGTCTTCGTTTTTAGTCCTTATTTGATGCTTTACCTGGTTACTGAATGAAAGTGGTAATTTGTCGCAGTAAAATATATCTCTATATTCAAAGCACAGTTTTTCTATGGCTTCACGTTCTTCAGTATTTGTGTGATCTAAACGTAACTTTGACAAGTTTTCTTTTAGTAGTTCGTCAATTTCGTAATTATTCAAATGGTCAGTAGTTAAGTTGTTTACGTGTATATTTTCGTTAAGTTTTGTGGTCGTGAGTGGTTCTGTAAATGTCAATATCACACTATTTTGGGAGGCATTTTGGATAACAGTTATAGCAAATGAATCAATGCACCTGACTATAGCAGTAGGCATTCTCACATTATCTCCAAAATCTTTAAATTCAATAATAGCTTCACCGTTAGCGAGGTCAGTCGGCACTTTGACGCGTGTTTCTGTACGGGGTTCTAATGTTACTTCACATGTAGGACTGTATACTATAGGTATTTCGGTATTCTGTGTACGCAGTATTTGATTTTTCATATCAATTGTTGCATTTAATAATTTAAGTAAATCTGAACCAATTAAACCATCGTATCGCCTATCGACATCGTATACATAAAATTTATGCTTACACATGCTTTTAAATGATTTTAACAGGGGTATATAAATTACTTCATTATGTGAGCTACGTGCATGGGTACTTATAACCTCAAATGGTTCGTTATATTTATATGCCTGAAAATATCTATCAGCTATAGCGGGACTAATGAAACTTCTTGTGCTTCCGGTGTCTAGCATGAAATTAGCATCAATTTCGGGTATATAAATGTGCGGTAGTCTATTTATACTATCGCAATTTAAATTAATCATTTCGGGTGGTTGCTCGTCGAGGCTAGTACAGAAAAATTTGCGGTCTCTTCCTGAACTTCCGATTCATATTGCGCGCATTCGGGATTATCAATATAAAAATTATAATTTTCGGTCTGTCTGTTTTCGTCAGTATAGTAATTATCATAATTAGGCTGGTAATCTTGGTTTTCATTATCACCACACGAGTAAAATAAGTCATTACTCTCGGTATCGGGTACGTGTGTAATCATGTTTTGTTTCACAGGGCGGCTAGTACGCATAGAAACGTCATTATCATAGGAATTAGATGGATTCTGTTGCATTTGGTTTTGAGGTGGTATACCGAACTTAAATTGCTGATTAGGTGTATTAAAGTTTGGTCGGAATTGTGTATTATTAAATTGGGGTCTAAAGCTTTGTTGGTTAGGTATGCCAAACTTAAAACCTTGTTGGTTCGGAGCGCCAAATTTAAAATTTTGCTGATGAGGAATACCGAACTTAAAGTTACCTTGCGGCTGTGGAAGATTAGGTCTGAAATATCCCTGATTTGGTATACCGAATTTGAATCCATTAGGACCGGGTTTAATATTATTTTGTAACTGATATGGATTATTTGGTTTATAATTTTGATTTGCCTGAGGGGCAAAATTGTTCGAAAAATTAGGTTTAAATCCAAAGGGAAGTCCCTTAGGTGTATCACTATTATTTCCAAAATTTGACGAAAAAGAATGTTGAGTAGGCTTTAGGTTAGGTCTATTTTTATTTTTTGAATTGTACTGGTATTGGAAATTAACCTCTTCCATGACCACGCTAAGTGCACTTTCTAAAGTTAAACAGTTTTTAAGTCGCACAATCCGTATTAAATCTTCTGACAAATTATATAAAAATACATTAAGACACATATTATTATAAATTGTAATTTTGGCAGCTTTTAAATTTTCATCAGATAATAAGTTGACCTTAGAACAGAGGGCGCTACGCGTTTGCTGTATTCTGTTACAAAACTGTAGGTAACTTTCTCCTGCTTTAATTCTTAAATTTTCTAGTTCGATCGCTACGCACTCCTCGGACCTAGGGTCACCAAAATGTTGTATAAAGATAGTTTTTAATTGTTCCCAAGTTGATATATCTTCACGTTCACTAAGCAAGATAGCTGCTCTACCACAAACTCTACTCGTAAGGCAATGAAATACATATGTCTCCTGGACAGGGTTATTTGGACCCCTAAAATTTCTTATAATGTACTCACATTTTTTTATAAATAAATTAAGTATGTTTTGGTCACCATCGAACTTAGGTATTATATTTAAAAAGTCTTTTGGTATTATTTGAACAGTACTCTCGCCAGGAGGTGACATTTTTATTATATTTTAATTTATTTAAACTTAATTCACAATTTAACACACTTCACTATGTAAAAACTCTATATATATTATTTACTAAAACTAAATATACTTAATTTTGCCAATTCTGTGCAGAAATCAAATAACTTTCAATGATTTTAGATTAAAAGTTATGAAAATAAAATAAGGGCTACAAAAAAACCACGGGAAATAGCTGGGAAAAGACAGGAAAGTAAAAGGTTCACTTACAGTCTGCTCGATCCCATGCCTTCCAGTATAGCTGCTCTCGTAGACCGAAAAACTTTCGGTGTCCGCCGTTTAACAAATTTATTTGGTTCGGTTGTTTCCGAATCCGCGATACCGACTAGTAGCACTTTACCGAATTTGGGGTGTGTAGACGCTCAGGTCGGCAGCAGGATATATCGGATCCTACACAGGCTGCGCCAGCTAAGTATGGAGGACTAACCCGAATGTTTTTAAAAAGACAAAAGAGTCTGTTCAATACGAGAGTTTATTCAAGACTGACTTTAAAACTAGAGTTACAAAAATGATTTTAATACTAAGTCTAAGAACTAATTCTTATCTCTACGGTTACACGACGCCGGGCCCAGACATAACATCCAGTCTGCTGAATCAGCGGGGATCACCCACGTTGCCCTGCGTCTCAACACACTGTGATAGAGCTAGGGGTGTCTACTACTGACATAACCACAGAAATAAATCGAGATAGAACGGTGACGCGAGTTCATTGCAAAGAAATCGGTCGTGTCAACTTTTGCACAAGCCACGCCCCAAATGTTCCGCCATTACTAATAAATTAGTGATGTGACCCGCACCGAAATAAATCGAAATGCACAGTAACACGATTCGGTATTTTACCCAGTCAGTTGATGTTAGGACACTTTCAGTTTGTTGGTGCATATGTACCAACACACAAAAAGTGACCACACTTAGTGGTGACCCCGCAAAGTATACGAAATTTCGGATGATATCTTTCATACATGTTTACCAACACGTGATGACTAATTAACTAAGTCTTTTATTACATACATTCACACGGGAGCAAACTAAAAAGTCGCACTAAAATAACTGGTACTGAAATAATAATGTTAATTTAAATTTTCTCATTTGAACTGAGATTATCGGTAAATACCGATAATCTTTGTTCGAGTGCAACGTTGCAGCACTAGTGAAGCGTTCCTAATTAACATTTTATTCACATTGCGCGTTCTCTTTGAAATGACGTTTACAACATGTTTTGAAACGCGTAATGGATATGATTATGTGCAGAGCAACTACGCTCTGCTGCCAGAAAATGTGGCAGCGAGAATCCGGACAAACGAAGCGGCGGGAAGAATTCTGTACCGAAACTTCACCGGGAAAAAACCACCGGTAAAAATAAGTACCGGGAAGAAATCTCCACGCGGCACCACGTTTGCCCGACTAAAACCTAACTAACTTAACGCAGTCTGCTACCACCGTAGCTTATGAAGGGAGCTACAGGGCCCTATATGATAACCTAACCTATAAATTAATTACACTTAAAAAACACTTACCAAGCTAAATCTTCTTTCTCTTCGGATCCAAACTTGAGTGTCTTCGGGAAGGGGGAATTCCTAATTACCCTACCTAACCCTTGAGATCTCAATTCCCCAGGACAAATAAATAGATTTCTTCCCGTAGTTTCACTCGGGAACAGCCAGATGTGAACCGCCAGCCACGTTTCACCTCTCACAAGAAAAAGTCACCATGACGGGTACACAAACACAAAGTTCAATAGTTATTTAACAAACAGGAAATTCACAAACACAACTCAAGCTAATTAGCAATCAAAGAACGCGGAACCTCTCGCGTATTAAAAATCAAACCGATATCGCATAGGGCAATGCAATGGCGGACACCACCCGCGACGCCATCCACGCTAGCAGTGTGAAAACCCCGAACGCCCTCTGGCGGCAGCAATGCGAAACGCCTGCGTTTAGTTTTACCCAATATATTACAAACATCCCCCCGTCCCGGTCTGAGAAGCAGACCGCTAGCTTACTCTACGGGAAGGCGGGCGAGAGAGGTCACACCTCTCCTTAAAATCGAACCGTCGACCAACACCTCAGCCACACGCGGAGTGCCATCTCCGCCAAGAATCAAACGTAATATGCGAGCTCGTCGCCAAAGCAATGAGGGCAAATTTGCCTCTTTTAACAATACTAAATCACCCTCCCTGGGAGGCTCAGTCCTGTCTGTCCACTTCACTCTTTGCTGCAGCAAATGCAAATATTCAAGCGACCAGCGACGCCAAAAGTCCTGGCTCATTTGCTGCAACATTTGAAAACGCGACAACCGATATACGCGTTCATCCTTCCACGGGTATTCGGGCAGGGCATTCAACGGCCCTCCCACCAAAAAATGACCAGGGGTGAGAGCTTCCAAGTCATTTGGATCTGGAGATAGCGGACAGAGAGGACGAGAGTTGAGGACCGCCTCAACTTTACAAAACACTGTGGCCAGCTCTTCAAAAGTTAGAGCCGTTTCTCCGATAATGCGGCGGAGGTGGGTCTTTGCGGATTTCACAGCCGCTTCAAAAATCCCTCCCCAATGGGGGCAACTTGGGGGACTAAACTTCCAGGTTATTCCCCTTTGGGCAGCAATTTGACTTAAACTAGTACAATTTTTATCAATAAACACAGAAACATCCTTAAGATAATTTACAGTTCCCTTATAGTTTGTGCCATTATCAGACCTAATAAGGGAAGGTAGACCTCGACGCGAAACAAAGCGATCCAACGCGGCGACGAAGGCCTCCGTAGTCAGAGCCGATACCACCTCCAAATGGACAGCCTTGGTGGCCAAACAAACAAATACACACAAATAGCCCTTCACAATACGGGCATTACGAAAGGGAGAAGCCTTGATCGAAAAGGGACCGGCAAAATCGGTTCCAACGCCGTCAAACGGCCTCGAAGGTCGAATTCGATCAACGGGCAAATCACCCATCTGTGGTTGCATCGTGGATGCCTTCAACCTATAACATGCAATACATCGAAACAGGACACTACGGATTGCTCTTCGGGCAGACAAAATCCAAAACTCGCGTTGCAAAATAGCCAACAAAGCATTGCACCCAGCATGGGCGTTACGAATGTGTCGATCAGACACCAAAAGCTGCACCAAGGGTCCGCCCTTGGGCAACAACAGAGGATGGCGAGTCTCATATGGAAGATCCGCCTTCCGGAGCCTGCCTCCAACCCGAAGAAGCCCATCCGAGTCGATGTACGGGTTCAAACGAGCGACCGCGCCCTTCAACTTAGCGCGTCCGTCGCGCAAAATACGAAGCTCTGACTCAAACCGTCCGGTCTGCACGACACGGACCCAATGCAACAATGCGCTCCGGCGCTCTTTCTGCACCTGCAATCGGCTCCAACCGCTTTGCCTGTGGGTTTCTACAATTATGTATGAAACGCTTAATCCAACTGGTGACACCCAGAAGCTTATCCAAGCTGCTATACCGAGCAAGTAGCCAATCCGGCTCCGACGTCGTCTCAGCGACTACAGCATGTACACGGAGCCCAGTCAAACTCAAAGAAGTAACATCTGTCTGACAGACAGGCCAAGAAGTTTCTGATCCCATCAGCCACTCTGGACCCCACCAGAGCGGGTGTGACACCAATTCTGGTGCCGTACAACCTCGGGAGGCACAGTCCGCTGGGTTAAGTTCTCCCGGCACATGTCTCCATGTTATATCAATTCCGATATTCTGGATTTGGGAAACCCGATTTCCCACAAAAACCTCCAAGGTATGTGGGGCCGCGCGCAACCATGCAAGCGCGACCTGGCTATCCGACCAGGCGAAGATGTCTCGTATCTCGACCGTGGCCGCCAGCTCACTGGCAATGTGATGCAACAATTTAGAGAGAAGGTGAGCTCCACTCAACTCAAGCTTGGGGATAGTCAGCCTAGTCCTGATGGGGGCGACCTTGCTCTTCCCTAACAAAAGCGAGACATTGACCCGGCCATCGGCGTCAACTGTCCGCATATAGACTGACGCGGCGTAGCCTCGCTCCGACGCGTCACAAAAGCCATGCAGGCTGGCTCGATATTTCCCGGGTGGCAATATTCGACGAGGCAAGGCAATCCGATTGACTTCCTTAATCGATGAAAACAACTCGAGCCAATCATCCAATGGAGAGCCAAACAGCGGCTCGTCCCACGAGACGCCCAAAGTCCAAAGTCTCTGAAGAAGACACTTTGCAGAGAATATCACTGGACTGATCCAACCGCTTGGATCAAACATACGGGCTATTACGGACAACACCGTTCTCTTAGTCCAGACCTTTGGTATTTCCAAGTCCACTTGGAATGTAAAAATATCGGTTAGCGGCTGGTACTGCATGCCCAGCACCGCTATCCTGTTGGGATCATCCACATCCTCAAACAGGTGAGGGTTCTGTTGGTGATCCTCCGGGATCCCTTCTAGAACTTTAGGCTCATTAGACAACCACTTACGTAGCTCGTAGCCACCTGTCTTCAATATTTCAATCAATTCATCCCGCAGTAGGAGGGCCTCCTCAATACTTTGGGCTCCGGTGCACACGTCATCAACATACAAGTCACGTGACAGCACGGAAGCCCCACGGGGAAAGCGGATCCGTTCCCGCTCTGCCAATTCAAGCAATGATCTGATGGCGATATAGGGACTAGATTTCAAACCATAGGTGTTTGTATTGAGTTCATACACCGTCACAGGATCCTCAGGGCGCTCACGCCAGAGTATCAACTGGAATCGCCTGTCCTCAGGATGTATGACTGTCTGGCGGAACATCATCCGGATGTCCGCACCAAAAACCACTTGATGTCTTCTAAAGTTCAAGATGATGTCAATTATGTCCCTATGCAATTTGGGACCCGAATGCAAACACAGATTCAACGAAACCCGTTCGAAGTGGGTGCGGACCCATCGAAGACGGTCCTCAATTTGCCTGTTGAGGCCTTCACCACCGCGTGGTGGGGCAAAAAATAATGCTCAGTTGAGCTCCAATCAACTCGAGCCGGAGACATGTGACCCAAATCCTCGTACTCGCGCATAAATTCAATATATTTATCGCGAAGTACGTGGTCACGCTGCATGCGTCGCTCCATGGACAGCAGTCGTTTCTCCGCAAGCGCCCTACTTTGCCCTAGGCTAGGACGAGAGGCAACAAAGGGTAACCTAGTTACAAACCGACCGGAGGGCAACCTCTCCGTGGTCGATCGAAAAAGGGCTTCGCACTCAGCGTGTTCCGGATCCATCCTGGAACTCATAGGTGGCTCCTCCACCTCCCAAAACCTTTGCATGGTCTTGGCCAAGGACGCAGATGCGACAACCGGTGGCTCCTCCGCGGTGCCATTATCAAACACAGGGCCCATCAGGGCGAAACCAAAGATAGTAGACACTGCCATCAGTGAAGACGAACCCAGAGCTTTCTGGGTACCCAACAAAATCCAACCCAATACGTCCGAGCCCAGGAGCAAGTCCACTGGGCCGGGATGAAAGACAAAGGGGTCGGCCAAATCCAGACCCGAAACCAAAGACAACACACCCGGCGGTATGTCTGTCGAGGGGTGCCAACCCGCAATGGTATCCATTACCATAGCCGAAGTCGTGATCCTCATTGTGGAGGACTTCAGCGAAGAAAAGGTGACAAGTGTCTGGCCCGTCAGACACTTCACTTGTATGCCACCAACTCCAAGAAGTGGCACAGGCGAGTCTTCCACGACTAAACCTAACTGGCGTGCCACTCGAGTGGTAACCAAACTGCTTTGAGCCCCTGAGTCCAACAGAGCTCTCAAATTAACGGCTTCCCCCCCACGACCCCATACGCGGACCACCGCGGTAGGGAGCAGAACCGTCCGCGGCTCTGTCCCAGCAAGGGAGCAAGCTAGTTACGGGCTCCCCACTCTCTCCAAACCAGGGGCGCGCCACTGACCCGGATAATATGGCGGGCGAGTGCACATCCCCATCTGAGGGGGGGCAGAACCCGCGGCCCGGCCATACATATGGTACGGCGGGTGGTACTCCAGCCGTGGGTACTCGTGCAGCGGCGGAGAAAACCGCTGCGGCTGCATGTGTTGGGCATTGGTAACCCGCGTGGAGGGGGGTGTCCCCACTCTCACGTCCGATCTAGGGCCCCCGCCCATGGGGGCCCTATCCGGGGCCTGGCCAGCTACATACTGGCCATGACCTTGGGGCGCGTGGTCCCGGTCCGCCAAGACCCGCGCAGGTACGCGACCCCCTCCCGAGGGGGGTGCGACGAGCGAAGCCGCGTCCTCCGTCCGATGGTGGAGGGCTTCGCGCAGGAGCGCCCCCGCCCATAGGGGACCCCTGCCTCAACATCCGGGTGCCATCCCCGTTGCGGTTCATGCAAAGCATCGCGTGGTGCCGCCCACGGCATGCACTGCATGGTATGGCACTGGGACAGTCACGTGCATAGTGACCGCCCAAACAATAAAAGCAAAGTTCATGCCGCTTTGCCATGCGGCGCCGATCTTGTACTGGCAGCCTCTGCCAGTCCCTGCATTGCAGCAGGCTGTGGCCCATCCGGCCACATTGCAGGCAGTCCGCGTCCCCCGCGACTGCTGCCGTGTGTGCAACCCGCACACCAGCTCCACGCGGTGGCGGTTGCCGTCCCTGTTGGGGCTTACCTCTCCATGAGGGTTCCAAGGGCCTACGTTCAGGCGCTCTGGATGGCGCTGAGTCCGTCATGGTATTCTCAGCAGCCCGTGCCTCAAACTCCAAAAACTTCACCAAGTCAGTGAATGTTGGTAGGGTGGTGCTATCCCGCTCCGCATTCTCGCGCTCAAATCGCGAGCGGATGTCATTGGGTAATTTGCCCAATACAATGTGCACCAACAAAAAAGACCATTGGTCCACCGGCAGCCCCAGTGTGCGGAGCGCGTTACAGGCCACTGTAACGGGCGTGAGCAACTGCAGGCGCAACTGTGCCCTGTTGGCCACCTTGGGCAGGGCCATCAACTGTGCGGCGTGCGCATCCGCTAACAAACGTAAGTTTTGGTAGCGGGAGTTCAATAACTCCCAAGCCGTATCGTACTGGTCGTCCTCCACCCGGAGGTGCTGGATGAGCGACCGCGCTTCATCCTCAAGAGTGGAGAGGAGGTAGGCCATCTTCTGGGCCTTCGACAAATCCTGTCGTGCTACGACCAGGGACTCAAACATATTTTTATATGCTACCCACTCCTCCATCCTACCCCCAAAGTGGGACAGCTGAAGGGTGGGGAGCCGACCAGTAACCGCTGGTCCTTCCTGTCTAACAGGTGTGCGAGGGGCTGGTCCGCCAGCCTGTCTCGCCCTTATTGCGGTCACCGCCTCCGCGATATCATCGTGCAGACTCAGGATCTGGTCCATGTCCGCCATGTGACCTGCGTAGGCCTCCGGGGTAAGATCGGCTTCGGTAAGCGCCGCCATGGCCGCTTCCGCGCTAATCAATCGTGAGTGGAGGTGATCCGCTCTTAGCAGTATGGCGCCCTCCCTGTCCTTCCGGGACAGGAGTCCTCCGGCCGTCACAAACCATCTCAATTCGTTGGCGAGTGTCGCCCTAGCATTGGAGACCTTCGCCATCGCGTCAAGTCACAAACAAAAAATAACAAAAGGTAAATAAAAAACAACAAAATCAAGCAACTACACGAAGAACCGCGGTAGGTATGAGAATGGCACAAACCCGGAACGCACGGTACAAACCGCAAACAAATACAAAAAAGGTTACAAATATTCTTATACAAACAAACTAAGAAAAATTTAATAATTTTTACAAACAATTAATTATTTTTTACAAACGAACAAATAGAGGGTAGATAAACTACGCTCTGCTACCAGAAAATGTGCAGAGCAACTACGCTCTGCTGCCAGAAAATGTGGCAGCGAGAATCCGGACAAACGAAGCGGCGGGAAGAATTCTGTACCGAAACTTCACCGGGAAAAAACCACCGGTAAAAATAAGTACCGGGAAGAAATCTCCACGCGGCACCACGTTTGCCCGACTAAAACCTAACTAACTTAACGCAGTCTGCTACCACCGTAGCTTATGAAGGGAGCTACAGGGCCCTATATGATAACCTAACCTATAAATTAATTACACTTAAAAAACACTTACCAAGCTAAATCTTCTTTCTCTTCGGATCCAAACTTGAGTGTCTTCGGGAAGGGGGAATTCCTAATTACCCTACCTAACCCTTGAGATCTCAATTCCCCAGGACAAATAAATAGATTTCTTCCCGTAGTTTCACTCGGGAACAGCCAGATGTGAACCGCCAGCCACGTTTCACCTCTCACAAGAAAAAGTCACCATGACGGGTACACAAACACAAAGTTCAATAGTTATTTAACAAACAGGAAATTCACAAACACAACTCAAGCTAATTAGCAATCAAAGAACGCGGAACCTCTCGCGTATTAAAAATCAAACCGATATCGCATAGGGCAATGCAATGGCGGACACCACCCGCGACGCCATCCACGCTAGCAGTGTGAAAACCCCGAACGCCCTCTGGCGGCAGCAATGCGAAACGCCTGCGTTTAGTTTTACCCAATATATTACAAACAGATTATGTCGTATTGTCGTTTTACATTGAAAATCAAGTTACTTTTTTTTATTTTCATTATTTTTGTCATTTAATCACGATTTTAGTTAAAACAAAATACTTACACATGGAAAGAAATACTTCCTTTTGCACGATTCACATTTGCACTGCTGTTTTTACAATTGGAAATAGCACAATAAGGCATTTTTGCTCCTGTGTATCGACGCCGACTCCTGCGCGCTGACTGAATGACCGATGAACGAATCTTGTGGCATACGACAAGATTGAGGCACGCGTGTACCGCCCACTTTTCCGTTCTATCTCGATTTATTTCTGTGGACATAACTATGTTGTATGTTGTTGTTGTTGATGTTGTATATTGCAGTAAATAAAAAAAATTTCATTTTAATTTTCAAATTAAAAAAATCCTCGTAAAACCGATACCATATTCACCCTAACAAAATGCATTCGTTGTCGCTAAAAAAACAAAACAGTACAGGTGAGGAAAAAACTGTTTAAAGGTCACCGACCCCGGCAATAGATAAAGCCGGTACAATCGAGTGCAAAATTGCATTGGGGCGAGGGTGGATACGGGTGTAGTAATTTTGTTCCGTTTTTTATTGGCACTCTTAGTTCCACTGCAAACGGAACTTCGATTTCGATTTTAGTGGATTAGATCTTCAAAATTGAGAACTTTAGTTCTGTACTAAAGTGTTTCTGTTTTTCTAAGGAAATGGAATTTAAAGGTACTTTGTGTAATGTTAAATTAATAAATATATACAAACAAATCACAGATTGAGCTATCCCCAAACAAAAGTAAGTTTGAGACTTGTGTTATCGGATACTAAATGTCTATTACATACATACATATAGAGAATCACATCTTCATCCCTTACGGGGTAGACAGAGCCAAGAGTCGTGAGACCCGAAGGCCATGCTTAACTGAATAGGCTCTCTGATGGATGGAGATTCAGGTCTAAATGTCTATTAATTCTGGTGGTTAATGAACGAAATTCTTGTGAAGTTCCATGATATAACTAACAGAATTCAGATTATTTTTCTGTATTTTTTATAACAAAGGGCGGCAAACGAGCAAGCGGATCACCTGATGGTAAGTAATCACTACTGTTATGGACAACTGCAACACCAGGGGTATCGCAGGAGTTTTGTCGGAAGTGGAAAGATAACTCTAACCAATAAAGCGTTGTTGAAATAATGTTTGTTCCTTGTTTCTAATAATAGAGTCAGCCGGCTAGCCCATTCCATACTTTGTTGTGCCATAAAATATTTTGATTCCCTTACTTCAGAAACTCTTCACCTTTTTCGTAACTACAAAGTAGCGAAAAAGGTGTAGAGTTTGTGAATTATTGTTTAACAGAAAAGTTATGAACAGTGAATAATTTTTCACCTTACGCCCACGAAACGGCTAAGTGGATTAGCCCAAGCCTATTTATTATATTTTGACTAGTTGAGGGTAGAGTTTGTGAAGTTAGGGAGTTAGAATCTTGGCTCTATACGAAACCTATTTTTTTTTGTGTTCGAGCCATGTAGCGTGCTCTTGGCAATATTTAACATGAAATAAAAGATATAATCTATAAAAGAATAGGTCAAAATAAAAGAGATGATAATTTTAATTTCACATTTTGTCCTTAAGTTATTGCAACAAAAAGCCATCATAAAAGAAATCCTCGTTACTTTTTAATCTAACGTAAACAACATGCAAATTACTTAGAAGAAGTCACAACGGCGACGCTTATTTTATTGATATATTCTCGGAGGGTGCATTGGGGTCTGGAAAATGTTTTTAAAGCCAGCGCCTTACCGAAAGCGGATTTTATTAGGACTTTATATGTTATATTTTATCTGCGACCAGATTGTGGACCTTCTGATAAAGGGAGTATTAAGAGCACCCGTAACCGGCATATATGAAGAGAGTGATGAGTGTAGAAGAAGCAAGAGAGATCTGTAAAGATCGTAGCAAGTGGAAATCGCTAGTCTCTGCCTGCCTCCACGGGAATAAGGCGTGATAATATGTATGTATTTACTGGCCGCGCCCCGGGGCTTTTGCTCCCGTGGGAATTTAGTGGGACAAAAAGTACCCTATTCCAGGAATTTTTTCTACCCGCAAACCAAATTTAATCGAAATCCATCCAGTAGATTTTGCGTGATTGAGTAACAAACATCCTCACAAACTCACATTCAAACTTTCTCATTTATAAAATTAGCATTGGACTTTCTCATATGAGTTTGCACGCCATCTCAGTTATGGTAGTTTTTATAGACCATAACTTGCTCCCGGTGAAGGAATACATTATTAAGAAATCTGCAGTTCTGCAGACTAGCTGATACTGGCTATTTAGTTTACTAGTGTGTATATAATATCTGCTGCTAGATGGCGAGACGACAGTTATCAAATTGTGACTGATGCCTATAGATAGACGACCTGAGAAAAATCTGACACCAGTTTTATTTTAAACACACTCGATATGCTATAAAATTGCTATGTACCCGCATAATAAATCTTTTCCTCGCTGGCGTTGGGATTAGAGACTACCTGACTAAGATTAGATATAATATTCTTTTTACCGCATCTCTCAGACCTCAGCCTTACCGGTGGCGATAGCCCCTACTTGGCAGTTACAAATGCAGTCTCAATTCCGTGGCAATTTCCTTGAGATTACGCGGCCGCCTGTAAACAGAGGTGTTTTCCCGTTGTCATGACAGATTTAATTTTATTTAAGTCAATTTTGTATAAGTATGTATGTTGTTTTGTATTATGTATGTTGTGTTTTGTTTAATTTTGTATAAGTCCGCCATTGTACGCCTCTCTTTTTGTTTCACTGTTTTTTGTATTTTTCTTGTGTGTATGTACAATAAAGAGTTTATAAATAAACAAACGGTTATGAATCAAAATGGTACGAAAATTTTAAATGAAAAGAATAACTGTTCAGTAAAACCCTATGACGAGAGAGACCTATGTGCAACACTGCACTTATTGTGGCTGAGATTAGGATTATGCTATGAACCAGCTAATAGAATACCTAAAAAATGTCATGTTTTTCGGGAAACCGTATAACCTACGTGTAAAATATACTAAAGTACTAAGCGGATCTGGCGAGTCAGAAAGCGGCTTACGAGAAAATTAAGTTTATTTTTTGTACAAAATTCTAGAATGATAACTGGAAAATTGCACCATTTTATAATTGCTTAATAACTGTGGAGCTGCATGCCGTCCCATCAATTTTGCTACGACGCTTCATAATACTTACTGTTTGTGGTACAAGTTGTAAACTTTGAGCTTTATTGCTCTTAATTTTTTCTTATAAATTAGATCAAGTTTTTAGGCCATATAAACAACGTCATTAATGTATCAATCAAAGATGACAGAACAAATTCGAAAAATTCTGCTATTTGAATCACATGTCTTGACCCAAGGTAGCACAGATATTAGACAGATTAGGATCACAAACTTTGGCAAATGACTTTTTTATTCATCGCGCATACGTCAGAACTAGAAAATCATCAAAATGCGCAATTGTAGAAGACATTTATAGAAGATATTATGCACCCGGTTCATATAAAAGGCCATTTATGGCATTTCAGAAGGGTGGCAAGTTAAAACTTAGCAGACATATTCGTCGTTTTCAGCCTCTGATCTACGATTACCTATTGGTAATCGTAAGTTTGGTTAATCGTAAGTTTTCAGCCTCTGGTAATCGTAGATCAGAGGCTGAAAACTCAAATGTAACAATTCTGAATCGCGATTTCTCGTCCCTTACACCAATCACACACCGCAGGAGATTTTTCCGCCCGGCAGGGGTTGTTTTATAAAAGCTTTAATTAATTATTGTGCAGGTGAAGTGAGCTTCAATAAGAATGAAGGACTTTTAGGATTATGCGAGTTTTATAAAAACATTTTTTATGGTTTTTCTTGGTTAGTTATTTGTACACTATTTTTATTAGAAGGAAATTTGTGTTATAAAATAACCTCAGAAATAATTTTAATTTCTCTATTTACATAAGCCTTGCTTAGCTTTAAACATGCATTGCTCATTGTAATGAGAGCTTAGATCTGATCAACTCCTTATAATAGCAGCTGTCAAATTAAATCAAGTTAGATCAAAAAAACCGGTCCGGTGAAGGAAAACATCGTGAAGAAACCTGCACCCTAGTTGATGATTATCAGCTAGTGTGTGAAAAGGAGAAGGCAATGGCAAACCACTCCATTAAAAATTGCCAAGAGACTCGTTGTGTGTGTATCATTCCATATAATGACCATGATCCACAGTCATGCGGAAATACGACTAAAAAGAGAGAGATCAAAAAAATAATTTAATATTTTGTGATGAATAAATATAGAAAATTACCAATCAGTTATAATTAATTAACTGATATTGTAAAAGCCACAAACTATGAACTAATGGAATTTGCAATTAACAACAATTAATTAAGATTTAGACACGAGTTGCTATTTTGTATAAAAGCAGATGGAACTCATCTAAATCATCATTCTAGTTGTGATCTTATAGAAAACATCAAGGTAAGTTATCTACTGGATAAAATGAGATGGTTCATTCATCATATTATTTTCCTTCCACCCTGGTCAAAATGATTAGAAAACATAGAATTATTTTATCTATCTATCTAATCTTTCGTCTCTGTTTAAACTAAAGATTATAACCTGTTTATGAATAAACCAAAAATCAGCAAAAATTTGTTTTCGTCTATCCCGTAAGTGAAAGAGACGTAATCTTAATACTATTTTTTTATATCTTAAATGATGATGGTGATGATGTGTCCGACCAATTTCGGTCATGGCGACGTCGTTTCGTCATTTCGCTTTTTTATAAAAATAACAAGAGATCAAAAAATAATGCTGACTTTATTCTCTAAATTTTGTTTTTCTGTATTCTAGATGAAACTCTTCCTCATCACCATCTTAGCCCTATTCGCCTTCGCGGCAGCCGAGCTGAAATGGGACGAGAATGGCCAGTACCGTCTGATCGAGACCGAGCCTATAAAGTACCGGTACCTGACGGTACCCGAGTACCTCCCTGCGGTACCCTACTCTGAAGTAGTGGCTCCAGCCGTGGTCAAAGCGTTCAAGCCGTTTGTATACTCCTATAGGCAAATAACCCACTAGAACAACTTTTTGTATTGGAAAATGTTGACAATAAAATGCTAAATTATAAACATGACTATTTTTATTATGATTATTTACCCTGCTATTTTGTTTAATTATGCGAAGAGGTATTTTGGTTTTCTGAGGTTATCATTGATACTATTTTTCCTTATTTCAAAACTTTTAATTTATTTATATTTTTAACTTTATTGTACATATACAAAAGGTGGACTTTAATGCTACAAGCATTGTGTCACAGTCAAACCTTAGGGTTGAGCAGAGAGTTCATGTGGGTGTAAATAAATCCTATAACTATTATACAAATAATAATAATAATTAAATTTGCCTATTGCCGTGGAGACCATGGGATGTTGGGGACTAGAAGCTAAACGGTTAGTTGGCGAACTAGGACACCGTATAGCCGACAAGAACGGTGACTCCCGCTCCGGGTCGTATCTGGTGCAAAGGATGGCCATCGCCATCCAACGTGGCAATGCCGCTAGTGTATTGGGCACCTTTGCACCAGATACCTTAAGGGGCAATTGATTTATGTTAGTTATTGACTATTCTGTATTTGTTATATACTTAATTATAATTAAATTAATCAATTCAATTTTGTTTAGCTGCACCTAGGCTCTATTCCCGTTAGAATTTCGGTATAAAAAGTACCCCTTAGAAGGTAAAAGTAGAATTTGCATGATTATCCCATTTAAACACAGTTAAGCACATCCTAACTTTCACATTTGTAAAATTACTAACTTTGCCCGCGGCTCCGAAAATGTATCTTGTATGTAACCTCTTGGGGGTTACTTTTTAAAAATAATGATGTGGTGATGAATTGGTTTCACGTCTACCTATTGAAACAGCACACATATTTAAATAGATTTTTATTATAAAATAATAAAAACATACAGTTTGCAGATTCTTTCAGGCTTTTATGGATACCTCATGCTGTAACTTCACAAGTTCATTCGATTTTTATTTTTTTTTGTATTTTGACTATTTTGTCAACTTTACGAGTATTCATTTGAGGATGACGTTGCGACGATTCATTTGATGACGACATCGTGACGTGATGGTGTGTGGTAAGTAGCGGATTATAACCCATCACCTATAAAAAAAAAATATTAAAGCAAACCATTCAATAAAATTAAAGACTTAAAACATAGCCCTTCACTGGACACCCGGCAGATGTAAGAAAATTTAAGTATCGTGGCACAACGGTCAGACCATTTTCCATTACGGCGTTCGAGTCGATCTTACTGCCAAACGGCACCAATAGATGGATAACATAATATAGACGTCACATAGCCTATGTTACCCGAGATACATAATCCTAGATGTTAAAAAGTCCCCCCGAGATATTTTAACCGTCTAAAGATGCCTCAAACAACTGTATCTGGCAAGATACAATCACATTCATAAATAAATACATGAACTTTAAAAACATAACACTCTTTTTGTTGGATATTTGTGTAACAAGTTATCCTACTAACAAATACCCTGTGGAGTGAGTTTTTACCTTAGTGAAAAATTGCAAGCATTTATGCTTTTCTTCAAAGTACGAGTAGTTATTGTGATCAGGAAATTGTTGTTTAGAAATTTTACTGCCATTGTACACTTCTGGGTAAATTGGATCAACCTGTAAGTTTAAATCATGATAAAGTAATTAATTTAGGCAAATAAGCTACAATCTACAATATTCTATACAAAATGACTCTTAATATTTTATTCAATAACATTTTATTGGCTCTATATACATAGTCTCATGTCGACTTTGAGCTTTGCGATGGCTGACCCTCGCGTCAACTCGTGAACGGATGTTGCCAGGGGGAAACTGGTCTGCTCGATTCTGATTCGAATTTTATTTTTATTTGTTGTTCTTAACCATTTCATTGTGGTTACCTACTCGATCACAAACATAACATGTTTTATTACATTATATTTGTTCCTTATATTTTACTAGCCACGCCCCGGGGCTTCACTCCCGTGAGAATTTCGGGATAAAAAGTACCCTATGTGCTATTTCCGGTATTTTTCTACCCGTATACCAAATTTTATCGAAATCCGTCTAGTAAATTTTGTGTGATTGAGTAACAAACATCCTCCCAAACTCACATCCAAACTTTCGCATTTATAATATTAGTAGGATTTTTGACTTTACACAATCTAGTGTATGAATTATGACAATAAATAGTCTGTGATATATTAAAGTAAGGCGACCAAGACTGTTTCATGAGTTTCTTTCGGCATTTCTTCTCAGCAGTGGTCCTTCTAAAATGCTAGTAGTTTGTAGCTTTGAGACATAATATACTTTGATTAAATAATTAGTTTTCGACGTGAAAAAGAGCCTTTTTTGAAGGCAAAGTTTCAATAGAGAATTTTTGATTTTGATTTTTGATACATACAGAAAAGATTCAAGTTTTGTTTTAAAACTTGTTTATAAAAATCCTTTGACATAGGGAGGACTTTTAATTATTTTCCAAGAAAAAGATTTGGGTTCAGACTTAAGTTCACCAATACTACATTGTGACTACAATTCTCAATGATTATAGTTAGAAATTAATACTAGTAGCGCAGTACCAAAACTGGCGGTTTCCTGCTGATGTGGGAGACTAAGAAATTCAAAGCAATATCTTCGCAATTCATGTGTGAGTCCACGAAATTCCTTATAGGTTGTGGCAACAATTGCCAGTAGGCCCATAGATAATAGCGGTGGATGAATGCTGCTCCCGGTAGTAATATGCTGATGCCACATTGAGCAGAGCTGCGAAAACAAACAAAAGAAAAAATAGAAAACAATACTTACATTAACGTTATTAATATGTTTTATACTAAAAGGGATATATGGCTAAATGTATTGCAAAGTACAGTTAAGGCAAGAATCATAAGCGCAGACATGCCTCGAAGATCAAATTGCCTTGCCTTAAAGAGCTTGCCACGATTTATAGAATTACCCTTATCGTATCATGATTTATATTAATATCATATTGCCTTGTAGATTCTGACCGTACTTTTGATGTTTGACTGTACTGTACCTTACTGCTGAACAGCTCAACTATTTCTTTTACTAATATTCGTTGATGTCCAAAGATGGTTCTTATGGCGAAATTTTGGATGCATGCTCCGCTATCATAGAAATTTTGCTCTGCCCATGGATTGAGAATTAAAATTGAAACGCAAAGGCGTGATTGAGTAAAAAACATACATCTAAACTTTCAATTGCTTTCATATATTAGTGACCTTCTAAGGGTCGTTGGTGTCTATGGACTGCGGTGATTGCTTACCATCAGGCAACCCGCATGCTCGTTTGCCTACTATTCTATAAAAAAAAATATATATTCAAACCTGTGATTATTATACACTTTATAGCCAGTGTGATACTTGATTTCCTTATTGTTTTTATCCATTGCATAGTTTCGTCCGTAGAAACCTACTATCTGATCTCGATGCTCACGCCATATCCTATAAATAAAATTAAAATGCTAATATTTACAATCTCATATTAAAATAAGTTAAATAGATAACTTGCAATAAATATACCTATAGGTTTAATATTGATAAGTACCTGAATGCAGAGGTGATTTCATCCCGAGTTAAAATAAAGTCATCATCTATACTTAACACTGCCTCTGTCTCTACCAAGTCGTAACGTAGAAAACGGTTACTGGGCGAATTTTTTAACCCTCGAACTATTACTACAGGAACCTCAAATTTTGGCCAATTTTTTGCTCTTGACGTGTTGAAGTGATCATTGAGAACAATCAAAATCTGTGAATTATAAGAACAATTAAAGTGGGAACAAATTGTAACTAAGTTAATAATATCGTAAGCTAAGATCGTGAGTTAAAAAATTCACCTTATTCAAATAAGGCATGTCAGAAAGCCTCTTGAGGGCATCAAGCAAAAGTGTAGCTCTTTCGTATGTGAATATAACAATAGTAAACTGTTCTGTGGGATGATCGCCTGAAAGATTCATACAGTTGTGCTCAAAATGATTGGCTATTGATGTATTTTCATATCTAGACTCCGGTGTAATTACTGGATCCCATGGTAGTTGAGGATGTAGGGTAAACGGATCTCCCCACACATTCCATTGATCATAACCATTTATTAAGCCTACTGTGAAATTCCGCTTATAACTTTTTGATGTCGATGTCACGTTTGATTTTATGTTATTCAGATGTAAGTACTCAGAGGTTAAAGAATTTGCCAGTTTCGGTGGAATGTTCAGTCTACTGCGAATTATTGCCAATAAAGTGTCCAAAATAGCTTGTACCGAACTTAGATACCTTTCCCAAATCAATCGACCCTGTTTCTGAAATGCAAGGATATCTTCATATGAAATAGTTGTCAATAGGAATTTCAACTCAGTGACTCGCATTACTGGCAGAGAAATCACTACTTTTCGCCAGTCTAAGACTTCTTCGAAAGGCAAATGGATTCTGTCTCCTCCAAGTATGACAGGAATTGCTCCAGCCTCTAAAGCCTCAAACAATCGTGTTTGTATTGCAGTAGATGAAACATAAGTATTATCTGTTGATACTATTATAAGAGCAAAAATAGACTGTTGCAGCATTTTCCTTCTGTTTTCACGGTTGTCACATAATGCCCAGTCTTCTGCCGTCAATTCCAATTGTTTATCAACTGTTCCACAATTTAACTGGATGACATAAGTTTTATAGTGATGTCTAGCTATTTTATGTAAAATATTGTTGACCACTATCATTTTTCTATGCATTATTTTCGAAGGTTTGCCCTGAAAACTAAATTGTATAAAATTTTATAAAAGTTGGACATGAAGTAGATAATAATGTCAAATTGTTAGTTCCACTACCCACCAATATGTAATTTATCACGGCAAGGTTTTTTTAAGAAATTCTCAGAGCAATAAGAATTATCAAATTTAGTAATAGAAATAAGTAGCCACCTGAGAAAATAATTCCTCTTAGCACCTGGTATAGGAAGCACATTGGTCCAAACATCGCCATTGATAGGACCAATGGCTGGTGGGATGATGACGTCAAAGCCTTGTCGAAACTGATAATGGGTGAAAGTGGATTGGGCTAGCATGGCGTTTCCAATAATCTCCGTGAACACACCCTGAGCCAGATTGCATATCACATAGTTGTGCCCAATTTCGCCGAAATGTGGCGATGTAATGTTGGCTGGTTTGTTTGTTAACTTGTGTAAGTATGGTGATTTTGGGCTGAAAATATAACGAGTTACATAATTATCTTTTAGTCTTTCTTTTAGAGAGTGCTGCAAATAACATTGATGACAGATTTTCTGCAAGGCACCTGAGACAGTGACTATCGCCGCCATCACGTTAGTTTCCTCACGATGTTTTCATCAGGTCGTTATAAATAAAAAAACCGGCCAAGTGCGTGTCGGACCATGCATAAAGTGTCATTTTTGGCACCGCGTTGTTTTGCATTTCTTGAGTTCTTTTGGAAAAAAGTATATATTTTTATTTTATTTATAATATCAATTTCCTTCAAAAAACGAGTCTACATCTTCTTGAAAGGCTGGCAACACTCTTGTGATACCCCTGGTGGCAGCGGTGATCGCTTACAATCAGGTGACCCGCTTGCTCGTATGCCGCCTTATGTTATAAAAAAAAAAGTATTCATCACAGGATACCCGACACAATTTTAAATAAGAGTTTCCGCGCCTGTTTCTTTACGTGAGTAATTTGAAGTTTATAGGTCCAAGACTTTAGAAATTACAGGGGGGGACACCGTGTAAACGACTTTAGTGGGCTATATCTCGCAAATGGTAAAGCTGATAAAAAGTGTTGTATGGAAACCCTACCTTATTTTTATAGTCCTTTTCAACGATACCCCACACAAGGGGGTGCACTCAAAAAAATAATTCACCCCCCCCTCCTTTACATGTATGGGGAGGTACCCTTAAAAAGGGGTAATTTTATTTTTTTGTATTTTAAAAAATGAGATCTATATGTGAAGTATCCTCGAACCAAGTTACATGCAAATCAGTCCATAAACGTAGAAGATATTCTGCTGTGACAGACTAGGACGGACGGACGGACTGAACGATCTTATAAGGGTTCCTTGTCGGACTACGGAACCCTAAAAATGACTGTACATGAGTCATGTTATCTACAGACTCAGAATTTTTTATTAAATGAGAAGACTTACTTCACTGTTCCCTTGCTTGTTTCACCTTTAAGAACAAAATTAATGCAAGCGTGCTCTTTCTTTGTAGTGATCACATTATTAATACTCAAAACTTTCCTTAAAGCAGCTGTTGTAAAGTATCTAATAACTGGAGTACTAGTATTATCATGTAAATATATAGGAAAACCATTGGCCAGAGGACATCTATAGTGGTTGAAACATGAATACATTTTGCAACCGGGATTAGATGTAGGGTAATTTACGATATAGTATCTTGGTGGTAATTTCGGACATTTCAATGAGATGTTTTCGTAAATATTTTGTGATATATTCAGAGTTGGAATTTCATTTATGACAGGTTGGATATTCATTTCAGGAGCTATTAATGCACTGTTATACGGTAATAGTTCATCTTGCGATGCCTGAAAATATATATAAAATAGTTACGTCAAAATATTTTCTTTCTTATTTGGTTAAAAAATATATTTGATAGCCTAACTGTTAGATAAGTACACTTGTGTCAATAAAAATATAATAAATAATTAATGAATAATTGTTACTAGCACAAAACATTGAGTTTGTTCAAAAGCACACTATAAAAGACAGTTCGGATTCTTTAAGACATTTTAGACTAAAGGACAAATTAAAATATTAACTGAAATCCACTCACCATAAAAATATACTTAATATTGAAAAAGAAAGAAACTAGTATGACTATAAATACTGCAATAAGACAAAGTCGACATCTCTTGTTACAATTACACATATATAAGATTTCTCGAAATACCATAGTTTTATGTAACTTTGTCTCGATATCGGAATTTAACAAATTTCTCTGTAACATATTTTAAAATAGAACCAGCAAAGTCATAAAATTGTTACATTTTCAAGTTCCATCGTGCGTGTTACAATTTATTTACGATAAATATTTTATGGCTATTGCAAGTTACAGCATTCATAGTGATTCTATACATAATAAAGCATAGATATTTATATATATATATCTCTAAAAAGTACTTTACTTTCAATCGGTCTATGGGAAAGACTGTGACTATGATGATTATATAAAAATTCTTTGTTTATTGATCATAGACCTTTAATTACAGGCACTTTTTCGCGATAAAAATAAAAGCATTGTATTTATTTAATACTATGAATCTCAAAGCTACAAACTACTAGCATTTCTGAATGACCACCGTTGACAAGAAGAGCCGAAATCTCGAATATAATGATATAAGAATTTATACTATTTGAATTAGTAAACATTTTTTTTTTCTTTGCTAGTGAAAGAGGCAGATATATTTTTCTTTTGAGTTTTTTGACAAAATATTTTGTTACTAAAAAAAGCATAGGTTTGATTTTTCAAAACTTTTTTTTTGAAAATACATGGTCACCTACTTGTTTTATTAATATAATTTAGTTTGTTCTTTTGACAAAATATTTTGTTACTAAAAAAAGCATAGGTTTGATTTTTCAAAACTTTTTTTTTGAAAATACATGGTCACCTACTTGTTTTATTAATATAATTTAGTTTATTGCGACCACAGCGGGAGTGCCAAGCAATTTATCAAGATTATCCAGCTCATACAAATTGCTATAATTTAATCCTGGAGGGACAAACTTGTTTGTCTAGTAGAAAATGAGCTTGGTTATATTCTGCATTAATGCTGTTGAACTAGATAGAGGAAATTGATGGACTTGACATTAGAATCTCATTATAGCGTAGTTTTTTGACTGATCTAAGCTGTTAGTAGGGTTTTGTTCGGCTTTTACAAATTTTCTCAGACTAGCTACCTAGCTCCATCATTTTCTAGAAAACTAAACCTATTCAAACTAGTATTCCGCGCCGATTTATAGCGGCGATTCTAGTGGCAAAAATAATTATGGTCATTGCTGGTTTAAGGAGAACTTGACACGAGTTGTCCGTATACAAAAATTACTGAATTAAAAATTATTAATTTTTTGCGTACTTACCTACTTCTACCCATCTATTATGTAAATGTCCTCCCAATCTAACGCTGGTTGACTTGAAGAGATCCCTTTACGGGATAAGTCCACCGTTGTCATTGTCATGTAGTTTTTACTCGTACAATAAAGATATTACAAACAAACAAATAAAAAGAAACAAAATTATCCAATGCAGATTATTTATTTAAACGTCACAATTTAAATAGTATATTCGATCGGCGGGTAGATTACAAACAAACAAAAAAAAAGAAACAAAATTATCCAATGCAGATTATTTATTCAAACGTCACAATTTAAATAGTATATTGGATCGGCGGGTAGTAAGGCGAGAGGGCCCTATAGGGGAAGTACGGGTACGGGAGAGCCCCAGGCGCGACGCTAGGGGCCGTCAGTACCCGGTACTTAATTGGGTTGGTCTCTATGAGGCGGTACTGACCGCTCTCGTCCCATCTCACCTCTGCGGCGGAGTAAGCGAAGAGAGCGAACAGAGCGATTAAGAGGAGTTTCATCTGGAAGAGAGAGAAAGAATTATATCAAAAATCAAAATCAAAAATTCTTTATTGGAACTTGGCTTCGAGCAACAAGGACTTCCGCGCGCGGCCCGGAAGGGAGGCGCCATAGATGTCTTTCCCCTCTGCCAAAGCTTAGGTCCAGGTGGACTTGAGCGTTTATAAAAACTGTTTGCATTCGGACTTTTCGCTAGACAGAATCCATCAGTCAGTGTGAATGACACATAGGCCGCAATACAAAAAAATCCGAATTGTTCAATTTTGTGCTGCAAAAAGAGGTCTGGGACATCTATTTTACAGAAATATGGTGTTACATTTCTCTAGTAAGTGAATTCTTATCATATGATTATAAATTAAACAAAATTCATACATTTTATTATAATGTCATTGTTGGATTTGTTTACCAACATCAGTCCGGTCGCCTATAGAAACCAGAGAGAAAAAAATCACTACATAGAAACACGGATTTATCGAGTGATAATTCCGTCCAACATCTAGATTTAGTGATGTTACTTTGCTTACATTGTGTGTTGTAGTCCTGTATCGATAAATTGCGATAGGTAGTTTTAAATTGTTGTATGTTGTAACGTGTATTTTCTTATTTTTTTACAGCTTTCCTAAAAATACCTACTTAGAGATGTGTGTATGGAAAAACTAGTGCAACAACTAGCAAACCTGGGATGCCAAAAAGACAAGTCCCGTTTGTTAAGCTCATTATAAGGCATCTGATTTCCACGAATGGTGTAAGTCAGCTCGGATAAACAAGACTAAATTGAACTAGAGAAAATTATTAGAAATAGTTAAGTTATATTTAGATAATTTTAATTTTATAAGTATTCCTTTCTTGTCTTTGTGGTACTTAACTAATAAACGTGATAACTTTGCAACTGTGATTTAATTTATAACTAGCTTTCGCCCGCGGCTTCGCCCGCGTGGATTTCCCACGGGAACAGTGCTTTTTCCCGGGATGAAAGGTACCCTATGTCCTTCTCCGTATTTCCAGCTATATGTATGCGAAAATTCAAGAAGATTGTTTCAGTAGATAAAGTGTCAAAAGGAACAAACAAACAAACTCACTTTCGCATTTATAATATATAGTTAGGATTATGCTAATTCTGCGAAGTGCATACTCTGCGAAGTGCACCAATTGCGAAAACCACCTTTTGTTCGAGTGTACGTTTTGCGAAGTGCACATTCTACGTCAGACCCACAGATAGAATCACTAGTGTATAAAAAATGCAAATTACTGCTAGAGCCCCGGGTATGTCATTCATAAGAACGTATCCATATTTCCATACCTCCTTAGCAATAAATATTATAAATGCGAAGTAATACTGTTATACTCACGGCTAAACAACTCCACAGATTTTATTAAAGCTATTGATTTTAACAAATAAATATTTATATTTCTATTGATTATAGATAGTTTAAGGCCCGACAAATTCGATAATTTATAATTTATCGATAATGCAGAATTACATTTTTGCCATTCACTATTGAAAACAAAGTCAAAAATATGTTAATGTGTGTTCTGTCTTATATTCGTACACAAAAATCTGACGGGTGGTGACAGATTTGTCAATGTATTGTTTTATTTTTCATATGTGGTGTCGTAATTACAGATTTTCATTATGTATGTGTGTACCGAACAGCGCTTGCGTGAATTTCCCTCCCCCCGCAAAAAATGCCAGAAAGATTTGAATTTAAACATGTCGCTATGGCTTCTCCCTCCGTAAGGAGTCCGCGTTGCTCTATGGAACTTGGCCTTCAAAGAAGGCTCTTTTTCACGTCAAAAACTTATTATTTAATCATATATTATGTCTCAAAGCTACAAACTACTAGCATTTCAGAACGACCACTGCTGAGAAGAAATGCCGAAAGAAACTCATGAAACAGTCTTATTATCTCACTATTTTCGTTTCGGGAAATTGGGTGAAATGGTCCCAGTATGAGAGGACTGATCACCAGAGCGGTCTGGTGCTTGCGCTGGCGTGCCCAAATAGTAGTAAAAATCCCACAAATTATATACATGCGCAAGTTTGGATTTGTATGATTCAGGATGTGTAGAAATCTACAGGACGCATTTCGATGTTTTTTTACATGGGTGGAATATACGGGAGCCGAACCACGGGCATCATTATTTAGAAAATATTATTCAGGTTACTTTTCGATAAAGATCTATTTTCTGGGGTTGAAGACGAGAATTTATTAAAAAAAAAACAATATAAAAAGTTGAATTACCTTGCTGATTGACGTTTCTTTGCTCTTCTATCTGCCGATGTGAAGTGTCATTTGGGCATTGGTTTATATATTAAAATTTGTTGTCCATAACGGTTAATCCATTGTTTGTGGTTTAATGATCATTACCATATAATTTAGTTGACGTTTCTCGATCGCAATTACTGATATAGCAATCAATTTTATAATTGATATTTGTTTTCTTAATTATTATATTGGCTTGGTCGTAAAAAAATAGTTATTCATAAGGGTTCCAAATACATAGCATATAGTTTTACTAGCTATGTCTTATTAATACTAAAACATGTAAACAAACAACCTCGAACCCTGAATGTATAATGCATACCTATATAATCTCTGTTCCATTTCATCGTTTCGTGGGGAATAAGCTGTAGATTGCTTGGACATAAATAAAAATCTTATGTCATAAGTATGAAGACTATTGCCTTGGTAAAAAAAGTAAAAAAAAATGCAAACATTTATAGTAAACTAGCTTTTGCTTTTTCCTTGGGGGCGGCCTTTGTCCAGCAGTGGACGTCTTTCGGCTGAGAGAGAGAGAGCTTTTGCCATATCAATTTCCCACGGGAACTGTGCTTTTTCCCGGAATGAAAGGTATCCTATGTCCTTATCTGTACTTCCAGCTATGTGTATGCGAAATTTCAGGAAGATTGGTTTAGTAAACAAACAAACAAACTCACTTTCGCATTTATAATATTAGTTAGGATAGGATTTTAAACATGTCAACAAATTTTATCTAAGTACCTAGGTACTTTAATATAACAAGCTAATTATTAAAAATAAAAAACACGACTGACAAGTTTTTACTAAAAAAGTACATACAAACATATAAGTTATATACATTTTTGAAATCGCCTTTTAAAGCCCTTCAGTTTGATACCCCACTCGATAAGATTGATCAAATTTTATTTTTTTGGTCTGCTATTTATCACATATATAATCCGCCATTTTGTTTTTATGATGACGTCATATAGCCTATGTCACTCGGAGGAATGCAAGGAATCTAAAAATACCTCTCACATCAAAATCTGTTAAGCCGTTCAGGACTTATGGTGGAATAAAGAAACTTACATACATACATACATACATACATACATGAACCCTGAAAACATAACACTCCTTTTTTGGTCAGTCGTGTAAAAATAATTTAGTTTTCTCAGAAAAGTGTGAAGTACTTAACACAACTAGTATTTTTAATGGGAGCAATAATTAATGAATTGTGTTTTGTCACGTGACCACTAATAAAACAAGTGCTAATTGTAACAAAAAGTATAAAACATGAATGTGATAGAGTTCGAGTATCAGTTTCAATTAGATCGTCAAAGAAAAAATCAAGGTAATTCCCTGATTATTTTTTTATTTTTTTTTATTATGTTGCATCATTGTTTATTATACTTTAAAGCAGTTTTACAAATATTGAATAATTAATAATCATAAAATAGTTCTTTTTTAATTTACTAAATTACAAGACTTTTTGTTTCTAGTAAATTATAAATATAATTTTGTTTTTAAAATAAACAAAATAAAAATAAATATTCCAATGTTTAAACATTTTCAGATGAAATCCGTCATCGCCTTCGCAGTACTCGTCGCTTGCGCATACGCGCTCCCCACTCCCGACATGGAATGGTCTGCGCAATACGGGGCTTACCCCACTGGGAGCGTCGTTCCCCTCCGGTTTGGGTTTAACCCGATCCGGCCCATCATTCTACCCAAGCCTGGGTTCACATACCCCCAGCCCTACATCAGCCCTATCAGTTACGGCTCGGCTGTTGTGAGATCCTACGACCCAGAATACTTCTATAAGAAGAATGGATATTATCCCGAGAATTGAAATTTTTGTATTGAAATTGCAAAATAAAATTGTTTTGTCTGACTTGCTTTATTTTTCAATTCTAACAAATAAAACTTTAACCCTCATTATTACAATGGTAAATCTCCGCTACTGAATGTCTTAAGTAGGAAATTTCGATATACGTTAGTACTAAAAGTAAGTAAGTAAAGTAAGAAGTAGTAAGTAAGTAAAGACCTGTATGACGCAACAGATAATGCTGTATCTGTGGCGTCATATTGGTCATCACAATTTTGACCCGCCGAGTCGACACGCTAAGAAGAAGAAGAAGTACTTAAAGTAGGTATCCTAGTATATTCGAGTGCTAAAGTTTATGAGAGCGAAGTATGAAATGCCGATTATAGTTCTAAATAACCATGTCGTAGTATGCGAGTACGTTGTTTTGTTTTCGATGAAGATAAACATCATGAGGAAACCTTCTGGGAGGAAATGAGATAGGATATGGCACTTCATTGCCAAAGAAGTCAGCCAGTCGCTAAGTAAAGACTAATAGAGGAGGAATCGTAGTGGAAATTGCTTCTTGCGGTTTTAAATTAATAGATTCGAACCACAAAAGTGCATTAAGTACTAATTGCCTTCAGTATAAGTACCGTTTGGAGGGAGCTGTTAGTGATTTTGAAGTTTTAGATAAAAGAGAGTTAGGTCTTATTTCACTATTCTCATAGCAAGGTAAATAATTTTATATACTTAATATATTCAATTTATTAAAAAAAATATATTATACTATTTTTTGGCAGTACCTTTACATACATATTATCATATTATCATGCCTTTCAGTACCTACTATAATTAATTTATTTAACGGAGCTGTAGCATATAAATAGATTGGGAGGGATTATTACTCCTGTATCTTTAGTTAACATTATGAAACAAGTTAAAAGTTAATCAAAAATTATTATTTTTCACAGCAATAATTATTTGTCAATCTGAACGATTCAGTATAAAAACAAAAAAATAAATTTATGTTTATGTTATTATATATATTTTTTCGTACCGGTTGACTGGAAGAGATCCCTTCATGGGATAAGTCCGCCGTTGCCATTTTCTGGATTTGTAATTAGTATCTATTGTATTTATGTTATTGTGCAATAAAGTTATTACAAACAAACAAAATCATTTTCAGATGAAGCCCCTACAAGTTCTCCTATTGGTCGTGGCTCTAACCTCTGTTTTGACAGAAGCTAAGCCTATAACAACAATGGAATGGCTTCCACCATATCCCCAATTTATCAGCAACTTGGTGCCTCTGAGGTTTCAGGAGTTCCCCCCTCCAATAGAACCTGTGGAGCCTGGACTTGAATACCCCCATGGATTTCCCCCTTTGCTGCCCCCTGAGACTCCTATGAGGATTTATCTATGATCACTTGATGATTGTCACTCGAATTTGATAGCAAAAATTCAATTGCATCTTTGATTGATTTAAATAAAATTGTTTGATATCGTTCGGTCATTAATTTAATTTAATCATTAATTTTTAAACTTACTCACCTTTTTGTATATAGTTTTATGAATGTGAATGTTTGAGTTAAAAATGTGTATTTGTGGATGTTTGTTACTCAGGCGCCAAATCTACTGGATGTATTTTGATGAAATTTGACTTATGTAGAGTCGTTTTCATTGAGGGATTGGATGGCATCAAGCGACTTTTACACATCATTACAGGATCCACGTTATTATCACACTCTATTCTCTCTCCCCAAATGTTTTTATAGCAGTTTTAGTCTTACAATATATAATGAAAGACCTAGACTGGACAGGATATGGACTCTACATAAATGGAAAACACCTAACAAACCTCAGATTTGCAGATGATATAATACTGTTTTCGGAAAACCCATCATAACTAGAGAAAATGATAAACGAACTGAGCAAAGTGAGTGAAATTTGTTATATTTAGACGAAGGCCAATACCTTCGTCTAAATATAACAAAAACAAAAATAGCCACGAACAGAGTCCAAAATCCCATAAAAGTCAACCAAACCCCACTTTAATATGTTGATAGCTATATATATCTCGGGAAACAAATATCTTTTAGAAACTCTAGGTAAGAAGATGAGGTAGAGAGAAGGATAAATATCGCTTGGAAAAAATTCTGGGGTCTCAAAGAAATAATTAAGTCTATAGACTCCCACTGAAACTTAAAAAGAAAGTATTGGATTCCTGCATACTGCCTAGTCTAACATACGGTGCACAAACATGGACATTCAACAACAAAACAAAACAAAAAATACAAACATGTCAACGTTCCATGGAAAGGAGTATGTTAAACATTAAACTTAAAGACAGGCAGAAATGTACAGAGATCAGAAGGAGAACTGAAGTTATTAACGCTCTTCAACACTCTCAACATCTGAAATAGAAGGCAGGACATGTGGCACGTGCACCAAAAGACAGA
Organism: Ephestia elutella; assembly: GCA_018467065.1. NCBI lineage: Eukaryota > Metazoa > Arthropoda > Insecta > Lepidoptera > Pyralidae > Ephestia > Ephestia elutella. Next base: position 17,286,756 of record CM031586.1, on the reverse strand, counting down.
TGGATAAAGAGAGTCACTACATGGATCGGCCCGAATAATTGCAGAAGCCCTAGAGACAGATGGGTGGACGATATCAAAAAAGTCGCCGGAAAGGACTGGCAAAGGAAAGCTGAGGACAGACCAGCATGGAGACTATTGGAGGAGGCCTATACCCAAAAAATGGTCAAGTGCATGTCGGGCCATGCGCAATGTAGGGTTCCGAAGGTGCCTAACATGTACAAATGCAGACACATGAACTTATATTTACTCCCAGTTTCATATAACTAATGACCTTAACCTTATAATACCATTATATTCAATGAAAACTTTTCCTACGAACATTTTTCATACTAAAATCGATTTTCCAGGTTTATCGTCTATTACTCGTTAACATGTAAGGATTATGTAACAGTGATAATTTTCCTTTTAAATTCATTATATTTGCTACTTATCATAATTTTTTTCATGTATCCACCCCCCACCATTTGTCTGTTCGAGGGGACGACGACGACGACACTGAACTCTTTTGTTAGAGTTTATCACTTTAAAGTTACATATTTCGCAAACGGATCCCTAAATCAAAAAATGGTCTTTGCACACTGATAATATTTTTAAAAGACCTATCAAATGATACCCCACACGATGGTATAATCGAAAGAAAAAAAAACATCCCCCCTTTAGGTGTAGGGGAGGGCCCCTAAAAAATTTTTTTTTCGTAATTTTATTTAACAGTTAACTCCGCGTAATAAATATATATACGTAATAAGTTTTCTAGTACTAGTAGTCTCTGAGCTAAGCCGCGGACAGACGGACAGACATGACGAAACTATAAGGGTTCCTAGTTTACTTCGGAACCCTAAAAAGGGACCTTAACTGAGAGAGGAATCTTTTTTTTTTGTGTACTTATATATTTTATTGTAAGGTTAAGGAGATAATAATTTTTTTTATTTTATTTTTTTTTATTTATTATTATGAATGTGAAAGTTGGAGTTGAAATGTGTATGTGTGGATGTTTGTTACGCAGACGCGAAATCCGACGGATGTATTTTGATAAAATTTGACTTATGTAGGGTCATTTTTAGTGAGGGATTAAATGGCATCAAGCGACTTTTAAAAATCCACGTTATTATCCATAAACATAATCCACGAATCCATGACCACGAAAAAAAATGAAAAAAAAGAAAATCTTATGTAAGTCAATATAATATACGTATAGAAATTAATACTCGTATCACTCAATTAAAAATAAAGTTTCTTGATGCTCATTTCAGCATATTTGAATTGTACTTATCTTTCTTTCTTATGAATTGAATGGTAAGTTCAACGAAGTGTTTGGGGTTTGAGCTATGAAACCCAAAATTCGAGTCTAGTTCTTTGATATAAAACAAAACAACAAAATTAGTTTCAAAATTTTATTCGCATATTTTCAGTCATTAAAAAACGTATCTGCCAGGTATGAAATGGGCTCTTGGGTACCCATGGGACCAATCATATGCGGCTGGGTCCCTGATTGGGTAGTCTGTTAGGACCCTGTACCCGTATGGGTACGGGAAACCTGAGTACAGGAGAGTGTCCCGTTTCTGAACATGTTCGGCGATGCAGGTAGCAATTACTGCTAGGAGAAGAATGCAGAAGAATAGTTTGCTCATCTGAAACAACATTTACAATTTTTACACAGGAAAAGAGAACTATGATACAATTTTAAAATAGAATTATTTTTAAAGCAATTTTTTAATTGGGAAAAACAAATTCTTTTTTTTTATATTTTTTTTTATATTGGGATTGTAACTTCCATGGGTTTACATCATACATAGTTATCAATTGACTCCATCATGAGATCAGTCATTAAATTACATTAGTTTGATAGTTATACTCGTACTAAGTAAGTTAATATTCTAAACATCCAAACAGTAGCAACAAAGTCGATCTCATTTAATTATCAATATTTGATTTACTTTGATTTCCATTAAATTCTCTCGTAATAATAAATAACAAATAATTTTGACATTATGTGTTGATTCATTTTATAACTCAGATCACTATTGTAAGTTTTAAGTTTTAAAAGTATATAATACCTAAAGCTAATTAAAAGTTGTATCTACCTTGACTTGTTGTCGAAAGATCGATCAAAAAAGTGTAATTTTTAGACAAAAAATGAAGCGTTATATAGATTTCCTTTAATGGCTTATAATATTAATACCCACCTCAATTATCTCATTAATTTAATTTATAAGTTAATTGCTATTGCTTTTTAATTGATTGTTAATATTCTTCCCGTTGAAATCGCTAAAATAATAAGCATTATCAGTTCATTTGGCAATTTATTTTCTAATAAGTACCTATCTAAATTTATAAAAAATCTTTGAATTGAAAATAAAAGTAACCAAAAGTTAATTAGTGGAGTTGTGAAAAGTTGTTGTGCCATCTCGAACTACATGATATTTCATCAAAAACCTATTCGAATAGTACTAACCAAGAACAGGAATACGAAGGTCATGGGCTGATATAGATCAAATAGGAGAAGGCCAAAGTTGGTCGTGCAAAGAGGTTAAAAGGATGGCCAATGATAGGGAGAAATGGAAAAAACTGTACCCACAAGAACTGGGCCTTGATTTTACTAATTACAAACGTACTATATCGTGCCTCAGTTGTGTGTAGCAAAAGAAGAAAAGCCAAAGAAATCGTAATAAAATATAGAAGTCTTACAGAGTTCTTGTCGCTTCAGTTCAATCTCTTTGGCTCTTAAGAATCGGCCCCCTGTTCTTAAAATAATTGAGTTATGTACCGATTTTTTAATATTTGAGGTATAATTAGGATCCTTGTGCTTTATCCTTCACTTAATATATATAAAAGTAACTGAGTATTATAATTTTGTTTTGTATTATGTATGAAATTGTTGGTTCTCGTAAATATCCTTCCTCCACAATAATTTATCTGCAAAGTTCCCGAAATGCCGCTATAAATAAATAAAATAAGGTTCGTGCTAAGTCCCTTTAATATCAGATTTATAGAACTTATTGTAATTAGATTTTACGATAATCTGTGGTGGAATAAACTAGTAGTTCCAGAAATTAACACTTTCAAACTATTAAACTCTTCAGCTGTAGTATATTTATACATAGATACCTACCGAATATAATAAATTTGAAGAGTATTTGTTCGTTTGAACGCGGTAATCTCTGAAACTATGATTCGAAAAATATTTATGTGTATGACAGCTAAATTCCCACAATAGCAAATCTTGAGATTAGGTAAAAGATAAATAAATCCTTGAAATAGGCAAGGTTGCAAGCGTGTATTTCCGAAATCTAATCATGGTCATTTAAAGATATAACAAATTATATTTCATACACATATGCTCTAGCGGCCGGTTCTTGATAAGGCTCTACGCGTTTCACGGGTAAAGCCGAAGGGTAGTAGAACCGAGATCTCTCTTAGCACGGGACATTTCAGGGGTTTCGTCTGCATTCTCAGCTGGGGCCGCGAAGCATACGGTTACGAAGGCGAGAAGCATGATGAAGAATAACTTGTTAATCTGAAACATTTGATCTTCTTGATGAATATATAACATGTACTTATATCACAAAATCTACCCGCGCCCGCTTTTACGAAAACATCGTTTCGCATAGCACCGTGTTATAAATTTCGAATAAATTAGCAAGAACGTTTTTATTCAATAGTGTTATACAAATTAAAGTTTCCGAATAGACATACGTCATTATTGTGTTATCAGTTCTCCCGTAGTAATCTTATTCTTAGTGAAATCCCAGTTTTAAATATCAATCTGATTGCACGCAACTCAGTGATTCATTATGTTACTGGAAAACAAGTTTTTAATCATCTGCTGATCACCGGTGCCGGGCGAGTGGCGTCCTTATTACAACGCTAATACAGAAGAGTTTAGCCGCAAAGAAAATTAAGTTGTTGTTCCTACCTGCATACTGGACGGGGCGACTGACGTGACCATGGATTGTTTGGCTTGTAAAAACATTATCTCTCGTGAAGAACTACTTTGTTGCGTATTTTGCAGAGGTTCATATCATTTTTCATGCATAAACATGAAATCGACCTTTTATTTGTCGCATAAAGATGAACTCAAGAAATCGTGGAAGTGTCATTCCTGTTCTAACATCACTCGGCGTCACGAGAGAAACGACGGTACACCAGTTCGCAATCAATTTGACTTGCTGAGTGATTCGGCCGCCGATATGTCGTGTGATGATTTGCAGTCGCATAATGAAGACAATACTCTCTTGCCTAACTTGAATCAGGCTTCGTCATCACAACACCCTTTGTTGCCGGGAGTTACATCAACAAGTACATTAACCTATGAACAGCTGAGTTCCTTATTGGACATAAAACTGGGGACTCTCAGGTCATCATGCTTAGTGACATTAATGTGTCAATAAAGAGGGAGATATCTGCAGCTGTCAACAAGTTAAAGTTGGAGTTTACAGAAACTACAGAGTTTTTGGCCGCTACGCAGAAAGATATGAAAGTGGAAATTTGTGAAGCAAACTCCCGAGTTACGTCATTGGAGATAGAAAATAACAAGCTCCAGTCTCAACTGTCCGACCTAACAAGGCGTATGACTGTCCTGGAAAAATCTTCTAGAAGCCATAACATTGAGATTCAGATGCTACCAGAGAAACAAAATGAGAACTTGAGTTTGGCAGTAAAAAAAATATGTCAGACCATCCAGGCGCCGATTGCTGAGAATGACCTGCATGCTGTACGTCGGGTGGCGAAGCTCGACCTTAACTCTAAACGTCCACGCAATGTACTGGTGACTTTGCCCTCGGAAAGGCAGCGCGATGTCATTTTGTCGGCTTATAGAAGACTAGCTGTCGCCCGCGGCTTCGCCCGCTTGAGTTTCGCTTAGATGAAAAATCTCTCCTGGAGCTTTTCATCAGATGTTCCAGATCTTCAATTTTTATACGTCATCAGAAAATGCTCATCAGGTTGAACGACTTTTGTTAAGGCACCATTTCCATATTTCTTATAGTTTAGCTGTTCTGTTAAGGTTCTTCATCAGGTGTTCCAGTTTTCAAAATAAATTATAGCCTACTAGCTTTTGCCCGCGGCTTCGCCCGCGTGAATTTCTCTTCCCACGGGATCAGTGCTTTTTCCCGGGATGAAAGGTACCCTATGTCCATCTCCGTACTTCTAACTATGTGTATGCAAAATTTCAGGAAGATTGGTTCAGTACATGAAGCGTGAAGAGGTAACAAACAAACAAACAAACAAACAAACCAACAAACAAACAAACAAACAAACTCACTTTCGCTTTTATAATATTAGTTAGGATTTAACAAGGCGAATAGGGCTGAACCTCTCAACACGCAACACCTGGACATAGCTGGACATAAAAGTAATATTTATATCTCGGAGCATCTGGCCCCCGAGTGCAAGAAGCTCCATGCTGCGGCCAGGATGCTAGCAAAGGAACGCGGTTATCAGTTCGTGTGGACAAAATATGGTCGTGTCTACGTTCGTAAGAGTGAATCATCCCCCGCAATAGTGATTAAGGACGCTACTTGCTTGGACAAAATTATTTAATAAGGTACTTTTTTTTTTTTTTTTTACTGATATATAATAGGTACATTTCATAAATTATTTTGTTTTTGTTTTTCAGTGAAGTATAATTTATTTTTTAGCGATATTTACTTAACTTACACATGTTAATATACTATCAAAACGCCAACAGAATAAGAACAAAACTTACTGATTTATTTCTTAATGCTTTAAATAACGACTATGATATAATTTGTTTAACGGAATCGAACCTTAACTCCGGTATTTATGATAACGAGTTGTTTGATCAGAGATACAATATTTTTCGTAGGGATCGTGAAAGTACATGTATAAGTAAGGATGAAGGAGGTGGTGTGCTGTTAGCAATTAAGAAACATTTTAATGTAATTCGTCAGTTTTCATGGGAGAGTTCAGTGGAGGATATATGGGTGACTGTATTGCCTAATGATTATATTTCATATAAAATTAATTTATGTGTTTGTTATTTACCCCCTGATATACCTAAAAATCAACTTAAACAGTTTTATTCTAGTTGCGACAATGTACTTATATCGACACCAGATAATTCTATCGATTTATTAATTGGTGATTTTAACACACCAAGTTTAACATGGTCTCCTTCTAACACAAATGGTATCATGACACCTAGTATTTCAACTGACACAAAGTCCTCGCTTTTGCTTAACACTATGTCTCTTTGTAACCTCTCACAATTTAACTATATTCCAAATCAAAATAATAGAATTTTAGACCTGGTTTTGAGTAACAGTGACAACTTAACAGTGAGTGATGCTGTCTCACTGACTCGGGAGGACAAACACCACCCACCTTGGTGCGTAGAGTTAAGTACCAAGACTCCCGTTCATGATCTAAAAATAAGGCACAATAAACATTACAATTTTCATAAGTGTAATTATGTCAAAATTAAGAATTTATTACATACAGTTGACTGGACTACTTTATTTTCAGGTAAAAATGTTGATGAGATGGTTGATGTTTTTTATACTGAATTGTACAGTATTATTGACAAACACACGCCCTTGTCGAAGCGTAGGTCTAGCGAATATCCTGAATGGTACTCTGCTGATTTGATTCGTTGTCTGAAATCCAAAAACAAGTATCACAAGCGATATAAGATGTATGGTAACCCAAGAGACTATGATGCTTTCGATAACTATCGCACGATATGCAAAAATCTTATTAAATCTTGCTATATATCTTATATATCTTCTGTTGAGGATTCATTGCACACTGACATCAAGTCTTTTTGGAAATATATTGGAAATAGAAAGGGTACTAACAGCATACCTCATACGATGAGGTATGGCGACAAGGTGTCGTCAGATGGCGAAGGCGTGTGTGAGCTTTTTCTAGTTTCTTCGGTTCGGTGTTTGATTCTAATATGCCTCCTCATTCATCGCATTCTTCCGATGCTAGTGGCAGTTATATATCAGATCTTACTCTCACCCATAATGAAGTTTTAACTAAATTAAAAGAATTAGATCTAAACAAGGGGGCTGGCCCCGATGGTATTCCATCGAAATTCCTTAGAGAGTGTGCGGAGGAACTAGTTACGCCTTTGTTACATATTTTTAATCAATCTCTTAGAACTGGTATATTTCCGTCGCGTTGGAAAACTGCCCACATAGTCCCCATTTTTAAGTCAGGAGACAGATCTGATTGTTCCAACTATAGAGCCGTCAGTATTCTTTCAATAATAGCAAAACTTTTTGAACGTGTCGCATATGATCACTTATATAATCACATTAAACCTTTACTCTCAGAAAAGCAGCACGGTTTCTTAAAGAATAAATCAACAGCTACAAATCTATTAGAATTCAAAAATTATTTATGTGAATCTTTTGCGCGTGGTGGGCAGGTTGATTGTGTGTACACTGACTTCAAAAAAGCTTTTGACAAAGTCAGCCATCCGTTGCTTTGTTCAAAGCTCAGTTCTCGCTATGGATTTCACGGCAATCTTCTAAGATGGATCTGCTCTTACTTGGATAGGAGATCTCAGCTGGTCACGTTGAAAGGTTACACGTCTACCCCTGTTAATGTCACGTCAGGCGTGCCGCAGGGCTCACATTTAGGCCCTTTACTCTTCTTGGCTTTCATAGATGACCTCATTGACCGACTTAATTGTCAGTGCCTGCTTTATGCTGATGATCTTAAATTATTCATAGATATAAAGACTGTTGATGACTGTCACACTCTTCAGCGTGACTTGGACTCCCTAAAGGATTGGTGCCTGGACAACAATATGTCTTTAAGTATTAGCAAATGCTCTGTTATCTCCTTCACAAAAAAGAAGAAATACAAGATCTTTTTCAACTACAGTATAGGATCCGAAACTCTCGAAAGAGTAGCTAAAGTGAAAGACCTGGGTGTCATATTTGATGAAATGCTGACTTTCAAACATCACTTTGAGTCAATAGTTGCTAAAGGCTTCCAGATGCTTGGGTTTATAACTAGAATCACGATCCATTTCAAAAAACCTGGCACTTTTATCCACCTGTATTATAGTCTTGTTAGAAGCTGTTTGGAATATTGTTCTGTGATTTGGTCTCCGAACTACCAGGTACATTCTGATAGGATAGAAAGTATACAGCGAAAGTTTCTTAGAATACTGTGCTTTAGGGCTGGCAGGAAGCGTCAATTGTCCTCGTATGCAGATAGGCTACGTCATTTTAACATCACATCTTTGGAATCTCGTCGGAAACAACAAGATCTCATTTATTTACATAAAATCATTCACTTTAAAATTGAGTCCCCATATTTACTATCTTTGCTTAAATTCAACACAAGACATCTCACTAGAACTCGACGTAACGTCTTTGTACTGGAAACCTACAAAAACAACACTTCATTCTATAATCCAATTGTTCGCATGTGTCGTTATTATAATGAACTGTACATGAATAAAAAACCTATTGACATTTTTGCAGTAAACAAAGCCAATACTTTTAAAAATCAAATTAAACGTATCCTCCACTGATCTTTGATATATATTTTCTTTATATAAATATAGTTTTTTTTTTTTTTTTTTATATATAAGTTTAGTTTTGTATTTAATTTTTAGAACTTCATGTTAAAAATTTACTTCTGTAGCTGATTTATTGCCTACTTTTAAAATTGTGTGGAACTGTTTTCGAATGCATGTCATGTTGTGTGTACACGTTTTAGGGTCACAGTCTGGCTCAAAACCTATATAAAATATGTACTGTGTGATTTTTTTAGATTGTGTTCTGTTGTGTATACCTAAATAAATAAATAAATAAATAAACATGTGGTAAAAAAATTGTAGATTGAATTTATTTTTTTAGTTCGTACCACAAGTTAAAGTTTTATAAATTATTGTATATTTTCATTGAATTTATTACTAAATTTTCATTATCAATTTGTTACATTCTGAAAATAATTAAAACTACTTATACTTACTTCGACTGTTGTAAAAAATGTGGATTCTGGATAAACTATGTTGAACTGAGTAAGAGGATATCTTTTTATACTCAATTCTTATCGTTTGCATCTTATTCTATAATAATGTAGGTACAAACATAAAGTTATTGAGATCATTAAAAAAAAAAAATATATATAAGTAAACTATGTTAAAATTTTCTTTATGACTATGTTTTTTTTTTCTGGACAAAGATAACTCTTCCCTCCAAATAATTGCTCCAATTACTTTAAAAATACTGAATTTGATCTGATTTTAATTGCTTTTTAATTACTCATAATTAATTTGTGGTCATTTATTTTACAGATATATCTTTTATTGTAAATGTTTGACTATAAAATCCATGATCTCGATCAAAAGAGCATAGTGTTTTACATATTCACGTCCAAACAACATACAAGGTAAGATCATAACGATATTTATAAATTTAATAGATAAATTGTTTGAACTGTGTCTCTCTCTCTCTCTCAGCCGAAAGACGTCCACTGCTGGACAAAGGCCTCCCCCAAGGATTTCCATAACGACCGGTCCTGCGCTGCCCGTTGAACTGTGTAATTACTAAAAAGTAGGCGCAGTGTGGAAATCCTTGGGGGTGGGGACGTCTTTTGGCTGAGAGAGAGAGAGAGGCGCAGTGTAAGTCACTTTTCTTTATTTCACCTCCTTGGGGATGAATTTTCCATAGAGCTAGGTACGTCCTGAAAATATTAGGTCTATGAGATTTTCCAAGATTATTATCTAAGAGCTCACAAACCTGTTAGCAAAACTTCAAATTTCGACAATCAGCGTTTTGGCATTTGCGTTGATAAACCAAACAGCCAGTATCCAATTTTAGATAAACAGACAATATGATTAATTTTTTTCATAGAAAAATATTCATCAACATGTTCAAATGTTTCAGATGAACAAACTATTCTTCATCGTGCTTCTAGCCTTGGCGGCCGTATGCTTTGCTGCCCCAACTGAGAATGCAGAAGAAACCCCCGAAATGACCCGTGCTAAGAGGGACCTCCTCCTGTACCCGTATGCCCGGGCCTTCTACCCTTACCCTCGGTTCTACTACCCTTCGGCTTTACCCGTGAAACGCGTAGAGCCTTACTACGAACCGGCCGCTAGAGCCTATGTGTACGAAATATAATTTGATTTTTCTTTAAATGATATTGGTTAAATTTAATGTGGAAATAAACGCTTGCATATCTTGAGTATATCATGTACTTTACAGAATTTTATCCCATGGATACCTAGCCAATTTTCTCTATTTATTTCGCTTTATTTAAAACAAATTCTAGATTTTGGCTAAAACTTAGGATGTTTTAGTTTCCCTATTACTTCTTGTTTCTAATAAAGGAAAATATCGCGAAGAAGTCGACATACCAATTGATTCGCAGAAGTTGTAACACAGTTGCTTTTTAAAATTGTCTGAAACCAAAACTCAAAGATATCCTGAATCTTTGAGTTTTGGCTTCAGACAACTTTAAAAATCTAATACCACTGTTAGATAAGTCGCTTGGTGGAAAATATGATGAGAAAAGTAAATGCCTAATATCCTTACATTCTCCTTGCACTTGGCACCGACTTCACCTCATTCAGTAGGTAGCATGCCAATACATTTTTTTTTTTGATTAATCTGCCTATTAAGTTATTTCATGATTTTAAGTTAAGTGATTTTAAGTTTTACAATGGAAGTCGATTCATTTTTTTGGAAAAAAAAAATATCTAGTTATTTTTTATTGAAGTAAATTAAGGTAAATTAAGGTTTGTGGGCCCCCAGCCCCTGATTGCCGCATGATTATTTTTGCTCCCCGGGCTCTAAATACTTAGAATTACTCAAGGAACATATAACATGAAGCTCATAGCTTAATAAAAAAATTTAAGGTTATGCATTACATACTTACATAACTGCCCGTACTATATAGCTTGTACTTTTTTTATTATATGTAGACAAAATAAATGACAAGAATGATTTTTATTTCTAACTTTTTGGTTTTATGGTAAGTGCTTACTGTGGAGACATACCTAGCTTTATGCTCTGGAGCCATGAGTGGAAGCAAAAGGTTAAATCTATTTGAGTTAAGCAAGGTTGTAGGTTGTAGGTATGATAGTTGTTGTGTGTGTTTTATTCCATAATAGCTTTTGCCCGCGGCTTCGCCCGCGTCAAGTTGATGAAATGGATCTTTTTGTGTTCCAAGCAGTTGCATTAATAATGACACATTACCCGAATCGAATGATAAGATGGAATGAGATAGGATAGCATGGGAAAAAATCGTTTTGGCTTCTTTTGGCCCTATAAAGACCCCTCCTAGTTTTTCTTCTTAAATATCTCCTATGTACAGACACAGACCTGTTACAGTTTCATTATATGTATTGATTGATGATGTTTTTATTGTATGAATTGATTAATATCTCAGGTTCTAAGTGACGGATTATGATAAAACCTACGCCAGATTTTAAGTCAGACCTTCAACAATACTACAGTAAAAACCGCATCAAAGGAGTTGTTGCACAAAATGTATAGGGAGTCGGCTATATCATAAGCACCTGTCTTAACTTTTCATTTTTGGGTCAGTATCAATGCCTTATATGTAAATCCGATAAATTCGTAGCCTTTCTATGGTACATTTAGTCAACAAAATCGTAATGAAGGTTAGGCGAGTTCCGCCAAAATGGCCGACATCCATTATGATTTGACGTTGACGCGCTTCATTTGACAGTTCCGATTTCCGGTACGTTCAAAAATGTACTTTTGTTACATACGTGCCCGCGCGAAAGAATTATTTATTTTATATATTATTCATCTATGTGAAATACACATATGTTTTTGTGATATTGCATGTAACATGTGTTTGGAACATTTACTTTAATTAATTTTCTAAAATATAATGAAAATATCTCATGTATGTACCTATGTCGCATGTATTTGATTTTCTGTATCATAATTTCTGAACATACGTACGGGCGCCATAATGTCAGTATCGCCATTATACGATATTAAGCGATATTAAATGTATTTTTGTACCATAACAAGATAATGAAAAAACAAATATATGATAGTCTTAATCGGTTTTTGACATTATTTCTGATTTTTGGGGAACTGCTCATGATATAGCCTTTGCCCTTTGGCTCAGTAGTTTTAGCGCGATGCACGTACAAACATACAGACAGAAAGACAGACAGACAAAAATTCTAAAAAAAATCGTTTTGGCTTCTATTGGCCCTACAAAGACCCCTCCTAGTTTTTTACTTAAATATCTCCTATGTACAGACACAGACCAGTTACAGTTTTAATATATGTTATGTATTGATGATAATGACCATGACCCTCAGTCGTGAGGAATACGACTAAAGAAGGAGGAAGGTTATAGGTAATAAAATAAGAAAGTAAAAACAAAACCAATCAAATAAAAAAATCCTTGTTCAGAGATCCAGTCACATACAAATAAATCATTTATATTCGTAGACATAGCCACCTGCAGCTGGTTCATAATAGGGTTGTCCAATATACCGCCCGTACGGGTAGAATCCATCCCGGTACGGGTAAATACCGGCCCGGTATGGGTAGTACCCGCGGTACAGGCCCGGGTACGCGAGGATCGGGTACGCTTCCTTCTCGTGGGTCTCTGATGGTTTACTCGTAGGTTCTGGTTCGGAATCAGCAAAGCAAGCCACGATCATGGCAAGAAGGAGGATGAAGGTTAGCTTGTTCATCTGAAAATTGTAAGAATTGTAAGAATTACCATTAACGTTGATTGAAACATCAGAACTAATATGAATGCATATATTTTGACATTACATATTCCATGAATTATTAAGTATAGATAATTATGTAAACACTTTAATACAGACTGTGTTAAACTAACTAAAATAATTGTTTTTTAGAAAGGGTTTACTTTTCATAAAATGTGTATTATAGTAATTTGAGAAATTTTTCAAGATATGGTAACTTCATTTTTACGTGTGGTAAAAAATTAAATTATAATAAAAACATGAAAGTACGTTACCTTATAATTAAATTGATCACGGTCTTAATAATACTGTCTTAAGACAAAAAAACTACAATATTTATACCAGGCGGCTCGTTTTATCTAACGACTTGTGGTTTTTCTAGAAAATTTTAAGAACAAATATACCGCAGCGAAATTATTTTTATCATTAACTAATTGTTTTTTATGACAATAACGTTTATGTGATGCGTAAAAAGAATCAACGAAATGAGTATATAAACATTGGAATTTGATGATCAAACATAGTCTTCCGATTGATTCCTAACAATCAAGGTAAGGGTGACAATCATTAGTATTAAGAATATATTCTTTGTTTTGCTACGTACTGATATATTTGTTACTATTTATTAATTGTTATCGGGTACTATAAGTAAATAATTTAGTAAAACAACTATTAGGCTCAATCACCTCGAAATAAATCTTGGTTTCTAAAACGCGTGAGCACTAGATTAATTTTTATATATTTATTTAATAAAAATTAACTTTACATATTTATAAAAGTACATTATAAACTTAAATAAAGTTTTTCTCGGTACTGGGTACCTATTCATCTTCTATCGTTCAGTAAATATTACAACTCATGTATATATATACCTACTTACGTTTAAAAGTCTCATGACACTACGATGAGCATATTTAAATAAGTGATATAAATATCTACACATATATAATTATATAATAATGTATAATTATCGACACGCTCACCCAGTCATCACGCGCTTCACAGTTAGAACCGTTGTTCTATTATATTTATTTGAAATACTAAAACAATGTAAAAATCCTATCCATCAGATGAACAAGCTGATCTTCGTGTTCCTCTTCGCCATGGTAGTGATGTGCCTCGGCGCACCGTCCCCGTCCGAATCACACGAGAAGCGGGAACTGTTCGCGTACCCGGGACTGTACCCCGGCGGGTACTACCGCGGGTATTACCCGTACCGGTCCTACCCATACGACTACGGCTACTACGGTCGGACATACCCATACTATTATTGAAAATGGATTGTAAATAACCCTGTAATAACCCTGCTATCTGAAAAATAAATGCTTCTCAATTTGATTTTTTAAATTAATTATTCAAACTCATGGATATACAATTCATATACGAGTATATGAGGGTTCCTTATCCAAATGATCAACGAGGTTCTATTGCCTCTTGAATAAATGCATTTTCTCTACTTTTTTAACATCGATATCTCTGTTTTAGGAAACAATATTACAAGCATTTTGCTACGATCACTACTGAGAAGAAACCTTTCGGATTGTATCTCTAGGTTCCATTCCACTACATACCTAGTTCCACCGGTGGGCCGAATAGAATTTTAAAGTACTTGTGGTCCTACTCCTAAATATAGGTGGGTCCAATAGGATTCTCGAGTACTCGTGTTACCACTGCTAAATATCCAATAATGTAATATATTGGGTCCAATAAGATTCTCGAGTACCTATGTTCCCATTTAGATGATGGATAAAAGCCAACAAATTAACTTGATAAGCCATACTTAAATCGTTGGATATTTTCTTGTTCAAATGGCGAACCAAAAGTCCAATCAGTTCCTATTACAGACACCGGTTGTCCTCGAATATTAATTAGGGAATCTGGTTAAAACCGGATTTTAATGGATTGTTCAGCGATTAGTCGCCGAAGGCAGAGTCGGAAGTACGGATTTGCCTTGTAATCCTGCGAATTAAACAGTAGATTTACATTGGCTATACTGATTTTCATTAAAATTAAATATCATATCCAAAGAGTTACAACGATAGAACGGTCCATGCTAGGCATCTTTCTAAGAAATAGAGTACGCAATACCGAAATTAGGAAGCGCTCAAAAGTAACAGACATCGGCAGAAAGGTTGCTACTCTGAAGTGGAAATGGGCAGGTCATGGTCAATGGGATTTTCCATAGGGAGGACGGAAGATGGGGCCGAAAGTTACTGAACTGGAGACCGTGGATGGGACGCAGAAAACAAGGCAAACCAACTGCCCGTTGGAGTGACGACATCGCCAAAGTTGGAGGTCCATTATGGAAAAGGATTGCACAAGACCGAGAAGCTTGGCGTGCATTAAAGGAGGGTTATGTCCTGCAGAAGATAAATAAAATAAACTAACTGCGCCCCGGGCTTCACTCCCGTAGGATTTTTGGGAAATAAAGTATCCTATGTGCTATTCCAGGTATTTTTCTGCTCGTGCACCAAATTTCATCGAAATCCGTACAGAAATTCCGTAATTAAGCAACATCCACACATCCGCAATCATATATGTTCAAGCCACAGAAATAGAAAAATGACCATAATTTCGTATTTATATAATACTAGCTTTCGCCCGCGGCTTCGCTCGCGTAAATTTCCCACGGGAACAGTGCTTTTTCCCGGGATGAAAGGTACCCTATGTCCTTCTCCGTACTTCCAGCTATGTGTATGCGAAATTTCAGGAAGATTGGTTTAGTAGATAAAGCGTGAAGAGGTCACAAACAAACAAACTCACTTACGCATTTATAATATTAGTTAGGACTAGCTTTCGCTCGCGGCTTCGCCCGCGTGAATATCCCACGGGAACCGCGCCTTTTCTTTGACTTTTATATCCTTCTCCGTACTTCTAACTATGTGTATGCGAAATTTCAGAAAGATTGGTTCAGTAGATGAAGCGTGAAGAGGTCACAAACAAAGAAACAAACTCACTTTCACTTTTATAATATTAGTTAGGAAGTTAGGATTCGTGGAATGGGATAGCTATTGCCCACCGCTTTGTTCAGTTTTGTACTATCTTACAGACCTCTCTCGGTAATAGCGCCAACTATTAAGCAAAAAAAACGATAACTCTTCTTCAGGATTCTTACGTTTATTAGGTAGCATTTTTTTAATTCCTAAAAAGCATCAAACATAATATTGTTTCAACCTCAATCATTGGGCATTTTCGCAAAATGTTTTGATAGAGCCTCAACGTTTATCCTATATCCAGTATCTAATACCATGGGGACTTTGAATTACTGTAAATAAACCTTACATTTAACCCAGCGATGTAAGGGAAAGGGCTCTCAAGGGCTATCTTAAAGAGTTAAGGTATCAGCTGGCCGTAAGGGTTGGTACAGTCAGCAACGTAATTCAGAAAATAATGTTTACTAACTAACATTGTCAAGTTACATACCTATATGCATATGTACAGTCAGCTACGAATAAAACTGACCCCCCTACCTCACCGAATCCTATCTCAGGGGGTCAGATTTATCTGCAGCTGACTGTATATATTATCAAGCCTGTTTCCCGAGGAGGTCAAAGTCAAAGTCAATTTTTTTTATTGAAACTTGGCCTTCAAAGAAGGCTCTTTTTCACGTCGAAAACTAATTATTTAATCATAATATATTATGTCTCAAAGCTATAAACGACTAGCATTTCGGAACGACCACTGCTGAGAAGAAATGCCGAAAGAAACTCATGAAACAGTCTTTGTCGCCTAACATGCCAGAGGGGCTATTTATTAACTTTATACATACACTAGAGGTAAGCAGAGACTGTGAATTTCCACTTGCTACGATCCTAAGAGAGTGATTAGAGAAGAGGAAACGAGAGAGATCTGTACTCTCTCGTTTTCTCTACTCTCATCATTCCCTTCATAAAAGCTCACCAGTTATGGGTAAAGCCGGCTAAGTGTTGGAAATTATTGGGATCTGAAAATAGCTAGATTTTATCTACGGCTTTTCTAGTGTGAAAAATTTACGAAAGTCAAAATGAGACAATAAATTTTTGATATCATGGAAATCTACAACAAGCATAGGTGATTGGTGGTGTGGTCAGGTGGTAGGATGCCCGCCTGTGGCTGCAAAGGTCCTAGGTTCAAATTCTGCCCGTGCTATATGAGTTTGTATACCAATTGGTAGGTTTCATCGACCACCACTTTCTTCCGGCGAAGGAAAACATCCTGAGAAAAACTGCACTCTAGTCTGTGAAATAGAGAAGGCAATGGCAAACCTCTCCTTAACATTGCCAAGATAGTCGTTGTGTGTGTTTCATTCCATATCAGCTAGTGTATGAAATGGAGAAGGCAATGGCAAACCACTTCATTAACATTGCCAAGATAGTCATGTGTTTCATTCCATATAATGACCACAACCCTCAGTCGTGAGGAATGCGACTAAAGAAGGATCAGGAATAGTAAATAGAAGTCTACACTTCGTAGCCAGGTGTACTACAACCTTTAAACTTAAGGGTTGTTTGGTAATAACATATTTGAATTTCAGATTGCTTCTCCAAAGGGTCGGTAATGCGTTTGTTTAGTTGTTATATCGTCGTAAGTCTTAGATGGGATGTGTTTGTTAAGTTTCTGTTTTGGGAAATGTTAGTCTGCCATATTGTTTAGAATGTGTCTATCGTTATTAAAATGATTTTATATTTTATAGAGATTCGCTTCTTGTGTGTTGTAAGTATCTAGCAATCTTTGAGCAATACGGACTTCCGCTTTTTGTTCGAATTCAAATGAAATCGCAGACATAAAGAAGATCGATGTTATATTATTCAAAAGGCGGTACTCTTGGACACGGCCCGCATTGTGAGGAGATTTCTTTCGCTACAGCCCTCACCACCGTACTTATATTAATTCTGTGCCACCGGTAGCTTGGGTCTTTGCCCCGCTGCCAATTGCTGCCCGCTGTAAAAATATTTTTATATTAAAAATGTAAAAAAAAGAGAAATTAGATAAATAGATGATACTATACTTACTAGTTTTATTACTACTTTTTACCTATTCAATATTAGAATAGAGTCAAAATTAATTATTTAAAGTTATTTTTAGTGTACAGTTGTGTAAGTTTAATAAAACTTATATGTAGTTTAGTTTAAAAAATGTCGTCGAGGTGCACAAAACGATTTTTCTCTCAACTGAAACATTTCTCCGAACGCAGATAACATTACCTCCCGGAACGTGTTCGGTGCCAAAACTTCACAAAACTCGTTCAGAATGTGTCGCGCGAATGGAAATGATTTATGGAGAATTTTTACAGTTCCGTGAAAAAATTGAAAAACTTTAGTTTCCATTGCTTCGTCATTTTGACCGTCTGCTGTGGAATTTAATTTAAAAGGGTTTGGAGGATTAATTTACTTAACATGTTAGTATAAATTTAGATACAATTATCATTCAGAGACTGGTTACCGAGATAGGGAAGACGTTTTTGCGTACTTGCGTGTTGTTGTACTTATTATAGGTATGTATACAATAAGTCTATGGGCCTGAAAAAAAAATCAATTGAGTGACGATACGTGAAGCCAAGGCACTGACATTACCGGTTTTCAGGTGGCTAAAACTTTGCCAAAAGCAAAGACAAAATACCCAAAAGGCAACTGATATGACTTTTCAACTGCCATATCGAGCCAGCATTGGTTATTTCAAATAGTGTGATTTCAGGTTTCTTCACGATGTTTTCAGCTTTACCCATCTTTCATAAATAATAAACGATTTTATAAAACTTTGAAAGTAACAAATTCTACTGTTTCTCCAAAATAACATTAGTAGCGATACGATACGCAACTAGTGATATAATCCTTAACCTACAAAACGTGGAAGTTGGTAGGTACAAACTAATCATAAGTCGAGAAAAGCGTTATTACAGCAACTAAGGATAATACTTTATGACGTAACTAATCGCTCGGACAAGACGTCTGCCTGGGTCTTCGGACTATTTGGCCCTATTCCAATGTTGACATGTTCCCATTTGGGCCTATGAAAAAAATGTTTATGGTCTCATGATTATAATGCTCATGTTTGTATGGATTATTTGTTGATCAATCGTGAACAGTGATTGATCAACATGTCGTGTGGGAATCACGAATAGGAAGATCGCATAATTCAAACACACCACTACTGGTCGAATTTTGGTGTAATGGGGGATTTTCAAAGACCCAAATTAAAAAAAAATTGTTCCAGGTGACTTCATAGATGGCGCTTAGTAAAAGGCGAGTCCATAAAAAAGGAAAAATGCACGGGATTGACATTTTTTTTTAAATAAAACCTATTAAAAAACATCTAAAAAGTATCAATATTGTGATTTGTGCAACTGACAAACTGTTATAGGTGATTTATTTTCTGCCTCTGGTTAACAGCCATTTAAATACAGCCATTATTACAACCCGGCTTATAAAAAACGCCTCCTGTTGAGACTTTTTATACTGATTTTTTTTTCTTCATTTAGCTGTCACAAAATCGCCCATTGGGTACAAATTGGATACAAAAACACAGATAAACGTGGGATAGAAGGTAAGATTCTTTTTAATTTCGAAATTCCCACTATAGCGCAATCCCGAGGCGTAGATAGTGAAATGTAAAGAGTTCATTATTTATTTTGTTTTTGTTACATAAATTAAGGCAAAAGATAAAACTGTCATACCTGACATCTTCCATACAAAATGGCCTTTTACGAGATGTCCTAAAAACTCACGTGATTCGCCTCAATCTCGGACAAAAATGGATCGAGGCGATCCAGGAACGTATCTATATAAAACTGCCCAAAATACCGCGCCAACAAATTGTTTTAGGCGTCACGATGACATGGGTGGCGAGACATGTCATGTCATCTGTCATAGGTCCAGCCGAGGCGTTAGGAGTTATGGAGTTATTGCGTGTAAGATATTTTGCCGTCGATACATGTTGGATGATCTTTGCGGTAAATTGACATATTATAGTTTTAATGTGAGCAATGCGTTGACACGAGACAAAACTCAGCTGACAAATTGTGCCTAAACCCAAACTTTTTATTTTATATTATATTTTTTTGTATTTTCATATAATTTCATGTCTGTGTGTAATAGGCAGGTACAGCAGCGATTATGACTTTTTGAATCAAAAGACGCAGAATTCTGAATTCTCACAATTTCTAATTCTAAAAGTAAATTAAGGACCTTAATAATATGCAACGCTGAGTAGAAAAAAAAACGTGTCTTAGTAAAAGTTCCATATTAATTTCCTTGAATACGCCTCTAACACCTACGAGTCTCAATTTCGCAGGCGTCAGTTCAAACTGGTATTTTCCGGAAAATACCAGTTTGCGCCGGTGCTAAACCGGCGACGTGACAAGTACGTGACTCTAGTTATAACGTGACAGGCAATTATTTACTGTCGTTAAAAAGGTGACATTTCATTGCTTACGAGTACGCTCAACATAACATAGCTTTTTTCTTTTTACCTTTGTGTTGCTCATTTATTCTGATTGTGTTTTAAGACCAGATTGCGAACCTCTTTGAAAGGGAGATATTAGTAGCACCCATAACCGAAGAGCATGTATGAAAAGAGTGATGAGTGTAGGAAGCGAGAGTGATCTGTAAGGATCGTAGCAAGTGGAAATTGCTAGTCTCTGCCTACCCCCACTGGAAAAAGGCTTGATAATATGTATATATGTGTTTTACAGAAAAAATATCACTCTTCTTTTTTATCTCTATTTTTATTTAGGTTACTAATAAAAAACTTTTATATCCAATAAGGCTACCGCTACACATAACATGGATAGATTTAAACATACGCTGGTCTCATTGCAGTAAACGTACAAAATACTGAAACATAGGAACAAAAACTCTTCTTCTAATTCTTTTTGAGAATAGCACTTTAGCGATGGAACTTCATGAAATAAGAAATAGGGGATATTTTTCTCTAAAGCACTCAACTGTACTGAAACAAAACACATTGCTTGTCTAGATTCTCTCGGGAGTCACATACAAAGTGGATTGAACGCGGTGACAAGTGACAACAAGTTTAGTACATTTACTTGATGACTTTGTTTAGTTAGAGGTACACTGGTAGAGTAAAACCTACGATTGAAAACAGCCAATTTCATAATTTGATTAAAACTAACGTGAGAAAAAGATTTGTTTCCTCTAAAACAATGTCACAATAATACAGATAAAGGATAAAATAAGTGGAAGCCAATAATTGACGGAACTTAACTTCGCTAAAAGACAATTTTTGAGAAAAATTATCGCGAATTCTTAATTCTCGGCGAATTTATAGCTTTAAAAAATAATGTTTTTTATATAAAACATAATCGTGTTTTGTGTGTCTCTTTGACAATATTCATATTTATTTATATCTGACCAATACAATTGTGACAAACACAAAACAAAAATAAAATACATAATACAAAAAAATTTCAAATTAAAAATATTAGGTTATTAATAGGTTAATAATGATAATAACGATAAATTTATCTATCTAATATACTCATACTAGCAGACGGCATCAAACGCAGGCCCAAAACGGAATGTCCCCTATAAAATACTTCCCAGACGTTCTAAAATTGTTATGTTTGGAAAATTAAAGTAGTTTTATGCCCCTGTCTCCTAGACAGTTTCCTTGGAATATTCGTCATACCTTTATTAACTCCGAAATGTTATTGTACAGTCACGAGCAGTTTAAGTTGAAGTATTAAATAATCTGTGATATTATATACATTATCACATTCTCTTTTTAGGTTATTTTGTTTTCATGCTTGTGTCTGTAACATTGATTGGTCATTTAATGTAAGTCAGGGAGCCTGGTGACCTGTATTTACAGGAGGTCTTACCTACCTTTTTCAGGCACCAGTTCTCTCCTCTTAGCTTAGGTCCTTTGTCTTGTACTTCGCTAACAATTTAATTATTATAAATTAGCCTAATTTGGAAAGAAAAATAAACGATTTACGAGTATTTTGTCATAAAATGTAATATGGACGTTTCAAAATTGTATTGATGTATAAAGCATTGGTTTTACCGCTACTAAAGTTTTTTTTAAATTCTTGATGTGAAACGAGGAGTTGAAATAAGACGTGAGCTCAAAATGCAGCAAAAGGAGATGTCTTTTTGCTCTGGTGGAGACCGGCCCTAAACAAAGGCAGTGGATCAGCCACCTTATACAAAGTGTAGCCCCTGTTCAAATCCCCTATATGAATTGAGAAAACACAGATTTCCGTTTGACGTCATCGCCGGCGCCAGGGGGTCCGATTGTCTGTAAACTGATTAATGTTCGGTAATTTAATATATTCGCGAATTCTATAAATGAAATTGTATTTTTCGATACTGGGTGTAACTTTAGTGTCCGATAGTACTTTTACTTGCGCTACTTGTACTATTATGTATTCTATGCTTGTGCTCATGATGTCTTTGTTTGTTACAGGTTGGGCGCCAACTATGGTTTGATGGCTCGGTGACGCAGCATGAGCGTGCCGCTTGCCGCGCTGTTGCGGCTGCTACTTATAGCAGGTACGTATTCTTATGTCATTTTTCTACATTATCTTTACTTTCGTTATCATCAAACTCAAACTCAAATTACTTTATTTGCATAAATGTAGGTGACTTAAGATGTACAGTTTTACAAAACATCATCATCATAATCTTCTTTACCACCTTTTCCTTTACCGTCATCTCCACCGCTAACGCTATCAATACATTATTTTTTTTATCTTTTTCAATTATTTTATGGCTGACTTTGAGCTTGACGTTGCACCAATTTTTTCTTCCTTACTGACCAAAACAAAAAATAAATTTGTTATACATTTTCATGTTCACATCGAGGCATTATTAAGAAAATATTTTATTTTTTATTTTAAGAAGATTTTTGTCTGAAATTATAAATTCATGGTGTCATTAGTTTTTATTCACATTGCACTGAAAATAACGTCCAAGGGTAGGCGTTAACCAGACACATAAATTCCGCTAAAGAGGCGGGACATCCCATTGAAACTGCTAGGAAAACTTTTCCTGCGAATGAAGGAGTGAGCATGCAGTTTGCAAAGAGGGATAGATACAATATTTTTCACATAAGTGTTTGAGTAATCAAGAGAGCAATACGTCACTACTGAAGCCGAGCGTTTCTTACTTTTGTATGCCCAAATAGCATTTAGTCAAATAATTTCACAGTAGAAACTTGGTGGCAAAAAGTAACCAAAACTGTCATATATCTCTTTATCTAAATTTTGGTAAAAATTGATTCTTCTATAAGAGCATTTCAAAAAGAAGACAGACAGATTAAGTAAATTGCATTACTTAACTAGAGCAGGAAGGGTGATAAGACAACAAAAATAATAAAGCAATTTTATTGCAGGCGGCATAAACTTCGGCAACCCCTACGCTGGTGATGAACGAGTAGACCTCACTCAAGTATGGGTTGAGATCCCCACCACGCTCGTAGCTTTGGGTGGAGACGTCCGCATCAGAGTCCAAGGCGTCACTAGTTCGAGTCTCCGCGTGAGACTGGCAAGAGAAGACGACGATGGACGCGCGCAACTCGCCACCATGCCATTAGCTCTTGATGCCGAAAGCCGCATGACTATACCATGCGGATACTTCTCAAGAGGAGGCACTTACTATTTAGAACTAGTCTCTGATAAAGAATTCGAAGATTATGATAGCAATAACATAACAGATTATAGAGTAAAAAGAGATGAGGGCAGTATTATTGAGACTGGGGATAGTGTAGTGAAATCTTGGAAGTTTGACGTCCTATGGCCTTCTGCGAAGTTGGACGTGACTCCAGAACAGATCCAGACGTATCCAGAGCGGCAGGTGACTGCCATTCTGGAGTTCCCAAGAGTAGTTTGTACCCCAGTGGAGTCGAGTGCGGACTTCTGGTTGGAGCTGCTGTATTGTGGACATTCAAGTGGTGGTGCAGTGTTGTGTGATGGAAAGAATACCAGTTCTCACGCTCATGTCTTGTATTCGGAACAGGTAATTTGATATTTTTTATTGATTAAATAAGTTTTTACTTATGAAAATAATATCATGAGAGTGTATCGAAATTTCGGTACCAATTATGAAGGTGATCTAAAGCTACGTAGGTCAAGACGACCTCCATTGTGTAATGTTATCTGCTACCGCCGGCTTCAAATGACCTTTTTCCAGATCGGCCAAGGTGTTTATGCACGTCTTGAATATCTATCTATTATAAAATCTTAGATTTTACGACAGCGCGGAGACGTTCATGATTCTCAAGTTACCTAGTAAAATACTCGTATTATATGTTCATTCGAGTTAGTCCAATCTATGTGATTTATTTTTATATATTTATTTATGTGTGTAGATGCACGGGTTCCCCGGGCGAAGGACGATGACCCTCCGATGTGAGCTGTTCGGCCAAGCCGGAGACTACGCCCTCACCCTGAGACCGGCGGCCGCCGCAGGCCCTCAGGACTTAGCTTCAGCTTTCATAAAGGTAGGCTTTATCTCTTTGTCTAGCTCAATAAGTTCCCTAGTTAAATCTGAATAGCATTTTCTTTATCTTCCTTACTAAGTAATGCACTCTTGAATTGTAGCTCTTTTTGTATTATTATTTATTTTTTATTTCGTTTGAGTTTCGGGATCCTGAAATTCCAACTCAATATTCACACAAAAACCGTATTACATATTCTGTATTCTGTATTCTGATCCGAATGAACCCGATGGAGCTATGAATCTCAATAAAATAGAATTTCTCCAAACGCATATAGTTCGCAAAACAAGAGCCAAGTTCGATGTAAAAGAGGATGCCGTCTTCATCTTACTGACAATATCGATATCATATGCGAAAGTTTGGACGTATGTGGATCCCCACATATAGGATAGTTGTTAGGTACTTAATCAGTCAAAATCCACAGGCGGAATTTATATTAAATTGTGAACAGAGAAAAAAAAAATTTGAAAAGCACAACCCATTTTTAATATGAAATTCCCACGGGAGCAGTATAAAAAATTATGGAAATATATTCTGAAATGTTCCAGAACAGTTTATCAGATGTAAACTTGTTTTTACATAATACAACATATTTTTTACTGAAGTAAAAAATCTACGTCCTTCATTAAATAATCTAGTTACGTGGTTTTCGATTTTGGCTGTAACACAGCCGCGTTCAACATACCTTTCGCCAACTTTTTGTTCGAATTAAACATACTCCCCATAAATATTGTGAAGTGGTTGAAATATGGCCGACCTGGGAGAAACTAAATATTTATCGAGTTTATTTCGGCCTTTTATGAGCTCGAGTTTTACATTCAAAGGTTTTTGCAATCGTGTTCGAGGAGTTATTGTTCGATGATATTTACGTTTTTGCGATAAATATATCTTACATTTCTAATATATTTTATCAACCGTTACGTCTTTATAAAATAGTTACATTGAGTCCAGTCGTAAAAAAATTACTTCATCATAATCACCAGCCTTACATGAGCCTTATTTAACTACGCTAACCTTTTCTATAATGGGCCACTGCAAAAAATGTTTTCTTCGTTGTAGAGTTTAGATAAAGTTTTGCTCATAATGATTTCTTTCACTGGATCACTGGTAGGTGAAGTGTTTAACGAAATGGCCATACTTGAGTCAGATTGATCAACAAAACCCAAAATGTCAAGTCATGCATTGGATTTGGACCTGCGAAGTACAGTCAAGAGTCAAAAGTCCAGTCAGAATCTACAAGGCATTATGATCTTTAATGCTAGGCGATAAGGTCTTCGAGGTATGACGCTTGACTGTACGTAATTCGAACTTCTAACCCAACTGAGTCACCACTGCTTCAACGCAAAATAGAAGTAAAATGAATACAAAAATAATTTGATAGCATGAAATTTCGATTCATGAATATGTCAATCGATTTCTGATATCATGCGTGTGAATTGTTGACTATGTTGTGATGAGATTATGTCGTAAGCAATGGAGTATTTATTTTTTATCTTTTTCTTAGCATTCAAACAATTTCAGAATGCGGAGGGAGGGGCAAAGAAGCAAGGGCAGATTTTTGAATTCGGTAATGATAGCCTCGAAAGTATTGTGATTTTAAAAGCCAAAGGCAGGATGGAAAATTGGCTAAAGAGACAAGAAATCGGCGTTCAGGTATTTTTTGTAATAAGTACCATCTCTGTTTAGGTTGTCATCTTTTTCAGAATTGCCTTGGATGCTCCTGTCTTGAGAAACCTCACACACACTTGGGCACACTTAGTTTTCGGAATAACTTCCACAAATGCAAGGCTGAGCGTATGGTTCGTTCCCATTGTATCTAGCTAGTTACGTTCTACGATGGCTTATCATCCCAAAGAGGATCTTGGTCTCCGATACTAGAATTATTTACTTTATCCATCTGTATTTTTATTTTTTAATTATATCTATAAAAATTGATGCAGGTGCCACTTTGTTACGTCGTGAACTACTTAACAGTAGTAGTCGACAATCCATCATCGACGCCAACAGTGATATCTAGTCCTGATAATCTCAATGTAAGCATAATATATGGAGACTCACAAAAAAGTCGGTCTCAGTACTTTGTTCTTTTTAAAGCTGTCAAAGGATGTACATTTTTAGATTACCTTAAGAAGATTCTTTGTTACATTTTTTTCTTTCTTACATTTTGTCAAAGTTAATAAACATTAATTGTCTATGCTAATTCCAAGTTGTATCTTTATTTTTTGATTCCCATCTTATTTTATTTTATTATTTAATTATACTGACTCTGTAAAATATGTTATGGTAAGATAAACTACTTTTATATTTAAGATCTGAACGTTATAAGATCTTAACATTAAAAGACCTAGAAATTCCATGACTTGGAGCTGATATTTAAAGCCTCGTATCCACTAGGCAACATTGACTACTCTACCCTGAATAAAGTGAAACAGCATTCATGTTTTTCGCTCATGTAAACTGTACTGAAGAGAAAACATTGGCTTAAAGTATAGGGATGTTGTGAGCAAAGAAGCAAATGCATTTTATTATTACTTTGTAATTAAGTTAAAATCTATACACTAAAATGAATATATGTTGGAAATTAAAATTTACAACACACTTCATTAATACAATATTTACAATAAAATTTGTTGTTCTTTTAACTAATCAAAATATCAGGAATACAATTTCACAGAGTTTCAAATACTTAAATAATAAATTTTTATTTCTATTTTTGGGACATACTTAGTCGATGGAAACCCACTGGAATTTCTGCTCATATTATTGTCAACTAAAATATTCGTTGATATCTTAGGGGTCACTGTGTGCTTTCTAAGCTGGGAAGGATTAAATGTACATTTTTAAAAATATAGGTATTTGATTGTCATCACTGTCTGAAATTGAACTAAACCCTTTCTCCAGGTGAAATCAATCAGTTCCAAATTTGTTGATAATCATATTTATCCATTGTATATAAGGACTGATTGGTGTGAAGCCACTCAGTACCGGCTGATTGCGCTTGACCTTTTTACCAACACCACATGTTACTCCTGCGATTTTACCCCCAATAAATAGAGGCCCTCCTGGATCCCCTATGAAAGGGTCTGGTTCTACTTGACCTTTTTTCATACACATTGGTGCTACTAGTAGTGAAGGGTTACCACTAAACTTATCTCTGTTATGCGTATCATATATAACTCCATAGCCCACTTGAAGTGGTTCTTTTTGAAGCTTCATAAGTGCTTCCTCATCATTTGTTCGAGAAGCTATCATTCCACCGTACCCAACATATCGCACAGCTATTCCTAAAAGCGTTTTGTAATCAACGGCTTTAATAATGCCGTAGCGTTTCATAACCAAAGGTTTAACTTTAATCAAACCAATGTCGTTATTTAAAAATGATTGTCCACCTTTATATCCTGGGTGGGGATATTTATTCAAGATGTGTGATTTGCATAGGGTTTCATTTATAGACAACAACATATTGCCACACCTGAAAAATACAGAGTGCTATTATTACAGTATAGTCAAAGAAAAAATACACAAGTATTGTCTAGGTTTTGGACGTCATTTTAAATGGCCCTTTAATCCCTTGATCAAAGCACAGTTAAATGATAATTTACACACAAAACAAATTGTACGCCTTTCTTTTTGTGTCCCTATCTTTTGTATTTTTCTTATGTGTATGTGCAATAAAGAGTTTACAAACAAACAAAGAAAATAAATAAAGATTATTTCATGACTCGTTTGTTCTTAGGAACGTAATCTTCTAACTTTGTTATTTATTCATTCTTACCAGATATTTTTGACAGACTTTTGGCTCATATTATACACCCTTCAAGCATTTAACTAAATTACTATTCAAACGTCTTGCCACATTCGGTGGAACAATATAATTTATACACGCATACAAAATGCAAAAATCTACGCACACAATCAGAAACAGTGATTCCTCTGAAATGATCTGCATGAACGATATGAAATTTGTCAGAGGGGAGATGCCTGTAAGTGGTTACTAACAAAACTTTAGTAATTAAATTAACTGATTACCTTACCGAACATACCGCAGAGTTGGTACCAGGCAATGGGCTGCTGTGACAGCAATTTGGCTAGTGACCAGTGATCCAGTACAAGTCCTTTTAAAAGATGGCGAAGATGTCGAGATGCTGTCAACTCTAGATATGAGACTAACTATAAATGGTAAATCGACATTTTGACCGTTTCGTAGCCGTAGTGGTAAATGGGATCTCAATTGACTGGTGATGGTCAATGATATCATCAGCAATAAGCATCTGTAATTAATTTTTAATAGTTTTATATACTCTTATAGTAAAAACTCGTAACTTACTCGTATAGTGGGTATAGGTCAATAATGCGTTTCAATAGAAATTGGATATGGTGAAGATTTTCGATGTGCAGGATTGAAATGCGATAGCTCAGTTGGAAGAGCAAGGTCGTATAAAGACCTGGTCGCGGGTTCAAGTCCTGCTCGCATGGAATTTTTTCACCATATCTAATTTCTATATGAGAGTACTTTAGTACTGATTGCAACTGAAATGCTCAAAAATCCAAAATAAAATATGAATGGCTTCCTACACTATTGATTTTCAACTTTATCGAATATGGGTTAAATCAAAATACCTTACTCGTACAGTGGGTATTGGTGTTAGGTGACGCATGCCTAATACGTTTCAATAGAAATTGGATATGGTGAAGATTTTCGATGTGCAGGATTGAAATGCGATAGCTCAGTTATAAGAGCAAGGTCGTATAAGACGTTGCAGGTTCAAATCCTGCTCGCATGGAATTTTTTCACCATATCTAATTTCTATTGAAACGTATTAGGCATTTTATATGAGAGTACTTTAGTACTTATTGCATCTGAGATGCTCAAAAATCCAAAAATAAATATTGGTTATTCACTAACAGGCTTTCCTATTGCATCTGCAGGTTGAAGAATATCTCAGTGTTAATTTTTATAATTTATAATTTTTTTTCTAACGTACCGTAATAAGTTTCTACTCATTATGAAAACAAATCATCAATAAGTATAATTTCTTTACAATCACTTGCATTGAAATTAGGCTTGGACGTTCTAAGTCAATTTATATTAAGTTTTTCTTTAAGAACTTTTACATGTTTTATTAATTCAATAGAAATAAGAGAATTAATAAAAAAGTGTGATATTGTATTTCCAAAGAAACACTTTATTTTATTTAAGTACTCGTTATTTGCCATTTTTGTACTGCTATTTTGAAATCGTTTTATTTATGATTATTGTATTCAACATCAAAACATTTTATGGAAATGGGTATTTTTTACAGAATATGATATTTATTATATTTTAGAGTACAACATCAAAATCATATGTAATGTAAAAAACATTTTCTTGTAGTAGTTTCTACTTTAAATAGTTACTTCGTAAGTATAATGATTAATGATTCCTGATTTTTGGAATTCAAGAAAAAAATCGGCCAAGCGTGAATCGAAGTCGCACACAAAGTGTTCCGTACAATTAGATAGGTATTAGAAGATACTATACATTTTTAAGTGTTGTGTACCATCGCACAATGCCAACTCATAATACACATTACAGTGGCAATATATTATATTCTAGTTCATCTATCAGATAAATAGTTAAAAATACTGCTATGTAAAGGGTGAGCATTTTTCCCCAATTAATAATACCAAATCACCAATTTTTATATTTTGCTTAGCCCTTACAACAGAGTTACAAATTTGTTTCCAGGTTCAGATGGTAAAGTTAGAGTTGTCGAGGTCAGATTTGGCCAAAGTATGCATAGACGGGCAATACACAAGGTAGCCTTATTGCCAATCTATGAATAAATTGTATAATTTGTTTATTTTAATATTAAACGGCGCCTCGCCAATTTATGTTAAGAAATAACATACACACACACTGCTATATAAAAATAATACGATCTTTTTTTTTAATTAGCTTTTTATAGCTGTTTGCATTTTTTGGAGTAACACAAACATACTTAAATTCCTTTTATACCTTCTATCCTCTAGGGGTAATACTTTTTATTCCAAAGTTCCAGCAACGAGTATAGATAATGAATGACTAAACTGATAAAAAAATTAAACAACAAGGAAAAAATAAATACTTTAATACAATGCTTCTCGTATCATGCGATGGTCGACTTTTACCAATATTCGCAAAATCGAATTCACCAGGCTGTCTACTAGGTCTACTAGTCATTAGTTGCAATTAAAATCAATATTTTACAAATATACGAAATACTGGTAACATTTTTAGATAATGGGGGTATGGCAGCAAAGCTTCAAAAAGACTGGATATGCTAAGTTTGCAGGATGCCGCAGGACAGATGACTAAACAGCCACAGAATGGGTCCCTGCTGGCTGGTATCGAACAAGCTGATTATTAAAAAATATACGACTGACAACTCACATAGCCTATGTCACTCGGGGGAATGCAAGGAATCCAACAATACCTCTCACATCAAAATCTGTTAAGCCATCAGGACACTCCTTTTTTGGTCAGTCGTGTAAAGAGGAGCCGCCCAAGAATGAGATGGTCGGACGCAACACTGCAGAAATAACGCACCAGACAGAGGCTATTTCACTGTCTGGTGCGTTATTTCCGCATATAGCTTGAGGGGAGGCCTTTGCCCAGCAGTGGGACATACAGGCTATTAAAAAAATATACATTTAACTAACTTATAACAGCCTATACATTGATATACTTACATTTAGAAATAGTCTTACTAATGTTTCAGTAACAAAATATTCGTTGCAGGATTGCTACAGAAACTAAGAGCTTTAAAAATGATTGTGTGCTTTGACACGCTTTTTTGCGACTCACTGTACTTAATCGTTACGTGATCAAGATTATAAGGATCGGCTATTACTGTTGGTGTTGTTTCTGGATTGACGATAGTTACTTTGACGTAGCTGACAATGTAACATAAAAATGGCACCTGTAAGAATTTAGTATAATTATCCCACTCATATTATAAATTGAAAGTTTGGATGTATGTGAAAATGTATGTTTCTTACTGAACCATAAATCTATTGGACTACCTCTTTTTTCCTAGAAATAATTATAAGGAATTTGGAATTGGTATATGGAGCGATAAGAATCATTTCATTACTCCATCGAAATATATTTTTTGCGATTTTCAGAGGACAGAACATTGGCATATACACTTCGATCACATGCATTTACACTTCGATAGTATATTCTAAATCTATGCATTTACGAAAGGAAATTGTCCCATAAAAACTGTTTAGTGGAGTAAACACGGAATGAAAAATACTCTAAAAAATATAAAATTTCAGATAACTTAACGACTATTGAATCTATAGCTCAGGACAACGTTTTTAAAGTCAGCTTAATGACAAATATACACACACATACACATAGATATGTCGCGGGAAATCTGTATAATTCAGGATTTTATAATTATACATACATAATATCACGCCTTTTTCCCGTGGAGGTAGGCTGGGACTAGCGATTTCCACCTGCTGCGGTCCTTACAGATCTCTCTTGCTTCCTCTATACCTTAGATCATATATTATGATCTAAGCTCTACACTCATCACTAAAAACCAAAACCACACCACCCACCCACACACACCCACCTAAAATTTTCTGTATTACCCAAAAGGTTGGCTGGTAGATAATGCTTTAGCATTAAGCCCTCCTATTGTACGTTTACTCTGTATTTTTGTACAATAAAGGTTAAATAAATAAATAAATAAATCACTCTTTTTATACATGCTCTCCAGTTATGGGTGCTCCTAATATCTCCCTTTTTAAGGAGGTCCGCAATCTAGTTGTAACTATACGTAAATATACCTCCACTTAGTATTCTTGTACCTTCACCCAATTTTCCATCATACCCTGAGTATTCAGAATTTCAATACTAGATGGACTATCCATTCTGAATTCAAAAACCTGTTCCTCTGCTTCCCCCTCCTGATACTCTTTCAAATATTAACAGCCCTATGAAAAATATAAAAAATAAATACTCCATTATTACTACAATATAAAAATTGACCACTATATGAGGTATCTTCTATTTATATCCCTCGTAAAAACCAAAGCAGGTATGGATCTAGGATTGTACTTATTATCATGCTAATATTTATAAAAGTCATTATTTTTTTTAAATATATTAAACGTGAGAATTTTTTGGGAATGGATGTAAACCTACCAAATTTTATAGAAATCCACCTAGTATTTTTGCAGACAAAGAGTAACAAATATATGGATATATTTCTGACTCTTTGTCTGCAAAACTACTAGATGGAATTCTATAAAAGGGGTTGTTGCACAAATCAATTCCTTATAAGTAAATCCGATAAATTCGTAGCTTTTCTATGGTACATTTAGTTGACAAAATCGTAATGAAGGTTAGGCGAGTTCCGCCAAAATGGCCGACACCCATTATGATTTGACGTTGACGCGCTTCATTTGACAGTTCCGATTTCCGGTACGTTCAAAAATGTACTTTTATTACATGCGGGAAAGAATTGTTTATTTTATTTATTATTCATCTATTTATGTGAAATACACATATGTTTTTGTGATATTGCATGTAACATGTGTTTGGAACATTTACTTTAATTAATTTTCCAAAAATATAATGAAATTATTGAGCATTGTATCTGATTATCCGTATCATAATTTCTGAACATACGTACGGGCGCCATGTCAGTATCGCCATTATACGATATTAAATGTATTTTTGTACCATAACAAGATCACGAAAAAACAAATATATGATGGTCTTAATCGGTTTTTGATATTATTTCTGACTTTTGGGGAACTGCTCATGATATAGCCTGCTATACAACATGCCCTTTGGTAGGTTTACATGAGAAATAAAACCTGGAATAACAGTGTAGCTATTTTAGCTCAAATATCCCATGGAAGTGGAGCTCAGCCTACTAATCGATATCAATGTCTCAACTTATCATGTAAAATCAAACAACGAGCGAAAAATAAATATTTATTCAAAAATACAACCAATCGCAAAGAGAGCCCGTTGAATATCCGGTATTCAGCGTGAGGCCAAAATATACTATTCGTTGCAAGTCTATTTTATACCAATATTTAAATTTAATTTATAAATATAAGTAAAAATCTTATGAATTGAATGAATTATCATACATTTTTTATTTTAAGTCCTACTAAAATATTTTTCGACTCTTCGAAAGTGGAGCAACGATCGGCTTTTATTATTTTGCAATTATTCTCATGTGATTATTAGGCAGTATTCTCATGTGATGACCTGCTGATTTAGAGATTATTCTTATGTGACGACTTAGAGGTGGATCAATTAAACTATAAGTACCAACGACGGGACAGACATTGACAGCTTTAAAAACGATTGAGTACTTTGAAAGGCTTCTCTGTGAGTCGCTGAACTTAATGGTCACATTGCGCATATCATCAGGATCTATTATTATTTTTGGCATCTCGGCTGGGTTTACGATTGTTACCTTTACGTAGTTGATAATGGTACAGTAATATGGCACCTGCAACAATATTATATCTGGATAAACTAGCTCGGATTCACCGTGCGAATAGTGCTTTATATGCATTTACAAAGGAGGTCTAAAAAGCTACGTTGACTGATCACAATATGATTTGCTTCCCATACAAATTCATTACAATATGGATTCCTTAAAATAGCCTTTATAGACCTGCAGTTCAGTGGTTTCTTCTCTACGTTGATTTACCAATCAACTAGTCAGCGTCCAATGGCATATATTAATAATATGTATATAGTTTTAACTTGTTAATATACCTGTAAATCGTATTCTTGTCCCTTCACCCAATTTTCCATCATACCTGTAGCACTCAATATTTCAACACTATTTGGACTATCTTTACCGAATTCGAAAACCTCTTCCTCAGGCTTCTTCCCTGATATCCTTTGAAATATCAACGGCCCTAAGAATAGTACAAAAAATAAATTCTCCATTTTTACAAAATAATAGCTGATGGCTGTAGGAATATCTTCTATTTATATCCATAATTAAAACCAAAACAGGTATGGATCTAGGATTGTAATAATTGTAATGTTTTAAATAAAAAATCTGTTTATAACGATTTCGCGGCTAAACAGCTTAATCGAATTTGATAAAATAACATGAAAATATTAAAGATCCGAGGTCTTCCCTTAATATTTTCTTCTAGGTACAGGCGTAGACCAGTTACGGATATACATATTGTCATAACTACCAGTTAATGTAATTGTATGAAAGAAATTTGCCAGAAATTGCATAGTGAAATCCTCTGGCGTCGCCGCCGATATAATAAATCCTTATCCTTACTAATATTATAAATGCGAAAGTGAGTTTGTTTGTTGGTTTGTTTGTTACCTCTTCACGCTTTATCTACTGAACCAATCTTCCTGAAATTTCGCATACACATAGCTGGAAGTACGGAGAAGGACATAGGGTACCTTTCATCCCGGGAAAAAGCACTGTTCCCGTGAGAAATTCACGCGGGCGAAGCCGCGGGTGAAAGCTAGTATAAAATACTTTAATCTAAATCCGACCCTGTGTTGAAATTACATGCATAACGAATGAACAGATTACAGTACTGATTTTCTCATTTGCTGAGATAAATTGATTGACATATTGGTAAACATAAACTTGCTACATTGTTAGATAACATAAAATTTAAAAACTTTAGCGAGTTTAATTAACTTCGATTTAAAAATCCTGCAATGTAAAATTTTATTAAACTTCTCTATCAACGAAGATGAACTTGAAATGAACATTTTTATTAATTTGTGCAGGCAAGTTCATTGGCATGTCAGAATAGTGTGTTTCTTAATAAAATATCATTTATTAGCATGTTTTTGTGTCTACCTATTTTAGTATTACTATAAAATAGGTACTTGTCTGAAGAAAATGTACATTCAAAATTTAGGATAGTCAAGGATTTCTTCTTCTTATCGACTGTGTTGTTAACCTGGCGTCAGCTTTTTCTTGTGACGAGTTCGTATCTGCAGGCCTAGCCAAGTGTCAAACGCTCAGAAGCGTTTGGAATCTACGCTACGCTAACGCTTTGTCGATAACGTTAATAGCCACCATTTAGTAGTCGTTCACACACTGGCAACATTGTGCAGTGCATGTGCTAGCTAGTGTGCGTGCAGGTTTCCTCACCATGTTTTGTTACCTGAAGCAGGTAGTGATCAATGAAAATTACCATTCATGTGGATTAAGGCGCAGAGTAAAACCACAGGAATACGCGACTATCTTTTATTTTAAATTTAAGACACTTTTATGGCCTTATCCTAATCTATACACATATAATAAAACAGTAAAAATATTTTGTCTGTACATTTAGTATTTTTGACTAAAATGGATAGAGGGACACTTAAAAAGAACAATAGAAAGCAAAAAAAATTTTTTGGAATTTCTTGTCTGTCTGTATGTATGTACGCGTTTCACGGAAAAACTACTGGACGGATTTGAATGAAACTTTTTTTGTTGTATAGCTATTAAGCCTGGGCAACATATAGGCTATAATTGATTTTGAAAACTGGAACACCTGATGAAGAACCATAGCAGAAAAGCTAAACTATAAGAAATATGGATATGGTGCCTTAACAAAAGTCGTTCAATCTGATGAGCATTTTCTGCTGACGTATAAAAATCGAAGATCCGAAACATCTGAAACAGTTTGGAACACAAAAAGACTTTTCGTCTAAGCGAAACTCACGCGGGCGAAGCCGCGGGCAACAGCTAGTCCTAACTAATATTTTAAAGTCAAAGTGAGTTTGTTGGTTTATTTGTTTGTATGTTACCTCTTCACGCTTTATCTACTGAACCAATCTTCCTGAAATTTCGCATACACATAGCTGGAAGTACGGAGAAGCACATTGGGTACCTTTTATCCCGGGAAAAAGCACAGTTCTCGATTAAAATTCACGCGGGCGAAGCCGCGGGCAACAGCTAGTCCTAACTAATATTATAAAGTCAAAGTGAGTTTGTTGGTTTGTTTGTTTGTTTGTTACCTCTTCACGCTATATCTACTGAACCAATCTTCCTGAAATTTCGCATACACATAGCTGGAAGTACGGAGAAGGACATAGGGTACCATTCATCCCGGGAAAAAGCACAGTTCTCGTGGGAAATTCACGCGGGCGAAGCCGCGCGCATGCTAGTCACTTATAACGCGTATTTGCATTCCTTTTACTCGCACCTCTCTTTCATCACGTTACATTTTCCACTTTCGGCCGTCCGCTCTAAAAATTAAAAAAAAAAAAAAAAAATTCTTTATTTCTCTTGTCCTGAGACAAATTGTTCAAACTTAGAGGTTACATGTCAGTCAACTACTTTTCAAATGTGAAGGTAACTTGACCAGTCGACTGTGCCACCACCGCTTCGCTAGACAAGGCGTGAATTCTCGGATTCTGTCTCTAGTTCCATTACGATATCCAATGGAACAAGTGAGACTAAAAAGTATCAGTAGTTCCATGGGACAGATATGCACTGAAAATATTGACAATCTTTTCTTAGTTCAAATCAATCATTTCAAGTTTCTAAGTTCAGCAGTTTTAACTCTGCGTGGAAATGCAAGTCGAACAGCGTCCAATTTTATAGATAAGTATGTACTATTAATACAAAGTGAAAGCAAATGAGAATTGATGGATATTTATTTGAGTGGATCCGTTTGGTAGATCACACCGGAATAACTCGCATGATTGTTACTTGACGCAAAAAGTATTTGACAGTTTATGATAAATTTGGTAGGTATATAGGTTGAATGAAACATAGAACAAAACATTACAAAACTCTCACAGGAGCAGAGCCCCACGGCGCAGCTAATATCGATTTCAGTACCTACCTAAATGTCGAAACTAATAAAAAAAAATTAAACAACGAGCGAAAAATAAACACTTTATTTCAATTTTTTTAAAGTTAAAAAAATATCCAAATTACCCAATATTCGGATAATCGGCTAAGTAGGAAGCCTGCTGAATATTCGGTATTCGATCCAAGGCCAAATTTTCGTCGCATGTTTACACACAATCAAATTAATAACCTATACATTTTGTATTATGCTTAGTAATAGGTACAGTATCACGGCTTTTGTTTCCCTTTAAGGGATAGAAGGACTCTTCTTAAGGCTCGAAGGTCATGTTTAGCTGGATATATCGGTGGAATGGAGATTTAGGTTAGGTGTAGTGACAGGCGATAAAGGCAATTCCTTTCATATATTGGAATCCTCGGCTTTATTAACTTTTACAATCTGCGCAATAAGGAAGCTATGTTTTTTCTAGAATGAAAGTTTGTTTTAATTCTTAGTACTACCTATTTACATATTTTTAACAACATAGTGAACTATCGGCTTATTAAAATTCAGACAATTATTTTCTTAGCCCTGTTACAGAAATTGATTGCTTTAAAAAGGATTTCGTAATTTGACAAGCTTTTTTGTGAATCACTGTACTTAATCGTTAGATGGTCAAGATTATGACGATCGACTATTACTTTAGGCGTGGCTTCTGGATTGATAATTGTTAGTTTTACGTAGTTGACACAGTAACATGAGGATGACAACTGCAACAAATAGCTTTATAAATAGGTATAATTTTGTTCACTTTATCGTTTCATGCTTGGATAAAGTTATTGTACTTTATCTAAGGCTGGGTTTAGTTTAGTTTCACTGACCACTAATGCCTGAAATGATGCTGGGTTGATCCTTGATATGATATAATCGAGGGAAAAAAATCATTCCTTTTTTTTCTTGATAACTTTTTACAGTTCGCGTACCTAATTAATGTACTTATATCTGTACCAAATTACGGTTTTCTAGTACCTACTTATAGTCTCTGAGAACAGACAGACGGACGCACAGGACATAGAGACCCATGATGTGACGCATGACATTCATAGGCATGACGAAACTATAGGGGTTCCTTGTTTACTTCGAAATCATAAAAAGGAAAAAAGTGGTCCATTTTCTCGACTTTACCCATCTGTCCAATTTTATAAGTTTATATAGATTAATTACTAGTTGTAAACAATTGATGGTTCAGTATTTTATGTACCTGGAGGTTGTATTCTTGTACTTTTGCCCAATTGTCCAACATCCCTTGAGCGTGTAGAATTACAAAACTAGATGCATGATCCCGTCCGAATTCAAAAACCTGTTCTTCTTCCCGCCCTGATATCATTTGAAATAGTAATGGCCCTAAGAAAAATATAGAAAATATATACTCCATTATAACAAGATGAAAGTTGACAGCTATATTTATATACTAGATAGGAGTCTTCTATTTATATCCAAGATAGGAACCAAAACAGGTATGGATCTAGGATTGTACTTATTTTCTATCGAATTAACGAGGTTTATTCACTTCTTTCTCATTATGATGAAGGAAATCCAAACAAAACACGATAGCAGCAATAGCTATTAGCTACTTCATAATCTGTTTTTAGGTTTTCGTACATAAAACGATAAAAACGGAACCATTATACAATTGCTTTTTGTCTGACTGTAAGATAATAAATTTCTATAGAAATAAGTAGTACAAAGGTACTACTTATTTCTATTTTAGCACTTAGTTTTTCTATGTTTTATGTTTCCTATGTATTTGTTGTGTACAAAAATTATTAAATAAACAATATCAAAACGTATTAACAAAATTATGTTTTCAATAATAACTAATAATAATAATAATAATATTAGCCGGCCGGCTCAGAGTGGAGTAGCAAGAGCGGAACACTCGCTCCAGGGTGGAAGTGTATTGCACGTAATGGCGTAATAACGGGGAAACCCGCTCTCGGGGCTCACCCCCGTGAAGGTGAAACCGGAGCCGCACCTCTCGACACCCTTAGCTGCTCACACTGTGTTGCGCCCTGGCCGCCAACTGGTGGCTTAATTAGGGAGGCCCACAGGCTGTACAGCCAAAGAGCAGCAAGTCACCATCTGCCTAACTTAAATTTTTGTGAGAGATTTAAAGGTAGATGTCCGTATCTCACTCCATAACCCAGCATCCCATCCACATAGCCCAAACCTTGTTAATCCCTACCTGGCAATAGTTCGGCAGCTGTGGAGGACTGTCCGTTAGTATATCCCTATGGTACACTAAGGGACAGATCTCCGCAGATGCAGCCATCTCACTTTTTGACAAAAAGGCCTCTTCATGTTGGCTTTGGCCCCATGAACGCCTCCAAGGACCGGGTCCCAATGGACCCGTGGCTCTGAAAAGCGTACCAACATAATAATAATAATTCTTTATTTCACAACCAAAAAGCAAAATACACAGGGATACATTATAACAAATTTGCTCCATTTACCAGCCGGCAACAGTCCACCTCCGAACTAGACGTTAGTCTGTATCTCAGAGGCGGCTTGCTTTCGGTATGGTACGGGGCTAGTAACAAATCTAATAATAGGTACCTATATTTATTATTATGTTATGATTTAAATTATCTAAAGAAATGATTCAACTGTATAAAGATTAAAGACCACACATTTATTAGAGCAGTGATGATATCGAAGGTATATCAAAACAGAAATCCGCTGAGGAAGTACATATAAAAAAGGATCTGTCAAAATCCCATCGGAGCAATTTGATTATGTAGAACCATTGTCGTTCTAAATCGGGACCGTGTTAAAACCTTTGACTGGTGCAATTCAGATTGACACTCCATTTCTATATGCAAAAATATGGGAAATTCCACGCCGATGAAGTTTCGGGTAAAAGCTAGTATTTTATAAACTAAATCCGACCCTGTGTTGAAATCACACGCATAGCGAATGCACAGATTACAGTAATTGATTTACTCATCAACTATGATAAATTGATTGATATCCCTTGAATCTTAATTTCATGCTATCTTTCTGATTATTTCATAATAATCAGCTTACATTTTGTGTTCAGCATAAAAACCTAGTGTTAGAACCATTAACATTTTTTTTGATTGACTTACCTATCCAAGGCCTATCCCGCCATTCTCAGAAGATCCATTGGCCAGAGGATGGGATCTACTGAGATCTTTTTTCGCATATTTTTTACTTTCTAAACTTAGTACAAAAATTATGGCATTGCTATTGCTGGACTGAAGAAAATTGAGACTATCGTGTCCAAATCAATCAAACAACATTTTTTACATATTATGATTTCTTATCGAGAATAACTAATCGACATTTCTTCTATTTAAACGAGCCTTCGAGCAACAAGGATTTCCGCGCGCGGCACGGAAGGAGTCCATGTTGCTCTGGTACTATCATAAATCTATAGTTACTGACGGATTTGCAATAAATAATCATTTCATTGAAAATGTCTCCTAAAATATTCAAATTGTCTCCAGGCGGATTGGTCGGAACAATTTGTGCTGAACGTCCACGGAGGGTCCGTGATGCCGTGCGGCGACGGAGTGCGGGTGTTGTTCCAGTATCCAGAGTGCGTGCTGGAGGGAGCAGACCGGGTCCGCGTGTTTGGGAGGGACGCGGACCGACTGCGGTACGTCGCGGAACGGAGGGTGCGGAGGTGAGAGACCATAGGAGATAGACTGTTTAAGCGCCTATCATCATAGGCAGGTTGCGATTTAGGATATCCGTGATGTCGTGCGGCGACGGAGTGCGGGTGTTGTTCCAATATCCGTAGTGCGTGCTGGAGGGGGCTGACCGGGTCCGCGTGTTTGGGAGGGATGCGGACCGACTGCGGTACGTCGCGGAACGGAGGGTGCGGAGGTGAGAGACCATAGTGAAAGATATATATGTGTAATTTTAGTGTTTTATGGTATGTTATGTTATGTTAAGAATCTTTCAGATATTTGTTAAAAACTGGAACCGGACTAGCTAAATGGAAATAAAATAAAATTGTCTGTACTCGGTAGGTACTCAGAATTTATTGATTATTTAGATATCATTACAATATTGCACAGTTATACTCTTAAACATGACCCCTCTAGGAGGACACGGATGGTACAATATTTAAAATATGTAAACTCTTAGATAACCTTATTTATTATGAGCAAAACTCTTGTGTGTAAGGATGACCGAGTCAGAGAGAACATAATAATTTCCAAATATAAAGGGTCGTGAGAGTATATTCGGTTCGCGTGGTTTATTAAAGCTCCTCAAAATGATTAACTACCAATTTTGTGTAGTAACAAATACAAGGGAAAGCAAAGGTTGATTCCCCAGCTTCGACGTAGCAAGATAAGATGAATTTTGGTACCTCTTTTTGGATCTAACCAAAGATTCCGTAGATTAAACGTTTCCTGTTGCCGCAACCACGGTCTCCTGGTGCTCCTGCAGGTATATCTTGAACTCTCCACGCCGACAGGTTCTCCAACCGTTGTGATTGACCAAACTAATCACCCCTATACTATTTGGGGCAAATAGAAATTCTAAATCCGTTTAATTCTAAATCAGTTTAATTTAGTTTAATTTTAAATTTTAAATCTTAACTTTTGAATCCCATCTGAAAAGAAAAGAGATGGATTTTATTCATTTATAAGATTGCAACCATGTGGCCAACACATGTCTTCAACTAGATAAAAAAACAACTTACGAGTATCTCGTGTTGATCAAAACCATCTACGACACACTCCCCATCCATGAACCCAGCCTACAAGTGACGATCGGTTCCTGGAATAAGATATTTCATAAATTTCTGAACAAAGGCACGAACAAAGTCGGCCATGTGCGCGATGCATATATCATTTCAAAATACTTACTAAATCTGCGTAACGCAAGCAATCCATCCAACCGTTCACATAAATACACAGGTTGGCCTCTATTCCATCTGCAATTTGGCTGGCTGAAACGAATTGTACAGAGAATCAGCACAAGAAAAAAGAACACTGGATTCCTTCACGGGATGTTCAAACATCAGAAATGAAACCACCACTAGCGTTTTATCCAAGCCTTACCTGTTAGTGCATTGTTTGTACCATTTTTATGAAGGTTTATCCTTCATCTTTACCCTGGCGACGAAACGAGACAATATAATGTGCCTGCCGGCTGCGGTCATCCGACCATTTCTATCAAATTGCCATCGCGTCCCTTTTATCTTTTTTAAACGTCAAATCTATGACAATCAACACCCAGTTGTTCTGCCAAACAATAAAAATTATAATTCGATGAGTTTTATTTAAAACCTTTTATTGAAATAAAGGATAACACATGACTAGGAATAGAATATTTACTTATTCCGGTTATTAAATAATAAAATCAAGAGAAATCTCAAAATATATTCTATATCATCAAAGGACAGCGACCTCTATGATGCTAGATGTCAAAACATCTTCAATATTAATTTCCAACCTGCACAACAGATGGCACTAGTGGTTTCAAAAGATGAACTAATTCACAAAATAGTACTTTCTGTTTCTTCTCAAAAGAACAAATAAAACGCAACGTTACAATATCCCTCCCCCAGAAAAAGTTTCGACACAGGAGAAACCCGCTGCCCTCAGCGTACTTAGCTGGAAACAAAAAAAATAATGAAAATAAAACAGAAAATAACCACCAGTTTTAAAACGTTAAATATTAAAATTTCACTATGTTAAATTTTAAAATCCTATCCACCACAAAACAAACTCTGAGTACTTACCTACTTACATTTCCTTTCCTACTGTGATACAGACCAAAATGAAAAACCAACTGCCAGGACCGTTGTTATTCCATCTTTAATTTTCACCTGCTGTCCGAGCATATGTTCCCCTTTCTTTCAATCCATCTTTCTATCATACATCCCTATCATAAACAGTAGCAGTTGCAGATTTTACTGCCTGTCACGTTCTAGCACACTTATTCCCAGGAGTCCAAACTGTCATTCCCAGTTGTACTCAATCCCCAGTAAGTAGCTATTT
Organism: Ephestia elutella; assembly: GCA_018467065.1. Lineage (NCBI taxonomy): Eukaryota > Metazoa > Arthropoda > Insecta > Lepidoptera > Pyralidae > Ephestia > Ephestia elutella. Next base: position 17,243,802 of record CM031586.1, on the reverse strand, counting down.
ACTCTGAAATTCTACTCATGTAAGAAAGAAAAGTATATAGTCTAGGATATAGTGAATATTTTTCAAACCACATGATATCAACCCTAGCTATAAACCAGTTACTAGCCGCCATGGACCATCACAACAAACAAAAAAAATTTTCTCAAGGTAAGTGGTCTAATGTGCCACATGATTTCTACCAAGAGATAACAATGAAATGAATAAAAAGATGCAACATGTGCTATCATTTTAAACGAAACAAAATTACTAACGTGACAGTAATTATTACTATATCACTAAAGTTATGTCTAAGGACAAGAAAAAAATTGACAGCATTTAGCTATATCACAAAACTTAAGTAACAGCTCTTAGCTATATTACTAAATATAGTCTACAGACTAAAGAAAATTAAAAGAAAAGAAAAAAAAACCTTAGTGACAGCTGGAAGCTATATCACCAAGCAAGTACAAAAGAAAATTGTGTGTTCCTATCCTAACCGTTAGTAAAACTATGTATGTACCTACTATCCATAGTACAAAAATATTTCCTAACGAGCATGCAACCAAGTTAAAACACGACCTCTACTAACTAGTTAAAAACACAATCTAGTAAACTAGAGTTAGTTAAGAATAAAACCTAGCAGTCTAAGCTAATTTAAATTAAAACTTAGCAAACTAAAGCTAGTTCAAAATAAAATCTAGCATACTAATGCTAGTTCAAAATAAAATCTAGCATACTAATGCTAGTTCAAAATAAACTTGGCATCGTTGTTTGGTATATACCAAAGCAACACGTAAAAACGTCCTACGGCTAGAGAACCAGAGTCCACTGCTTAACAGTGAGGAGAAAAAAAATAAGGAAGAAACGGGTATAAGCGATGTGAGAAACAGGTAGTCATACCTTGATATCCTTGATATGCCAAGTACCGAGATATTTTCCGTCATATCCTTCTAATTCGTAGACCAATGATGACAATACTTTCTTTACGATACATTTCTCGTACTTAGGTGCTAGTTTGGTAGCTTTAAATTTATCAGCGTCACTTTGTATGTACGTCTTCCGCCAAACTTCCTGTTCCTCAGACAACTTAACCTCACGGCGACGTAAATTATAATACCTGGTGTTCGTAGCGTGAGCTTTTAAAATGTTTGTACGTACTTTATTAAAGATCTCCTTCAGAACTCCAAACTCACCTGCATATTCATCCCTTGGCATGGCTATATCATAATCACAATCACCAGTATCTTTATAAAATGACCCATTTATTATCGGTTCTCTGCCATGAACTAAAAAGAATGGTGTAAAACCAGTAGTTTCATTAACAGCGCTATTTAATGCAAACTGTATTTTATATAAATTTAAATCCCATGTTCTATGATCTTGTTTTACATAAGATGAGACAGCTGTCATTACGGTTTTATTATATCTCTCCACTAAATTAATTTGTGGTGTGTACCTAGGTCCGTAGTGAACACGAGGAACGTTATACTTTTCAAGCAATTTACGAAAATCAGATCCCGTGAATTGAACCCCGTTGTCGGTAATTACGGTTTCAGGAATTCCGTGAGCTAAGAAAACATAATTCTCAATGTTCTTTGTCACCGCGGCACTAGTTGCACTTCTTAACGGAAACAACATGGTATATTTTGAAAAACAGCATGTTACCACTAACAAATGTACAAATCCCGAACGAGATCTAGGCAAAGGTCCTACCAAATCCATTGACAAAACTTGAAATGGTCTATAGCACTGTTTTGGTTGACCCATAAGTCCTGGTGTGAGAGTTGTCTTGTGTTTGTAAGCTGAACATGTGGCACAATTTCTAATATAATTTGTTACATCTCTATATATTCCTGGCCAAAAATATCTCAAACATATCCTGCGATGTGTTTTGAATACTCCTAGGTGTCCTGAAGTTGGAGGTTCATGATTCTCCGAGATAATCTTTGCACGCCCAGATTTCGACACAACCTCTTTCCAATCAAACTCTTGTGTTAATGTGTATTTACTTTTGCAATATCTAAACAGTTTTCCATTTTCTATACGGTAGTTGGGATAATTTTTCGGATATGCTGTACAACCCTGAAATATTTTCTTATACCACTCATCATCGTCTTCATTTACCGAGGGAGTGTTTATGACTTCAACCTTGAGTAAACGTGAGAGAGCGTTGCGGAACTTGTTTTTCTGGGGGACTTTAATGCCCACCACAACGAGTGGCTATACCCATACCAGAAAACTGACCATGCTGGTAGGGAGGTGCGAAGGTTTGCCTTAGCACTAGATCTAACCCAGCTGGTGGACCAAGCAACGCGTATACCGGATATCGCTGGCCATACACCTAATTGCCTTGACTTGTTGCTGACAAATGATCCGCACAGACACTCAGTGTCCGTCTCAGCACCGCTGGGTACGTCCGATCACTGTGTGGTGAAAACCGTATCTGTCTGCTCTCCTCCGGATGATAGTCCCCGGGGCTTGAGGCGAGTCTGGCGATACGAGTCGGCAAACTGGGGATGAGATGCGAGGTTTCTTTGCATCATACCCTTGGCAGCAAACGTGCTTCTCTTCGAGTGATCCTTCGCGCTCTGCTGATGCAGTTGCAGATGTGATTAAGCAGGGAATGGAATATTTCATCCCATTCTCCGACATTCCGCTTGGTCACAAAGCCCGTCCTTGGTATAATGCGGACTGTGTTCGTGCTGACGCTCTAAAACAGTCTGCATACCAAGCCTGGGTGCAGGCACGCGATCGCAAAGAATCTGCGCGGAAAATCCTCAGAAAGAAGAGAGCCTTTAACTGCGCCCAAAAGTCGTGCAAAAGGGTTTTACGCAAGGCTAGATTCAACCATGTCAGCCGAATAGGAGCGAAACTAGCAACCTACCCACCAGGCAGCAAGCAGTTCTGGTCCCTATCGAAATCGGTTGAGTCTAACTTCTGCCGTCCTTCACTGCCTCCTATGCAAAAGCCAGATGGGTCACTGGCTCATTCTGCAACTGAGAAAGCAAATTTATTTGCTACTCAATTTGCAAACAATTCGCGTCTCGACTCTGGCTCTAAGCAACCACCTACTATACCTCGTTGTGATTCCTCAATGCCAGAGTTGACAATCCATAATAAAGAGGTCCGTAGAGCTTTACTTAATCTTGACGTGAATAAAGCTAGTGGTCCCGACGGTATACCCGCAAAAAGTTCTGAGGTGTTGTGCGCCCGAGTTGTCTCCAGTATTGACACGTCTGTACCGTCTGTCTCTTTCTTCCAATGCCGTACCAAAATCTTGGAAGCTTGCCAATGTACAACCAGTACCCAAAAAAGGAAATCGCGCCGACCCCCTTAATTATCGACCCATCGCTATCACCTCCATACTGTGCAAAGTCATGGAAAGGGTTCTCAACAAAAAGCTGCTCGCGTACTCTAGAAAGAAAATGATCTCCTCAGTGATCATCAATATGGTTTCCGCCAGGGACGATCTACTGGGGATCTTCTTGTGTACGTGACACATTGTTGGAGCGAGGCCATCGAGAAACATGGTGAAGCACTTGGTGTTTCTCTTGACATCTCGAAGGCTTTCGACAGGGTTTGGCACGCTAGTCTGCTGAGCAAGCTTCCAGCTTACGGCATCCCTGCTGGCCTCTGTAGCTGGATAGCTGACTTCCTGAGTGAACGATCGATCAAAGTGGTCATTGATGGCTGCTCGTCTGATCCAATGACTATTGACGCCGGTGTTCCTCAGGGGTCTGTCCTCTCTGCAACTCTTTTTCCTGCTGCACATCAATGACCTTCTTACACCCGGTATTGTTGGGTATGCAGATGATAGTACTGTTGTGGAGAGGTACTTGTCCGGTGCAGGGATTAGCGGGGATCAGTTAAAACTTGAGAGAAAGGCCATGGTTGAGCGAACTGACCAGACGTTAGACTACGTATCCCAGTGGGGAGAGAGTAATCTGGTCACTTTTAACGCTTCCAAGACACAGGCGTGTCTATTCACCGCAAAAAGGAGCCCTTTCATCCTTGCTCCTACTTTTCGGGGTACATCGGTTCCTATAACCGACAAGCTTGAACTCCTTGGCATGGAGTTGACAAAAAACCTCAACTTCGGCACCACCATCGAATCCAAAGCCCAATCAGCTGCCAAGAAGCTGGGCATTCTCAATAGGGTGAAGCGATACTTCACACCTGGACAGCTTCTTACTCTTTACAAAGCTCAAGTCCGTTCTTGCATGGAGTACTGCAGTCACCTTTGGGACGGCTCGGCGAAGTACCAACTGGCCACTTTGGATTCGGTGGAACGCAGAGCCAAAAGAATAATCGGCGATGAAAAATTAACGAACGCTAAGCTCCACAGCCTAGCTCATCGTCGAAAAGTTGCCTGCTTGTCGGTTTTCTACCGATTGTACTTCGGAGAGTGTGCTCATGAGCTGCATGAGCTCATACCGCTCGCCCCTTTCTTCAACCGGACAACCAGACGCACTGCGGGCTATCATCCCTTCTTAGTTAATATTCCCCCCGCACGCACCAAGCGCTTTTCGTCATCATTCTTGATGCGCACAGCAAAAGCGCTGGAACTCCCTACCTGCGTCTGTGTTTCCGAGCACATACAACCTGACTCTCTTCAAAACCAGAGTGAATAGGCTGCTTCTGGGTAAGCTCGCTTCATCGTAGACCTCATCTCTGTCCTCGGGCAAGATTGTGGTCAAGAGCAAACCCATATTTAATAAAAAAAAAAAAAAGAGCGTCCGGTACGACGTTATCTTTCCCTTTTCTATGCTCAATTGTGAAATTGTACTGTGACAAACGACAACCCCAACGAGCTAATCGTCCAGTAGGATTTTCCAAATTCATGAACCATTTTAAGGATGCATGATCTGTGACAACAGTGAAAGGTCTAGTTCCCAAATATGGCTCAAATTTTTCAACTGCAAAAACGACAGCTAAAGCTTCTCTTCTCTGTTGCACTGTAGTTACGTTCATTTTTATTTAGTGATCTACTAGTATAGGCCACAGGAGTGATCTTGACCATTAATATTTTGGGTTAGCATGCCACCAATACCATAACTTGATGCATCACAATGGTATTTCAAAATTTGGACAGGCTAAAATCGGAGCCGAAACTAAACAATTTTTAAACGAGTGAAAGCTTCTTCAGCTTCTGTGTTCCAAACAAATTTAATCTTTGTACTGGTAAGAGCATTAAGTGGTGCTGCTATAGATGAAAAATTTCTTATAAATCTACGGTACCAAGAGCAAGTTCCCAAGAACATTTTGACCTCCTTAGAAGTTTTTGGTGTAGGAAATTCCAAAATTGCACGCACTTTCTCTGGATCCGTTCTTAATCCACACTCATCTACCACATACCCAAGATATTTAAGTGATTTACGGAAGAACTTACTTTTTTCAAAATTAATTGTCAAATTTGCATTTTCAATTCTTTGGCAAACGCGTTTTAACAGCAGTAAATGTGTTTCAAAATCTTCAGCTATTATTACAATATCATCTACGTAACAGAATACTAAACCCTTTGTAATATCACTACAAAAAGGTGTACCAAAGAGCATATCCATCAATCTTTGTTGGCGAGCAGGAGCTCCACACAAACCAAATGGCATTACCTTAAATTTGAACAAACCTTTACCCGGAGCAGTGAAACTAGTTTTTTCTTGTGAATTTTTCATCTAATTTAATTTGCCAAAAACTTGATTTAAAATCAACAGAGCTTATGAATTTAGCATTTCGAAGGCTATCTAAAATTTGAGGTATATAAGGTATTGCATAAGCATCCCCTTTCGTAACTGCATTTAACTTTCGACAATCCAAACAAAATCGCCATGTACCATCTGGCTTTGGAACCATAAGAACTGGGTTATTCCACGGGCTTTCACTAGGTGTGATAACATCGAGCTCGAGCATTTTATCCACTTCCTTATGCAATTCCTTCAATTTCTCGGGTGACATTGGATATGGTCTACATTTTATTGGTAACGCATCACCAGTATTTATTGTATGTTCAATTAAATGTGTCCTACCTAATCCCTTGCTTTCAAACGAAACGTCATGAAATTGCTTAATCATAATTTCTGCCAGCTCTTTTGGTTAGAATTCAAATCATTATAAGATTTTACAAAATTAATAGGCTTGTCAACATAACTAGAATTTTGAATAAAATTTGTAGGTGCTTCAATATAAGATATGTTTTGAAAAAATCTCCGGCATTAATTTAAAACTTTTCCAAAAATCTACTCCCAATATGACATTTGAAATTATAGAAGGTATTACATGAAATTTGATTACATTAGTCACTCCCTTAAAAGTAATGGGCAGTGTTAAATAACCAATAGTATTGCAAACTGAACCGTCCGCAACCATAACATTTGATTCGTTAGTGTCTTCTAAAGAATATCCCAAATCAATAAAACGCTTATGAGCATTATTTCCTATAATTGAAATCGCTGCACCAGAATCTAACAATCCACAAATTGTCAAGTCTAGGATATCTACATTTAGATAAGGCCGAATATCATTTACGTTTGGCTCAAACAAAACCGATGTAACGTTGTTATGTTTAAAATATTTAGATACAATCCCTAACCATTCTTTCCATTCCAAAGGATCAGCCTTTTCCTTCGAATTAAGTTTACATCGATTTGAGCTTCCTAGTTTTTTGGATTCGAACCAGATTTACATTTAGGACAGGAGCGAGTTGTGTAGCCTAATTCTCCACACTTAAAACATAATAACCTTTTGTCTCTACAAAATCCAGTACTATGGTTATCCACTTTACATCTGTAACAGTACACTTTTTTATTTTTATTCACTGTATCCTGTTTTTGTGTGTTACCAAAATGTTTATTATGGTGTGTTTGAATAATTTGTTTTTTATTTTGAATGTTACGAGTTTGTCTTTGTTCTGTAAATTTCTTTTCTACCTGAGGTGGTTGAGACACAACGGTGACATTTTTTGTCTGTTTACACTTGTACACATAATCGGGATTTATGTTCGATTGTTTAGGTGGTTCAACAAACAATTCTGTGCTTTGACGTGCCGATTCTATTTTTCTACACTTAAGTTTGAGATCATCAATAGAACTAATATCGTATAACGCTAATTGTTCTTTATAAGTTGGTCTAATGTTATGTAATAAAATATCCAACTTGTCTTTATCAGATAGTGGTGTATTTAAACGCGAGAACATTCCACTCATAACCGCAAAATAAATGTGTATAGGTTCATCTGAACCTTGTGTACGTGACCTTATTTCGCTTAGCAATCTGTATTCGTAATCAACTGGTGCGAATTCCTCGATTAACAAAGCACTGAGTTCCTTCCATGATGAAACTTGATGTTTGACACCTCGATACCACAAAAGTGCCTGGTCCGTGAAAAAACAAAACGCAGATTTGAACAACACTGTATCGTTTACACCAAAAGCCGTAGCACGTTCACATACCATATCTAAGAAGGAATGTACACTTGTGTGACCATTAAAACTAATATTCCATTTGTGGATATTTAATTTATTAATAGGAGAACGCTCCTGACTATCCTTCGCAACCTCTTCAACCGAACCAGAACTGGATTCACCTTCCTGTTTTTTAGAATCCCAACCGTTTAAAATACCAAGAAAAGGTTTCAACTTTGAAAGTAATGCAGCACAAATATCCTTATCCACAGGTTCCTCACATTGTAACCTCTCCAATCTTTGCAAACAATGACAATATAAGGCCTTCGCACGAGAGAGCTGATAACGATCCTTAGATTTCTTATAATTATCCAAAATACCTTGTAATTCCTTGATTTTATCCGTAACAAGAGGCAACTCCACACCGGGTTTGACATCATCACCCAAAATGTCCTCCGGCTTAAATTCTTTACAAAGTGACTTCAACTGTTTTCGCAATTTGGGAACGGTGTCCTCTGGAATCTCCGATCGAACAGAAACCTCATAAATAAGCTCTTCGCGTAGCAACGAATGAAAATAAACGCTTTGTGTATCCATTTTTTTTTTTTTTATAGGAGCAGTAATAAACACCAGTATAAGGGAGAAATTAATATAACCTATATGTTTTCTCTGTCACAATAAGTATGCAAGTTATTTACTTGTAAAACAAAATAAGTGGAACATCATGTTCACAAATCACCACAAAAAAATTATATGCACAGCCCTATCGCTGTGTGTAAATAAGTACTTGTATTTAAAATTTGTTGTGAAATTAAAGTATTAAAATATTTCACTAATCTGTGAATATTTATACAAAGTATTTAAAAAGGATTAAGTACCTGTATTATAAGCAGTTTTATAACAATATGTATTTTGTGATTTATAAAGTAACTTATATTATATAGTAACTTATATGTCTAGATAGTAGGTAATATTTATCATTAACCCGGTATAGGTAGTTATGACACACCAAAGAAAAAAAATATAAATGTAATGGTTACATTACATTAAAAAATATACAAAACAAGGCACAGCATACACTAACAGCAGCACAGCAAAAAAATAATAATTTGCAGATAGAATAAAAAAAACTCAGTTATTTCTTTATTTTGATTTTAGAGAAAATAAATTAACCAAAACTAAAAGTTGTATTTATTTTCCCTAAATAGGAAATGAAAAATAAATGCACAACCTGATTACAAAGTAGTTATTTCAATGAGCTGAAAATAATAATACACTACCAAAATGAAGCTTTAATAAACCAAGTGGGCGCCACTGAAAGGTATATATGTGTAATTTTATTGGTATGTTATGTTATGTTAAGAATCTTTCAGATATTTGTTAAAAACTGGAACCGGACTAGCTAAATGGAAATAAAATAAAATTGTCTGTACTCGGTAGGTACTCAGAATTTATTGATTATTTAGATATCATTACAATATTGCACAGTTATACTCTTAAACATGACCCCTCTAGGAGGACACGGATGGTACAATATTTAAAATATGTAAACTCTTAGATAACCTTATTTATTATGAGCAAAACTCTTGTGTGTAAGGATGACCGAGTCAGAGAGAACATAATAATTTCCAAATATAAAGGGTCGTGAGAGTATATTCGGTTCGCGTGGTTTATTAAAGCTCCTCAAAATGATTAACTACCAATTTTGTGTAGTAACAAATACAAGGGAAAGCAAAGGTTGATTCCCCAGCTTCGACGTAGCAAGATAAGATGAATTTTGGTACCTCTTTTTGGATCTAACCAAAGATTCCGTAGATTAAACGTTTCCTGTTGCCGCAACCACGGTCTCCTGGTGCTCCTGCAGGTATATCTTGAACTCTCCACGCCGACAGGTTCTCCAACCGTTGTGATTGACCAAACTAATCACCCCTATACTATTTGGGGCAAATAGAAATTCTAAATCCGTTTAATTCTAAATCAGTTTAATTTAGTTTAATTTTAAATTTTAAATCTTAACTTTTGAATCCCATCTGAAAAGAAAAGAGATGGATTTTATTCATTTATAAGATTGCAACCATGTGGCCAACACATGTCTTCAACTAGATAAAAAACAACTTACGAGTATCTCGTGTTGATCAAAACCATCTACGACACACTCCCCATCCATGAACCCAGCCTACAAGTGACGATCGGTTCCTGGAATAAGATATTTCATAAATTTCTGAACAAAGGCACGAACAAAGTCGGCCATGTGCGCGATGCATATATCATTTCAAAATACTTACTAAATCTGCGTAACGCAAGCAATCCATCCAACCGTTCACATAAATACACAGGTTGGCCTCTATTCCATCTGCAATTTGGCTGGCTGAAACGAATTGTACAGAGAATCAGCACAAGAAAAAAGAACACTGGATTCCTTCACGGGATGTTCAAACATCAGAAATGAAACCACCACTAGCGTTTTATCCAAGCCTTACCTGTTAGTGCATTGTTTGTACCATTTTTATGAAGGTTTATCCTTCATCTTTACCCTGGCGACGAAACGAAACAATATAATGTGCCTGCCGGCTGCGGTCATCCGACCATTTCTATCAAATTGCCATCGCGTCCCTTTTATCTTTTTTAAACGTCAAATCTATGACAATCAACACCCAGTTGTTCTGCCAAACAATAAAATTTATAATTCGATGAGTTTTATTTAAAACCTTTTATTGAAATAAAGGATAACACATGACTAGGAATAGAATATTTACTTATTCCGGTTATTAAATAATAAAATCAAGAGAAATCTCAAAATATATTCTATATCATCAAAGGACAGCGACCTCTATGATGCTAGATGTCAAAACATCTTCAATATTAATTTCCAACCTGCACAACAGATGGCACTAGTGGTTTCAAAAGATGAACTAATTCACAAAATAGTACTTTCTGTTTCTTCTCAAAAGAACAAATAAAACGCAACGTTACAATAGGAGATAGACCGTTTAAGCGCCTATCATCATAGGCAGGTTGCGATTTAGAATATCCGTGATGCCGTGCGGCGACGGAGTGCGGGTGTTGTTCCAGTATCCAGAATGCGTGCTGGAGGGGCAGACCGGGTCCGAGGACGCGGACCGACTTCGGTATGTCGCGGAACCAAGGGTGCGGAGGCGAGAGACCATAGCACGAGATTGACTGTTCACACAGAAATATATATTTTTAAGTACATATATAAGGTTCAAACGCCAATCATCATAAATAGGCAGGTTGCGACTTGGCATAAATTGCAAGCTACCTAAATACACGAGGCAAAAGATTGTTAGACAATTCGCAATGTGTGTAAGCGCTTTTAGCATAGCGAGTCACGGCCATCCATGGAAAAATAAGAACATCTCTTGTTAGTTCCATGCGGCCATCATAGTACCTACCTGTTAATTCCATCCGCACGACTCGTCAAATATTACGGTTTGCAAACTTATAATTTTGTTTTACTAAATGGCAACGCCAGGCGTTCCACTTCAGTTCACATTTTTCAGCGATTTGAATCGTCAAAAAATCTATGTAAAGTCAAAGCTAGCAAACGTCTAAACCCTTCAACCACCACCGAATCATTTATATATTTATTTCTCAGGGGTCAGCACACAGCATCGTTCGACTGCCGACTCTTCAACGAGCGATATCCAGAATACTGCTTCGTTTACGTCTCGCAAGCGGTAACAGGCGCAGTAGCTGATGTTAGGATGGACTGCCTTCCAACTTTACCACTGTCTGGTGAGGCTCCCTTTAAACCCTGGACAACTGTCATCATTTCAATATCATAATTAGCCATTTTTTACGTATCCACTGTTTGCTGACCTGTCTAATGGATGGATAACGAGGAGCTCGATATAATTAATTTTTGGTCATCCATCCTGAGACCGGCCGAATAATTTATTTTTAATTTTAATATCGATACAAAGTAGAGTACTGTCTGTGTCAACAGAGGGAGAAGAAACGATTCGACTGCATTATCAAGTTTCATGAAAAGTACTTCAGCCTTTAAAATAATTAGCTTTTTTCTAGAATCATCAAGAATACAGCTGATTACTGAAAAAAATGTGATGGAAATTTATTTAAAAAAAAATACGTTGCCCCAGATGGCGGCGCGGGCGGCTGGGGCGAGTGGTCGGCGTGGTCAGCCTGCCCTGCGCCTGGGCACTGCTCAACGAGGACCCGCAGTCGACACAGGTTCTGCGATAGCCCAGCACCGGCCTACGGTGGGAAATATTGTGAGGTACGTGATCTTCTTATTCTTATTTTCGAGTCGAAATGGAAAAAATATGTTAGAATGGAAGTAATAAGTACTTTGTACAACTATTACTTCTATAGGTTTGGGATTTTGATAAAACGATATGACATTAAAAACTTGTTTTTACCACTCTTTACAAACCTTTCATGTAATTCTTATTTTTCTTCTTGCTTTTTGACAGATTTGTAATGCTTAGCAACGTCTGTTTATATTTGCAACAAAAATATTATCAACGCAGAAAATATTTTATGATCTTGATACTTTATTTATTTGTTTCTTGTTAATTGAATAAATCTTAATATTTATAAAAATGGGTCCCAAAAAAAAAGTAGTGGAAGAACCACAACAAACGAGGGGTACTGGTGGATTTACAGAAGTGGAAAAAACATTCTTAGAACTTCAAGTAGCCGAACGTAACCGTGTGATAGCTAGGCTTCGAGCAGCTGTTGATGAATATGAGGTGAGAAATGATGAATTGCAGAAATCATATGATAAACTTGACGAAGACAGAGCAGACATCATTGCTTATTTAAAAAAAACACTAAACTTGAAAAACGAAGAAAATAATGAGTTAAAAGATAAAGTGAAAGGACTTGAAGAGACCAGAGAAATTGAGACCAAGGAGTTCAAACAAACAGTTGATGAGTTGGAAAAAAATTTCACTACTATGAAAGATCAACTTACCTCTGAAAACAAATTATTGGCTGGTAAACTAAACACTCTAGAAGAATTTAGAGCGATTAGAGATGATTTGATGAGAAAGTTTGAAAAACAAGAACAAGACTTTAAAGACCAAGAAATGAAGTACAAAAGAGTTATCTATGATGCTGAAAAGAAATTTGTAATTAGCAAAGATAAATTAAAAAAGAAATGGAAGGTCAATTATTGCAGCTAGCTCAAGACTTTCAAGATGCAACTGAATTGAGAATTGCTGCTTCTACCCACAGGGTAATCAGAGAAAATATAGCTATTAACAATGAGTTAGATAATGTTCTAGCAACACAAGCTAAATTAGCTGATCAAAATGAAAAATATAAAGAAAGTGAAAGATCGGCACGGATTGCAATGGAGCTAGCTGAAGAAGAAAGAGATAAAGCTATAAACAAAAATGTCGTACAACTGAAAGTAATAGACCAAATAACAACTGCTTTTCAGGAAATGAAGAAGACTCAAGCCTTGCAGCATAAAAAAATCGTTGATTTTGAAGAACAACAGGCAAAGATACAAAAATTAAGTAAAGAAAATGAAAACTTGCTTTTACAAGTTAGGATATTGGAACAAAACTTACACAATAGAATGAATTTTCAAAATAAGGCCGTTATCGAGGCGAGTAGAATTGCTGATGAATGTACTAAATTAAAAAATGTTTTGAAAGATGCTGCTATAGCAGTAAAAGCTGCATTGAAGTTAGATCAATGGGCCACCACAGATCCTTCAAGAGAAATAATGGATAGGCATGTTTTACTATCACAGTTACTGGAAATTGTTTCACAATATCGTGATATTCAACGCGCTGAATCTGTTGAAACTTTAGCATCTTTCGAAAAAGTATATAAAGAGGGTGATCTAGGGTTTGTTCCTAAACCTGTACCGAAAAAATCAATGCAGTCTCTTGCAGTATCACGTATGTCACGGGCCCATGAAGAATCTGTTACTAAAGCAGAACGTAGTCCGTCATCAATATCAATTGTATCATCTTCCCTTGGCAGTGTTAAAACAATACCTAGTATTAAATTAGTACCTGTCGAATCTGCACCAGAATTGGTTGAAAGAGAAAGTATACCGTCGTTTGTCACTTCGACAAAGTCATCTGAAAGCGTTGCTGCAGATGTTGAATCGGAAGAAGGCGATGCAACGGAGATAGAGAAAATGCTTGAAGCAAGCAAATTAGAAATACAGAAGTCTATTATGAAGGATTTAGCTTATTCTCAAATGGCAATGCAATCACAATTGAAATTTTCAAAGGAACAGATGAGAAGTTCAGTAATATTGGAGGAGGGAGAGGAAGGTGATAAACACGAATCCAAGGTTGCATTTGACGAAAATGTTGAAGTCGAAGAAGGAAAGACTGAAGGGCAAGAAGACGGTAATGAAGAAAAGAAGGAAGGTGATGAGCCAGATGAAAATAAAGAAGAGCCGACAGAAGAGTAGACGAAATAGTACATATTTGTATTTTTTAATACTAAATGTAATATGTGTTCCATTATTTATTAAATTTATTGTTTTTAAATTAGATTGATATTAATCCACTAGGTTTTTCGCGCGGCTTCACCCGCGTGAGATTCTCACGGGAACAGTGCTTTTTCCCGGGATGAAAGGTATGTCCCTATGTCCTTCTTAGAACTTCTAACTATGTGTATGCGAAATTTCAGGAAGATTGATTTAGTACATAAAGCGTGAAGAGGCAACAAACAACTTACTTTCGCATTTATAATATTAGGATTAGGATACTTCCACGTCCACATCCATTTCATATATGAATACCATACTAATTTAATTTAATGTTTATAAATGGGGAAATATGTCAGACTATCTGTTACGCTATCACGGCTAAACTGATTTGATAACCTTTTCTGACGACCTCCGTGGCCCAACGGTCATCACGCCGGACTGCTACACCGGAGGTCCCGGGTTCGATCCCCGGTCGGGTCAAGATGGAAAATGATCTTTTTCAGATTGACCCGGGTCTTGGATGTTTATCTATATATGTATTTGTTATAAAATATAGTATCGTTGAGTTAGTATCCCATAACACAAGTCTCGAACTTACTTTGGGGCTAACTCAATCTGTGTGATTTGTCCGTATATATTTATATTTATTTATTTATTTATGGATATGATTGAAGACCCGAAGTAAAATATAGGCTTTTTTTAAAAATCCACCCACAAGGGACTGCTATAGTTGATGAAAGTTTGTATGAAAACCATATAAGTTATACTTTTTGCCATGGCCGGAGCTGCGGACTTATATACTTGTTTCGTAGAGCAACACGGACTCTGTGCCGCGCGCAGAAGTCCTTGTTGCTCGAAGAGTTTTATCGTTTCGTTAACATTTCAGAGCAAAGTATTGAGCATTGAAAGTCAAGAGCAGAGTAGGCATCAGCTAGATGCTTCCTTGCTGGTCTTTGGGACATCGATGAATTGTGACTTTTTGCATCCCCAATTGAGCAATCTACACAAAAAGGAATATATAAAGTCAAAGTCAATTGTTTTTATTAAAATAGGATTTAAAATAGCACTTTTAAATCGTCATATAGATTAATTCGTTGACGTCAGAAAATTACTTAAAGCTAAGGTTTCTACAGCCTCCAAAGCGCAAGTGGAGAAAAGGGCGGCGCAACAAGCTCCACTGTTGCGTTTTTTCCAAAGACGTCACATAATAGACTCCGCTACGGCATGTCTAAGTACTAAATGTCTATGTACCTACGTTACTTCTAAAGTATCCAATGTCGAAGTATGCAAGTACGATGTACGTTAGTTCTGAAGTACGTCTTATAAATAATAATTAAGGAACTATCTATGTGAACAAATATACATTGAATATTATGAAATGTTCTCAGGGTAACGCAGTGGAGCTGGCTGCGTGTGAATGCACAGCTAAATCTTGGGCTGGTGACTCTTCAGTGGTAGTTGCAGAAGTGGGCTCTAGATGCCGCTGTGGCTGTGTGCTACATCTGGCACCAGCCGCGAGGCTTCTAGCTGGGTCCGCTAGAGCATGCCCATCCAGATCCTTCTGGTTACTTCAGGTAATACAAACTTCTCTGACGTTTCATGCAATATTGCAGTCGCAGCTAGACAACATCGCTTCAGGTTATATTAACTTAGCAGACGTTTCGTGCGTTGCAGTTGCCGATATCGCAGCTAGACGACAACGTCAGCTACAATACATAAATATTTGTTCATGATGTTAAAGTCCAGATATTGTAAATATTTATTATAAAAACGGGTTTTGATGAATTATTGAAGCCATGGTCTGTGACACCGCAAAATCTTCTGTCTTCCCAATAAAAAAGCTAAATTTTTGTCTGTCGAGGCGGTTTTTTTTTGCCTATGTACCTACGACGACGTACGACGAATATCGGATTTTCTATTTGATAATAATCTGCTCCTGCCTTGATACTCGTAATATCGGAAATTTTTGTAACTTTTTAATGACATACTTTCACTGTGAGTCAGTATTAGTTTTTGTACACGGATAGAATAAACCCAAGAATAGCACAGAGAGTACTTTTTATTCCAAAATTCTCACGGAATTTTATTTATTTATTTCATTCATCTAAATACCTAATACTAGGTATCGCTGTACAGAGCAAAGTTCTCATTATGTCATAACCTAAGGCATCGAATATCAAATTTAATATCTCAAATAGCACCAAACTAATTACAGCCCGGATTGAGCTCGTCGATACAGTAATTAATGTTGACTTATTGGATTTTAGCAAGCGCCAGCTACAGGCGTGAATCAAATATGGTGTTTATATCAAACTCAAAATAGTGTAACAGGCTAATCAGCCTATTATAAAATTTTAATTCTAACCTAAATATTTAGCAAACAGTAACATTATTATGAGTAGAGATATTTGTCAAAATAATATATTTAATATATATAAAAATAAATAAAATTCTATTTATGTATAGTCGTTATGCTTTGTACAGGGTCCTCTTTTGAAATTGTTTCAAAAATTCTCCAGAGCACTACATTACTTTTCATCTTTATTTTATACTAGCTTTTGCCTGCGGCTTTGCTCGCGTTAATCCTTTTTTAGCGGATGCCTACGTCATAACATCTACCTGCATGCCAAATTTCAGCCTGATCCGTCCAGTGGTTTGGGCTGAGCGTTGATAGATCACTATGTCAGTCAGTCAGTCAGTCAGAGTTGTTAGAGTGTTTATATATATAGATTTAATTTCATACAGCTTTAGGTATGTACGATCATCTTTTTCCCTGATCTGGTGGAGATCTGCCCTTAACGATGGAAGTATGAAACATCGATATCGGGCCATTAAAACTTGCAACGTTTTCTGCTAACGAATTCACCACAACTTTGCTTTTGAAACGTTATGATCTGAAAGCTTTTGAACATAAAGCTAATAAAGACTTTGTTTAGAACTAACATGATAAACAAAATAACCATGTTATAATACTATTCGATGTATGGTGTGGTGATAGTTACGGAACTGGTAAATTACTAATTACAGTTTTCTTACTAAAATTTCTGTATAATAAAGTTTCCTGTCGCTTATAATTTAGGGGTTTTCAGAGCGAAAGTGAATAGGCATATCTTGAGTTTGCGTGTAGTATTTATAAACCAAGCTCAAGACAGCTGTCAAGTGAGTACTCAGCCGATTCGCACTCAAGTTATGTTCACGCACTTAAGATCGCCGCTTCTAAGAATCTAAGAATCTTTATCCAAACAGTATTTATGCGGCCGGTTTCCATGTTTTGAAAAGTACTTTGTGCCGTGCATACCTAAACCCGGCACCGATAAAGGATTTGGCACAAAGTACTTAAAAACTTAAAATAGTGAAAAAACATGGAAACCGGCCGCATAACTACTGTTTGGATATAGATTGTTAAGCCGGGTCTATTATTTTTTACTGAGTCTGGTCTAACTACTGTCACAAGTCATGGTTGTACTGTCATCAGCAAATACGCTCTTGAGTAGCATCTTGAATGCTGATATTTGTTTATTAATACGTCTTCACTCGGCTGGTACGCGGAACTCAAGCGAGAACTCAAGTAAGATTTATAAATTAGCATCGCGACTCAAGTGCGCTTTCAAGATAGAGCTAAGCCTTGAGTGTCATTTATTAATACGGGCCTTAGATCTCATCTTTACTTTCCATCAGGCAAGATAGAGGTCAAGACGCCTAGTGATTTGAAAATAGTGACAATTCATCGTCGGATAAGATATTTTGTTGATGAATTGTCACCTAAGTCCAAACGCACTCAAATTATTAATAAACAAAAAAAAAATCTATGTATGTTTCTAGTTATCATTACATCTATGACTAAGGTATCGAATTTATATATTTTTTTAAAGATGGGTTTGCGCTTGACCACAATCTTGCCCGAGTACAGAGATGAGGTCTACGATGTAGCGAGCTTACCCAGAAGCAGCCTATTCACTCTGGCTTAAACCCATTTCTAAGAATATCCGATGTTCGCTATTTCCCAGTAATGATTTTCAAAATCATTTGTATTTAGCATAAGAGTAAACATTTGGATTGGCAGAGCAAAGTTGAGGAAGTTTGAAACATTGTTTGATTCCCATGTCGACCAACTTGACCGTTCAGAGTTGATCGGTCCCGTTTCGATTATAACTTCATTGGCTATTTCTTACTTACAATCATTTGTATTTCATATTTAACTTTATACTATAATATTTTGATAGCAAATAACATTTTGTTTATTGGAACTAAGGATAGTTGCATCCTTAGTATCAGAATTTGGAATTATTTCACAAATTGCTCTATGGTTGAATGCCGCATCAACAAAGCACGACATGAAGTTAATCTAATTTTTGTGATTTCATTAGACTAATTGGCAAGGGGTCCCGGTCCCAATCATACTACAAAATTACTTGAAGATAATTAGGTACCTACGAAGTTATGTACTATTATAATATAGTTTTAACATCTCAACCTTCAATCTCTAACATAAGCATTTTTTTACAGGCTGAAGAAGGATTCGCGGTTCGTCTGCGTATGGAAGCAGTACGTCTACCGTGCATGGGTCAGGCGCTACGGGCAAGAGATGGAGATTCCTTAGGATCTCCACTCTTGGCCTCATGGGCTGGTCCTGACAGCTCCGCTATGGTAAGGACTTATACCAATTGTTGACTAAATTGTGCTCTTAAAACTATAATTAAGAACCTTAGATAAAGATACCGACAGAAGAATCCAGAAGTTTATAAATTACGAGATAAAAAACTACGCTGCCCATAACATTGTCGAGCGTATTATTACATGACTATAGTAATAGATAAGCATCCTTGTATCCTTCATCCTTGTAAGTTTATCTGTAAGAAGATGACTTCCATGCTTTGAAGGAATTTAGTCATAAGGAGCGAGAGAGGACATCAGACAGTTTTAATACTATCACACTAGATTTTTTAGAGCCTTGCAGCTAACTTGACTAATAATTATTTACAGGCTGGAGATGAAGTAGCAACTACTACGGATAGTACAGGCGTGGTGGAAATAGCTGGTGGGCGTCATATCTTAGTAGAACTTAGTTCAGGAGACACGAGTGAACGATGCGCTGGAGGTTTTCTAGCGCATGCCACACAAGTTGGTGAGTTTGTTGATTATTTTTTTATGTAAATAACCTTTTTTTTTCAAAGGCAAAGGCCTCCCCTTTCTTTTTTTACAATTCTCTGTAGAGTGCAGCTCGCTTCCACTTCCGCAGATAACTTTCGATGACATCTCGCCATCTATAAAGCATTTGAGAAATGTATGTAAGAAAATGATTAAAAATATCGTCTAATAATCTCATTAATTTACAGTCTACTCCTACGGCTACCTATGTATTACCTATTTCGATATAAATCAAAAAGGTTGTTTTTTTTAAATAATTAAGTAGGTACCTACGTATCTATATCCAGATTTAGCAATATCTTGGTCACCTGACTGTGCAGCAATCTAATGCTTTTCCCATAAGCTGATTTGACGCCAGGACAAAACTATTAAGAAACATGACATCAAACCTCAAGTACTTTATCTCCATCGAGATATTATGTACTTACGTAGTAGTTGTATTTCGATGTTTATCTCTTTAATTTTCAGAAAAATAACGTCATTAAGTAGATACATATCAAATTTCAAGCTACAAACTACCTGAATAGATCCTCCTAGTAACCAAGACAGAGCTCAGTGATTTTACATTCAGTTATAGTAAAAGTAAAAAATAATTTATTTTCTCCCGTAAACGAGAAATACACAAAAAAATTCATCTCTCTCATTAACTCCTTCGTTCAAAGTATAGGCAAAAAATCGTTTAAGCATACCTGAGAGCATACTTTACTTATTCCATACCTATGGTTGGAACAAAAAGTGTAACAAAAAGTTAGTCTTTTTAAATATTTACTTCTTTATGTGTCAATAGAACCAATCCGTAACGCATCAGCGGCTTGGGCCTCAGTCAGTGCTGGTACCTGGTGGCGAGGGGGCGGCGGTGCGCGGGGGGCCGCGGTAGCGTTAGCAGCAGCAGCTGCGTTGGCTGCGCTGTGTCTAGCGCTGCATTCTGCACACCGTACTAGGGAGTACCAACGAGCTGCCGATAAGGAGAGCCTTACTGACAGCGATGGTGCGTATTTCAATTCAGGCTCTTAGTCCACTAAAATGTAGACAAAATACCTTATTTATTATTATTTCGTACTTTTGGAAGATCTATATAAAACTTGGGACAAAATAATAATAGTTCCTTCGTAAATGTAGTACCTTCCTTCGTCTCAGTTCGTAGTATCACAGGTATTAGTTCAATTTAACAATATTGATAACCCTCATTTATATCGTATTTAATTTCATTCCTTTCTATATTAATGATAATGTTATCACTTTTTGTTTTTATCACTTTATTTTCTTGATATAAACTTGCAAATATACCAATCAATGTTAACCTGTATATGTAAGCAAGAATTAATGAATGATGACACCAGATTTTAATGTAGGTAAATGGTATACATAGTGGTATGGTGAAGCTGTGGTGGCCGAGTGGTTAGTGTGCCTGCCTGTAACTTCAAATTTCCAGGTTCGAATCTTGCCCGTGCTGCATAAGTTTGGATACCAGGATACCAATCTGACTCATGTAAGTCATCGACCACCACTTCCGGTGGAGGAGAACATCGTGAGAAAACCTGCACTCTGGCGATTATCAGCTAGTGATGGCCATGGCAAACCACTCCATTAAAATTGCAAAGAGAGTCGTTGTATGTGGTTTCATTCGACATAACGACCACGACCCTCAGTCATGAGGAATTTCGACTAAAGGAGGAGTTAATGGTATTTGTTTTAATGCAGCTTGCTCGGCATCGCTGGAGTTTGGCGTGGCAGCGGCAGGGTCGCGCAGTACTCTGCTGTCGGATGTGGTGGGGGGGACCGTGTCGTTGCGACGACTGCTGCCGTCAGGCAAGACTCGGCACACCAGGCTTAGGGACTCAGATCGGGGCTCGGAGAACGTTGAACAGAGGTAAGTAATTAAGGAATCCTACGAGTATTATAAATGCGAAAATTTGAATGTAAGATTGTGAGGATGTTTGTTACTCAATCACGCAAAATCTTCTGAATGGATTTCGATGAAATTTGGTAGACGGGTAGAAAAACACCGGAAATAGCACATAGGGTACTTTTTCCCCAAAATTCCTACGGGAGTAAATAAATATATATGGACAAATCACACAGATTGAGACAGCCCCAAAGTCAAAGTCAATTGTTTTTATTTAAATAGGCTTAAAATTAAATCGTCATATTCTTGTTATTTAGTTAGTTGACGTCATAAAATTACTAAATGCTAAGGTTAAGTAAGTTCGAGATTTATGTTATGGGGGATACTAACTCAAAGATACTATATTTTTTACCAAATACACATATTGATACACATCCAAGATCCAGGTCAATTTGAAAAAGATCATTTTCTCGGGACCCCCTGTTTTAGAGTCAACGTCTTTACTTTACCACTGCGCCACGTAGGTTGAATGTTGTGTGAGATCCCATATTCGAGTCAAAATCTACAAAAAAATATCTGATGTTTTATTTATATCAGTAGAAGTTAATTTCTGTAGCAAGTATGGAGTAGGTAAAAATCATGGCGTAAAAGCACAAGAGAGGGGACTGGAGTCACCAGCGTTTCGCTTAGCGATTAAACTGACGGCCATCCTCCAGTAATGGAGAAGTATTTCAAGAAGAAGCAAGTATAAATAGTGATATTAGTGTAGGTAGTGATGATGTACCTACAGTAATAGGTATAGTGAGCCACTCTCTCTATCCTACTCCTTTTACGATATCCAATTAACTCAAATATACTTATATATTTATTTTATTTATACCAAATACACATATTGATACACATCCAAGATCCAGGTCAATTTGAAAAAGATCATTTTCTCGGGACCCCCTGTTTTAGAGTCAACGTCTTTACTTTACCACTGCGCCACGTATAGTTCGAATGTTGTGTGAGATCCCAAATTCGACTCAAAATCTACAAAAAAATATCTTATTTTTTTATTTATATCAGTAGTAGTGAATTTTTGTAGCAAGTATAGAGTAGGTAAAAATCATGGCGTAAAAACAAGAGAGTGGACTGGAGTCACCAGCGTTTCGCTTAGCGATTAAACTGACGGCCATCCTCCAGTAATGGAGAAGTATTTCAAGAAGAAGCAAGTATAAATAGTGATATTAGTGTAGGTAGTGATGATGCACCTTCAATAATAGGTATAGTGAGCCACTCATTCTAGTCTACTCCTTTTACGATATCCAATTAAATAAAATGAAAAGGGGAACTTAAAAGTACTTGACAGTACGAACAAGCGACTGATACGTGCCAAAACAATAGGTTCACTGCAACAAGCACTCATTATCCTTTATTATGGCACAATTTCTAGGGTGCCTTAATTATAAAGATAGACAGATGCCTTAATTAGAAAGAAAAGTCAAAACTCTATCCAATGAATTTTGTTCGAAATGCAGATTTTTTTGTAATAAAATTCGAAACAAGGCTAGGGCTGTATAATGTTATAGGATGGTTTCTGCAGTGAACTGTGCTAGTTGGCTAAGTTTTGTTTTAATAAATATTTTAAAGGGCCTTTTAGTACTATGTTTGTATGTTTTTTATACATATTATGTTTCTCCTCCTCAACGTATTTTTTATGTGAATAAAATAACCTACTTACGTCGCACTTAAAATTCATTTTCGATGAAAATTAAAATTTGTTTACCATTCATTTCCAAAATTTAATAACTTTTATCTTAATTGAATCGATAAGGTTCGTTTTAATGGTATTACGTTATAAGTTGAAAAAGTAATGTGTCATTCCAGGTTTATGGTATCTACCCATCCGTTTTATTCTTCTCTCGCCTCTTTATCATAATATCAACGAAGTTAACCGCATTCGTAATATTTTAGAACAAATAGGAGAGACATTAAATTTAACCCAATATTATCTCGCCATTCAGGGATGAAGAAGATCCAAGCACAGACATAGAGAACGAGCAAGCGGATAACGTGAGCGAAGCGAGCGCAGCGAGTGTACCGAGCGTTGCGAGTGTTGAGAGTCAAGCGACCATCACTCCTGAAACAGTTTCGTCAAGCAGTGCGCCTGTTAGAAGTAATAGTGTTGCGCCTTCTCCACTTAGAAGATCACGAACTATATCTGCGACAAACGTTGTTATACCTCAGGTAAGGTTTTTAAATTCTATTTTACTAGTATTCTTCTAATGAATATTCCACCTATTTGAAGAAAGTAAAAATAACCCCTCCCCCAACAGGCTACGCGCTAGATGAGTCTTCATATCATCAGATTTAGATCATTACAGTTTTATTCTATGTAGAAAGAAGTACCGACCTACAGATTCAATAAATCCATTTTGTATACGAAAAGGGGGAGGCCTTTGCCCAGCAGTGGGACACAAGACCTACAGGCTGACACAATCTAGTGCATGTATAAAGTTAATAAATAGCCCTCTGGTATGTTAGGCGACCAAGGCTGTTTCATGAGTTTCTTTCAGCATTTCTTCTCAGCAGTGATCGTTCCGAAATGCTAGTAGGTTGTAGCTTTGAGACATAATATATTTTGATTATATAATTAGTTTTCGACATGAAAAAGAGCCTTCTTTGAAGGCCAAGTTTCAATAAAGAATTTTTGATTTTGATTTGATTTTGACAGGCTAGTAAAACAAAAAAAAATACGATAAATTTATCTATTCTGTAAAGGATAGTCCTTATCCGTTTTTACTGTACCTGTAACCGAGATTTGCAACATAAAATACTTAAACCAACAAAGAGAAGCAAACTCGCGCATAACATATTTAGGTATCTTTAAGTCATGCTTACATGAAATTTTTAGACGTTTCCTAAAATATTTTCATATTTCCAAGAAAATGCCAGTCTTTGAGTTATTATCTCTGGTATTTTTGAAATTCCGTTAACTGCTTTGACGAAAATTCAACTGAGTTAAGAATTTCAGTCCTTACAAAATTAATAAGATCGCAAGGGTTTCTAGATAGAGAAGCATGGTATAGATAGAGGGAGGCTTATAAGGCTGGTCCTCGTATACGAGTACCTGGCATAGCAGATTTCTACTACCGACAGAAAACTGACTATGATGTTGGTTGATGAGGATTATATTTAACATTATACAAGAAGAAATGACAACAGAATCTGATGCATTTGGTAATGAATATCGGTCTGACGTTCACAAAAACAATACCTACATGTCATTTGTCAGAAGGCAGCAAATAAATATACTTGATCAAAATAATGTGTACTTTGCGGAAATGCGATGCTTATCCCTTAATTCGACAGAAAAAAATGATGAAAATTCGTGATATTCGTTTCCAGAATATTAATCTCGTCATGTTAGAATGTCCACAAAAAATAATGAAAAATATCTAAGTACTTGTGTTTTTTTTATATCCATAGTATAAAATACTATACATTTTCGGGTGTTCGGTAAACAATGGCCAATTAGATATGTATAGCCGGTTATACAATGTTGATAAAAAATCCTATCCTATTTTCTCCAAATATAATGAATGCCAAACTTTTTGAGGATGTATTTTAGTGAAATTTTACCGTAATGCAGTTTCGTCATCAGAATAATACATAAGATACAATAAATACGCAGGAAAAGCTGCTGTTGGAAGCTAGTGTATAAATAAAACCAAGTAGGAAGATTATCTTCTCATATTTATTAAGAAAAATAAAAAAGAAACAGAAAAAAGGGAAAACTTAAAAACTGCAGTACTGAAATGTATGGAGCGTTACGTACGAGTAGCTCTATTGCTTATTGTGAAAATTGTAAAAACAGTTCCGTTTATTAGGAATAAAGCAAAGCCTCATTTCACATTTCGTGCAAAAGACGTTTGTTTGCCCTTTCTTGCAAAATCTACACCGTCCATACGACGTACCAGCTTGATTGTGGCCTAAATTGTCAAATCTGATATCGTCACACGGGCGACTTCGCTTAGGATTTGCAATTTTTCTTGAACTAGCTATTTGAGGCACTTTGGCAGGCAATGACTGGCGCCCAAATTTTTGGAGATCTTCGCTTATGTCCATCCTAAATTCTTTTAGCTTTTTATTCTTGGCTCCTTTTCTTTTACAATCACGTCTATACATAAGCCATGCGTTATTGACACATATATCTATCATTTGAGAAAATATTGTCATAGTCCATCTGCGCGTCTTCATTCCAGTACGGTACAGGGCTATGAGCATATCTGCCAAATCAACCCCACCCATATGCGCATTGTAGTGTTTTACTATTTGCGGAAAATCTACAAGAACTCGAGATTTACTGACTTTGTCATACCTCAATATTTTCTCAAGTGGATAAGAATCAACGTATGAACTTACAAGCGTTACACACTTGTTATCATACCATTTTACGATAGAAAGCTGTTTGTCATTGCAAACTAATTGGGATGATGCGCCACGCCCTTTCTTCACTAATGTCTTGTCATCTGGTAACAAATGTTGACATCCTTTCAAGCGGTTAGCACGAATAGTGCCCAAACTAAAAATGCCATACTTTTCTCGCAACATTTGGACCAGCGATAAGGATGAAAAGAAATTATCGAAGTAAACCACACATGCCTTTCTTCTAATCGTTTTGCAAAGTGCTAGTACTGCTTTACCTCCCCATCCCATATCAACTTCGTCATCATCAAATTGTACATCAAAGTATTTAAAGCTATCATCACCACAGTATAGAAAGAAATCATATACTATCCCAGATGCTCCAGCTCGGACAATATTTTTTGAAGCCCCATTTACGGGGTTTTTGAGGATTATACTGTTTCTTCTTTCCAGCTTTTTTCCTTTATATGGTATTACCATTTCATCTATACTGAACCTGTTTTCTTCTTCAATTTTTAAACAGTTTTGTCTTACACTTTCTATCAGAGGTCTTATTTTAAAAAAAGGATCAGAGTCCATTGTGCTGTTATCAGTAAAATGTAAAAATCTGCGAATTTGTTCATATCGCTTTAATGGCATAACATCAGCTATAAATGGACACCTGGTTCTGGCAGCCCAGTAATCTAAATAAGAAGGTGCTTTTATTATACCCATCATTAGCTCCATAGCAAGAAAATCGCGTACTTCATCTGCTGTTAAAACTATAGACCGACCAGTTTCCTGTACAGAATATAAATTAGAATTTTGCACAATAGATTCAATGATATCCTCAGAAAAAAAATCGAAGAAATATTGTAATGCTGGTTTGTCAACAATATTGTTATCAAATTTATCTTCAGCTATTTCAGCTCTATGTCGAAACTGGGCTCTTTTCCATTTGTAAACTATCGGAATCGCTTTGCTCTTTTTCTTTTTTTTTGGTATAAGTTTATTAGCAGAATTGTTAACATCCTTAAGTTTTCTTTTTGATCGGCGTTGGGGAATATTATTATTCGATGGCGAACAGGTTTGACCCGATATTGAAGGTATCTGAACTGCAGGAGATAGCGTTGGACTTGATATAGATAGTTGAGGTAATCGATATGTTTCTAAACCTGATGCAGATGGAAGAGGCGATGGGTAAGGCTCTATAGAATTGATGTTTAGATTTGACGGCAATGATACAGATGGGATTTCATCCATTAAAGAAGTACATGATGGTGGTGGCGATATATGTTGCACTGGATCTTGTTCAGGTTGTAAAATAGAAGGAGAAACGTTTCCTCCTGCAGTAATAGATATGTTGTCTTCGTCTTCAGATGATAGTAAATGCATATGCATCAATCCCGGTTCCAATGATGGTGCATCTGAAGATCCATCCGATAGAACTTCTAGCTCACACGCATCTTCTTCTTTGTCATCTTCAGAAGATTCTCCGCTCCTATCAGATTGCCCGCCATCCCGTGGGATGAGAGCGAGGATTTTTTTCGTGCGAGCTGAAGTACGATTCTAGAGCAAAAAAAAGAAAAGCTTGCAAAGCCATATCACATGCCACCCAGAAAAAAGAAACATCTAGAGCATTAGGTTACTTAATGCAGTAATTAAATTGCATAATATAAAAAAATATTGCAAGAACCAATCCCCACGATCAAACAAAATACCCACAACCAAAAATAAAAAAAATAAGTTTTTATGGAAAACTTGTACAGGTTGTCTCATAATTAGCAAAGAATAATGCCATCACAAGTGTAATTGCATAGCAAATTAAAAATCCCCCGATTTTCAAGCGTTTACCCCCAATTACTTTTGAATGGCTGAACCGATTTTCATGAAACATAGCTTAGAACACAAAAAAAACTAAACGAAAATCGGTTCATCCGTTTGGGAGCTATGATACCACAGACAGATACACAGACACACAGATACACAGACAGACACGTTAAACTTATAACACCCCTCTCTTTTTGCGTCGGGGGTTAAAAATATATTATTATCAAGCATTTTCGTATTAGGTTAGGTTCTACGTATTTGTGAAGCAACCAGACATGTATGGCCCCATATACACATGATATTATTGCTTCTTTGTAAAGCGACCCGAAATGTATAACCCAATATACATTTAAAATCATGGCGTCTTTTTCAGAGAAACGGAAATGTATAATCCGCTATACAATATAAAAAAAATTAAAACTATCTATTTATATGCTAAATTCTGTGTATATTCTTCTTGGATACGAATTCTAAAATGTTTATTATCTTATTTCAGTAACTTTTACCTTAGTTTTCCATGCAAAAAATAAAAATAAAGTATTACTTACAGACATAAACCGCCAGCGCTCCATTTTTCTCGACACTTTACTGTCAAAGTGACATTGATCGTATAAAAAATGACATTATTATTTTTTTAGGTTGAAATGAAATGTATTGCCATCATTATTTATTTTTTAAATACCACGAAAAGTTTAGCTGCGCGTCAGTTACAATTTTGTAAATGTAACGTATAAAATGTTATACAACGTCGAATTAAGGGTTATAGATCACAATTCTTTATTAATGTTCTATAGGCCACATCACCACCTCAGCAGTCAACGAGTGAGACGGTGACAGTGGAAATGAGTACGAGCATCACCAGTGTGAGTGAGCGAGACAGCTGCAGCGAGAAAGACAGAGACAGCATGAGCAGGGCATCGTCGTCTGCGTCTGCTGCTACTCTTACTAATGTAAGTATTTTTTGGACAACGATAATACAAAGGGTATCAGGTTAATCTAGATGCCTCAAGTCTACATTTTTCCTAAAAAACAATTCAATTGAATTGATGAACTGAAATCCTTCGTGCTTCAAAAACCACGTTATGCCGTTTGTTCCGGCTGAATTAGTTAAAACCTACCGAAATCTACATTTGGCTCGAGTGGTGAGTCCTTATCCATCCATCCATAAGCATAAGGCTTTCTCTTTCAGTGGGGATATTAAGATAGACGACTTATGTGCTTTCCTAGATACGCCATTTTGATGGCACATATGGTATTTTTTTTTATTATTTATTACTAGCAGTAAACATCAGTCAACTTTCTAACTTTTGTTCCAGGGTTGGTACTCGCCAGCGCTAAGTGGCGTGTCCTCAGCAAGGATCAGAGATAACCCTAAACATACAAAAGAGAGTTGCAATCGCCGCCTCTTGAGGTCCGACCTCAGTCTCACCTCCCATCCAGAGATGGAGATTGACTATTACGACTATGAAGTAAATAACGCTGGTAAGTCCTCTTATACTAGGGTTTCATACATATAAATCTAAATAAAAATTCTGCCAACAGTCATGAATGAAATCTATAATATATTTTTGCAGAAGCAATGGAAAAACATCTTATTTTTTTTCAGGTTCAGTTCCTGGATCATACTTAGGAATGGACCCAGCGTTCCTGGTCTGGATTCCACCTTTGGAAGAAGGTGACATCATCAAGGAGATTGATGAAAAGGCACCTGAATACGAGGTAAATAGTTCTTACATAATTATAAGAACAATCGTAGGTATCAAAATCGTTGACAATCGTAGCAAAAGGACAAAATATTGACAAAAAAATACTAAATATTTTTAAAGCTACCTACTTAATGTTATTCAAATAACAAATATAACCCTCTAATAATTATATTGAAGAGAATAATAACAATACAAGTAAGTCTCTTCTTTGGGTGGGTTTCTTTGGGTGGTCATTAATTAGATTGATGATAACAAAGCGAATGTGAGGTGCGACAGTAACAATGTAACTCACTTACTGAGAGAAAAGAGTTGCTTTTATCGGTTAATTACTCCGAATTTCAAGATTTTCGCGACTTATTCCTTTAATACAATAAAGGCTGTGATAAAGGGAGACAAATTAAGATTTTGACTTCTTTGATAAATAAATATAGATAAACATCCAAGACCCAGGCCAATCTGAAAAAGATCATTTTCCATCTTGACCTGACCGGGGATCGAACCCGGGACCTCCGGTGTGGCAGTCTGGCGTTATAACCGTTAGTCCACGGAGGTCGTTGAAATAGAGTGTATAGAGATCGAGCCCAATATACAATATGTTTAGTAACTTAGGATTTATAATAAGGATGATGACGGTAATAATAAAAAAAAAAAAATTAAATCCGCTCAGTGGTTGAGGAATGGAATGAAATCTTTCTTGTTTCGAGTTGAAATGGCTGAAATTAGATTTTTCACAGTTTTTGGTAATGTCAACCGTCACATCGTTGGCGTCATCATGGTCTTCTATTGTACAAGACGAAGGGCAGTTGGGATATGATAGGAGATGGATCAATGAAAATGTATAAATGGGTAAACATAGACATAGGTACTTCATACTTACTTTTATTTACAGGAAGTACTGCCAAAAGAACTACGTCCAGACCCAGGAAGCAACACTGAGTCTCCTGAAGAACGACCCACTTCTAGCACATTGAAGAGAAATTCCAACAACCGCTGTAACAGATCCAACGAGTCTATAAAATCTAACAGAAGAGTCGTAGACAGAACAAACATCATTCATCCTCTTAACTTCAGCATCAGTGATTTGCAAAACTCACCCAAAGCTGCTAAAAGAAACAAGAAACGGAGAGATGAAAATCCTGTAACTATACCTATGAAAGACCTCACACTTACTAGATCACCAGTGAGAATACATAGAAGAGATAACAGAAATGATGTAGATTCATCTACTTTAAAAAGAATTAATGATACAGCTAGAGAAACAAACTCCGATACATTGAAGAGAACAGACTATTCTGATATAAGGTTTGCTGATGAAAACTCTGATTCGTCTAACGAAATCAAGTTTGCCGATGATTCGCCAGATAGTAACAGACTTGTTGATAAATTTGATGTTAAAGCTTAATAACTGAGATGTTATGGAAATTTTAAACCAGTAAATTTGTAAAATGTAGGCATAACCTTTTATTTTTAATTTTCTTATATCATGCCCATTTGATGTTAAGGACCAATGTGATTAAATTGATATATATCTTTCATATCATCAGATTGCTAATTTGGATTTCATCAAAAGCTGTTTGTTCAATCTAGTAAAATATATTTTATGTAAGCTGTGGTTGGAAATGTCAAGTCAACATGAACATCCAATCAGATTTTAGTGGCAGCTTTTAGAAATTCTTCCTTGCATTAGATGAAGCTATAATCTAGATTCCCATATCCCGTATCTGTATTAATTCTATTCCAACTCCAAACTGGCATTCTGTTTCAATGATGAAATTTTTGCATTTAAATGGAGGGTCCCAGTTTCAAAACATCTTTGTTGAAATCCAAACTTATTTTAGCTCTTAATGAGTAAGTAATATATATTTACACGAAACATTTCACCAAAAGTATAAGTAGGAACACGAGTTAAATAATAATTGATTTCCATAGTAGATGAAGTAGAATCATTTCGCATTACAAGTAGTTTTCATAATCTTCTGTCACGCTTTGCATTGTATAATATCATAGCATTCTTAGGATACTCGTAAATACTATCGTAAATGCCGTGTCGTTGGTCGAACAAAAATGTTTCGATTTATAGATGTTACGCAATAAAGAACTCAAAAGTCACTAAAATACAGACTATTAAGTACTTCAAATTAAACCTATTTTTGGTAAATTTGTTTTTTGAAAATAGTTTTTTGACCAAGCCAGAGGTCTTAATGAATCAAGAGTTCAGTTTTAAAAATATTGAATTTATTTTGGGAATGTTGAAAGTGTTAAAACTATGAAATTCTTACGTACTTTGAGTCTTATAACTTTATTTGAAATATAGCAGAGATATATTAGTTTCTTGAATAAGTACAATTGTATAATTTAACATTGCGTAAACTTATCTAAACAGCAAAAAGACTGACGATCTTGACAGTGCAATACTAAATTATTTTCACATAAGTTACCAATGCTATGTAAATGCAGTATTTATTGATGTGGCAATAATATTCGTTAATTTAAATTGAAAATATTAGGTGGCAATGACTGAAACTAGTCGGCGGTTCCAGTTAACAAAACGCGTGAGTATCAGTATTAAAAATCATCATGGCAATGACTGGTTAATAAGACTCTGCAGATTGTTACGTATTGTATCTTGTAGCGCAGCATTGCATCGGACCCCGCAGCATTTTGTCGTCCACCTAGGACTGTAAAACAAGCGATAGCAGCTACGATTAGACGTAACACAGCGGACCTTATACACATCTGATATGAATAGATTTTTTCATCAAATAATTTCAATTCAAATTCATAATCTAGTCAAGTCTTGTGTCAAAGATTTAAAGCTTATTTTATTAATGTTAATTAGATATTGAGCAAAGGGTTGCATTTATTTATAATTTTAATTTATTTTGAAGTATTTTTAAATCGTTATTTTACTGTAACTGTATTTACTCTATAGAAAGTAAGTGGATAATGTTATTTTGGTTTTTTGAGATGCCATTAAAATGTTTTTATTTTGTATTTGAAATCATTGTTTTATTTGCATACCCTCTGAAGAGATTTTAGCTAAAAATTTGTATAGGTATTTGTTTGAAGGCGCAAATATTTATGGAACGACTTTTCCAAATTGAAATTCTTTCTGCATTCAGAATGTAAAATTTCTCACGGGGCACATCTAATTCTACTAATATTATTTATGCGAAAGTTTGAGTTTGAGGTTGTGTGTGTTGAGTCTTTGAGTTTGTGAGGATGTTTGTTACTCGATCACACACTGGACGGATTTTGATGAAATTTCGTATAAGGGTAGAAAATTACCGGGAATAGCACTTAACTTTTTATCCCTAAATTATCACGGGAGCGAAGCCCCGGGACGCGGCTAGTAAAATTATAAATTGCATCTAACCAATCTAATCTGTAAAATAGAATAGGAATTGGATAACATTAAATAAATAAAATAAATAATTATCTATCTTAAATTCCCCGTTTACAGGCTTAGAGATTCACTTCTAAAGTCCTCGCGGACGAAGTCGCGGGCAAAATCTAGTATTGCTAGAACGAGTTTAGGAGAAATACCCTCCGCCTCATGTTGCCTTATAGATTCCTCATTCATTTTCCGCACGCATATTTTCATTCCTACATGCTCGTCATAAAATCACTGAAGGCATCCAATATTGGCGGCAGGCGGCTCTTAATTGGGAAATATCACGCTGTATTAAATTCCCACGGGCAAAGTTCAGCCGACGAATCAAAATTGCATAGTTTTATGATACGGTATGCTGGTGGCAGCTTCACAGAAGCGAGGAGTGTTGCGACTGTAGATATAGTATAGTTGCTGCATCGCGACTGAATCGCGACTGTATCGCTGCTAAATTTGCAATGTCTAAAAACGGGGAAATTTTTATAAATTTTTTGAAGATAAATCTTAGAATTAAAATAATTATTTTTAAGTTACCTTGACATTCATTTTAATGTAATAATATTTTTTTTTATGAATGCATTTTCTTTGCATATTTTTTAAAGAATTCAAAATTGAGAAAAGGGAAGGAACTTCGTGACCTCTCGTTTTTATAAAGGTAGAAGGTAGCTTTTCTAAACAACTTTACTGAATTGCTAAAAATCTCATAAGTCATAAAAACATTTTATTACACAAATGTATGTTGTGTTTTTTTAATATTTTTAGAGCCGTTATAGGTACACTAACATAAAAAATATGGTTTAAAGAAACAAAATCTTATAGGTTATCATAATGTAAATACACAATGCTTTGCAGCGAATTTCTTCGAAGGTAACTACAATATTTCATCTTCTTTCTAATATATTATATCTTCTGATTCCTAGAAGCAAATACTAATGTCAGTATTTGTGGTTTAGTTTGTGTCACTGTCTTTCCATTGCATAAGATAATTTCCATGTGAAATGGATGAATTTAGCACAGAACCGGACTTAATAGAAGATAAAATCAAAATCAAACTTTTTATTTTGAATATAAACCATCACAGGCAAGTTATTCTTCCATGCTGTTCTGGGAGCGAAGAAAAAAATTCCATGCAGAATTTTAAATTTTAGGTCGCTGGGGGGTTTTTGGGATGAGAGAAAGGCGGAGAAAGAGCAGTGCACAACGTACCTTGACTTCGAAGATTTTCTCTTGACCCTGGCCAGGGAAATTCTTCACAGGAGCATGTAGGTACAGTAAGCATGGCTTACACGACCGGGTGACGAAATGCAATTAACCAATTAACGAGTCTATTGTTGATTTAGCACGAGAAAGTAAAAGAAATTAGCGATATTACAGCCACAATTGCTGAGATATACGTGGAGTTGAACTCAAATTCCCGAGTTTGTCATCGGGACATTTCGGATACGCTCGGGCGCATCTAGCGCTCGGAAAATATTCCATCTCTCTCCCTCGTTGTGCACGCAAAACAGATGGAGGATTATATGAAGGATTAGGACAGGGACATTGAGGGAAATTCTAAACAAGCGGCGCGAACACAGATTGTAAAAGCGATTCCTCTACTCTTGGGCGATGAGCTAGCAACCTGTCACTAAAAATGAATCTCCATTCCATCAATAATCTCACTATTCAGCCAAATGTGTCCTTCAAATCTCACGACACTCTATCTGCCCCGTGAAAAATAAAGACGTGGTTTTGTATTTAAGTATTATAATTAAATCTCTAATCTTGAAAACATAGTTTGCGCGATTTAGATTTCCAAAAACTTGAACATAGATATATTAGAGGAGTTCTTAATAATATTGACTTGAAATAGTGAAACATTTAAGTCTTTGAAATTTCCATTTTACAGCTAAAATTATACATTACCTAATAATTATGCAATTTATAAATAAAAAATCTCCTCGAATGCATTAAGGCAGTGTAGCTAGGAGTATAGCCAGGATACTTGCAGCATTTCCCCGCTGTACTGTGAGGCGTATCCGCTGAGCAACGAAGACACCAACTCAGCACAAATTGTACTGTACAGGTTATTGTTTTCTAAATTACAGGTGGTTAATAACAATGATCATGTCAGAAATGTCAGTCAAGTCTGCAAAGATTGACGAAAGGATCCAAACACCGCGCTTCCGAGTGGTCAATGGCAGGCCTGCTCAAGAGAATGAATATCCATATGTAGTCAGCCTTATGATTATAAGAAAGAAAACAAATTCAAGACATTGTACTGGGTCACTCATCACCAACAAGTTTGTAATTACAGCGGCGCACTGCTGCCATCGGAAACTAAAACTTGTAAAGTAAGTATCTGAAATGTTAACATCAAGGAGATGAACACATTGACAATACCTTAAACTTTCAGAATGAGTTTATTTAATAAAAAAATACCATCTCAAGATCCACAAAAGTTAATATTGTATAAATCAGAATTAAAATCGCAGTGACGTCTTATTACACACTATGAGCAAAATCTTTTGCAGTTAAAATCATAATTTATGATCACTAAAATATAATAGTGATTTGAAAAAATCTGACAATCGAAAAGGAGAACCATTGACAGAATAACACAGTAAAAAGTTACCTGACTAGCTGATTTCAATCATCTGAATGTTTGGATTTTTCTAGATGCGGTAATATGTCATTATCTTGGAATGAAACTGATTGTAGATCAACAATTTTGAAACAGTTCCCTCATCCAGCATATTTACCATACAAGGGTATAAAAACCATACACGACATCGCTTTAATGTATATAGAAGAACTGTATTTGATGAGCTACGGGAGACTGCATGCGGCTGATTTCAAAACCCTTCTAGGGAGATCAGTGAAGTATGCTGGATATGGTTCTATGGTTAGTTCACTTATCTACAACAAACTTGTCTATAAAAAGCTTGCAAAGAGACCTCTTCAAATTGGCGAAGGAGTAATTTATGCTACAACTATGAGATGGAGTAATCGTCTGAATCGCGCGGCTTTACGGGTTGCACCAAAATGTTCCAAAAAAGATCAAAATGCCCACAAAGGTGACTCTGGTGGACCACTATTGGTGGGGTCGCATTGCCGGGGTTTGCAGCTCTGCTGATCTGTCGGCTATGAACAAAAAATGGCCTGTATCCATGAACTTTATACCAGTCAGTCCTTATTTAGAATGGTTAAAGTTTACTATCAGTAAGTATAAAAAGTAACTGAGATAGAATTTGTAACTCTTCGCTTAGTAGACTTTACATTTCAGCATACCATTAAAAATTCAGTTGTGTTTCCAAAAACTGTTTCTATATTTACGAGTCTTAAATTTCTGACCGGGATTGTCTGAACCGGGATAGCGAATGAAGCTGAGCTGTTCCCCAGAGCTAAGGACAAGAAGGACTTGAGTATGTTAATCGCTAACCTTCACTAGTTGGAGAGGCACCTTTAGAAGAAGAAGAAGAATTAAATTAGGTTAACAAATTAAATATGAACAGGCATTAGAATAATTTTATTTTCGTGTTTCATCTTATTCCAAATAAAAAATATACACTCAAAAACGTCAACGGAACACCGCAGGTCGGTGCTGGTCCAAGTTTCAGTTGACAAAAGAGCCCAATTATTTTATTTTGTTCCAATCAATCAGTCAGATTCAGAGGAACCTGACCCCCTATCTCACCCAATCCTAATCTCAGGGGGTCAGGTATCTCTGCTTCTGACTATTTCTGTCAATCCACAGGTAAATGTACCTTATGGCATGGAAGTAGTAAGTACCAAAGTACTTATTACTTCCATGCCTGATGGTCATTGGTGCTTAAGTCGTTCAGAAAAACAAATCATACGAGTTTACTAAGCTTATATTAAGCAAATTGTTGTTAGTGCCAACGACCATAAGGTATCTTTTCCCGTGGATTGACACATTTGACTATGTAAAGTTTGCTATCAGTTTTATTTATTTAAAAACAAATTACATTTTCATATAACAAGCTATATAATTATTACAAAATAAAAAACACGACTGACAACTACATAGCCTATGTCACTCGGAGAAGTGTAAGGAATCTAAAAATACCTCTCACTTCAGAATCTGTTCAGCCGTTCATTACTTATGGTGGAATAAAGAAACTTACATACATACTTACATACATGAACCCTGAAAACATAACACTCCTTTTTTGGTCAGTCGTATAAGAAATGAATTATATTTCGAATAAAATGTTTTATGGCCTACCTACTAAGTTTTATTGAATTGTTACATACGATTGTATTTCTGTTTATTAAAATCCCAGAAAGAACTGCACAGGTCGTAATGGTTCCATACTTTCCCCATAAAATTTAAGTTCCCTTTTTTTACATAAAGATTTTACTCCAGAATCATAACACTCTTTGACATTTTATTCACTCACATAAAACTGTAATCTCAAAGTTGTTGACCCGAAAATTAGAAACATATTTTATATTCTTCCCGTTTCGCACGTTTTTGCAAATAACATTTTTGAGATGACTTTTTCATGCTGGGAATCAATTCTATAGGAACAGAAGCACATTCTGACCGCAAACATTGATGTGATTTAATTTTATAATGAGGAAATGCTTATTACGGTACGTAATTCTACTAATATTATAAGTGCATAAGTTTGAATGCCTCAACTGGTCAGTCTTGATGAAATTTGATATGCACATACCCACAGATTTTGATATACTCAAATCTGTGGTCATACCAATCCAGAGATTAGCGCTCTCAAACAAACTTTTTTCTTATATTATTACGTATTTATTGTAATAATTGGTAGATATCTTGTTTTATATCATGGCTGTTGCTTCTAATGAGGTTTTTGGCATACTTTGTCATTATTTTTTTGCATAAAATCTATATCAGGTAGAAGATCTGTACGTTCTGTACTTTTCGAAAACTGTATTCTATTAAATTGCAGATGCTTTATGCTGATGTCATTAGTCGCGATAGGATATTCAAAGAAATCGAGATCAAACCTACGAGTACCACGCCCTCGAGTGGTGAATGGATGGAGCGCCCGCGATAATGAATACCCATTTGTAGTGACCATCCTTCAAAATTTTTATTGGCCTGCAGGACCCACTTTAGAAGAAATGGGAAATTTTTACATGAGGGCTTGTACAGGATCACTGCTCAGTAGTCAATTTGTACTCACAGCAGCTCACTGCTTGCTCCCAATAATGGAATATGTTCGGTAAGCTCGCACAAAGGCAGTTTGCATTTTATTAAATTAGTATCATTTTCATCTAAGAGCGATGCTCCAGAGTTCGTTAATATATCATTCAGCTTTGAGGCATATCCATCGAAGTATAGAAGGTTTCAGTCGGAGCAACAGAATGAAGAAGCGTCGAAACTCTGAACACTGCTAAAATGCCAAATGGTGGAAGATATAACATACTGTTAATGAACCATAGGTTGTCGCGTGTTCCGACAGAAAATCTGTGGTAACAACACTCTCAAGCCATTAATTGATTTTAGGTGTGGTGACATGACAAAATTACTGTCATTCCAGACTAACCTGGATAAAATTAAATGCAAATCAAAAATTTTGAAGAAAATTACTCATCCAGGAAGAATAGAAAATATAGGGACAAATGACATTGGATTGATTCAAATAGAACCTTTGGTTATGGAACATTACGGCAGACTACGAGCGAGTGATTACAAATCGCTTTTAGGAAGTGCTGTGCGGTATGCAGGATATGGAATGGTTGTTCCTGATACAGATAATGTAATAGAAATAGTTAAGCTTGAAAATACACCACTTCAAATCGGCGAAGGAGTTATTTATGATACATATAACAAAATTAATGCGAGATATTATGATGATGACGTTGGTCCTATATTACTAATAGCACCAAAATGCGCCAAACGAGATCAACATATTTTTCATGGGGACTCAGGAGGGCCTCTGTTTATTGGGGGTCACATCACGGGGGTAGCTTCGCGTGTTGCTTATGAATCCAATGATAAGGTGAATCCCCCGATAGCTGCATATACACCTGTCAGCCCTTATATAGAATGGATAAGTCAAACCATAAAGAAATTTGAAAGAAAATCGAGGAGACGAAGATTTCAAAGGAAAATGAAGTAAACATCAAATAGCTGAAATAAGAAAATATTCATTTAAGCAACTGGTTTATTAACTTATCTTTAACTCTGATTAAATATTCTTAATCTTACTTACGTTTTATAAAATAAAGTCCCTCGGCGCGACTGTCTGTCTGCCTTTCAGTAGTAAACTCTAAAACTACTGGACGGATTTCTCTGTGGTTTTTGATAGACTGGGTGCTCAGAGAAAAAAGCATTTTTTAAAATAAAGATATACAACAATTTGTATATCTTTATATTAAAAATGCTTTTTTGAAATCAGCAGGTTGAAATCCCAGGCCTGACCCAATGGTTCAGGCCTGGGATTTCAACCTGCTTCTTTCGCTTAAGTCAGAAAACGAGGCCATGCACACTTATTGATAAACTGTAGGTCCTCTACTCACCTTTTTGCTTAGTTGGAACTCGGATCTAACGTGTAGCTATAGAAATGACAGAACGCAGGTAAGGAAACTCGAATTAATGGAGTCCCAACTTCTACTCAGATCAGAAAACGATTAAACAAATACGTAAGTATACAGGGTCACTGGTATTAAGATGCAATCCTCTCAAAGGGTGTAGGTACTGTTGTTTTGAATTCTTAAATTGAACATTTTCGAAATATTTGATAAAAAAAATCAAAACTAACTTAACTAAAATACTTATTTGATATTAATTTTTGATAAGTATTTGATATTTTTGCTTGTTTTTTCTTAAAAAAATGTATCCATCAAAATCCGTTTATTTTTACAGATCATGAAAGGTAAATAAATAATATCAATCGTAATATCATATAAATTCCTAACCAGTTAATTTATAATCATGAAAAATCGAGTCAAAGTCAATTGTTTTTATTTAAATAAGCTTAAATATATTCTTGTTTTTATTTAGTTGATGTCATAAAATGACTTAAAGCTAAGGTTACCACCGCCTCCAAAGCGCAAGTGGAGAAGAGGCGGCGGCGCAACAAACTCCACTGCTGCATTTCCTACAAAGACGTCACTTATTACAACATGTGTAACCAGAAGGGTCGTTTGATGTGAAGAGTTGCACCAAAATGTTCCAAAAATGATCAATATTCGTTGATTGACTTCGATGACCAACTGTCAGTTCGTAGGGGGAGGGGTTCGCATCATAAGGGTTGGCAGCACTTATTTTCTAAGTAAGTAATATCAAACGTAATCAGCCTGTATTCCCTAATTTTATACCGATAAGTTCTTATTTAGATTGGGCACCTAAATATTATTAAATATGATAAGTACCTAATGAGGGATTTTCCGAAACCCAAATAAAAAAAAATAGTTCCAGAAAAAGTTCCATACAAAAAGCAAAAATTCGCAGGATTGGTTTTTTTTTTAAATAAAACTTAGTAAAAAAACATCTAAAAAGTATCAATATAGTGATTTGTGAACTGTCAAACTGTTAGGTGTTTTTTTTTCTGCATCGGTTGACAAGAAAAAGCGCACCATACAGGTTCAGCCATTATTACG
The DNA here is from genome assembly GCA_018467065.1 of Ephestia elutella. Taxonomy (NCBI): domain Eukaryota; kingdom Metazoa; phylum Arthropoda; class Insecta; order Lepidoptera; family Pyralidae; genus Ephestia; species Ephestia elutella. Next base: position 17,204,081 of record CM031586.1, on the reverse strand, counting down.
ACTCGGCTTTCATAAAACGCTGTGTTGAGACTTTTTTAAACTGATTTTTTTTACTTATTTTAGCTGTCAGAAAATCGCTCAACTGTTTAAATTTTTAACGTATCGCTTTATGCACTTTATATATTTTTACGTTTTATTAAAGAATTCAGTTGTTTAATTGATGTTTTTATAAAAATGCTATTATTATTAAAGTTTTTATTGCAAATATAAAATAAAAAGGCATTTGAATAAATTTGTCTTTAAGTTATAGAGGCTCTTTGTACAAATTTAAAAAAAATAATGGGACCAATTGATCTATTCAAAATATCCACTTAACTACATCATACGGACCTCGCCGATCTGTGCGGGTCCAATTGTCTAAAGCGCCCAGTTATTTTGTTTCGTTCCTGTCATGTACACTATTGACAATATTATTAGTCTGTTATCAATTTTATTTAGTTTAGAACAAATTATTACTTAGTTGCCAAATAAAAATAAATATAATATATTAAAAAAAATAAATTCTATTCAGAATAAGTAAAAGTTTTATGACTACCTACTAACTTTTATTGAAATGTTACAAACGGTTGTATTTTTGTTTTAAGAAATATTCATACACAACTAAATTGCAGAAATCTCTAGTTCCATATTTTTTCCCGTAAAATTGAAGTTCCATTTTTCTTTTACATTACGATTTTACTCCAGAATAATTACTCTCTCACACTTGTTCTCCCACATAAATTTGTTACCTATCTATAAATTTTCCTCTCAAAAATTAGAATCGCGAAAATTCTTTGCAAATACATATACTATTTTTTTTTCAAGAATAGATAGTACTTGAAAAAATCCTTTAGGCACTTACAAATAAACTCATTTGCGGCAAAAAGTGTTAGTACCATAAGAAACTACCTACCACCAAATCGATACTGTGGCGTTTCGCCCGGAATAAAATTTGGATAACCTTTTCATGCTGGGAATAGATTATATGGGAAAAGAAGTGCCGCAAAACAATAATACAATTTAGTTTTATAATGAGGAAATCCTTAATTCGGTACGTTATTAAACTAATATTATAAGTGCATAAGTTTGAATGTATCAATCATGCCTCAACTAGTCAGATTTAATGTTTGGTATGTTGATAGATTCACAGCAGGATAGGCGGTAGTACCTTAGCTTTTAGTAACTTTACTTTCTGACGTGAACTAAAATAAAAAAAGACGATTTAAGTGTTATTTTTAAAACTATTTAAATAAAAATAATTTTCATTTGCATTTTAGTCAAACTTATAATCGGGTGCAGATAAAGCTGAACTCCTTGCCTCACCGAATCCTCAGGGTGGTCAGGTTTATCTGTCGACTGTACACATACCCAGGTTCATTTGTAGTAGTAATAGGTATATTTGACGCCCCGTTTCTATGAAGCGCCCGCCCTGTGCCTAAGTTATCTTATCCTTATAATATTGTAACGTCTAGACAAACAGTCTACTGCTACCCTTCCATGAGGTAGTTGCTATCATACATAAACTGTTAAATCCAGAGATTAGCGCTCTCAAACAAACATCTTTATTATAATATAATACTAACGCCCCGCCCCGGCTTCGCTCGAGAGTTATATACGTAATTGTAGCCTCAGGAATAATATTTCTATTGGTGAAATAATTTCCAAACAAACTTTCCTTTCCTTCTTTATTATATTATTATGATAACTTATAGATATTGTTATAATATACCTATTAAAGATACTAGTGGTTCTGTGAGAACAGTAGACCTCGCGAGCCCTTCCACGAAATAACCGATATTTCACCGTGTTCAAAGCTTAGAAGAGTTTTGAAACCAACCTACCAATGCTGGAAAGAAAGTAAAAAGTCTCATATTTTACCCATAAGCCCAAACTTGTTCCTGTGGTTGGTCAATACCACTAAAAAATTGACTGAAACCTGCCTTTTTGCGACGAAATAATATAAATAATAATAAATAAATATATATGGACAAATCACACAGATTGAGTTAGCCCCAACGTAAGTTCAAGACTTTTCGGAATGCTAATTTAACAATTTTATAACAAATATATATATATTTGTTATAAAATTGTTGTAAAATTGTTGTTATATTTGTTATAAATTTGTTATAAAGTGTAAAAATATTAAATATCCAAAACCCACGTCAATCTGAAAAATATATTTTCCATCTTGACCCGACCGAGGATCGAACCCGGGACCTCTGGTGTGGCCGTCCGGCGTGACGATCGTTAGGGCACGGAGGTCGTCAGTCGTCAGAAATGCATGGGACCTATTGGTTATATGTATATGTAATTTGCGCAACAAAATTAAAGTTAAAAAAACGAAAGTTTAATTTGAAATCGAATCTCTCAGATTAGTAGGTAGGTATGTAGGTATTTTATACATATTACTTTTTTATAATAGGATTCTAATCATACAATGAAGTTTTTTGATATCAGATTTATTTCAAGTGTTCAATATGATTCCGCCAAGCAAAGCAATCCACAATATGATACGCAATAGTGAATTTGCGGGTATTAAAAGCTTTTCTGCGCCATCTATTGATTTTTTGTGAACTATCGTTACTATGGATTTATAGCGGTTTTATTGAATTTCACTATGTTGTTCAGACAAAAAAGTTGCGTCTTAATAAGAATAACAAAAAAGTCTAATGACATTTTTGATTTTTTTTTTTAAATAGCTAAGATATGAGGTTTTTTTTTTATATATTTCCGCCATTTTTTCAAATTTCGAAAAACTGGCTCGACTAAAAAATTCTATAAAATTACCGAACCTGCTCACAAAATTTCATGAGAATCGGTTCAGAAATGCGACCTGTAGGCGATAACATCCGGACAGACAAAAGAATTTTCGGCTAGTGGAAACTGAGACGCTTCGCTCGCTGCGCTCGCTCGGTCAATTATCTCGTTTTTACAATTCTTTTTAGCATAATCAAAAGTGCCAGCACGTTCTACTTTATCACATCTGTTGCAAGCTTCTAATGTGGTTTTTGGCTCGTTATTTTTTAAAATCCATACATTGACGAAAAAATATTTTTGTTTTTATAATTTTTTATAAATATAAAAACTTAATTAAATTGCAGATGCTTTATACTGATGATATCATTGATCGCGATAGGATATTCCAAGAAATCGAGATCAAATCTACGAGTACCACGCCCACGACTTCGAGTGGTGAATGGATGGAGCGCCCGCGATGACGAATACCCATTTGTAGTGAGCATCCTTACAGAATTAGAAGTTCCTGAAGATATTTCGCCCGTATTTGAAGAATTGGGATATTCGGGAAACTTTTTCAGGAGGATTTGCACAGGATCACTGCTTAATAGTCAATTTGTGCTCACAGCAGCTCACTGCTTGGACCCAACAGCGACATATGTTCGGTAAGCTCGTACCCTGGTAGTATCATTATCGTCAAGAGCGATGCTGTAGAGTTGCAAATTAGCTAAGGAAAACGAAAAAAATGTTTTTATTAATAATGGGTTTGCTCTTTACCACAATCTTGCCCGAAAACAGAGATAAGGTCTACGATGTAGCGAGCTTACACAGAAGCAGCCTATTTACTCTGGTTTTGAAGAGAGTCAGGTTGTATGTGCTCGGGAACACAGATGCAGGTTGGGAGTTCCATTGCTTCGCTGTGCGCATTAAGGATGATGATGAAAAGCGCTTACGCACCAAGCGCTTTTCATCAGAGAATATCAACCACGAAGGGTTGATAGACCACAGTGCCTCTGGTTGTCCGATTGAAAAAAGGGGCAGGCGGTATGAGCTCATGCAGCTCATGAGCACACTCCCCGAAGTACAATCGGTAGAACACCGACAAAATTTTTCCACGATGAGCTAGGCTGTGAGCTTTGTGTGAATTATACTCGTATATGACATGAAGCGATGTTCACTTTTTCCTTTATTTTCTGTCTTGGTCTCCCTGAATTCTATCTTCCCTTTAGCCATCATAAAAGGAACGATGTTTCTTGAGAAGACATTATGTCCTTTAAGTGTCCAAACAGTAAAACTTATTTTTAAGAGTTAAAGTCAAAGTCAAATTTTTTTATTGAAACTTGGCCTTCAAAGAAGGCTCTTTTTCAAGTCGATAACTAATTACTAAATCATAATATATTATGTCTCAAAGCTACAAACTACTAGCATTTCGGAACGACCACTGCTGAAAAATAAAGTCATGGAGTGCAGCATCTCGGGTTTTAAACTTAACTCACCACGTTGAACTCCATTACAAAACTCACTGATATGGGAGAAGGCGGCTAGGGTGATGTAGAAATAGGCGGGTCACATCTACCCTATGCATCCCAAAAGTGGGGCTCACATACTTATTACCTGGGTCCCAGCTGATGAGTATAGAAAGCGAAGGAGACCTAAGCTGATGTTCAAACTTAGGAAAATCGACAGAAAGTGGATGGAAAAATTTGAAGATCAGGCATAGGAATTTGTGAAAAGAGAGTGGGGATGCTTTTGCCCAGCAGTAGGACACGTTGTAGCTGTAAATATATCTATTAAAAAAAATAAGAATGGTCCTTTGTAGGGTTCCGTAGTCCGACAAGGAACACTTATAAGATCGTTCAGTCCGTCCGTCCTAGTCTGTCACAGCAGAATATCTTCTACGTTTGTGGACTGATTTGCATGTAACTTGGTTTGAGGATTCTTCACATATAGATCTCATTTTTAAAAATACAAAAAAATAAAATTACCCCTTTTTAAGGGTACCTCCCCTACATGTAAAGGGGGGGGGTGAATTATTTTTTTGAGTGCACACCCTTGTGTTGGGTATCGTTGAAAAGGACTATGAGAATAAGGTAGGGTTTCCATACAACACTTTTTTATCAGCTTTACCATTTGCGAGATATAGCCCGCCAAAGTCGTTTACACGGTGTCCCCCCCCCACCCCTGTAATTTCTAAAGTCTTGGACTTATAAACTTCAAATCACTCACGTAAAGAAACAGGCGCGGAAACTCTTATTTAAAATTATTTCGGGTATCCTGTGATGAAAACTTTTGAAATTATAAATAAAATAAAAATATATACTTTTTTCCAAAAGAACAGGTTTAGGTAGCCGACCCCGTGAGATACGGGAAAAGGCTAGGGAGATGATGCTGATGCAAGAAATGCAAAACAGCGCGGTGCCAAAAATGACTACGGAACCCTACTTTATGCGTGGTCCGACACGCACTTGGCCAGTTTTTTAACGTTGAAAATGGTTTTTCGGTCGCTTTAGTATAGCCCCCATTTTTGCTCAGAGTGTGACATCGCTTTGGTATCGTGAGGTATAGGGCTACATAAATATTTGAGGTCTCAAAAGAAGCGTATCAACAAAAAAAAATAGTAATAATTGTATAAAATAATAGTATAATAATAATAGTAGTAGTGTAATAGTATAGTAGTAATAGTATATTGTGAAAATTTTTTAATTTTTTTTTGAAAATCGCAAAAATTTTAATAATTTGATAAATTTTTAGGGTCTTTTTTCTGTCATAAAATCAACTGTACCTATCTCAAAAACTAAGTGTGATATCGAAAAAATGAAAAATAGCCTACGAGGTATTGAATAATCTAGGCAGGAAGGTGCGTATTGTGGTGCGTATTTCGGGGGGCGCGCTTCTTAGATGCGCTTCGCGTCGCAGATTTATGGGTCTGGGAGTGTCTAAGAGGTTGATCGTGAAATGTAATTATATTTATTTGTAAATATGTACATTAATTTTATTTAATTATATAATGATATTAAATTAATTCTTTCAAATTAATGTGTGGGAGAAGGAATTACTACTAAAGGCTTAGATGGAGAGTCCTGGAAAAAGGGTTGGGAGGCCTTTACCCTGCGGTAGGACAATACAGGCTCCTAATAATAAATAAACGTAAATTACCTCCAGAAATAGAGAAATATCGATACGATTCATAAATAAATAATTATACTTAATTTAGGTTAGCGATACTTTGAAAATACTTACTAATTAGAACGTAACTTTTTTTTATTCCTTCGTTTTCTCGAACAGTAACAGATAACGTGGCTTGGGTAATGCTGACGATGTCCACATCTGGGTATGAGCGGGAATCGAGAGATAGCTGAGCGTCTCGCATTATTAATGGCGCAGTCCGTTTAAAAAAAATTGCGGTTCTCTGTGTCAAGAGCAAACCCATAAAGCAGGTACCTGCTACTGACTCTTGCGTATCTCTTGCGTTTGTTTGCAAAAAAAGATTATTTTGACTTTATAGATGATTTTTACATCGTGCATTTGAGTTTAATTACTTCAAAGACGATTAAACACCCATTTTCTCAGTCATTCCTTCAATCTTCACTTGACTGACGTTTAACTAGGTATAATCTATTAGATTAGGCATTGTACAAAATGAAAAGCCGGCCTAATACATTTTCAATGTACCCGAAGTTCGCGTAGAACTAGATTTGTGAATTTTTCTTCCATTTTATAAGATCCTTCCAACGAATCCTTTTAACACACATCTCAAACTTCATCTTTCTCGAGTTACTATTTACAGAATATCCACTTACACTTTGAAGGCGTTAAATTTTAGGTGTGGCAACATGACGAAACCGTCATTTCAGAATATACTGGATCTAATTAAATGCAAATCAAAAATTTTGAAGAATATTGCTCATCGAGGACATACCGAAATAGAAAATGACATTGCTTTGATTCAGATAGAACCCATAGTTATGGAACATTACGGCAGACTACTAGCAGTTGATTTCAAATCGCTTTTAGGAAGTGCTGCACGGTATGCAGGATATGGTAGAACGAATATTTCTAAAAGTAAGAGTATAAGAGAAATAATAGAACTTGAAAATAAACCACTCCAAATCGGTGAAGGAGTAATTTATGATACATATAACAAAAAAAATTCTAGATACTTCGTTCCTATAAATCCTGCATTACTGATAGCACCAAAATGCTCCAAAAGAGACCAACATCCTTATTTCGGTGACTCAGGAGGGCCTCTGTTTGTTGGGGGTCATATCACGGGAGTAGCAACATTTGTAGCTCGTGTAAATAAAGATCGAACGAGAAATCCAGTTATATCTGGATATACACCTATCAGCCCGTACATAGAATGGATAAGTCTGACTATTAAGAAATTTGGTGGAAATTCAAGGAGACGAAGATTTCAACGGAAAACGAAGTAAACACCAAATATTAGAACTTAGGAAAATATACTTTTAAGCAACTTGGTTTATTTACTAATTTGTGTCAATCCACGGGAAAAGGTACCTTATGGTCATTAGCGCGTAAGTCGTTTATAAAAATGAATTCTACGAATTTACTTAGCTTATAATAAGCACAATGTCGTAAGTGCCAACGACCATAAGGTACCTTTTCCCGTGGATTGACACAATTATCTTTGACTCTTGCTTATTACATAATACTAGTATTACACATCACTATTATTAGAGGAAGTGTTTGTAAGTTTGTTTGTAATAGACAATCTTCGCAACTAATGAACCAATTTCTAAAATACTTTCACCAATATTGAGAATGGGATATTGTAATTGGAATTGGAATGGGTTAGTGGTAGTTGTAGAGCTTTAAAATGCCTACAAAAAAGTCTGCGATAGCATTTATTTAACTTTTATATTTTAGCTACAATAACTACTTTTATGCTTTAAAAATAAAATTGAAATCTTTAGGTGTTTTAAACTGGTGTTATTAAGTACATTAATCCTCATCAAAATAAGCAAGGTTAAAACTACTTAATATTTGTCTTTTTACTGCATATAATTTGGATCAATAGGAACCGAAATATTACGAGTTATCTAAAGAAGGCAACGCGCCGCGAAGCTCGGTTCAGGGCGTTTAGGTAGTCGTAAAAACGTAAATAATATAAGAACCAAAATATGTTATGTTGCCATTTCGACTTCAATTAAAGTTTGCTTAAACATAATAAGTCCTGCATTGCATAAGGTACATTTTACTCTACGTTTATCCTCAAATGTTATGAAATAAATGTCCACCCGTGCGAAGACGGATCGGGCTCTAGTTATATAATAAAGTTCTCCCCGCGTCTGTCTATTTGTTTGTTTGAAATAAATTCAAAAACTACTGAATGGATTTTCTTGGAATCTGTCTATATACCTTTAGGATGCCATTACTGCAGGCACCCTGTGCTCCAGAGATGTATACCGCTTATGCATGACTGTGTAAAAACAGTCCACGCGTGAGCCAGCAAAAATCCATGATGCACTACAAAATCGAGGCAGCCCAATCAGCAACCTAGAGGTATTTATTATTGCATTGGATGCGCAGGTCCTTGTACTGCCTCTTGAAAGACGTTCATAAATTGCTTTGAAAAGTAATTTTAACAGCACTCAAACAACTAGCAAACTTGCGGACGAGTATAATATTAGCTGCAACAGTCAAAGCCCTGCGCTCCCTCTTCATATCAGGATCATCTACTATTGATAAAACGTATTTCCTCTTCTCTCGCTTCCGCTTAGGTGGAGTCTGAGTCTAAAGTGCGGCGATATAGAAATGACAGGACGCAGTTAACCGGACCTCGAATTAATGGAGTCCTGACTTTTCCGCGGATCAATGAAAGATGGAACAGACGGTTAACGGAAAGTCATTTTTTTTTTAATGAACACTATCTATATCCGTATCCGATTGTCATGTCATTCAAACTTTCGACTACCAAATCATCAAAAGCTCCAGACCGCTCGTTGCGAATTGTTCGATATAGACAATTCAAAAATACGGAACAATTGATGTCAAATGAAACACACTTTCAAAAATAGGGATCTTGTATGTATCTTAGCCACAAGAATAGTCAGGGACTTTTCTGAAAACTTGTTGAAAGAAGCTTGAACATAATGATCAATCGGAAACAATGGTATTTCATCCTTATCGAGTGTGTTATTATTACCTACTAACACTGGTGTCGGATTTCATTCAAGCCGCCTAAAGCCGTCTGACATGACTTACTAGTAAACTAAACATTCGACCAACCAATTGGTTACATTAACAATAAGACACAAGTGTGACGATACATCAAAAGTATGTGAATCCTTCAAGGCTTGACCAGTCTAGAAGCTTTATATCTTCGTAACATATCATTTGTACGACCGTTTGTTAGAGTTTTTGCCCCGTCTAGGAAATTAGGTCGATTCAGTCCGGCAGCCCACAGTTACTGGTATTAGAGGGGCGTTACTTCGAAGTTTACCCTCACGAGGACCCCACAAGGGGTCTTTCTCAGAAGAGTTGCTGTCAAACTATGACCCGCACGTTCGCCGCTATCTGTTAAGAATGATTTTTCCAATCTTTAAAATTATATCGACAAGTTTCAACCAGGCCTCAATTCTAATAGCTAATAAACGATCGAGCTGCGCGATATATGTAAATTGCTTTTGTAGTTCATTAGCTGGGAGCTAATTTTATTATTATGAATGCTCGTGCTTACGATAGTTTTTGATGTCGCATGTAATTTGTTCGTAATTGAACCTTCTATACGTTAGTACAGTATTTATTCTATGTTCGTATTCAATTGGCTATCTGCGCCGTTACTTTAATTAAGGACTACAACTAAGTTGGAGTTTTTGTTAGTTTTTAACCCCTAACGCAAGAACTAGGGGTATTTTATTTTATATTTATTACATACTTACAATGCTAAGTGGTCTACCATTGCATGTACCTGATAAATAAAAGTGGCAGTGAGGTACTGCTCTCAGGTATTTCACTTACTAGAAAGTGCTATTAAATTCAGAGCTATTCCTATCAGTGCTTTGAAAATTTATATCATAAATGTGAAAATTTGTTTGTTTGTCCCTCTTTCACATCAAATTGAAATTGTTTCAATTTGAAGTGTATATATTGTGATAATATATATTGTGATATTTTTGCAAACGTTACCATAATCTTCTAGCTAACAGATTATATTACGCTGCATATTATATTTCACGAAATAGAATCACCACTACCTTTTTTCTTAGGAAGTAACAGCTTAGTACCAAAATAGTCGTAGAATATATTGAATGAGTACCAACGATACTTTTTCGTCTGAAGCATTATGTACACAGCTCATGATATAGGATTTGATGTGATAGTAAGGTTTTTCTGCAGTTGACTGTACATTTAGACCATAAAGTTTCATTAGTACTTTATTCTATGTTGTTGCGTGTATTATACACAACCGTGTTAAATTTCACAAATACTGCATTTACGTCTGCTGATTCGCACATTCATTACACATAATTGTTTGTTTAACTATTATTTTAACGCTTGTTAGTGGTAATTAATCGTCTTCCAAACAAACACATCTGTTTGTTTATGTAAAGTCAACTTGTCACCCTTGGATGTTTGACAGTGACGTTTGACGGTGACGTTTGGAAATGGTTCCGCTGCAACGTTTTGTTAGAATGTTTTTTTACTTACTTATATTTGTAAATAATATAGGTAATTGGTCAAAATTTATAGAATAATAATTTGAGCAAGGATTTTATTAGATTAACTATATTTTTCTTCATCGAGATGAATGCCGCCACTCCTATAATTTTGTCTCTGGTCGAAATCTATTTTGTCTCTGATTTCGTGTCAACGACACTAGGCTGATGTGATCATGTGACGTGGTTAAGATTTGCTTCAAGAAACGATCAGGATGATTTATTTTGGTTCCGAGTCGCCTCTGGGCTCCACGCCTTACAATCTAGAACCTCCATGAGCGGAGGATAAGATGGAGCGGTCATGTGAGTTCATCTCTCTTGTGTTCTGCTAGCCTTTGTATGAATATTGTCGGCACGATGTTAATAGCATTCTATATTGTTACAGAACGTGCCGCTCTAACTCCTAACTTCTAAGTGCTAAGCTTAGGTTTTAAGTTGTTAGTTTACGCTTTATTTTCAATATTCCACGTTCCACGTGTTTATACTTTATTAGTTTACTCGTTTAAACTATTTTTCCTCGTGCTTTGACACGTAATTTAATGTCGTAACATGGTTACTTCAAAAATGAGTTTCCACTTATATTTTTCTTCCTTTTCGTTGTACTGGTTACAATGACCCTGATCCCTAAGGGTAATCACCTTCTCTGGATAAATAACCCCTATTTATCCCAGTAAAATAATAACACTTCATGTAAGCAAGGAGGGTTGCCGGCCGCCATTCGATGATAAGACCACATGGCCAGATGTCTCCAAATCAACAATCCAGGACCCCCAGCTGTTCCTACATTCCCGGGAATGACGAGGTGATACAGTTTACTGGAAGAAAAGAAAGGACCTAAATGGGATTTACCAAGTAACATCCATTTTATATCTAGAACTTAAACTTCAGAATTTATTTTGATGCAGAGACTTCGCCTAATATGATTTGTTCCTAGTTTTACTATCTAGAGAGGACGCTCTCAATCTTTGTTAAAAGGTAGGTCTTATAACCAATATTATATAAGGACATTTTTCCATGTCATGTGTTTTCATAGGTTATGATAATTAGACTTTAGTCTTAATTAGTTTGTTTTAAGAAACATGTAATAAAAGAAAGGATTTGTTAAAACATTCCTATAGAAAGAATTAGCAATAAGGAATAAGAATATTTAACTACTAAAAAGTGAGTTTACCAAATATGTATATTTTCTTTTTAATATATTTAACTTGATATATAAACAATTAACTTGTTTAATTGATTGCAACTAATAGTTGATGGCGCCCTTGGTTAGAATTGAAACACAACATACATCTGGTCCCTTTCTTCAAATGTAACATTCCACAGAGCGACAAGAACTCACCGACCCACTCCGGAGTCTCCTACCTAACTAAGTTAAGAATTACAAAGAACGTTTCAATTAATGAACTTTTTAGAGGTATTTCACAACTCTTGGAAGGTGAAGCCTCAGAATGGTATCGTTTCTACGGTAAAGAATGTAGAACATGGGAAGAGTTTGTACAACTTCTCAAAGAAGAGTTTCTTCCTTCTTCTTATGATAGGAAGACACTCAAAGAAATTTATAATAGAACACAACACACGTCTGAAAGTGTCGTCACTTTTATATATACGATGATGAAATATTTCACACGACTTGACACTCCTTTATCAGAAACAGAAAAAGTAGGGATAATTAAGGACAACCTTGCCCCTTATTATAAATCGAAAATTTTCTGTGACACTTTTGCGACTGTAGCTGAACTTCGTACACGTTGTAAGTTATTGGAAGATATGAAATCTGAGTGTACCACACACATCAATCCAACACCAACACAGAGTTCATTACACCCGGATTTGTGTTACAAAACAAGAACATTTACACATAATATTAAGAAAGTTTCAGAAGTCAAAATTAGTGACACCTGTAAGAAGTGTAACCGTACCGGACACGTAGAAAAGAATTGTAAATTTAACAGAATTATACACTGTTATGGCTGTGGGAAAGTTGGTGTGACACGCCCTCAGTGCGACAACTGCGGAGTGCCACGTAATTTAAACTCAGAGGGAGCCTCGCAAAACGAGAAAACTTAACCCAGGGTCAGGACAGCGGTACCAGAACTAACACATTTAAGAATCTCAATTTTAAGAAAAAAAGTTTTTACAAAAATAAAACATTTAGGAATATAAATTATAAGAAAGAAAAAATATTTAGAAATAGCAATATAAAGATGGGGTGTGATCAGGTAACATTGATGGCGACAAATACAGCAAGCATTGATCAAGTGTATTTCAATCCGATGCCCGGTGATACCAGACCATACTTAACAGTTTCAATCCTTGGTAAGAAATGTAAGGGTCTTTTAGACTCTGGTGCGATGTGCAGTCTTCTTAATGGTGATGCTTTCCGATCCTTAGCTGCATACGGTGCCATGCTCGATAATTATGAGAAGCCACCTATTATTATCACAGCGAATGGTTCGCAAAGCACCGCCATTGGATACACACAGTTGCTGGTAGAATATAAGAACACTATTCAAAGAGTGAAATTTTTGGTGATTGAAGATGTAAGAACACCCTTAATTTTAGGTATTGAATTTTGGAAGAAATTTAACATTGGTACAGAAGTATTAAAATTAATTGAAATAAATAGTTTAACCAATAAGAATTTTGTTGAATCAGGTACTCTTAACACTAGAACAGATTTAACAACAGAACAATTAGAACAACTTAATTTAAGAATAGAAAAATTCAAAGGTTTAACTTTGAAAAATACTTTAGAAAAAACTGACCTTGTGCAACATTTTATTAACACAGGCGATCACCCGCCAGTTAGGCAGAAATGTCATCAGTTTTCACCTGCGATGCTACAAGTTGTTCATAAGGAAGTTGATCATATGTTAAAAATGGGAGTGATAGAACCATCTAACTCTCCATGGAATAGCCCGTTAGTGATAGTTAAGAAAGCGAACGGAGAACCTAGAGTTTGTCTAGACAGTAGAAAGTTGAACTCCATCACTAAGTTTGACAGCTATCCATTACCTAATATTGATTTTATTCTTAATAGTTTGAGGGGAGCGAAATATATGACCTCCATTGATTTGAAATCAGCCTATTGGCAGATAGAATTAGAAAACTCGTCAAAAGAAAAAACCGCTTTCTCTGTTCCCGGAAAAGGTTTATTCCAATTTAAAAGAATGTGTTTCGGCCTCAGTACAGCGGCTCAAACATTACAAAGGTTGATGGACCGACTGTTCACTGCGGAGTTCCAGAACCCGGATTTAAGTCTATCAGTGTTTACATACCTGGATGACATAGTTTTGGTTACTCGTGGAGAATTTTCGGACCATCTACGCCTACTTGATCGCGTGTATGAGAAATTAAGAGACGCAAAATTGACGGTTAACATAGAAAAGTCACATTTTTGTAGGGATGAGCTTGACTATCTCGGCTACAAAGTTGATCGTGAAGGTTTAAGAACTAATCCTGAGAAAACTAGAGTGATAGTTAAGTTATCAGCACCTAAGTCAACCAAAGAAGTCAAGAGTTTCCTCGGTATGGTAGGTTGGTATCGCCGATTCATTCCAAACTTTTCGACTGTAGCAGCACCTTTAAATCGTTTAACGAGTAAGAAGCTGAAGAAGTTTGAGTGGAACGACGATGCACAGGAAGCCTTTGACAAATTTTTAGCACAAGCAGGAATAAAATGTACTCACAGCGTGCAGGATGAATCGTGGTGTGTGTGATGGTGAATAATGAATGTAGTCCAAATGCACAGCAACACAAAAGTTTTATTATTGCACACAGCAAGCACAGTCACAAATGCAGATACAGTTCAGAAAGTGAGAAGGGCAAGAATAAGAGAGAAGAAGAAGAATTTAAAAGAATTTAGATGCGTAAGCGCAGCGCGTAAGAAATAGCGGGAAAATACGGAGACGTCGGACATGCGATCAGCGCAGAGATCAAATTCGCACTGGAGCTCCGGCCAAGCGTTAGCGGTTACACCGCGCCTAGCGACCGGAGGACACATGAAGGTCAGCGTTGCACGCAGTGGCCGCGCGCACGATCACTATAGTAAAAATGATCGTTTGTCCGCGTCAACGTACAAACTCGCTTAAATAAATAATGAAATTAATTAACATAAATAATGCAATGCAAAAATATATTTTTATACAAAGCTATGTATAATAAATTAAATACTATTTTATTAGTATTCGTAAGTTATTATCTAAACTAGGACTAAACTAACACGGGACAATATTTCCACACGAAAAACAATAACTAAATAAAAACAATATTACACATTAAACATTAAACATTTTGGAAATAATTATGGTGGAGGTACGCCACAAATTAAAAGAATGTCTCGTGACGTCACCAGTGCTTTCTTGCCCTGACTTCACGAAAGAATTTTACGTCCAATGTGACGCTAGCGATAATGGGATAGGTAGTGTACTAACTCAAGAAGTCAACGGCTCAGAAAAAGTTATAGCTTATGCGTCTAGAAGCCTGACGAAAGCTGAAAAGAATTATTCCGTGACAGAAAAAGAATGTTTAGCTGCCTTGTTCAGCGTAGAGAAATTTAGGTGTTATGTAGAAGGTCACCCTTTCACCATCATCACGGATCACGCATCGTTGCAGTGGCTCCTTAGCATTAAATCACCAAGCGGTAGGCTAGCGAGGTGGGCCATGCGACTCATGCAATATCAGTTTCAAGTCAGACATAGGAAAGGTCACTTACATGTAGTGCCAGACGCGCTCAGCAGGCTTAACGTTGATAACATTTCAGAAACCACTTACCCGTCCGGTGATTCATGGTATGATGGTATTTATAAGAATTGTCTGGAAGCACCACACCGTTACCCGAAATTCAGAGTGATAGAAGGTAGACTTTATAAGTTAATTAAAACTAAATATGCTCTAGAACAAGAGACTTCGTGGAAACTGGTGGTGCCTTCAAACAAAAGAAAAGAAGTGATTTCAGAAAACCATGATCAGCCTACTGCAGGTCATTTTGGTATAAATAAAACGGTGAAAAGAATAGCGCTTAGGTATTACTGGCCTAAACTCTTAAAAGAAGTCAAAGAATATGTAAGGAATTGTGACATTTGCGTGGCGAACAAATCAACAAATCGGGCCAGACCAGGTTTGATGGGTCAGCCTAAAAAGGTACATAGGCCATTTCAGACCTTATCAGTAGATATACACGGTCCTTTACCAACTTCTAAGAAAGGCAACCAATATGTCCTCGTTGCTGCCGATTATTTTTCCAAGTATGTGTTTCTTTTCCCCATTAGAAAGGCAACTGCCTCGATTATTATTCAGAAATTAGAAGAATATGTTTTCTTAGTGCACGGTGTGCCTAAGACTGTAATATGTGACAATGGTTCGGTCTTCACTTGTAAAGAATTCAGAAGTTTTATAGAAAGGTACCGTGTACCAACTTTGTTTTATACAGCGGTGTACACACCACAAGTTAACCCTGTAGGACGCGTAAACCGTGTGTTAGGTGACGCGATATCATCATTTCTTAAAGAAAATCATAAAGAATGGGACGTACACTTGCCACATATTCAATCTGCCATGAACAACAGTGTGCATGAGGCCACAGGTTTCACTCCGTATTTTCTAGTTCATGGTAGAGAAATCATATTAGATACAGAACATTATAAACTAACGTCTACTGATGATCAGCAAGAACTTATTTTTCCAGAACGTAAAGAATATGCTGACTCTTTGAAAGAGCTGCAAACTATTTTCCTTAAAGTTAAGGAACACTTAAGAAACGCCTATGCGAAAGGCAAGAAGTCTTATGACAAAAGAAAAAGAAAAATCTAGGTCTTAAGGTAGGCCAAGTAGTTTGGAAAAGGGACTACGTCTTATCCAAGGCAAGTGATAACTTTGCTAGTAAGTTAGCCCCTAGGAACATTAATTGTGTGGTAGAAGAGAAAGTAGGTGATCTTACTTATCGTTTACGTGCCATAAATGGTAAAAAGATAGGTCTAAAACACATAAAAGACATTATACATGTCAGTTCCTAAACATAGTTCATAAGTACCTAGCTATACGGTAGGCATAGAATAGAAAGTGAGAACCGAGTGTGATAGGGTGAGAGAGGGTGAGTGAAACGATGAATGGTAGACTATGGTATGATGGATAAGCCTGAAAGAGAATATGAATGGTAGTAAGTCTGTGAACTAAATTTTTGTTTAACCTAGGTGTAACATATCGCTTTGGCTATATTTATTTTATGTAAGTAATTGAGAGAGAAGATAAAGCACTCACTGTCATTTTGTATTCTGTCCTACAATTAGTTAAGATTTAGTTTAGGATAATTTCCTTTCAACACTCGAATGAGTTATAAACGTTTCTCACGTTATGTATTTCCATTAACAGTTATGTGTCGCACAAGCTGTAAGAAAGAGAGAATTTTCTGCAACTGCAGAAGGTACTGTAAGTGCCACCATGAGTTGTTACTGTTTATAGTACACTCACAGAATTTAAGAAGAGTTGTTACTGTTTATAGTACACTCACAGAATTTAAGAAGAGTTGTTATTTTAGGATACACTCACACGCTAGAATATAAGAAGAGTTGCCACTGTAAAGTGCACTCACACACGCATAAATGACACATTGTATAGGTCATTGAACACTGAAGAATCATAGTAGATAGGAAGGATGACTATCCTTGTATCTCCTCTTCAGTGGCATTAAGCTGATCCCAAGATTTAGGTCATAGGGCTGAAGAGGGGAATAAAGAAAAGAAAACAGAATAGGCTAAGATACATACGTTTAATTGTAAACTACGTTAGTTATATAATAGAATTCCACTGAGACTCAGATGTCATTGGTAACTCTGTTGCTCATTGTTTAATTTTGCATGCTTTTATATCCATTAAGATATTAGAATAGAATTGTTTGCCGATGGGGTCGTTGTCATTCGTTGGTCGACCTTGTCTCTGAGTATTTTTGTTTTCGTTTCGCGAGTAGTGTCTCGTACCTCAACCCTTCTTCGCTCTTGCCAAGGGGGTATGTTGCGTGTATTATACACAACCGTGTTAAATTTCACAAATACTGCACTTACGTCTGCTGATTCGCACATTCATTACACATAATTGTTTGTTTAACTATTATTTTAACGCTTGTTAGTGGTAATTAATCGTCTTCCAAACAAACACATCTGTTTGTTTATGTAAAGTCAACTTGTCACCCTTGGATGTTTGACAGTGACGTTTGACGGTGACGTTTGGAAATGGTTCCGCTGCAACGTTTTGTTAGAATGTTTTTTTACTTACTTATATTTGTAAATAATATAGGTAATTGGTCAAAATTTATAGAATAATAATTTGAGCAAGGATTTTATTAGATTAACTATATTTTTCTTCATCGAGATGAATGCCGCCACTCCTATAATTTTGTCTCTGGTCGAAATCTATTTTGTCTCTGATTTCGTGTCAACGACACTAGGCTGATGTGATCTTGTGACGTGGTTAAGATTTGCTTCAAGAAACGATCAGGATGATTTATTTTGGTTCCGAGTCGCCTCTGGGCTCCACGCCTTACAATCTAGAACCTCCATGAGCGGAGGATAAGATGGAGCGGTCATGTGAGTTCATCTCTCTTGTGTTCTGCTAGCCTTTGTATGAATATTGTCGGCACGATGTTAATAGCATTCTATATTGTTACAGAACGTGCCGCTCCTAACTCCTAACTTCTAAGTGCTAAGCTTAGGTTTTAAGTTGTTAGTTTACGCTTTATTTTTCAATATTCCACGTTCCACGTGTTATACTTTATTAGTTTACTCGTTTAAACTATTTTTCCTCGTGCTTTGACACGTAATTTAATGTCGTAACATGGTTACTTCAAAATGAGTTTCCACTTATATTTTTCTTCCTTTTCGTTGTACTGGTTACAATGACCCTGATCCTAAGGGTAATCACCTTCTCTGGATAAATAACCCCTATTTATCCCAGTAAAATAATAACACTTCATGTAAGCAAGGAGGGTTGCCGGCCGCCATTCGATGATAAGACCACATGGCCAGATGTCTCCAAATCAACAATCCAGGACCCCCAGCTGTTCCTACATTCCCGGGAATGACGAGGTGATACAGTTTACTGGAAGAAAAGAAAGGACCTAAATGGGATTTACCAAGTAACATCCATTTTATATCTAGAACTTAAACTTCAGAATTTATTTTGATGCAGAGACTTCGCCTAATATGATTTGTTCCTAGTTTTACTATCTAGAGAGGACGCTCTCAATCTTTGTTAAAAGGTAGGTCTTATAACCAATATTAAGAATAAGGACATTTTTCCATGTCATGTGTTTTCATAGGTTATGATAATTAGACTTTAGTCTTAATTAGTTTGTTTTAAGAAACATGTAAGAAAAGAAAGGATTTGTTAAAACATTCCTATAGAAAGAATTAGCAATAAGGAATAAGAATATTTAACTACTAATAAGTGAGTTTACCAAATATGTATATTTTCTTTTTAATATATTTAACTTGATATATAAACAATTAACTTGTTTAATTGATTGCAACTAATAGTTGATGGCGCCCTTGGTTAGAATTGAAACACAACATACATCTGGTCCCTTTCTTCAAATGTAACATTCCACAGAGCGACAAGAACTCACCGACCCACTCCGGAGTCTCCTACCTAACGCACCACTGAGCTGGCTGTGCGTTTGTCCACCGGTGGCAGGCAGTGTTTTACACGCCTGTCCTATAGTGGGTAATAATGCCAATGCTTCAGACTTCAGCAGGAAGCCACTATATCTATGTAAAGTACTCTCATATAGAAATTAGATATGGTGAAAAAATTCCATGCGAGCAGGACTTGAACCGGGTCGTTCCCAAAGTACTCCATTCTTTTGTTCTAAAAAGATAAGAATCTCATACATGTGTTTCCAAGTTACTCCACGAAATTATTATTATTTAAAAATACATATTATTTTGTTCCCATTCTACTCCATAGGTATTTTGATTTATTCTCAATGTACTCCGCAGATTATTTGATATCAATTCTCAAACTAATCCATCTAAATGATTATAAAATATTTCATTATGTACAGTCAGTTACAAAATCGCCCAAACAATATCGTTCACATTAAAGTTCTAAATAAGGTTCTAAATTAAAGTGAAAAAAGTTGAAAGTAAGTTTGAATTGAAAATGTGTGCAAGTTAGCTTGTTATAATGGATGTACAAACGAATGTGAGTCGCAGCCAAACCGCTAAGACGGAAATTGGATGTTTCTTTTATGTCAATATTTTAAGTTTTTTCAAAAATATAATTTTATCAGTTACTTCTTGAGTTTCTCTCAAGCCGAATTCGTATATTTACATAATAATCATGAATCTCTTTGGTGTAAAATATGTAAAAAAGCTCATTTATGAATATGTTTTTGATTGTTGATTTTTGAATAATATGTTTAATTGTTGATTATTGAATTGTAAAGTCTTTTATTTAAAATTTTCTTTATACACAAAAATGTTGTTGCAATGCTTTTGAGCCTGACTGTACTATACGTCAGCTACACTTTTTATTCTAATTAATGCTTTTTGATATAAAAATCGCGTGGAGTACTTTTAGAACATTTTAATATTACCATTTTAAAATGATCCCACTACTTACAGACCCATTTCTATATTACCCGCTTTAAGTAAAATATTTGAAAAATTAATTTTAACGCAATTAGTCTCTTAATTTAACGTAAATAATATCTTACATAATCGTCAGTACGGTTTCACTAAAGGTCGTTCCACTACTGATGCAACATCTACTTTAGTTCAAATAATCTATGAAGCGTGGGAATCCAGCCAAGATGTCATAGGCATTTTTTGCGACCTTTCAAAAGCCTTTGACTGCGTGGATCATAATATACTAAAAAACAAGCTTAAATTTTATGGTGTTACTGGGACGGCCCTTGAGGTACTAGCTTCTTACCTGGACAACAGAACTCAGAAAGTAGAAGTTAACAGAGCTGCTTCCAGCAGCGCGGCGGTACACATGGGCGTGCCTCAAGGCTCCATAATCGGTCCTTTTCTATTCCTTGTTTACATAAATGACCTTCCATGTCTTGCCCAACAATTGTGTGAAGTTGTTTTATTTGCGGACGACACATCATTACTATTTAAAGTCAACAGAAATAGTCAAAATTATGACGATGTAAGTAATACTATGACACTTGTGCTTGACTGGTTTACAACCAACAACCTGGCTTTAAACACGGACAAGACCAAGTGTATAAAGTTTTCTCTCTCGAACGCACCTCATAATGATATACCCTTAATAGTTAATGGCAAAGTATTAGAGTGGGTACACAGTGTCAAATTCTTAGGCGTCACTGTTGACTGTAAGTTAAAGTGGGATAAACACATTGAACTCACGGCTAAAAAACTTAGCTCGGCGGCTTATGCAGTGAGAAGGATAAGACAGTGCACAAACATTGAAACAGCTAAACTCGTGTATTTCAGCTACTTTCATAGCATAATGTCATACGGATTATTGATATGGGGAAATGCAGCCGAGATAGGGAAAATATTTGTATTACAGAAAAGAGCAATTCGTTTTATGTACGGGCTAAAACGACGCGATTCTCTACGAGAGCTCTTTAAATCAATAAAAATTCTTACTGTTGCATCTCAATACATCTTCAATGTACTTATTTTTGTTAAATCCAATTTAAACCTCTTTAAAAAAATCTGCGATGTACATAGTATAAACACCCGCAATAAGAATAAACTTTATACGCCCTGCTTTAGGCTTAAAAAGGTTCGGTGGTCTTTCGTGGGTCAAAGTGTAAAAATGTTTAACAAGCTCCCTGACGAGGCTATAAATTTACCGATGCAAAAATTTGAAACATATCTTAAAAATACTTTGATGAATAAAGCGTATTACACAATAAGTGATTATTTGAACGATAAAAAAGTTTGGTCTCTCCCTACAACTTCGCCACTCCACACTTGATTACATTCTTTTGATATTGTGAAAAAATGACCTTACCTTTCTTTTTTAAATTTAATTACATTGACATTTAATTGTTAAACATGTACGTGTATTGTGATGTTCAAGTGACTGAAAGTATTTATTTTTCTAAAATGTTCAAACTTGTGAACGGGTGTTGCCAGGGGATCCTGCTTCGATCCTGATTCGAATTTTATTTTTATTTTTTGTTCTTAACCAATTCATTGTGGTTACTTGATCACAAACATAACATGTTTTATTATATTATTATTATTCTTTTACTTATATTTTATTTTATTTTTGACTGTACACAATCTAGTGTATGTATAGAGTTGGTGAATAGCCCCTCTGGCATGCTAGGCGACCAAGACTGTTTCATGAGTTTCTTTCGGCATTTCTTCTCAGCAGTGGTCGTTCCGAAATGCTAGTAGTTTGTAGCTTTGAGACATAAAATATTATGATTAAATAATTAGTTATCGACGTGAAAAAAGCCTTCTTTGAAGGCCAAGTTTCAATAAAAAAAAAATGACTTTGACTTTGACTTTGTACCGCGGAGTAGAATGAAACTTAATTTTAAATATTATTTTTTTCATGGAGTAGTTTGGAAACATTTTTTGGAGTACTTTGGGAATAACCCCTTGAACCCGCGACCAGGTCTTTATACGACCTTGCTCTTCCAACTGAGCTATCGCATTTCAATCCAGCACATCGAAAATCTTCACCATATCCAATTTCTATTGAAACGCATTAGGCATGCGTCACCTAACACCTGTACCCACTATACGAGTAAGGTATTTGATTTAACCCATATTCGATGAAGTTGAAAATCAATTAAAGTGTAGGAAGCCATCAATATTTATTTTTGGATTTTTGAGCATCTCAGATGCAATTAGTATCTACTAAAGTACTCTCTTATAGAAATTAGATATGGTGAAAAAATTCCATGCGAGCAGGACTTAAACTCGCGAATTTTTTCACCATATCTAATTTCTATATGAGAGTACATTAGTTCTAATTACATCTGAAATGCTCAAAAATCCAAAAATAAATATCTATGTACTTTATTTATTATTTATAGACTTAGGTTTTCTTCAAACCGCTTCCTAAATTTGAATAAAAACCGTTCTTTGCATTATGGATTCAACATAAAACTCCCCAAATGCCTTTTTGTTCCTGAATAATGAATAGAAGATATGGTATACCTATAGAGTTATTTACATCCTGGTATACTATTATTTCTACGGCTTCATTTTAAGTCATCTATCCCAATGAGGGATTTTCCGAGACCCAAATAAAAAAAATAAAATAGTTCCAGATGAATTCATAGGTGGCGCTTAGTAAAAGGCGAGACCATTCAAAAAGCAAAAATGCACGGTATTGGCATAAAAAAAAACCTAATAAAAAACATCTAAAAAGTATTGCAATATTGTGATTTGTGCAACTTTCAAACTGTTGTGATTTTTTTTCTGCCTCTGGCTGACAAAAAAAAGCGCACAATATAGGTACAGTCATTATTACGACTCGGCTTTCAATAAAACGCCATCTGTTGAGACTTTTTTTATACTGATTTTTTTTTCTTAATTTAGCTGTCAAAAAAATCGCTTATTTTTCAGGCCATAGTGACCAGTGTTAGTAATAACACACTCGATAAGAAGAAGTGGCCTGGTGTTTTCACTACAGAATGTCTAGGGGAGATCACCACCCGGTGGGTTCTTCTTGGCGGAGGAAGGTGGGTAGATTTCGGTGGATTTTTCTTATCCACTGTTTCAACCTGGCTTTGGAGGCTTCCTTGACTTGTTAATATATGAATAATGCTTGCTCTGTCCAATGCCAACTCTGACCAATCTGAATGCTTGCTTGCTGATCAATGTAGAGCTGACTATGTACTAAAGTACTGTACAATACCGTAAACGGTATTGTACAGTGTTCAAAATTTCAGATGATGTCGTCACAGTTCCGTATTTAATTGTTCACTGACATTGATGGATGGACACGTTACTAAACGGTACGTATAGCTCTCATGTTGGCGTAGAGGCTTTAAAATGTATAAACTTGAAGAAATCCCTTTTTGGGATAAGTCCGCCATTGTACGCCTCTCTTTTTGTTTCACTATGTTTTGTATTTTTCTTGTATGTATGTGCAATAAAGAGTTTACAAACAAACAAACTTATAGGAGGTTCTTGTTGGACTACGTAAGATTTGAACCTGCACCTTTTTAGATGGAATCCGAATGCCTAGACCAGCTTGCCACCACCGCTTCGCAATTTTATTGTAATAGGTACTATGACGTAAATTGAAACCAGGCTAATAACTTTATACGCGTCCTCGGCAAATGAAAGTCTCCATGGCTAGAAAATTGGATCCTAACTCACTTGGTCCAGCAACTAAACGCGGTAATGGAACTGAGAAATAGCTCATTTTCCTTAGAAATCCATTTACCCAGTACAGTCTATAGCAACTAACTCGAATTTATTGCAAATGCGCCGTAAAAGTGCATGGGTAACTTGAAATGCGTATGACTGTATTTAGATTTTATGTTATTTACTTACTCATGGTTCTGAAATGTTAAATAGCAAATTTATTTTCTGATGGCGAATACTTTTTTGATGGAAAATTGACTTTGATCGCAAACTTATAGTAACTTACACTTACTCACTTATAGTCACTCACATTGGTAATTGTCGACTTTAAATATTAGTACCTTTATGACAGTTTGTTCATTTGCAACGACCCCTGCTTCGAGTAAAGAAAAAACATCAAAAATAAATGCTTGCTCTGTCCAATGCCAACTCTGAACAATCTGAATGCTTGCTTGCTGATCAATCTAGAGCTGACTATGTACTTTACGGTATTGTACAGTGTTCAGAATTTCAGATGATGTCGTCACAGTTCCGTATTGTTATCCTAGTGTTAGCTGTAACCATGGATCTAACATATCCTGATTTTTTTTTAAATTAATTTGAGTGCATTTAAACTCTACCTTGCCTGATGGGAAGCAAAGATGAGATCTAGAATAATGAGAATAAATAAATAAATAAATAAATCTAGGGTGGTACCTACAGGCAATGTCTCACACTGGCACTCTTGCCTTGCCTGATCTGCTACTTGCAAAGAAAGAGGTTTAAAAGATGTACTAGTACCTAAGTCGTACTCGCATAGACTTACGACCACCGTTTCCTGCATTCTTCATATCTCGCAGATAATACAGTGACGCGGAACAAGACACATACGTTAATGTTGGGCCGGCTGCACACGTGTTAGTTAACTCAAAGTAACGTTTAACATTTATAGTATACTAGCTTTTGCCCGCGGCTTCGCCCGCGTGAATTTCCCACGGGAACAGTGCTTTTTCCCGGGATAAAAAGTAGCCTATGTGCTATTCCAGGTCATTATCTACCTCTGTACCAAATTTCATCGAAATCCGTCCAGTAGATTTTGCGTGATTGAGTAACAAACATCCTCACAAACTCACAAACTCACAAACTCACAAACTCACAAATTCACAAACTCACAAACTCACATCCAAACTTTCGCATTTATAATATTACTATGGATATCTCTTTCTCTTTAATCGTATTTCCTCATGACTGAGGGTCGTGGTCATTACATAGAATGAAACACACACAACGAATCTCTTGGAAATTTTAATAGAGTGCTTTGCCATTGCCTTCTTCAATTCAAAACACTAGCTGATGATCATCAACCAGTGTGCAGGTTTCCTCACGATATTTTCCTTAACCGGAAGCAAGTGGTAGTCGTTGAAAACTAACATAGGTACATGAGTCAGATTGGTATACAAACTCATGTAGCACGGGCGGGCAGTGTTTGTAATATAATGGCTTGAAAACAAAACGCGGGCGTTTCCCATTGACGCCGCCAGACGGCCGGGGTTCTCACACTGCTCGTGAATGGCGTCGCGGTCGACCGCCATTGTCCAGTGCTATATCGGTTTGTTTTTAATACGCGGAGAGGTCCCGCGTCATTTTGTCTTAAACCACGTTGAGTGTTAATTAGTTTGAGTTATAATTGTGAATTTCCTTTTTGTTAAATAACTATTACGTTTGTGTTTGTGAAAAAACCTGATTCGAACCTGGGACCTTTGCAGTCACAGGCCGGCGCCCTACCACTCGGCCACCACTGCTTCAACATTTACAGTTAGTCTTATTAAATATTTCTATATTTATATCCAACTGAGCTATCGCAATTCGATAAAGACCGTTGCGGGTTCCATTCCTGCTCGCAGAGATTTTTTTTTATCATATCAAATTTTTATATTTAGAGTACTTAGGTACTGCATCTTAAGTGCACTTAAGATGCAGTACCTAAGTACTCTAAATATAAAAAATTGAGAACTTAATACTTTTTAAGGATATTATGCATAATATCCTTAAAAAGTATTTAAAGTTAGTTGTAAAACAAAGTTTTGTGATTTCATACTAAAAGGATGTCCTGTTCCTGTGTCTTGTTCTATTTCACAGTGATTTATTTTAATTTGTTATCTAAAAACTAAAAATTAAAATTAAAATAAATAAAATACCTAGTAGTAAATAAGTACCTGGTAGTAAATAAGTTAAATTAAAATAAATCACTTAATAACAGGTTGACACTTCAAATTTTTAATGTATATTTACTAATTTAATAAGAAGTAATACTAAATAGTAATTTAATAAGAAATACTAAAAATCGAACTGAAGAGAATTCACTTACAACCAACATGTCATTTATCGTTTTATAAGAGTTATTTTATTTAGGCTTTATCTTAAAAATGGATTTCACATTTACATGCATCAAACTTTGTATTATGTATTAAATTTAATGCCAACACAACCTATTGATTAAATAATATACCCTGTTTATGTGTAACTTTTAAATCTAGAGCAGCATATAGGACATCCTTAAAACTCCAATATTACAAAAGATCCCTCAAGCTCAAGCTAGTAAGACAAAGGAGTAAATATACGATCCCTGAAAAACACACTATAAGAATATATTTTTAAAACTACGTAACATTTTAAACAAAGTTTAAAATACTCTTTAGTATCCGACTCCGATCCTGTGCTATCTCGCAGGACATTTGACTCAAATTGTTTCCTGCCCAAGGAAGTGTTTAAGGGGGGTTTAGTGGGGAAAAGGGGAGGTAATTGCGTCACCTGTAATTACCAGGGGAGGTTATATGGGGGGACTAGATAATGGGTAGTGTCTTTGCGTCGTCTGTTTTGAAGTGGTCTATTGCGGTGGATATACGGCTTTAGAGGACCCTTATGGTGCTTATTTTGCGCTTAAATCGGTGTTATGGTGAGTTTAATTCTGGATTTAAAAAGGTACTGATTTTTTGTATGTTTTTAATTTTTTACAACATTTGTTCGGGTGGGTAAATTTTTATAACCTGTGTACAACGTCCTATTAGTATTCCTTATGGATGGGGGTGGTCTTTAAGTGGAATGAAACACCACGACTTACTTAGCAATGTTAATGTACCCTATTTTAGATAATCATCAACAGTATCTAGGTGCTGATTTCCTCGCTTTATTTTTTTTTAATTTTAAAGTAATGCAATTCAAAATTAGGTTTCAAAATAAGCCAAATATTTAAACTTGAAAAGTACTTTCTGTTAAATATAACGCAACTTAATTTTAAACAAAAAAATAAATTTATTTCAGTATGATAGTTACAGATAATATCTACTAAGATATTCATAGAAAACGAATACTACTGAGATAATTTCCAAAGATAAGTAGAAGTTTAACCGTCTGGGATAATTATCCTGCTAAATGAGGTCGCGCCACTAAGGATAATCCGGAAGATAGCCGTTACTGCGAACCTTATTAGCACAATTATAGAACTAATTGACTAGACAGAATTAGCAGTTTAAGATCAAAATAACATAGAAGTACCTGGGTAACTGAACCTCGCTCGTCTTTTACGAATTTTTCCAGAGCAGTAATTTTTTGAGCAAAGATGAAAAATTACTGGCCCTAAAAATATCCAAATCCATACTAATATTATAAATGCGAAAGTTTGGATGTGAGTTTGTGAGTTTGTGAATTTGTGAGTTTGTGAGTTTGTGAGGATGTTTGTTACTCAATCACGCAAAATCTACTGGACGGATTTCGATGAAATTTGGTACAGAGGTAGATAATGACCTGGAATAGCACATAGGCTACTTTTTATCCCGGGAAAAAGCACTGTTCCCGTGGGAAATTCACGCGGGCGAAGCCGCGGGCAAAAGCTAGTAACATTATATGTAAGTATACATGTGAAAGTTTGGACGTTTTGTATGTTTGTGTTACTTAATCACGCAAAATCTTCTGAACGGATTTAGTATTCGGGTATAACATAACCGGAAATAGTACATAAGGTACTTTTTATCCCGAAAATCTCACGTGAGCGGAGCCACATTAAGTTTTGATTTCTGTCTGAAAGAAAGTTTGTCCTAAATTGAATTCGATAGGTTTTTACCGCTTAAAAAGTAAATATTAACAATAGTAAAATTCACGCGGATAAAGTTGTGGGTATAGGCATACACATACATGCAGACTTTGCCTTTACTACGTCGGGTTCGAACTAGCATCGTTGTGAACAACGACCGACATTACCTACGCTACAAAGGGAACTTTCCTTTGAGAGCTTATGTGCGATGGTTTTCGACAGGGAACTTTAAGCTGCCTGAAGTTTTCCTGATCGAACGTGGCTTAAGAACTCGTAATTAGTTCCATTTAAAAATCATTATATTATTTTTTTTTCCTTAGATTTTCCTTAGATAAGCTCGTTCAAACAATCAAAAACTTATCTAACTTTCATCAAAAAGCTTATGTAGACATATTCCCCTGTTCGTTAGAAAGAAAGAAAGAAAGAAATCATTTATTTGTTAAACATAGGTACATGCACTTGGTAGATAAAATGAAAATTTTGAACCACTATGTTTTGCCGTTACAATACAGCATACAAATATATAGGTACCTAATAATTTAATTAATTCAGACATGTCAAATTAAATCATATTTAAATAAAAGTTGTCATAACAATCATAGTAGGAATCATATATAAATTAAAATAAATGAAAAGTTAATCAAATAATTATAAAACAAATGTCAAAAAAAAAAAAAAAAATTTAAAATGTGTCATTTAAAAAGTCATTAATACAGTAATAACATTTTTTTAACTAGAAACGAGTATAACATAAGTTTAAACATTTTCAAATTCAGCATTTTATATTCATTAGGCAATTTATTATATATCTTAGGAGCCATTCCAATAACACTTTTGCGAACTTGCGCTAAATTGCATTTGAGTGTCACAACATTATATAAATATTGTGGTCGCAATCTGTTCCTTCTACGTGAATCTGACAACATCGGAAATAATTTAGGGTTACTCTTTACAAAAACAGCCATTTCATAAATGTATAGAGAAGGGACAGTTAGTATATTTAGGGTCTTAAAGTATTCAACACAGCTATCCCTAGTTTTAAGTCCACATATTGCTCGTAAGCACCTTTTTTGAGCTTTAAATATGACTTCTCTTTCAGTAGTATTACCCCAGAATATTATGCCGTAACGTAATATAGATGCTACAAGACCGTGGTAGGCAGTCATTACAGTGTTACGATTGACAATTTTACGTAAGTTATATAACGCATACGCAAGTTTATTTAATTTTTTGACTAACTCTTCTGAATGAGGCCTCCATGAAAGATTGTTATCAATTTTTAGTCCTAAAAATTTTGTCTGGTCTACAGTATCTATATCTGTATCTTGATAATGAATATTCATGTAAGGTAACTTTTTATTGTAAAAGTGCATAACGTTTGTTTTTGTCAAATTTATTGTTAGATTATTATTCTCAAACCAATTAATTATATTTTGTAATGTAAAATTTATATCGTTTTCAAAATTATTTAAAATGTCAGGTTTAATAACTATTGTGCTGTCATCTGCAAACAAAATCATAGATTGTTTAGTCACTCTGGGGAGATCATTTATATAAATGATAAACAGTAATGGGCCCAGCACACTTCCCTGAGGCACACCATGTTTAACTACTCTATCTGTAGATCGATATTTTATTTCATTGTTGGTTTTGGGGCATATATTTGTTATTTCTGTAAACTGTTACTTAAATATGATTTTAGTAAATTTAAAACATTACCTCTTATTCCGTAAGCGTCGAGTTTATTTAAAAGCTTTTCATGGTTCACATGATCGAACGCTTTTGTCATGTCAGTGAATAGGGTCGAGATAGGTGCTTTGTCATTTATGCTGTTAAGTATTTTATTAAGGAAGTCATATATTGCCATGTTTATGTTTTTATTCTTTCTAAACCCTTTTTGTTCTTCACATAAGATATTGTACTTTTCAAGGAAATTATACAATATGTCATGTAAATATTTCTCAAATATCTTGCAAAAAACAGACGGCAACGCTAATGGTCGAAAACATGAGACATCTTCTTTATTTCCTTTTTTAAATAAGGGTTTTATTATATTTATTTTTAATTGATCTGGAAATACACCACTAGATATGCTAAGATTCATAATGTGACTGAGGTGTGGAGCCAGTTCATCTGCCACATATTTTACTACTTTTGTAGATATTTTGTCATGTCCTACACTATTGGTATTTTTTAATGATTTTATTATACTGATGACATCTTGCGTTGTTACAGGTGGCATAAATAGGGTATTAGGACTGAAGTTTATATTAGATGAAGTACTGGCTTTTGGATGAGTCTTTACAATATCAGTGAAGTAGTTATTGAATGCTTCGGCTATTTCTGCTGGATCAGTTATTTCACTATTGTTATAAGTTATTTTTGAAATATGACCCTTATGTGTTTTATTGGAGCCATTTATAACTTGCCATGTAGCTTTCATTTTATTTACAGATGATTTAATGAAATGAGTATTTTGTGCCTTTTGAGTCAGTTTAATAATTTGTTTATATTTTTTACTATATTCCTTAAAATTATTCTTATTGCTTCTAGTTGGTGAATGACGATATTTCCATAAAAGTGAACGTTGTTTTTTGCTACATAGTTTTACACCTTTAGATATCCATTTAATTTTTTTATTTGATTTATTATTAACAACTTTATAAGGGAAACATAGATCGTATAAGAGAGAAAAATATTCAAAGAAACTATTATAAGCTATGTTGGGATCTTCAGTATTATATATTTCCGAAAAGGACAAACTTTGCAAATATGATTTAAACTTAGATATATTTTCCACTGACAGATCACGTTTTTTAGTTTTCCACGAGTTTACCAATTGTGTGTTTTTAACTGGAAATGTTAGAATTTGAGCTGTGTGGTCAGAGAGAGCAAGTTCAATAACTTTAGACTTGCAACCTCGTTTAAAATTATGAGCGAAATTGTCAATACACGTTTTGCTAGCTGTTCTGGTTACTTGTTTGACTTGTAGTTTTAAGTTAAATCCCAATAAAAAAAATTCAAATTCTAGTGCTAAGTTAGTTTTTTTAAGAATGTCAATATTAAAATCACCACATAAGATTATTTTTTTAGGTGATTTTTTACAAACAGAGGTTAACATTAGTTCCAATTTTTCATGAAATAGGGAATAGTTTTTTGATACTGAGGATCTATATACACATACAATGATACAGTCATGACAAATCAGTTCAATTCCACAGCATTCTATTACTCCAGTAACAGAGTGTTTAGGTATGTCGACCAATTCACGGAAAGGAACTCCAACTTTTGTCAGTATACACGCTCCACCTCTTTTACTGCTTTTTCTTGAGAAATGGGCCGCCAAATGGTAGTTAGGGAGATCAAGAAGATCCTCTTGTCCAGATAAAATGAAATGCTCTGTTTTACTAATGACATCTATTGGAGTATTTTCAGACTGCAATAAGTTATCCAGGTGTATTGTAAGTTGATTTGACTTGCTGACTAAACCTGCGATGTTTTGATGTAATATATTTATGCAGTGGTTTTGGTTGTTAGCAGTGTTCTTATGATCGAAAAAACTGTGGTGAAGAGTTCACACTGTGATGCACATTTGTGGCATTAGTTTGACTTATTTCAGTTATAGTAACATTCAGAAACATAAATATGTTTTTCATTCCCCAATTATTTACAATTCCACGTCTAGTATCAAACATTTCAAAGTCATAAGTCAAAGGTAGATTAGAATCAAGTATATATGCATATTCAAAAGTTTTGTTATCCATGTATAACAGGTTGTTAAAATTTTCAATCCTCCAGTTAAACATATCAGAATGATTATTGCACCGAAATGTTGGTAGGCATATTATTATGTTTGTGTGATTTAGTTTCTTAAGTATTCCTCGAATATGTTCAACAAGATCAAAGTAGTTTTTCGTAAATAAAAAGTCTTCCGGCCCAATGAATATTACACAAAAGTCACTCATTGTGTAGTTTTTTAGTTTATTGTCAATACCTTTTAGCATCTCTTTAAGAGAATCACTTGCACTGTTATTACAATATTTTTCTACAGTTCTAACAGTAATATAACATAAAACATTGCGCGCGTCGGGGTTCAATTATTAAGTGTTTTTGGTGCTTTGTTATTTTTTAATTGGCCTCCGGTCGTGAAAGTACAGCGAGCACCCAGAGTAAATAGTGCTACCCAAATCTAAACAATTCTCCTGACTCAAATTAGTATATAAAAATTGTGATTGTAATGAATAGTGAAACTAGAACAGTGTGTGAACAAAATCTATAACCAGCGGGTACTGCACGAGCTGATACATCCGGGTGAGGACGTTCCTTATAAGGCTCCAACTAATGTGCTTAATAGCCCTTCCCTACACAATCAACAGTTTCTCCCAACTAAATTTAATTTTACCGATAATTAATTGCATGCACTGTAGCCCTAGTCAGACAGCTGACCTGTTAACAATACAATAAACCAACAACAAAGAGTATACAGCACAAGGGAGCAAACAGTAATAAAGACAAGCCGCTATCTAGTCGCGATAACCATATTTTTTATTTAATAAAGTCATTGTCAAACCAAAGTAATAATATTGTATGGCGTCAATCTATTGCACGACATCAATCTACTCATTCATCACCAACGGATCTAATATAATCCAAATTAGCCTCGGATTAGCTATGTCCTCCTGACACAAACTAAACAAAACAAAGGTCCCCAAACGCATGGGAGATAGTTAAAGCCAACCTCCCATATCCTACATAAAGCGACACAATAATAACATTGTACAAGATAATCTTTAAAAATATTCTCACGGGAATCTGGCGCCTCCTACGAAAAAGGCCATCAATAAACGCAACTAAATAACAACTAATAGAATAACATCTTCTAAACCCGGAAAATATAACAAAGACAAAACTGCAGCTGCAAGCTATATAACCCAAAACCACAACTGCAAGTCATAAAGGAAGAAAAAAAAAACACTTATCCCAAAAGTAAAACAAAAGCAGCAAGGCGTGTTACATTCTCTCAACAAGCAATACTTAGAAAGGTCGCACAAAAACTAAAGCGACCCCTGGTCATAAGAGTCAACATCATTTGACCAAAAAAACCCAACGCCGCTAATAAATTTTAAAGAAATAATACAAGAAAATTGTAACTATTTTTATATTATTTTTTTTTGTTTTTAAATTTCATTATACTCAATCGGTAGATCAAAATCTAGATCATCTAGACTAACCCAGACTAACAAGATTTTTCTTCACAGCTACCCTAGAAAATAAGCTCTTTTCACAGCTACCTATCTAGCCCTGAAGCAAGTATAACGAGCCACGCACCAAATGGAGAAAAATAATCCCATCATAAAAATACTAGGCGATGGTAACTGCCTTTACCGAGCAATTGCATACCAAATTAACGACCTATTTGGAATAACATTTGATCACAAAGCAATTCGACGTGACCTTGCCCGGTACGTAGACGACAACCAGCATGATGACAACATGCGACATGCTATTATCAGTAACCTAAATGAGCCACAAACAGACTTGGAAACCCGAGTAAACAGATATATCCAGTCACAGTACAAAGAATGTACATGGGGGGGGGACAGACATACTGATTGCAGCAGCAGAATACTAAATTATCAAGATTAAAGTCTTCCAGGGCTCTCCCCTAAAAGAAACAACACAATTTAGCCCAAAAAACCCCAGCGACGCGGCAGGGTGCATAGGGCTTATATTTAACGGAAATCACTACGACTGCTTCAAGAGTCACCTAGGCGCGTTTTTATTAAACACAACACAAAACACCGAAAGTTCAAACGACTGCACCCCGTAAGAAATAGCCGATGATACTGGGTACAGACTAACCCGCCCAATACCTCACCACACAACGAATTATCAGATATACAATATCAACATCGCCACATGGAACGTAAGAGGCGCTGCGACCCTAAACAAAAAACTAGACATTGACTCGATATTAGAAGAAAAATCGATACATATTGCATGTCTACAAGAAACCCACTTAAAAACAGGTTCCAACCAATCTAAACACTACCTCTGGACGCTAAGCGAACACCGAAAAAGAGGACTAGCCATCCTTATCAGGAAAAACAGCGGCCTCACAATTAACTGGGTAAAATCAAACGTAAACAACATGGCAGCCTCAATCAACTTCGAAAATAAAACAACATTATTTATTGTTACAACACACTTCTCAAACGCAACATCGGCGGCAACAAATGACGTAACACGCATCCGGCAACTTATAAGAAAAAAACCACTCAACGCGCATATGATCATATTAGGCGACTTCAACGCGCACGTTGGCTATCAAAATCAGAGGAAATACAAACAGTCTTAAACAAATCGGGAATAACCTACATCACAAAACCACCAATAATAATGGCGAATTACTAAAAGATCTAATTAGAATAGAAAACCTCCGACTAGAGACGTCTTTCGGTCGTACAAGCTGCAAAACTACATTCAAATCTGGCTGCAACACCACCCAAATCGACCATATTATGACCCAAGCAAAATATCCACCACTTTTTAACTTTATTAAAGGAGAACATACGCCGTTATCAGACCACAAGATCATCTGGGGCAACCTAAAACCACTCAATCCGAATTCCAATAGGAATACCAACCAAACCAATACGCAGGCTACGACTACAACACCCCAAAGTAATGACACAAGCACATTCAGATACAAAACCCTTGACTATGAATTACTACAATTAGAAAGCCCAAAAAAGAAATATCAGACAGAAATAATTGAACTACTTAATAAAAATCGCCAAAACGCAAACAAAAATAACCTATCTTGGGAAGAAACCACGGATATCATGAAAACTTCAGCCACCAAAGTCCTAAAGTTTTACCCCAAATACTCAAGAGAACGCAGAATAGCGGTAGCAAAACTACAACAGGCGAAATTTCGGAAAAACCAGCGACCCACAGACCCAGCCCGCCAAAAAAATCTTAAAAGATGCAGAAATCATCTTAGAGCAACGGAAGCAACTGAGGAACAAGAAAAATGCCGGGCTTTTTTCAGTGACATGTCAAAAAAGCACCCCTCTGTAAGAATGAAATACACCTACGAATTTTACAGAAATCACAAACAAACAGAAAGACGCCGCTTAAAGCAGACCTTTATTCCAATGTCAAAATGAGAAAAAGAAGAGCTCGCAAAGTCGGAAGGCCCAACTATTGAAGAAATAAAGAATGAAGACCTGACACAGCTAGGACCTGAACCCACATTAGAAGAAATGGAAGATATAATAAAAAAAATGCGCAACAAAACAGCCCCCGGAATTGATCAAATTGTAGCTGAATTATATAAAGCCAACCCTGAAGAACTAAACTTAGAAATATTGAATCACATCCGAATAGTCTGGACAAAAAATATCTTACCACCTTCATGGACCCAATCAGTGCAAGTTCCACTACCAAAAAAAACGAATCCGAAACAGGTTAATGACTACAGACGAATATCAATATGTAGCACAGGATACAGAATCTATGCAAACCTATTGCTAAAACGACTAGACGAAACAACTGAAACCCTGGGTAACTATCAAGCCGCTTTCCTAAGCAATCGTTCCACGGATGACCACATGTTTAGCTTACGCAGAATCCTGGATGAAGAATGGAAAGCAGGAGAAAAAACCTTCGTCCTAGCTATAGATATAGAAGCAGCTTTCGACACGGTGAACCTTAACGCTCTCAGAGATATACTCACAACAAGAACGAATAAGGCTCTAACAAACCGGATCATAAAGGCCACTATGAACGAATCCACCTGCATAAAATGGTTCGGCCAACAGACCAAATGGATAAAAAAAGGTAAAGGGGTCAAACAAGGGTGCCCCATATCACCACGACTTTTTACAATAGTAATGGATGACATATTTATGATGTTAGCAGAAGAGCTACCATTTGTAAATCTAAGCCAAGACGAAAAAATACAACTGCCAATCATCCTCGCCTTCGCGGATGACGTAATAATTGCGTCAAACAATATCCATCAGCTAAACGAGATATTCACAAAGGCAAAAGCCCTATTCAAGACAGTAGGCCTCACAGTCAATAACACAAAGACAAAACTACTTGTCCGGAACCCATTAAACCTTAACAATAGGAATTTTTTTGTCTTGGATGAAGCACCACTAGCGCCCGTTACGGAAATTCGGTACTTAGGCACTTACATCTCAAGATCATTAGACAGAAACAGCACTGTGAATACCCGCTGCAAACAAGGACTCAAAAACGCCAAGATCCTACAAAAATTTATTAAAATATCTCGGATGAATTGGAGAACGATAGTGCTCCTATATAAAATGATAATAGAGCCAACAATGACATATGGCCTCAAATGCGCGGCACTGACAAAGGCAAACAGATCAAAACTTAGGAGATACGAGCGGCTTATTTTACGAGATATGTTAAATAATGCCGGGCCCTCACATACACACAGAAAAATACACGATATTTTAGAAGGAAAAACCGTTACAAAAAGAATTAAGTGCCTACGACTGTGCTACTACGGACACATACTACGACGTTCAGAACCACATATACTACACGCCGCATACAACCACGAAGCAGTGAGACTAAAAGTCGGCCGACCGATTTTTACCTGGAAAGACTCGCTAAATCACGATATGAAATACTATAGCAAGAGCCCCTCTGAATGGGTCGAACTCGCGTCAAACAAAAAAGAACTAATATTAGCAGCAAGAGAAATATACAAAATGGAAGAAACGGACAGTGAAGAAGAGGTCGAAAACGATACCGCCATCAACACACGCGACGGCGACGAAGATGCCAGCGAGAACAGCGAAACTCACCAACGCTCTCCTCCGTCGTATAACCCGTTCTCCTGAACTCCTATATTGGCTATAGGCTGCATAGTCGGTCGATTGTGGTCGGCCGGTTGCGGCTAGTCGACCTCCTTTCCCATCCCAGAGCGTGTCACTCCTTACAAATTTGTGCCCCCTGGTGAAAAATTCAATCCGATTCTATTTATTTGACATAAATTGAATTGAATTGAATTTTGTATTCGGCTTGTCCGTTCCTGCCTCAGAGCTGGCTGGGTGTGGCACCTATGTTCATGTTCATGTTCAATACCTTTTAGCATCTCTTTAATGTCGCATTTTGGTTTTAAGTGATGACATGTCTCATATTCATCAGTAAAAGAATGTTGCATATGATTCAACATGTGGCATGTTTTATTACTACTTATAAGACATAGCTTTTTCCTGTGTGTTTTTCTTGTTTTTGGAGTACTTGACCTTTGTGCTTGTAAATCTTCGATTTGTGAAGTTTTCGGTTCATTTTTGTGTGGTGAGTGAACTGTGCTAGTACTAGGGGAACATTGTCCTTTATGTGTACCTGTACTTTTGTTAACTTTAGTATCTTTCTTTTTAGTTTTAGTTGAACTTAATTGGTCATTGTTATTGCTTTGTGACTGTGTGACTGTACTCTGAAGTTGTTGTTTTAATTCTTGTAATTGTTTTTTAAGTGTGTTATTTTCTTGTGTTAAATTATGAACTACTGTGTTTGATGTTTCTAATTCCGCTGTTAGTCTGTCAACTTTATTTTTTAATTCACTTATTATTTCGTTGTTTTCATCAACGGAAGTATTAGGTAAGCTACTAGCAGTGCCATCTAGCGTATTATTCGATGAACTACTGTCCTCAGTATTTATTTCTGAATTTGATTCCGATCGAGGACGTCTCATCGTAACGTTTTGAAAAAAATTCATCTTGTGTTGTTGCCAGGGAGGAGGGAAGGGGAGGAGGCGCCCATAGGCATTTTACAAATGAAAGACAGTGTCCGCATTGGGAGGGGAGCGGGGGACGTATACTTAGAGTAGACAAGACTTCAAAAATGAACTCTAAATCATTGACGTACGACTTATTTTATCTTATTTTAACAAACTGTATAGCCACCTATTAGCGAGCAGCAGAATTATTTTCGCGACCTGTTTTATCAGCTTTCGCAAACTGTTTTGAGTTCTGCTATTACTCACTAGATGGCTTTACTGACAGGCGCGGATTCAGCTCTGCGGGCATGATGGGCTGGGATGGGCATGCCCACAAACTGGACTGGATGACTTTGAAAATTATTTTCACAAACATTTCAAATCATAATGTTTTGTCACTTTTATAACCGTCCAATCTTAAAATTACAATAATATAATGAAAGGAACGTTTTCTGCGTACTTGTCTCAATGGCACAGAAAAGATAACCCGGGCTAGCTTTCCTAGATAAACATAAGATCCGGGCATTCGATTTTTTTTTTACGATTTTTGCGCAAAAGAAACATAGTTTTTATTTCTAGTAATTTTTGGTTGTTGTGCCCCACCTGTGACCAATATTTTTTTGTGGCTGGATCCGCACCGCACCTTCATTTTAAATGTTGCCAGATGTTGAAAATTTACCATTTTTTAATGAACTCTATACATTACTTATAATTTAAAAAACATTTACAGCTTGTTACTGAAAACACAATTGTTACTTAAACCACGAATTTTTAATCTTAAAATAAAATGAAAAATCGAAATTACAGATCATAAGACAATTATTTAATTAGTTTTAATGTATTTTTATAATTTACTAGCTTTCGCCCGCGGCTTCGCCCGCGTGATTTCCCACGGGAACATTGCTTTTTCCCGGGATGAAAGGTACCCTATGTCCTTCTCCGTACTTCTAACTATGTGTATACAAAATTTCAGGAAGATTGGTTCAGTACATGAAGCGTGAAGAGGTAACAAACAAACAAACAAACAAACAAACAAACAAACAAACCAACAAACAAACTCACTTTCGCTTTTATAATATTAGTTAGGACTAGCTGCGTCCCGGGGTTTCGCTCCCGTGAGAATTTCGCGATAAAAAGTACCCTATGTGCTATTTCCGGTATTTTTCTACCCGTATACCAAATTTCATCGAAATCCGTCCAGTAGATTTTACGTGATTGAGTAACAAACATCCTCACAAACTCACAAAGTCACAAATTCACATCCATACTTTCGAATTTATAACATTACGAATTTATAATATTAGTAGGATTTATTTCTTCACTCTCGTATTTTTATCTTCTTCTTAGCGTGGCGACACGGCAAAAGTCTTTTATTTCAGTTGCAATGTATATGCGCGTATGTTTGTTTTAATGCCCGCATTTAATTCTTGGAATATTGCATCAAATTTTTCAGATATCTTGAGCTGATATCTGAGTTAAATTTTTTTATACATTACAAAATTTAAAAGGAAGTCGGTTAAAAAACATAGATTGAAAATAATAACTAATGTGTACTTGGATTTTGAAAATTGTACACCTAAAGGCAAATATATATGAAACTTCGTCATTTTAGAAGTGAGACAAGAAGTTTTAGATAGCACTGGAAGGGAAATGAAGCGGTGGTGGCCGAGTGGTAGGGCGCCCGGGTTCAAATCCTGCCCGTGCCGAGTTTGTATACCAATCTGACTCATGTGCCTATGTTAGTTTCCATCGACCACTACTTTCTTCCGGTGTAGGAAAACATCGCGAGGAAACCTGCACTCTAGTTGATGATTATCAGCTTGTGTGTGAAATGGAGAAGGCATGGCAAACCACTCGTTGTTAGTGTATATAGTCGTTGTATGTGTTTCATTCCATATATTGGCCACGACCCTCAGTCCTCCTCATGAGGAAATAAGACTAAAGAGAGGAAGGCAAATTCACGCGAGCGTAGCCGCGGGCAAAAGCTAGTCACTGCTAAAAAAAAATACTCGTAGTTCTTGATTGGATAATTTGTATTTTTTTTTGTAATCAGGTAAAATGAAAGCGGGACCTAAGAAAACGCGGCAAATTAAAAAAAATCTTCATATGATAATACTGATTATAGTAGGAGATTTTTTTTTATATTTGCGTTTTTTATTTTATTTACGACAACTAATTTAAAAATAATTGTGTTTACGAACTTATTTCTAATCAAAGGAATAGGCCAAGTCATTAGTAGTAAAAAATGAAACAAACAAAGAGCGGGACGGTACTATAATGTACTAATGTAATATAAGGTATGTATGTATATGTGCATGGGTGTATGTAATTTTAAATGCACATAAATTGTGGTGACCTATCATTACATACTCGTTTTATTTCTTTTTAAAGGCTCCGTTTGGTATGTCGGAGCCTTAACTATCATAGATTGAGTAAAAAACGGAGTGTGTAGATTTATATTTATTGGTATTAAATTCATATTTAAAAATGTACCCAAATAATTTGATAACATCAAATAACACAAAACTTTGTGAAATGGAACAAACAAATCCAAAGAGTAAAGTAATATTACAAGGAGGGCACTTCATACAAACGGGGCGTTTTATATACGTACTACTACTACAAATGAAACTGTACATCCGTGTACACGTAAATGTGTGCTTTTTCATAGTCACAGCGTCCCAATCCGCAAACCAACGGGAACGGGAGAAGTGAGCTTTCTTTCTGTACGTACATAGTACTGATACAGGGTTATTTTTAATTTACTAACAACCTTCCTAGGGCTGAAAGTACTCATAGTACTTTCACCCCTAGGAAGGTTGTTTGTAAATTAAAAATAACCCTTTTTTTTAATTCTGTGGTAATATACAGGGAAAACACTCTTAACCTACATACCAGTTAGTGAAGATATTTTTTCTAAGAACCAATAGACAAACCGGTACCGTTAGTCTTTGAGGTGCCTTTGTTAAAATTATAAATTAATAAAATGTCACTGAAAAAGTAAAAGTACACAATGTACCTAGAGAGTAATATGACAGTCTTAGGAGGTCACTGTACCAGGCTCGGGCCACGCATTTTTGTCATTTACATAATCATCCGTCGTATTATATGCCTTCTTACAAAGTGTCTAATTAATATAATGTTTAAATTTCTTATCAGGCATATCAAGGAAAGATTTTGGTATTTTATTATAATAACGTATACAGTTTCCCACAAATGATTTCCTAACTCTAGCCAGTCTGTGCCCTGGAACGTACAAGTTATGTTTGTTTCGCAGGGATATATCTGTGAAATCACAAACTTTTTTGAAAGATGAAATATTTTTCCTGACATGCATAATGTTATCAAAAATAAATTGGGTTGGTAAGGTTAAAATATCTATATCTTTGAAGAAATCCCTGAGTGAATCTCTTTTTCTTAATCTGTAAATAAAACGAATTGCTCTTTTTTTAAGTAGGTATAAAACTTGTTTGTATGTCGGCTGCTGCTCCCCAAAGTAATAGGCCATACGACATTAGGCTATGGAAATAACTAAAATAAACCAACCTAGCAGTTGCCACATCCGTCAGTTGTCTGATTCGTCTTACAGCATAAGCCGCGGAGGCCAGTTTTTTAGACAAATTAGAAACGTGAGCACCCCATTGTAATTTAGAATCTAATGTAATTCCAAAAAATGTGGTACTTTCAATGAACTCTAACTTGTTAAACTATTTATATGGATATCAACATGGGCCTGCCTAACATTAGGAAGCGTAAATTTAATGCAATGGGTCTTACTTGCATTAAGCATCAGGTTATTAGCAGAAAACCAGTCTGATATGGCAGACAAAGTGCTGTTCACAGCATCCACATTTTCGCTATGGCAGTCAGTCTTAAAAATTAAAGACGTGTCATCAGCAAACAACACTATACCAGCCTGCTTCTCAACCATATAAGGCAAGTCGTTGACATAGACTAAAAAAAGGAAAGGTCCTAAAATTGAACCTTGAGGTACGCCAATCATAACTTTTGATCCTTTCGATTTTACGTTATTTAGGTCTACAGTCTGCAGCCTATCACTTAAATAAGATTTTATTAGTTCTATTGATTTAGTGTCAAAACCGTACTGAGAGAGCTTGAGCAAGAGAGTCTCATGATCAACACAGTCAAACGCCTTAGATAGATCACAAAACGCTCCAATTGCATCCTGTGAATCTTCCTATGCATTGAAGATATGAGTGACCAAAGCCACTCCCGCATCAGTTGTACATTTACCACTAGTAAAGCCAAATTGTTGGCCGTGAAATAGATTGTGGATATTAAACTACCGTTGCATTTGACTAAGCATAATCTTTTCAAACACCTTACTCAAGACTGGAAAAATAGATATTGGCCTATAGTTGGCAGGCTCTGATTTTTCACCTTTTTTAAACAGTGGAATGAATTTGCTAAGTTTCATTTTTGGAAAAATGCCTTGTTCAACACATTCATTAAATATAAAAGCTAAATCGACAGCTATGATATTTATTATATGGTAAATTATGCTAACAGACATACCCCAGTGATCCTCAGACATACATACAGATCCTTAGTAAAAATGATGTAACAAAAGATATGTTTTATTCTGAGTGATTGGTAATAAATAGATAATGTGCCGTTGGCACTAATATTATACGGCATAGTGACGTGCCCCAAAGCACAACCCGACCATTGGGGCTCCTCCGTATCCTGACTGTTGCTTACGTGTGATAACGGATAGAAGTTGGTACAGAGCGACTTGATAGTCACTGAGAATGACGACAGCCTGTGCACTCAGGCAACAGTCCGCGCCCCGAGACGTATCTGAATATAATGAGTCACAGCTCAGTGCGGGTAGTAGCGGGGAACAAGACGCTCCGCTGTACGCCACGGATAATAATAATGGGTGATTAATAACACTCTGACGTGCCAAAGCACGTCAAAGTATTATTAGTCACCCATGAAAAGAACTGTTTTATTTAATTGCTGTCGTCTTGTATCTCTAACATTTTCACAAATGGCGAAAAAGCGAAGCCTAATGTTAACATATTTTTCTGTTATGCATTTGCACAAAAGAACAATATGATTATCAGTAGGGCTTTGTTCATACATATGATCATGATCAGCACTAAATAAATTCAGCCCAATAAGTGATTTTAAAGTATTAGAAACTATTCTTTGTTTTCGGAATATTGGATTATTTAAAGATGTAGTTTTCAAACATCGTATACTGCATTCGGCGCGTAAGCAAATATCTATTACATCTTTGGACGCAAAACAAAGACCCCCCTTATTTTTAAGTTTGACCAAGTAATGATCATCAATATAGTCTTTAGCATATAGACATGACAAACAAGTTTCACACTTAATGCGACTACTCAAATACATCACAACATATCCGGCAATGTATGCTATTATTTGCCGTCGTAAAACATTGTCCATAGTCAATTCTAAAAGCGAATCAAACTCAAGAAGCACATCATCAGGTAACGGTTTGTCTATTGGTTCATCAAAAACTTGTTGCACGCGACGTCTCTGAGCAGAGCTATTATTAATACATTCAACAGTAGAGGACAGTATAGAAACACTTTCTTGTGGTATACAATTACCCCCAAATGCATCTTTTAGTTCAGTTTGAACTAATGTTTTTTTGTAAGCAGCTTGGAACTGACGTACTGTTGGATTGTTACATGATCTGCCATGTGCTCTAATTACACCAAAAAAAAGCTCCAAATGATCTTGCGATGTTTTGTGCAAAGGTAAAAAACGTAATAATTTATCATTTTCCACAAGGCGTTTGTACAAATATAACGCACTTCTCATACAAACAATGAAACCTAAAAACCCAGTCTTTCTGTTTGTTTTTAAAATTGGTTTATGTTCCTGGCTGTCTATTAAGTATATTATGTATTTTTCAGCAAATTCGAAATATTCCGTAACTTTTGCAATATTTTTAGGAAATAAAGGTTTTTTGTATTCAAAATGCCTCATGTTGCGTGAGTTTAGAATATCGAACAAATTATTTACGAGTTTAATAAATGCAATTGTTGGACCCGCATCTTTAAATGTAGTGTAATTGGTCTCTTGGCACAACTGTAAGGCATCTGCTACTCCATTACTAAACAATTGGGTGGCCAATTTGACTTTCATCTTCTGACGTTCGAAATGAATATGACCGTTTTTTAATTTATTAGCAAAATGGAATCCTTCTTTGTTTTGTAAGTTATTTAATTCTGCAATATATGACCACTTGACTTCATTCCCTTGATAATCTTTTAAAACTTTCTTTTTTTCGAAGGCATTGCGGACTAATTTAATCATATGGCATG
Organism: Ephestia elutella; assembly: GCA_018467065.1. NCBI lineage: Eukaryota > Metazoa > Arthropoda > Insecta > Lepidoptera > Pyralidae > Ephestia > Ephestia elutella. The sequence continues at coordinate 17,160,219 of CM031586.1, read as the reverse complement.
CGTCTAAAAAATAGGCAATCTCATAATTGGCTGACGGGTGTGGGAATGTTGTTTTTAGTGAATCATTTTCAAAATTACAGCCAAGGATTTTTGCCATCGTAATATTTGATGGGCAACCATCGTTCGTTAGAGAAACGACATCTACACCCACGTCGTCACATTTGATTAAACATTGTTTTATTAAAGAGGCTCGTTGCTCGCCAGTTATTGAATTTATCAAGAAAAAAGCAATCGGCAACTTCCAGCGCTCTTCAATGCACACTAGTAGAAGCACTAAAGCTTCTGAAGCCGTTGCTTCTGTATCACTGTTAATAGTATTCGTCCCAACGTTGACATACCCATGATACTTAGTTCCGTCCCACTCAACATGCCTTTTAATTGCCATCTCATCCATTACCAGGCAACATGTTATTCTTTTTTGCGATAGTTCTGATTTTGATTTTAGTATCTTGAAAGCTTCCGCTGTAAAACCTGGTTCCCAGTCAACGCTTTCGAACCACTTTGCCAACGTCCTCGGGTGAGGTAAACATGTATCAAATGTACGCCGAATGTAGGAGTATGCTTTGGCGGAGTAATAATGAAGTGTCAGAGCAAACGAACGTAAAGCAGGCGAATATTTATTTTTTAAAGGCCTTTTTTGTTTTTTTCTAATATGCCGATGTATCAAGTCTCTTAGTTTAACATCAATTCCTTGTAATAAATCTGCTTCCTCTTGTGAAACAAAATTCTGTTTTTTTAATATTGCCATCAATGCCGTCATACTGGAGATCTGTAATTTATAAAGATTTTAAAATGAAAGAATAAACATATTAGGTATATATTAGTATATAACATTCTTAATATTTGATAATTCTTAAATGCAACTAAAATGCGTTAAGTGAACGAGTCACACCAAATAACACATATCATGCGTTAAAAAATATTGAATGCAGAAAAACCTTGACCATAAATGCGTGCATAGACTAAAATGAGCAGGGCCATAAATTTATTTCCACCAAAATAACACCACTCTTAACTGTTAACGAATATAGCATGCTTCAGAAGCATTACGGGAATGCAGACAAAAGCACTTTCATTTCACAATCACCCTAATTCCTGTATTACTTACTATGATACCCCATGTCGTAATAGTTTCTCCGTAATTCATTAATAAATCATCAGTTTGTCATCTAAAACCAATCATCTATCGTATATCAACAAAAAATCATATAAGTATAAAATAATTAAAAATATAAAATAAAAACATAAAATAATTAAAATTGCAACCTTTTTTTTAAACGTCGTACATTTTTTTGGACCCCTTGTATCTTTAATTTCATTTTTTTTTCATTAATTCGGAGCCGAGCTATCTCTTCTTTTAGTTTTCTTTTTCTTGGCGTGTCATTAAACACCAAGAATTCTTCCATTGCAAATGGTTCAGGTGTTTTATCTCGGTCCTATAACAAAAATCAAATAGCTGTAATGAATTTCAAAGGAAAACTATTTTTTCACGTTATCAAGTATTATACTTATAAAATCGATTTAAGTAAGAAAACATATTATTCGTAAGAACAAATTTTATTAAATGTGTGTAATAATCGTTAGTTATGTTAATCTGGAAGTAAATACATGTCGGCATTATAATACACTAGCTTTCGCCCGCGGCTTCGCCCGCGTGAATTTCCCACGGAAACTGTGCTTTTTCCCGGGATAAAAGTATGTCTATGTCCTTACTTCCAGCTATGTGTATGTACTTCCAGCTATGTGTATGTGAAATTTTAGGAAGATTGGTTTAATAGATAAAGCGTGAAGAGGTAACAACCAAACAAACAAACTCACTTTCGCATTTATAATATCTGTGTATGTAAAAGATGATATTAATGTTTCATGTATTCTTGCTTCAGTCATTTTTAAAAGACAAACCTGCTGGTTTGAATGTTGAGAGCATGCTTCTTGTCGGAGCTTCCTGTGCCCTTTAGTTGATTTGGGCAGAAAGTCGTGTTCATTAAAGTGTAAAGAACACACTTTACTGTATTTTGTTGGCGCCCAATTACGGCTGTTTACACACCCGACCCATTTTTTATTTAAATTATCGTCCGAGGGAAAGCTGAAAATAAATAATAGGTTATCTATGTTTATTTTATTTATATGTAAATAGGCACAACCTCGAGAAATCTCACCATTTCTTCAATGGAATCGTCATGCTGTGCTGATATACTTTATAAAAACTAATTTTAAATTTTCCCTAATTAATGGTAAATGTTTCACCATCTGGCAACATTATATTATAAAAGCAGGCTAAAAAGTTCTGCTTTTCAACGATAGATGGCGTAATTAATGAACTACACATTTGGAAAATTACGTAAAAATACTTACGAGTGAAAAGATATACTTTTATCGCGTGATTCCTTCTTCTGCGTGTTACTTTTACACCCCACAATACAGCACTTCATTGTTAATAAGCACAATCTCTGAAATTTCGCGTAACTTCGACACTTATTCGGCACGTGTAAATACGTGTTGACACTGTGAAGTGAACTCCGCGAATGCGACAATAGTGACGTCTGGTGGCCAATAGTTAGAAGCCTCAAGTTAATCGACTGGGGACAGGGGCCCTATTTTTGAAAGTGTGACTCACCAAAAAAGCGTGAGCCGAATGATTTTTCATTCGTTATCCATTATACCGTATTTTTGAATTGTCTATGTCGAATAATTCGCAACGAGTGGTCTAGACCACTCGTTTTCGTATGATTTGGTAGTCGAACGTTTTTTACGTCAAAATCTTGAATGACATAGACAACCGGATACGGATATAGATGGAGTCTATTAAGATGTTCATTTTTGCGTTCCGTTTAACGCTTACGTTCTCTTTGATTGAAAATTTACGAACATTTTTTTTACGATTCGTTACCGATTCAGTTTTCGTTGCGTAAAATGTAGCAGAAATTATTTCTCGCATTATTTTCATATCACTGGCAACATTGCTAGACGAGTGATTTCAAAAATACGGCTTTTATGTTTTTAGTGACATAATAGGACGAGTGCGACATAATAGTCTATTCGTTTTCGGCGGTATGTCACACTTTCAAAAATAGGGCCCCAGGTCTACTAGCTTATGAACAGCTCTACTTCATATGCTCTGTGGTTGTTGCTAAATATAAATGTTCCCAGCGGGGCTCGAACTCGCGCTTCGTGTAGTTGAAGACAGTCGTACTACCGCTGAGCCGTCAAACTTTAATTTCAACTGATGAAAATTGCGAATGCTATTAAGTGATTTGAGTGAGATGCGTCAGTGTTTACAAGCGTGCTTGTGGGTAATTTCAATATTAAGACCAGGTCCTAGCTCAACTTCAAAACGATTCAGGAGCACACAACCAAAGACACCTTAGACACACATAGACATAGAGGGCGGATCCCGCGGAACTCATTAACCAATTAGAATAATCCACGCGTACACCTGCACTGCACTGGCACACCGGTACAGCGTATGCATAACACAGAGATGAGATCGTTGATGGCTCCAGTATACTTGCATTTGGGGTGCAATGGGTGAAAATAATATCTATTTTGCCATACACAACTAATAAATTTTTAAAATCCCATCCGAACTAATTTTTTAAAATATTTTACCAATAGGACACAAGCTACAATTTATGTATGTACCTCTCGAGCGAAGACAGGGCGGAGCGCTAGTAAGAAAAAAAATGAAAATTGAAAAAAATAACACAAACATGTCAGCTAAACCACGATTTTAGCGCCACCTAGTAAGCGCTGACGTCAACGCTTGCCACACTCGGTAGCGGTGGCGAGGCGTGGTGAGCAGCGGAACGCGATGGTCGCAAGGAATGTGCTTGCTTATGCGCAGCCCCAGATAGCTAATATCAAATTAATTCGGTAATTAAATTCAGATAAATATTTAAATAATAATATTATTTATTTATTTCACCTGTAGTTTACAAACATGTCACGACTATAAATCAAGACATTAATCTAAATAAAAATAAACACTTTCAGAGTTTTTGGTTTTATTTCCCTGCATTTTATGCTATGAATTTTCATAAAGTACATATTGTATTGGATTTCATAAAGTGCCTATTGGGCTAAGTCGCAAACGGTCTCCAAGGTCTCTTACACAAAATTTCCCCCGTAAAAATCATATTTTGTGGAATGTCACTTATGCAAAATATATATATGAAGTAAATTTAAGTACCAACCAACATTATCACATTTAGGGTTTTTGTTTACTGTATGTAAATAAGTTACTTAAAAAAATTTATATCGTTCTTATAAAAATCTAAAGTCCCTAATGCGACATTTTGCGAAAGAGACCATTTGTGTTTTTTAGCCGCTATTCGGCGATATCGTAAGGGTTAAAAAAACAATTCGTTTAAGATGGTTCATTTATTTTTATTTTTTATAAAATATACACAACAATTTTTATGGCTAGACTGTGCTAGGCTAGACTAGACAGTGCCTATACATATAAGCCATTGCTACACTATAGCTGGGGGGCGTTTAGGCGCATAATGTTAAAAGCGCAAAATGATTACCGGTCGCAAAATGGTAAAAGAGCAAAATTTACTATTTTGCTCTTTTAAGCGTACAATGTTTGAAGAGCAAAACAGTAAGAGCGTAGAATGGTAAATATTTCAGTGCTTTAGCTTTCAGCTGCCAGGATTCGACTATATAAATATCATATTGGTGAATTGTGACTCCCTAACAAGTAAAAGTAAGTAAATAGAAAAAAACGTGATCAATTTTTGAAAAAAAATTTTTTCAAAATTTAATAATCAACATTTATGATAACATCATTCATAAAAATAACATAAAAATACTTTGAATGGCCCTAATGACACAGTTAAAAAAAATATTATATACTGTCAAATCACACAGATTGTAGTCCCAAAGTAAGTTCTAAATACTCATTTTAAGGGATACTGAACCAACGCAAAGATACTATATTTCATAAAAAATACACACACACAAATATATAAACTAGCTTTTTTAAAAATAAAAAAATTGCAAAACTGTTTACGGTTTACTTATATTTTCCTTTGAGGTGTCGAGCCTCTGATGTTATTATAACTGCTGGTTCCAATGTCTGTAACTCGGTCAGTTTAGGATTAACGGTGCAATGCCTGAAATAAATATACTATCTTAAAATCGTGTACATGGAGATTCTGATCTTAAATTTTTGTGTAATATAATAATTTTGCAATCTCATCATACTTTTTAACTAGTCACCACTTTTAAAAGTATGAGAAAGCAATTCTATAATAATAATAAAAAGGTACTTACTCAACAGATTCACGAGCCTTCGTTTTGTCGCTTGACGAATCATAATGATTCAATTTGTCACCACCAAAATCTTGGCATCTCTTCTTTGAGCTGAAAAATAAAATATACAACACATTGATTTACATAAACAATATGAAAATGCACGTAAGTTGCACTTTATTCAGGCTATGTGCATGCAGGCTCTGTGTACTTTCCATTACTCTACGCTTACGTAGCTGCTACAAGCAAGCTGGGTGAGACAAATTCTATAGCCTTTCCAGATAAACGCCATTTTTGAAATTGGAATGGAATATGATACTCAAACTCACCCAAACATTCCGTCGTGGTGATTTATTTTTCTTTTTTGTCATTTCTTTCGCTATTTTCATAGATTTCTTATTTCCCATTTTCACAGCACTGCACAAAAATGCTGATCCCTCAATTTTTCTTTCACAAAAGTACGAAAAAAATTTGTTTAATTCAGAAGAAAGAGCGTCCGGAGACGACGTTACACGTACGCGGGCGGCGGCCGACTGACACGCAAGAACGAAGCGAGAGCCAAGCGTGGACGCATAGTAATAAGATTGTTTTTTGCATAGCACAATTTTGCTGTTATTTTCAGGAGATTGAAGAGGTTATAATTTTTATGGTATTTCTTAAATATCTTTTGAAATATTAGACAAGAAAAAAAAGTGTTCGATTCAGACTTTATTACAATAGATATATTTGCTATAAATTAAAAAAAATATATATGTTGTCGCTGAAAATTTTAAGAATTCTGACTTGAAAGATTTTTCATAGAGGGGACTTTATGATTTTTTTTTAACCAAATATATATATATATATAAAAAAGTATACGTTTCAGACTCTTTCACATATTGTGTATTATATGCTGTATTAATTTCAAGTTCGTAATTAAACTCTAAGTAGGTAAATTTCGTCATGAAAAATGACAATCATTAACACATTTGGACTACCATCTCGCCTTAATGTGGTATTCAATCTGACTCACTGTTTATCCGTGAATATTTCTTTCGTCTTATTGCACAAATCACTATCACTTTTTCTTGATTTATGTATGTTTTAGGCGATCGGTATGATAGAAAACGTTTAATACTGATGTAAACATGTATTTCAACATGGAAGTATTATTAATTATTTTTAAAAGGCTGAATGACACGGTAAGCGACTAGACCGGCCGCGGGGCGCGGGGTATAGTTAGAGATTTTCACAGTACCAAATTCATAATTTTTCTTTGTTTTTTTAGCGATATTAAATTAGGTTAAGCCTGTAATGACACGCTGTGTGAAATGAAATAAATAAATCCATACTAATATTATAAATGCGAAAGTTTGGATGTGAGTTTGTGAGTTTGTGAGTTTGTGAATTTGTGAGTTTGTGAGGATGTTTGTTACTCAATCACGCAAAATCTACTGGACGGATTTCGATGAAATTTGGTACAGAGGTAGATAATGACCTGGAATAGCACATAGGCTACTTTTTATCCCGGGAAAAAGCACTGTTCCCGTGGGAAATTCACGCGGGCGAAGCCGCGGGCAAAAGCTAGTAAATAAATAAAAATCTTTCTAATATTATAAACATATTACAACTCTACGCAAACATTAGATAAAATTTGTTATACAGATGGAATGAAACCTAAAATAACACATAGAGTAGGTACTAATTACCCAAAAATAATTCCGCGTGAACGGACCCCCAATTGAAATCAATACCTATAGGTACCTAATTATAATAAAACTGTAACTGTACTGTGTCTGTACATAGCAAATATTTAAGAAATAAAACTATGAGGGGTCTTCATAGAGCCAATAGAAGCCTAAACTATTTTTTTAGAACTTTTGTCTTTCTGTCTGTCTGTATTTCTGTCTGTATGTTTGTACGCGCATCACACAAAAACTACTGGACCAAATGTGATGCGGTTTTCACTGTTGTATTGTTTATGGTCTAACTTAAAATCTGGCGTAGGTTTCATCTTGATACGTCGCTTAGAACCACAGATTTAAACATTAGTAAATTACGCACGAACGAAGTTCGCGGGCACAAGCTAGTGCGCTCTCTCAGCCGAAAGACGTCCACTGCTGGACAAAGGCCTCCCCCAAGGATTTCCATAACGACCGGTCCTGCGCTGCCCGCAAATAAGGTTAAATAAATACCTAAAAACATTTAAGAAAAAAAATTAAATTTGGCCTGAATTTTAATGGAAACGCAACGATTACCGATCAGAACAAAAATGAGTCATTTCCAAAATGAATTCACACTCAATTTCACCGATGCCGCACCGTCGACTGTGTTAAACGAATTTATCAATTTAAATCATTTTATCTTTTTTTGTGTCACACGCTGCCATTTGCTATATTTTTAGGGTTCCGTACTTCAAAAGGCAAAAACTTATAAGATCATTTTGTTGTCCGTCTGTCCGTCAAACTTTTTTTCTCAGGAACATTTGAAGGTATCAAGTTGAAATTAATATCGAATACTCGGATCGACAGACTCAATCAGAAAAAAAATAATTAAAATTATACGTCAACGCAATCAAGAGATATTATCGTAAATATTGCGAATTTTCGCATATTTGCAATCAAAACCTATGGGGTACTTCCCATTGACCTAAAATTATGAAATTTGGCAAAAAGCAAGGTCTAACAGTACACTTATACAAGAATAAGTCTGAAAATTGTACATAATTATGTTGTTGAAAGTAAAAAAAAGTGTTACAAACTTATTTTTGCGCTGGATTCCATATGAATCTTAGGGAACGAACTGCAAACTTAAGTTTATTTTGAAACAAGTTGGTTATTTAGTCGGAGCTATAATTTTTGATGCTTTTCGTGTGCGGAACCCGCGGTGCGCGAGATTGACACGCACTTGGCCGGTTTTTCCTTATCCTTTTTGTTATAAGTTTCTTCATGTTTTAATATTTCAAAAAATCAAAGGTTGGCTCGAAGAAATTGCATTTCCGATAACCCGCCTTTGCGCTCATTTATATATGTATTTACTTTTGTTACTACTTTGTATTTATTTTCTGAAACTGGTGCAATAAAGTTGTGCAGAACAACTACGCTCTGCTGCCAGAAAATGTGCGCAGAGAATCCGGACAAACGAAGCGGCGGGAAGAATTCTGTACCGGAACTTCACCGGGAAAAAACCACCGGTAAAAATAAGTACCGGGAAAAAATCTCCACGCGACACCACGCTTGTCCGACTAGAATCTAACCTAACCTATACGCAGTCTGCTACCACCGTAGCTTATATAGGGAGCTACGGGGCCCTATATACTAACCCAATTTAATAACTACAATTCAAACCACTTACCAAATTGAATCTTCTTAATCTTCGGATCCAACTTCGAGTGTCTTCGGAAGAGGAGGGGGTTGTTCCCTAAATCACCCAACCTACCCCATGAGATCTCAATCCCCAGAAAAAAATACCTGATCCGTCTAGCAGTTCCACTCGGCAACAGATTTCGGCGTCCCCAGGCAGCCACGTTTCGCATCTCACAAGAAACAGTCCAAGTAAAAGGTTTCACAAACACAAATGTTCAATAGTTATTTAACAAACAGGAAATTCACAAATATAACTCAAACTAGTTAACAAGCAAAAGACGCGAGACCTCTCCGCGTATTAAAATCAAACCGATATGTCAGGACAAATGGCGGCCGTCCGCCATGCCATTCACGCGAGCAATTTCATGCGGCGCGGCCTCCCCGCGCGATGTCCAAACAATACTGAATTCAAAATGGTCGCTCGCGACTGCCGACGCCGGCCGAGCGGGCGACGACGCTACTAATATGAAACTACCGCACGCGCTAGAATATTACGGCGGCGAACGGACAAAACAACATAGATTTTATTACAAACAAAAGTGTTGATCTATCTATCTATCTATTTCCATAGTTCTTGTATATTCATTCTTAAAAAGTTTATTCTTATCTTAACTCATAAAACTAGGAAGCGCTCGCCCCCTTCCGCGCAGCCCTACTGCTACTTATAGAAGTAGGTAGGTAGTTGAGTTGAAGTGGTCTCATACAACTCGGTCTTAAAACCTATCCTCCTAATATTAGGATATAATATGATTGACGGAACGATTGTATAACACGTATCTTTACGTTGGTATCAAGGACGTAATTACTTCTTGGATTCATATGACAATGCACTATTAATGGATAATTTGTTTATAAAATTAACTGCTAGTCTATTGATTACTATTTCCCTCGGCTTCGCCTCATTTTTCACTCATTTAAACCATAAGGGGTAGAATTTCCAAAATTCCTTTCTTAGCTCTCACTTAGGCTTTATATAACTTATATCTATTGTATTAGAACCTCTCTAATTTTTCGTGTCAACGTCCGTATCATGACTATTATATAACTCAAGTTTTAATATTTAATAGAAAAGTACCTCTCTTTCCCATTTGAGAGAACAACAACACTGGTAATGTTATATTTCCCTTGTAACAAAACACTATACCGACGAAACCTAATTTACGGCAAAGAAAGGCGGAAAATTGGAAAAAACGTATCGTTTGCTAAAACACTCCTAAATAATTCAAGAGTGTCTGTGTACCTTGTTTATTTGGACCTTTGTCATTGACCTTTATGTACTGATGAACTAGATAAACCACCATATCATGGTAATCCTATCTACATAAAGATAAGTGGAAAAATACACCGATGAGGGATCAGTGGAAACTCTTGAGTTCCACACTGTCAAAATTATTATACGTACGGCGTAAGAGTGGATAACTTATCAAGAATTCCATCAAAACATTAAAAAAGTTTTAGTTTAGTAGTAGTTTTATAAAATCTGCTGAAAGTATTTTTGCAGTCATATAACTATTTTTTATATTGAATTTTTAAATTACTACGCTCAAGTCTAATCCCAAGTACTTTCATTGGTAGCGATCGGCCTCAAACTTATTTATTCAAACTTTGTCCGGATATAAAGTCCGGGTCTAACAGTACTTATACATACAGGAATAAATCTGAAAATTGCAAATATGTTGTTGTTTAGTTAGAGCTATAATGTGAGATGCTTTGCGTGTACGGAACCCTCCTCGGTGCGAGAGTTTGACTCGCACTTGGCCGGTTTTTTTATTTATTGATTGATTGATTGTCCGTCCAGTCACAATACAAAATATTAGGTCAGTGTAGATACATTGCCCAGGGGACATTCTGTAAAGGAAATTAAGTATCTGAAGAGATGACCTTAAATGGAGTTCGAAAGAGTGCCTATTGTTAATGCTCTGAAAAATTGTGTTTGTAACTACTACCTATAAATATTATAATATACTAGCCGCGCCCCGGGGCTTCGCTCCCATGGGAATTTTGGGATAAAAAGTGCCCTATGTGCTATTCCCGGTATTTATCTACCCGTACACCAAATTTCATCAAAATCCTTCCAGTAGATTTTGCGTGATTAAGTAACAAATATCCTCACAATCTCACAGACTCGCAAACTCACATCCAAACTTTCGCATTTATAATATTAGTAGGATTTACCTAATTGAAATGAAACTGACAGATTACACTGGTTTACACTTATAATGGACATAGTGAATAAAGAACTCAATAAGTATTGAGTAGGTACCGTATTGAGTTCTTTAATGGCATGTTTCTAAAAGTTATTGTAGGTAGGTACAGGTACCAATAGCTTTTTGAGGATAACCAGTGGAGGAAATGTAGTGGAGAAAATGCAGCCGTGGATTGTGTTGCGCCGCCTCTGCTCCATTTGCGCTTTGGAGGCGGTGGTAACCTTAGCTTTAAGTAATTTTATGACGTCAACTAACTAAAAAACAAGAATATGATGATTTAAAAGTGCTATTTTTTAGCCTATTTAAATAAAATCATTTTCATTTCATTTCAAACGACCTCAATTTATTTTTATCAATGAAGTCAATAGTAGTCGATTGATTCGAACATGCTTCAGTACACAAATTCAATCATCTGATATGTTCAGTCCTCTGAATATTAATCTATTAAAAGCCATTGAAAGCACATAATTCAATGATTTTGCCGAGACATTATACTTACCATTTGTTAAGTTGTTTGCTTTTATTATAACAAATCGTTTTTTAACGAAGATTTTTTATTTTTATTGTTTTCATTTTAAAATTTAGTATTTTTATACAAAAAAAGCCTTATATATATTATTAACAAGCTAGTCACGTAGCTTTGCTTTTATGGAAATTTCTGGATTTCGGATAGTCCGGATGTCCCAGATAGAAATATTATTTTTATCGAACCGGTATTACCGGTATTTTCAGGCATAAGCGAGTTCAAACAAACAAGTATAAAAACTTATCATCTATATATATATATAAATATATATATATATAACTCAAAGGAGACTGGCTGACTGACTGACATAGTGATCTATCAACGCACAGCCCAAACCACTGGACGGATCGGGCTGAAATTTGGCATACAGGTAGATGTTATGACGTAGGCATCCGCTAAGAAAGGATTAACGCGAGCGAAGCCGCGGGCGCCAGCTAGTCTTTAATATACCTTGTAGATACTCGTAAAGCAAGACGACGAATTGTAAGAAAAATATGATGAAAAATGTCAAAGTATAGCCTGACAGTCCACTATAATAATTTATGTCTAATCAGTGCATAATCATATAAATTTCGACCTCAAAGGTCACAATTATAACATTTATGCTAATTTGGACCCATGTCACGCAAACGTTTCTCGTAAATGGCACTTTATATGACGGTTCATGAAATCTAATCCAGTAGGAAGAAAAATGTAATAAATAACAATTAATTATATCCTGATTTTTTAAACAATAGCCAATTTTTCTACAAGGAAGGTTGTCCCGAAATTCCAGATTCCAGACTCCCGTAAGAATTTCAGGAATCCCAGAATCACGAAATTCTCAAGGGGGCGAAGCCGCATGGCATAGCTAGTATATTTTATAAGCTTTAGTAAATTAGTTCAGGTCAAATATTGAAAGAAAAATAAAAAATACGTTGGTATTTGAGGGAAAGTTTAGGAATCAGAAATTTATTTTTTCTACTGAAGCTATTCAGAATAAATTTTCCAAAAATGAACCAACTTCCATTGTAAAACCTAAAATCATAAAATAACTTAATAGGCAGATTAATAAAAAAAATGTATTGGCATGCTACCTACTGAATGAGGTGCGAAGTCGGTGCCAAGTGCAAATGGAGTAAGGATATAGGCATTTTAATTACACATGGATTCTAATGTTAATTTAGATGATTTAATTTTTAATTTGGCACAGAACTTCACCTCATTCAGTAGGTAACAAGTCAATACATTTTTATTAATCTGTATTAAGTTATTTTATGATTTTCATTTTTAATGGAAGTCTGTTACAATTTTGGGAAAAAAAATTATTTTTTATCATTTTTATTGCACTTGGCGCCAATTTTGTTGTCATGTAAATTTTGTTGTCATTTTTGTTGTCATGAAAACTTATTTTTTCATTGGCCCAAATTTAAGAAAATCGAAACGTTTATGTCAGTTTGATTTAAATGTCCAGAATTTGTATTAGAATTCCACGGAATTTTTAACTTTGGCACATAAATAGACCAAGAGCCCGCGACGACCAACCTGCCTTATTTCATATTCATATTCATTTAATTCACTTTAATTTGTACATGCACATTGAAATGTCTAATTTCTATATACAAATTTACCTTTACAGGCATTGTGAATGGTACCTAAAAATGGCTTAGCCCTAAATAAATTCTAAACCAATTTAAATGTCTAAAAGAATGTTACATTATTTATTACAATATTTACTTACATGGGTATAGGTAATATGTCAATCATGCACTAATCCATCATTAAATTAATAAAAAAAATAAAAAAAGAAATTGTCAAAGTATGTATAAAAAGTATGAAAGTATGTTCAAAAATGCTGAATGTTTCTCAGTGTCAAATTTCACGTATATCCACGTGTAAAAAAGATTAGTGACTACTCGCATGAAGTTTGAATCTTGAGTTTAACTTATGCAGGAGTAATATGGATAGCAAAAGTGAATTTTATAGGTCTAAAGCACCTTTGAGGACCTCTCAAAAAATTAATTAAACTCCCAGCTATTATAATAAAACAAGCATGACTATAATTTAGCGGCGTCAAAAGTTACAATGTCTAGCGGGGTTTGTATCTTGCCCTAATGGCTTGGCAATGGATGGCATGATTTCTCATATTATTCGGAATAAAATCTTCTTAAAAAAACTCTTACTTTAAGGAAATTAAGCTACCACTTTAAATATGATTGTTACAATTTATCTACCTAAGCAATCATGATCCAATAACTTTTATAGTCGCTAATCACTATTTCTGTGTTGGGGACATGCATAGAAGAATCTTGAGTTTTCATAAAATAAGGAAAGGGCATGCTGTCGCGGGCTTTGCTCTATAATCCAATGTTTGAATTTTTATATTTTGTTAGGTATCTTTAAAATTACCGAACAGATTCTGACGTGGTTAAAATGGGACCAACTTAGGAATAAACTATTTCGAATAAAACAATAATTTCGGAAATCAGTCCACTATAGGCGGAGACATCGGCGAACATACATAAAAAAAAAAACATACATACATCGAAACATATAACCTCCCCTCCTTTCCTTTTTGGGAAGTCGGTTGAAAAATAAATTTCGATCTCAATGAATGAATGAACTTCAGACAATAGTTTACGATTTTTATTCGACATAATAATTTTGCTAACGTGAAGTGAACCTTTTTAAGTATGAAAAGCCCTATTCAAGCTGACGCTTTTCGTTTATCAATCCGACCAACCTAATATTTCCGGCGACCCACGAAAATGTTTTATCCGGATATGAAAATTTTAAGTTGCCTATAATAGAATGAGAAAAGCAAGGAAATGCTTCAGTGGGTTTTAATCACAGAGTTTCGAATAATACAGCCAATTATAGAAGTATTATGTATATCTTTGTACATAATTCATCTCCCAACTCCAAATGGGACGTTGTTGTTTTTTAGTGATTGTATTGGAAATGTATTAAAGATTGGGAAAACAAAGAGGGAGTCTCTTTTGCTTTTCCCCAATTAACAATTTTTTTTCAAAAAGTTCTGAAAAGTCCTGTAGGCATTTTACAGTGATGATTTTGCAATGAAATGTTGGTTGATATCCAATTGACTGTACAAAGTGTGGGATATGACCAGTGCCGTAAACAGCCTTTTCTGCGCTCTTTGTGAGCTTCAATAACTGCGCCCTTGTTTTTTTAGATATTTTAGGTACCCTAGAGCAAGGCTATGTATAGGTTTTCTTTTATTCATTGAGAATTACAAAATAAAGCACAAGGAACTTTGTAGCCGGCCGGCCGCTTGACTCCGATAAATACTAAACACAAATACGCTCGTGCGCTGCCAAAAAAATGAGCGCGATATTTTGTCTAATTTCATAGACGTTTTTGATGATACTGGCATGTAGGTACGTATGTGTCGACCACTAGGGGCGCAGCAGGAACTTATCAGGAGCAAACCGATAAAATAATAGTCCTGCCCGGTGACTTGGTGTATCTATTCTTGCGCCCCCCAGAGTCTACGCCCTGTGCCTGGGCACCGGTGGCACCGTCCTATTTACGGCACTGGATATGACTATTCACATGTTTTCCTTCACCAGAATCAGGTAGCTATACGTTTACTAAAGTTCAAGAATCATATCTTATATGCTTTATATTTCAAGATTCCAGTTTTTTTTTTGGCACTTTTAAGGCACTTACGGCATTCGAATGGACAACGTTTATCGCACAAAAAACAACCTTTCACTAAGCTTTCATCCTCTTACCTTCTAAAATGTCATCGTTTGAGAGGATGGGCAACGGCCAATCGTAACAGGACTTTTTAAAAAGGTCCATTATAGCCCCATTTAAATCCTGGTTAAGTTAAAATTAGCGATTAGCAACTTTTAACTTAACCATGATTATATATTTATATATATATAATGTCAAGCAGTTTGAGCAGCAGGCTTAGCCAAAATTACATGTATTCGCAGCGATATGATATCTAAATTCGTAACGGTTATTACAGGAACTTTAGACAAAGTCAGAATACCATAACGAAAACGAAGTTCGAAAACGATAAAATGTATGGGATTGACTTAAGGTCGCGCTAAATCACGTGGTAAAACAGGCCATGAACTACCATGAACTCTTATTGCGATTCAGTTTAGGACCTAAATTGAACTGGGGCGCTATTTTAAAAAGCGTGACGTACCAACGAAAACTAATAGACTATTATGTTGCGCATAATATGAGCCAACGAAGTGTGTCTCGCATTATTTTCATATCACTTCCAACAAAATTGTGAAGTAATTTGAAAATATACAGAATAATTGATCGAATGATTTTTCGTGGACATCAATTATTCTATATATTTTTTAAATAACTCTTCTAACAATTTGTTAGAGTCATAGGTATCACTATGAAAATAATGCGAGACATTCGCTCATATTATGCACGAATTATAGTCTATTGAACGCCGTTGAAAGTATATTCACGCTTTCAAAAACAAGGACCTCCAGTTCAATTTGGGTCCCTAAACTGAATTATAACAAGTTCCATGTTAGGCTTATACGCAAGTTCGTAAAGAAAACGAAGCGAAACCGCATAGAGTAGGTATCGAATTGTTTAATCGCTTACCATACATTTGGCGTTCCCTTTCCTTTCGCTTTGATGATGGAAGAAAATTGTTTTTGTTATCTGTAAAAAACGATTATGAATTTAGATATCGTATCGCACGAATCAAGTCCTTGTTGCATGAAGAACTCGCCACATACGTTATACGGTGCGATTTGTACTGCGCCTACTCGATAAGTCAACTCGCACAATAGCTCGTAACGTCTAAACTGTCCATTTAAAGTCCAGTTTTGATCAGCCCTTTGCTCCTGACCCTTGACCTATTGCCAGCATCCACGTCACGTCGATGTAACAAAATAAATTGGATCTATTTGGAAATATAACTCTTGAAAACAATATCTAATATTTGTGAGTCACCCATCGAGTTAACCATGTTATGTACTAACGTGTTACCAATCATTTTTAGCTTCCTATTTACTATGCTTTTGTGAAAAATAAGTAAGTTCAGAATTTTAAATGTTTTTGAAGTAAGATCATGTGTTTCGTTCCTAATCATTGTCGTCCTATGCGATACTGAATTTAATAAATGTTTTCTGCGATTCCTCAGTGTCCGAAAGTATTTTGTCCCATGGGAAGAAAATATTTAGGGAAGAAAAACAATTACCCAGTAATTTGTTTTAAGGTATTTGTTATTCATACTCGTAGATGCAGTACATCAATGACAATTTGATAACGTTTTTTTTTTTAATAATAATACCTATAGGCATAGACACGTTATTTTGTAGATACAATTCACATAGGATTCTGAAGATATAGATAGATAAAATCTTTATTTGTAATTACTCTACAGTATAAACACACACACAATAACACACGAATAATCTCCGAAGCTCCTTAGTTCAATGATTGTCTATTTTATCAACCGACTTCCCAAAAAAGGAGGAGGTTATATGTTTCGATGTATGTATGTTTTTTTTTATGTATGTTCTCTGATTTCTCCGCCTATAGTGGACTGATTTTTACAATGGAAGTCGGTTAATTTTTTTTGGAAAAAAATATTATTTCAATAATTGTCAATATTTATTATACATAGTTCCTGAAGAAAAAGTAATGTCTTCTTGGAATCAATTTACGTCAGTCCCAATCGACCAACTCTGAAGCGAATAACTTTTAAGCGCAAGTATTTTTAACTGCTCAGTTGCAAAAGCACATTAACAACAATTTCCCTAATAATCCGGCTGGTTTTTTCTCGTTAAAACTGTTTGCTTAAACCCCGACTTCTTCTTTCTTTTTCTTTTTAATATTCGCCATTTCACTCGACACTGCCTTCCTTCTTTCTTCTGGCTGATTGAGATGATGCTGATGACTTTAATTTCAAGAAAAGTTCAAAGTTATAAGTTGGCAATTTAAAAAAAATAAATTTTAAATTGCCAACAACTTTTAGAATTATATTAGGTTTCTTATTTTTTTATTTTTCTAAAATTTAGAAAAAAACATTTGTTCCATTTTATTGTACCACATACATTCTTATTAATATTGTAAATGCGAAAGTGAGCTAGTTTGTTTAGCTTTTACGCTTTATCTACTGAACCAATCTTTCTGAAATTTCGCATACACATAGTTAGAAGTACTGATAAGGACAAAGGGTACCTTTCATCCCGGGAAAAAACACTGTTCCCGTGGGAGATTCATGCGGGCGAAGCCGCTGGTAAAAGCTAGTTTCTAATAAATTTAATTGTCGACTCGATTATATTTTCGTAAACTAGAGCACAAAGCCGACACGCACTGATCTCTGATCAAAAATATCAATTTAAGTCCAGTAAGAGGGACGTGGCTTACGGGCCCAACGAAGCTAAGCCGGTTAAAACCGGCCCGGTCCAGTTTGAACCGGATAAAAGCGGTGATCTCTCCTTCGGCTCCCTCATTACGGCTCTTAACAAATTTAGTGCAGGTTTTTTGCAGTATTTAACGACCCAGAACGGATCCTGGCGGTTAATGTTGCTTAATCCGATTAATGTTGGTGATATAAATAGAAACAAAAAAGGAACACTGAAACATTTCCAAATTTATAAAACTTCTATGATATCTCAGGAATAATAAATTGATTAATCCTAATACTAACTAGTATTATAAATGCGAAAGTGAGTTTGTACCCCTTCACGCTTTATCTATTGAACCAATCTTCCTGAAATTTCGCATACACATAGTTCGAAGTACTGAGAATGACATAGGGTACTATTCATCCCTGGAAAAAGCACTGTTCCCGTGGGAAAATCACGCAGACGAAGATGCAGAAAAACCTGGGAATCTCACCGAATCTCAAGAGGGTTCAGGTTTTTCTCTGCAGCTGACTGTATCTATTTACTTCTACATTTTATTTTATTTATTTTTTATTTAAACTTTATTGTACACACATACAAAAGTACAGTACAAAAGGTGGACTCATTCATCCAACTCTTCCC
Source organism: Ephestia elutella (assembly GCA_018467065.1). NCBI lineage: Eukaryota > Metazoa > Arthropoda > Insecta > Lepidoptera > Pyralidae > Ephestia > Ephestia elutella. The sequence goes on along the minus strand of CM031586.1, from coordinate 17,141,900 downwards.
CCAGTTTATTTGGGTTAGGGTCTTCTCATATATTTGCGCCAGAGGCGTCTACTCCGGTTTGTCTGGGAGTTGCTCTTTGCTTTCCGAATCTTTCTCAATGGTTAAGTACACCACGTGGCAGGTGGTCTGCCTTCGGATTTTCAGGCAAATTAAGGAACTTATTTTTAAAAATTTTTGTGCACTCAAGATGCAGTCGAGTGGGTGTAATATTATGTGTTAGGTGACGCAATCAATAGAAATTAGATATAGTGGAGATTTTCGATGTGCAGAATTGAATTGCGATAGCTCAGTTGGAAGAGCAAAGTCGTCAGGCCGCATGGAATTTTTCATCATTTCAATATTTAATAAGAGTAGGTAAAAGAGTAAATTGACGACCTGTATTATTCATTTTACTGCTTATTATAAAATACTGTACTAAGTATATGTCTTTCAGAAACAAAGTAAGTATAATAAACTTACTTTAATATCATACCACCACATAGAGCCTGGAGCTAGCAAAATTGCGTTGTTCTAGTCCGTCACGGCACGCCTTGAGCACTTTTTGACTAGAGCAGACGAACTACTTTGAAAATGAATTGAAAATTCAATTAGTAGCTAAAGAACTTTGAAACCCTATGTAAACATAACAAAGGCGTCGACAATATGACGCGTCTGCCACTATTTAAAATAAAAATAAACTTTATTTTCTCCACAACATTTATATTTCTCTAAAATAAAATTAAGCTTAATTCGCTTAAATTATTTGGCTTGTATTATTTAAAATTTTATTCTATTCTTGCTATTCTTCGATTGATGCTGTTATGGTGGCGACTCACGAGCGATTAACAGACCAGAGTCGACCGAAAATAGTACGTAGAAGGCCTAATTGTATCTGTGGTTATAAAATAGTCTTGAAGATATTGATGCCTTCAGCAGAAAATTCCCACCGACGAAAAGCCCAGGGCAGCGGTAGTCAACAATATACCTGTGTGTTCAGGATTTTAAAAATATCTTCGTCCAGGGAGCGTAAAACCGAAACATTCACACGGAGAGCTACCTTCGGACAATTTTCACGTAGAATTTTAAAATTTTGAGCTGTTGTATTACTTTTATGGTTTTATACGTAAAGGATTTGAAACTATTGGTGGAAACTCGACAGAAAAATTGCATTCATAATTGAGATTTTCAACGTCCGCAGATTTTTATTATGTGGTATAAAAAAAACTTTTTATTTTCGTGATTTCGGGGAATGTCAATTTATGAATATAATTTGTCTGTAATTAATTGATCATTACTTACTGCTGTTATATTACTATGTATTATAAAATTTAATTATCTACTTATAAATGTATGTAAATAATAAGTATATTTAAATGAAGAGGAAATCATTAAACATTTAATACATAGGCAAGTAAATATTTAAGTTTTCTGAAAATTTGAGAATAGCTTTAATTTTGTTATAAATTGGATTTATAAAATAATGATATCTCCTACACATCAACAACAAACAATATTAAGACAGATTATAAAACACGAGCTTAGGAACAATGCTCACGATCTTCAAATTTATCACTCGGGTGTGAAATCCTTCGTGAAAAGGCTTTAAGGCTTGTGACAATGCTGGAATTATCAACCCACATCACTCTGACTATAAGGTAAAGGGTGCCACACATGGTAACATTTTTACACAACTTACCAAAAAGGAGTATTATGTTTAAGGGTTCATGTATGTATGTTTGTAGCATGTATTTCTTTATTCCACCATAAGTCCTGAATGGCTTAACAGATTTTGATGTGAGAGATATTTTTGGATTACTTTGGATTATTCTATATATATAGGCTATGAGTTGTCAGTAGTGTTTTTATTTAAAGAACAGGCGAGCGATGTCGGCAACTTTTTGTTTGTGTTTTGTTTTATTTTGTAATAACTAGCTTGTTACAAGATATCGGGTCAAATCTTTAAAACAAGAAGTTCTTGATTTTTCTGAAATTACAAAATATGCGAAAATTTTAATTTACGGTCATATCTTTCGTTTGCGTTACCGGATTTTTTTAAATTATATTTATCTATTATAATATAATATATATAAAAGGATCTTGATAGACAGACAGACAACAAAGTTAACATGAGAATTGAGGTACGAAATTAAAAAATAACACAATTTGTGTGATTTTGAAGATACTTAATTCATATATTTTTAACAGATGGACAACACTCGATGATCTACAAGCATTGTATCAAGTCAATGGAAACAAATACAGAAACGAGCACTGACACCAAGAACGCAATTTGAACAAGTAAATATTTTCCGCTGAGACGAACCCAGGGCGAGAATGGCGGTCGTATGGTTTCCACTACGTCACGGAGATATAAAAATAAAACATAATTTCAGTGTAATGACGATACGAGGCTGTATCGTGTACGGTCTGAATAAGGACGAGGATTTTCACATTAATCTTGTGAACAATATTCCCCGGTATTTTACCCGGGAAAGGGATCCTAAAATTTTGTTCTATAAAGATCACAATTTTTATTTCAAACAATAGAAAAGCGCTTGCTAGAGAACTGGGGCGCAGAATAGCGAAATAACTTGCGACTCTTTCTCGTTTTGAAAAGAATGGCATTGCGACAAGAATTACATCTGTTTTTGCACCGGAAACCTTAGGTGGCGGACTCTAGTCATAAGAAAATTTGTTTTTAAGTTTTAGACAAATTACGAGCAAAAGACTTTAGTTTCAGAAAATTTTTGTCTGTCCGGATGTTATCGCCTACAGATCGCATTTCTGAACCGATTCTATGAAATTTTTGTGAGCAGGTTCGGTAATTTTATAGAATTTTTGGTCGAGCTTTTTCGAAATTTTATAAAATGTATTATATATAAAAAATTATATTGCTATTTAAAAAAAAATTAAAAAATGTCATTAAACATTTTTGTTATCCTTATTAAGACGCAACTTTTTTGTATGAACAACATAGTGAAATTCAATAAAACCACTGTAAATCCATATATTAAATTCTTACACGATAGTTCACAAAAAAAATCAATAGATGGCGCAGCAAATCTTTTAATACTTTAAAAGATTTTAAGAGTGACTTGATTTATTGATTAAAATGAGATTGTTTGAATTGCGTGTATTTTTTTTTAACTGATGCTGATCTTTGCCTGATACAGATGAGATCTAGTGGTACGCAAACTGAAAACTCAAAGTATTTATTTGGTTAATGGTATTGTATTGTGGATTGCTTTGCTTGGTGGAATTATCTTGAACACTTGAAATAAATCTGATATCAAAAAACTTCATTGTATGATTAGAATCCTTACGAAAGTAAAATAACACGTATATGTATATAATAGATTAATTTCAAATTGAACTTTCTTTATTGAACTTTAATTTTGTTGCGCAAATTAAGTACATAAATATTCCACATATAACCAATAGCTCAAACCATGTGCATTTTCTGACGACTGACGACCTCCGTGGCCTAATGGTCATCACGCCAGACACAGCCACACCAGAGGTCGGTCGATCCCCGGTCGGGTCAAGATGGAAAATAATCTTTTTCAGATTGACGTAGGTTTTAGATATTTATATATATACATATATGTACTTTATTTGTTATAGGAAATATAGTATTGTTAAATTAGCATCCCGTAAAGTCTTGAACTTACTCAATCTGTGTGATTTGTCCATATATATTTATTATTATTGTTTACTGTATTGTTTCGAGGCGGAAAAGGCAGGTTTTAGTCAATTTTTTAGTGGTATTGACAACCACAAGAACTTTTTACTTTCTTTACAGCATTGGTAGGTTGGTTTCAAAACTCTTCGACGGGGACACGGTAAAATATCGGTTGTTTCATTGGAAGGGCTCACTTATGAGGTCTACTGTTTTCACAGAACCACTTTATATGGGACTTGTATGACAGTACTCCAGCAGTGACGTCACTTTTAATGGAGTCAAAAAGCATTCCCAATATACTTTAATTTCAAATCTAAAATATGGGTATATCATTTTAATTAATAAAGTTTAATTGATTTCAGAAAACGAAAAAGTTGAAGAACTTTTAACAAGCGACAAAGAAAATTTTTAACTAGGTATATTAACCCTTAAATTGGCAGTATCTCCATTCCGGTGAATTTTTGAAAGAAAAAAAAAATCTATATTACGTCTTTTTAGATGCTAATAAAATAAAGAATAAAAATAGAATTTGAAGTAAAAAAATTATATGTATTTCTAGATTTTTTAAAGGGGTCAACATAGCAATGACAATGCCAACTGTTCAACACACTAGTAACGTCCTATAGAACGGACACTGCCTGTTAAACATCAAAAAAATATATTATTACAAACTTAACATTATTTTGAAAATATCGGTCTTCTAACTAGTTTGAGATCCAATTTAGGCACCATCATTTGGTTTATCTAAACGATGGTTCTAAATTAATTATACTGTCTACGCGTTTCTGCCTTTTTTCCTTTTAAGAATAATGAATTTCATCGATAACAGAAATGACCATAGCAATTTTTTTTTAATATTGCTCTGGAGACTAACTCAAAACAGTTCTGCAAAATAACGCTTGTATCCACATCCAGAGAGTCCTGTTTATTTGGTTTTCTTAAAAGTAAATTCTAACTGATTTAACTTGCGCTTTCAAAGTAGATTCTGTGGCAGGATGAAGACTTGGATAAATTTGAGTATTAGTAACTATCTGGTATGGCGACACGTGTATGTATCGGCACAATGTCAATGGAGAATCAGCGCAAATTTGCAGATGGTGTTTCTGGTATAGAAACAAATAGGTAGTTTAAGACTTCTATAGCTATGATCGAGGACGATGCTGATGTCGTAAATTGTGGTGTGTTGGTCCACTGAAATACACGGGTTCACCTGAGTGTCTTTGAGTTCACCGCAAGTCCCTTAGATACTCAAGCAAGTCATGGGTTACAGAGCGAGAAATACTTCTCACGGGTGAAGATTCACACTAATCGTTGTAAAGAACTCACGCGCTCTTCCATCGTCATCTTCAAATTCAAGACAAGAATCTTGGGAATCAGAAGGTGGTACCAGAGCAAGTGCTTTCTTAGATCTCCAAGTTTTCCTGGCCATATCTTTGATAAGCATGTCGGTTGTAAAACAAACCTGCACCACTGGAAACCCTAAATAAATATATATATATGTATAAAAACCTAAATCATATAAAGTAATAATTTAAAGTCATGATAGTAACCAACTAGCAATGTCCGTTACAAGAACCACACTTTTAGTGGCACTTATGAAACAGTATCCGTTGTATGGGACGAACGAAAAAGATTACCACTTGTGCTACCTATTTGGTAATGTCGGGTTTTAAGGAACATCTGGGTATTATTATATATAGCGAAAAAGTTATACATTATTCAAGAAATAAAAACAATTGTACACTGTAAATCAATGATTATTTAAACAAAATTTAACACAAAAATAGCATAAAATAATAGAGGCCTCACATAAATAATATTCTGTGACGAGCGTAAATTGAGATGGCCGTTGCAATATTTTGAAGAACCAGACTGCGTATGTTGCGAACGAGTGTCAAAATTGTTTTAGAGTAAAAAAGGATAACCTACCAGGGGCAACGAAGCGCAGAACTTGGCTGAACAGTTCATTCAAATTACAGTTGTGTGCGTATTTATTGCACGTCACATAGAATGGACAGAAACAATTTAGGGTTAAAACTCAAAAATATGCCATAAAAAATATGCTCCTACACCATAAAAAAGTTTTTGAAGAAGTATTGTTGATTACCTAGGCGTAATATAGTAACAAATACACTCACTTTTGCTTAAAAAATAGATAATAAAATATTATGCTAAGTATGATATGTATACATTTTTATTTAATTTTCCTGTTATGACATCTTGAAAGGTAAGTTACCTATAATAAATATTATTTTCCTTTTACTTTCGATTTATTTATAGAGAAAAATCGGTCTAGGTAGTCTTATGTCGACCACAACTTATCCTAAAAGTAGTATTTGAAAGTGAAATAACAAAGAGGCATTTGGAAAACCACTCGCTTAAATTTTTTTTGCTAAGAAAAGACGTTGATTTTGTTTTATTCCACATTAGCTTTTACCCGCGGCTTCGCCCGCGTATATTGAATTTCTCACGGGAACAGTGCTTTTTCCCGGGATGAAAGGTACCCTATGTCCTTCTCTGTATTTCTAACTATATGTATGCAAAGTTTCAGGAAGATTGGTTCAGTAGATAAAGTGTCAAGAGGTTATAAACAAACAGACAAACTCACTTTCGCATTTATAATATTAGTTACGATAATGACCACGAACGTCAGTCAGCCAAGTGGTATGTAACTATTAGAAAAGAAATTTAGAGTTATCAATTTTGAGATGAGTTAGGAACGAATAAACCGACATTATTTAATCTGTGCTAAGCCTGTTAAACGGGGTAGTAACAATAGCGAATTAGCGAACTCTCCCTTTTGTAACCGACGACGTCGGCGGAAAACTTTACGTCGACGATGCCGAAGTTAGGGTGACCAGATTAAAATTATCAAATTTTTAATTTCGTGGGTTAGGGCTCCGTAACACAAAAGGTAAAACAAAACCCTTCAAAACCAGAGTGAATAGGCTGCTTCTGGGTAAGCTCGCCACATCGTAGACCTCATCTCTGTCCTCGGACAAGATTGTGGTCAAGAGCAAACCCATCTTTAATAAAATAAAAAAAAACTCTTATAGGATCCCATGTCTCTCTGTCTGTCCGTCTATCATCAGAAGCGCGTGGAGGTACAGTTAACATCAATCGACTCAAATTCATTGACCACACATCAACCACATAGGCCATAAAATACTACACTTGTACAGTACAGTCAGCTGCAGAGAAACCTGACTCCTGAGATAGGATTCTGTGAGGATATTCTGGTTCTGGGCGGTCAGGTTCTGTATCTGATTGTTTTGTTTATACATTTTGATATTTAAACGCATCATGTCGCGCCGCGCTGCCTTGGTGCTTTGGACGCCTACCTAAGACATCAAGTAAGCTGTGAAGTAAAGATGACAATCGCTTCAAGTATAAGACTGATTGTTAGAAATTCGACAAGCGTCGTTGAATTTGCATCCTGTGACAGCTTTTGTGGAGCTTTAGCTCACGGAGATGAGCTTATTTGCATATCACAGCCGAGGTAACTATAGGAAACTGCAGGTTGAGATTTGTTAGAAATTGATCCAGAATCAAGTCAACCAGCATGCTCGTTTGCCTACTAATATATTATATATATATAAAAAAAAAAAATACCTATAGTAAAGTTTTTGCTTGAATCGTACGAAAATTTTTTGGTTCTGTACCTCAAAAATTAAAAACAATTTTTTGATAATTTTTTGTGGTCAATCCAACAAACCATTATAGTCATGAATTTTCGAAACCGTCAGTTAATGTAAGTCCAACTCACACTTGGCCGGTATTATTCCAAGTTTTGTCCTAACCGTGCCACAAAATTTCATCGAAATCCATCCAGTACCTAGTATATGATCCTCTGTAGTTTGTAGCTTTGAGTAATTAATATTCTAAAAAAAACCTACGTGAAGTGCCAGTGGAAGTCTAGTTTCTGAATAAAGAATTGTATTTTTTAACACGGCAAAATCCAAGGCAAAAGGAACGCAGGGAAAAGGCGCTACTCCTGGTTAAGGAACCTTTCGCGACTTTCGGCCGCAGTACCACCTCGCTGTTTCGTGTAGCAGCCTCCAAAGTAAAAATCGCCATGATGCTGTCCAACCTTCGATAAGAGAGAAATACGAAGAAGATTTTTTTAATCTACTTAAATATCTCTCCACGACCAGATTAACCATAGGCACAGAAGGCCAACGACAGACGTTTACTGCCTATTTTATTCCGGAAATTTTATTCGGGGTCGAATTGCGGAATCACCGTCAAAGTGCGGCCGTCAGTAAACAGCGGTCATTGGTATTGCAATAAAATTGTATGGCGGTCGGGTGGCGACTAGATTATGTAGGTTAGAACCGTCAGATTTGGAAATAAAAATAAAAAATCATTGCACTTTGTTTAAAATATCCCAGGTATACTATCTAATCTTTTTATTTTTTTTCATCTACATTATTTTTAAATTAACGAAACCGCCAGATGAGGTAACAAAAAATTAATAACCACAAAATATTGCAAAAGTATGTGAGGATATTTGTTATATCTAACTTTATCAACACTCATGAAATTTACCAGAAGCCAAGGCACAGCTTTACCAACAACATGTTTGACAGTATTTAGAAGATTTTTTTAATGAAGTCACTCTTTGGCCATTGGTTTTATTGTGTTGCAGGTAGCGAATTTAGGTACCTATCACTTCTGCAAATATATACCTAACTAATCTATATCCGTTATACAATTTGATTCGTTTGGAATCTACTACATACGTAATCGCCTATCCCGTTTGAACGGTAACCTTAAATCTTAAAAAATATGAAAAAAAAGTGAAAAATGTTGATTAGAAAAAGCAATTATAGGGAAAAAGAGGGTCTAATTCATGGAACGAATAAAAGGGTGTAATGTACACAGTGTTAATGGGATTAAAAGGGAATGGACACTTCTGTTACAGATTGAATGCTTAAAATGTTTCCGAATTTCCTAAACCGTTGAGTAAAGTGATGTTTCGTGTTTTAAGAGCTTGATATATGTCTGAAGTACCTTATCCATATTATTTTATTGTTATAACAAAACTTTATTGCACAAATTGAAAATATTATGTACAAATGGTGGACTTAACGCCATATGGACATTCCATACCAGTCAACCATTAGAACCAAACATTGGAACCTTCAAAAAACGAGCCTACATCTTTTTAGAAAGGCCGGCAACACTCCTGCGATACCCTGGTGTTGTCCATGAGCAGCGGTGATCGCTTACCATCAGGTGACCCGAGCTCGTTTGCCGCACTATGTTATAAAAAAACAGAGAGTAAGTATGGAGTTGTGAAATTCGTTCACGCGTAATTTACTATAATGTTTATAAGCTACATATCGTAAGATGAAAAACCTACGCCAGATTTAGAAGGTTGGACCTTGATAGCAATACAACAGTAAAAAACCACATCAAATTCCAATAGTTTTGCGTGATTCGCGCGTACCTACAAACATACAGACATAAATACGATGACAGACGGACACTCGGACAGAAATACAGATAGACAGACAATGAGATTCTAAAAAAGTCCTAGCTAGCATATCATAAATGTGAAAGTGAGTTTATTATTTGTTTTTTACCTCTTCTGCCACTATATCTTCTGAACCAATATTCTTGAAATTTTTTTCATAAACATAGTTAGGAAATAGTAGCTAGAGAAAAAGACTTAGAAGTAGGTACCTTTCATCTCGGGAAAAAGCACTGTTCCCGTGAGAAATTCACGCGAGGCTGAAGCCGCAGGGAAAAAGCCTAGTATTATACAATCTGTAACCACGGAAAGAATTATTCCAAAAGTAGTTGGGTAGAAGTACGTTTAATACTCATACCTACTGCACGGAATTGAAATTAGTGCATTTAATGCACCAACACTATTACTCTATTTTGATAAATATCTACTTACAAAAACTACAGTATTGGTTTTAAAAAAAAAAAAATAAAAAAATTGATTTATTTCAGATCAAGATCCATAGCACATTACATTAAATTATTATATAAGTAATTGAATTATAAATAAATATACTTATAGTTTACTATTAGTACCTTCTCACCGGCATGGGTACTGGTGACATGTCTATCACAGCAGTGCCGAAGATAAGGACAGTCCAATCTGTCGTCAATCATTTTCGGCAAAGAGCAAGACAGTATTTTTAGAAGGTAGGTATTGCTACTAATAGGTATCATCGAACTTTGTAGTCAAAACCTTTGCCTTCCTTTCCACCTGCTGTTCAAAAAACTTTTCCAACGAGACCTACATAAAAAACTTTCCGTTAATTCGACGCCGACGAAAAAAGTTGGGGTTAATTTCTGTGTTAAAGGTTTATGGGTGTGGTAACTTGGTTATTTTACTGAATTCCGGAAAGTTTCTTTGGAAATTGTTTCAAAATCCGTCGGGTATTTGATGAAATTCTGGGTTTACGGTGATCTGGAATTAAATTATGCTATGTATCTTTCATCCGTTAATATATACGAAATGGCAGATATAAATTTTATTGTGATAAAACTTCAATAAAATTTAGTGAAAATGAAACTTCTTCTTTTTAGTGAAAATAGGAAGAGGGAGAATGATTAGCCACTTGATAACAGACATGAGCTATTTAAAAATATAATTTAAGGAAAGGTGAATGGAAGAGGTCCAGGAGGCAATTCTGGGGTCTGCGATATAATATCAAATTCGACATTTATCGAAAAAAACATGGCGGATATCGATAAATATCAAGAAATTGCATATTATTCTCGTGATTTCAAATGTATGACATTTATCACAGCGTCAGCCACTCGATTACCGGCATCGAGTGGTCGAGCGTGGCCGATAACCATATCGTGTGTGATATTTGTTGCTTCAAAGCTATTGAATAACAATATCTTCGTTACTTTTTTACAAGACGCTTTGTATTTTTCTTCAGCTATGGTTTAGTAAAATATGAATGCTGATGATTTTGTATTCAATTTTATTGGAAATCGTTGTTTATTTACATAAAAATTATTTTATTGAAGCCTAATATAGAGGTTTGGATAGATACATACTTTGCTTTTTTCTGCCCTCCGAGTACCAGACCTTATTTGTTTCTCGATTCAATGTCGTAAAGAAACAATATCATACATAAGAATATAATTGATACTCCGATAACAAATATCACATAACCTCACACACACAATAAACAAACAATGACAAGTATCCTCGCGTTCCATTCTCTCCATCAACTCTAAAATATTTCATTTTCTTTGCATTTTATAAATTTGCATTGGAGCTTATTAAGTTACATAAAATAAAGTATTATAACTATTTTTACATAAATTCACTATTAAAACATTGGTTTTATATAAAATATTTAATGAAACAAGTAAAACATAAATTTCTCGATTGTAGTTAAGTATAATCGAGAAAAAGGAACGTGTTTTCAATTAGAGAAGCCCTAGTTTTCGATATAATAGCGAGTTGTATGTCGAATAGGTTTACGAGAATACCATTTTGGAGGATTTTTGCTTGAGGTTAATAATTTTTGTTCGATAAAAAGAAGTTTGATATATTATCAAATTCGATAAAATATCGTTCAAACGCGAGAATAGGCCTCCAGGGGAGCACTGAGAAAGAGTTATGTAAGCCAACTTAAAAGAGAAGGCAGGCGTCGTGTCGTGTTAATCATGACCTTAAACACGTAAAAGAAGCCAAGAACAGAGAAGTGTGGCGTATACTCGCATCGACAAGAGCGCAGCTCTTATTAAAGAAAGAAGAAAATTTCTACTCCTTATTACCAAAAAGATAACTAGGTAAGGTGGAATATAATATGACTAAATCTATAATGAAAAGCTGGAGAGTTTGTACGTATATTTGATTGTTTGTTTGAAAGCACTTCTATCTCTAAAAGAAAAGTTCTTAATCATTGTGTATTGATTTTTGTGTCTGTTCCCAAAGGAGCAAACCGCGTGGCACAAATAAATTCAGTTAGAGAGCTACTTTTAAGAAAGTTGATGTTTTATTTTATTTTTCAGATACTTTGTACAATTTAAATATTTTTTATAACTTGAGATGAGATGCTATTTTTGACTTTCTTAGTACGTACACGTATTCGTTTTATTTCTTGAGTTCACAAAAAAATAGTTTTTATCTTCGCATCTCAATTTCGCTATATATGAGAAAGGCCATCAAAAGTTTAGGAGTCTATACGTCTACACGCCGTAGACGAATATACTTTAAGCTTGTATCAACCACGTGACCATAGTTAGAACAGTTGAATCCATAGAGAAGATTTATTGCTTTGTACACATGTAAAAAATGCTGGAAGCTGAAATAAGTTCAAAAACTGTGAAAAACGTCTTTGTATCTCTTACGAGGTGAGATTAGAGCCAAGAGTCCGTGGGACTCGATGGCCACGCTTAGCTGGATGTAGGCTTGTTGGAGGAATGTAAATTCAGATATAGTGACAGGTTGCTAGGCCATTGCACTATAGAAAGTAAGGAATCCCCAGTTTAAAGCCCTTTCCCTTGACTGATTTTTTACAATATGCGAGGGAAGATAAACTTTGTCATGTTAAACTAGGTATACATATATATATTCCTTACTTAAAACAAAAAAAATCGACTTTACATAATATACAGGGTTATTATAATAAACTAATAACCTTCCTAAGGGTGAAAGTACTCATAAATATGAACATCTTTTTGTATGAAGGGGCGACTCTGAAATCTAAAAAAAAAAAAATCAGTGTTGTTCCATGTTGTGCCATTTTGGGCGAGTAGGTATTGTACTCTCTACCTTCCTCCCACCTCTCTGTATAAGTTGGACGACTCTACACTCGAAGTTGATGACATTATCTATACTTGTGGATATCCTTTATGCATCTTGGGACAAACAGTTCAGTTGGGTAAGTCCAACTTCGAGAAAGAGGTCAACCGTCGAATCCAACTCGGCTGGGCAGCAGCGTTCAGGAAGCTTCGCGATTTTCGATATCTTCTCGTCCAGAAAATACCGCAGTGTCTCAAGACTAAGGTCTTTGACCAGTGTGTGTTGCCAGAGCATAATGACATACGGAACAGAGACGGTGGTCGCTTACTATGGGCCTCATAAGAAGGCTCAAAGAGGTCACTCCAAAGGGCGATGGAGCGCGCTATGCTCGGAGTTTCTCATGCGTGATCGAATCAGAAAGTGGGGAGAGATCCGTGGGAAGAACTAATCAGGTAACCGACATTACGGCCCGCAGAATCCGCGAAACTTATAGTGGCAGCTGGGCGGGGCACATCAGCTCGTAGAACAGATAGCCGTTGGGGCAGGAAAGTTCTCAGTGGCGACCTGACGAACCCGGAAAACGTAGTGTTGGCGTGAAAGGCCTCCATACACTCGGTGGACCGACGACCTGGTGAAGGTCGCGGGATGCGCATGGATGCGGGCAGCGCAGGACCGGTCGTTATGTGGACAAAATCCTTGGGGGAGGCGCTTTGTCCAGCAGTGGACGTCTTTCGGCTGAGAGAGAGAGAGAGAGAGGTATTGT